>CM031235.1:344804325-346004325 GCA_018340775.1 Taxus wallichiana var. yunnanensis | reverse complement strand
CATTAGACATAGATGAATTGGATTTAGGAACCCAATGAGATGTAGCAAGTGGAGATGAACGTGTAGGAGCATTTTGTACAACAAATGAGATAAGACCATAACACTTAGGGTGGATAATCTGCATCGGTGTAGAGTAGAGAAATCATTATCATTATGTCCATTGATTCGATGGTAATTGCAATATGGATGACCTTGATATCTTACAAGCTAATAAGGAGGATAACAATGAGTAGATGACAAGTGATCAACCTGATTGGTGAGGAGTTGTGGAAGAATATCATATTGTTGAGTATGGAGATCAAACTTTAGAGGTGCGGGAGTGACAAGACTTTGGGTTCACTGATATGAGTACATGTAGAAGACATAGAATGAGGATGAGATGTAGAAGAACAATAAGCATGAGCCTGAGAAGCATCCTTAAGGAGTTTGATTTTATATTTGAGCAATGTAATCATGGATTCTATAAACTGAAATTTATCTTGAAATAAAGAATGCAATGCTTGAATTGATTTGTAAATATATTGATTAGAATTAGGACTAAGAGAGTCATCAGAAATATGATCGAAGATAACACTGACTTGAGTAGGTGGTGTATCTAGAGGGAGGAAAATATTGTGTATGGATCTTTGGAGAGCATCTTTGTAAGATGGGTGCATTTTAAGTAATTGAATCAAGGGGACTTGAGGAGCTTTAGAAGCCATGAAAGAATACTAGATAAAATGAAAATGAAGATCCAAGAGTGTTCGAATAATGGGTTCACCAAATGATTTAACAAAACCTGAATATTAAATCTAATTTCAGATTCACTACAATGATATATAACATAATACAATTACTAAGCACTTCAAAGATGTAACCGTGTAAGTAAATGAGAGAGATAGGGAACTTATTTAATTTTCTCTTATCCGAAGTATCTTTGAAGGCTGGAGAAACAAATAAATAGGCTAGGCAAGATGTTAGGAATAATTGATATAAATTTTGGATCTTATAGGTCGAAATTTGGATATGGGCACCTAGGATGGGGGGCGGGTACCTCGGTGCGGAGATCTCATGTAGGGTGACTATGACTATGTAGAGAGTCAAAACCTCATTTTTCTTGTGTCGCTAGGGTTTCTCTATCCTTCATAGTTGGTCACCTATATGTCACAAGATGATCACTGAATTCACTTATAACCTGCAAAACATATGATATTTTGCAAAAACCACATACTACATCAAATACTAAAAAAGAAAGATACAAATGGGGAGTCAGACTGACCCTGGTGGTCACCCAAAAAAGTGAACTTATGACCAAGCGCTACACTACATCTCAAACTCCATGTAGTTCTATGTGCTTATGTGTGAAATCGTGTCCTTTGGTTTTCCTCGTGCTGATGATGCCAAGATAGCAAAGCTATAGCTACATAGAATGCAAATACGTGGGATGGAATTAAGAAAATTCCCCTCCTTATACAATTTATAAGAAGTAATAAGCCCAAAAATGTAGTCCCTTTGATAGTATGTAGATAAGATTTCCCTTTAGAATTGTCTCGCCATTATAATGGTATGTATGTTGTGGTAATATAGGGATCTCTTGTTTGAATTTTGACACTAGTGACATGACATCCTGACTATGACCTTGGGATATGATTAAGAAAATTGAAAATTCTGAACACAAATGTCAAAAATATTAACAAGAATAAAGAGGACAAGAGAGCCTAGGTTAGATAGGAGCGCTTTTGGCGCTAGTGTCGATCCTGAGGTGCTAGTTTCCAAAGACAATTGATGAAAAATGTGAGAAGATGACATACAAGGATCCCTGTGACTTGACTAGAATTGGATGCGAAGTGGCAAATGTGAGAGATAAAAAAATAAAAACAATCAAAGCAAGCAAATGGAATAGGAAGTTTGTCACAAGTGAATACTTTTCTTACTCAAAATCCATACATATAACAACATACTTGGTGGTATAGTAAAATAGTAGTATGTTTGAAGGGTCTCTTGCTTTAAGCTAGAGACACCAATGTCAAAAATTTATCAAATTGTGATGTGGGAAACAAACATGACATAGATCTTGTTCCTTGATAGACTTTCCTTTAGAGTCTAATTTTCACTTTGATATCGATTTATTTGGAATATGTATTTTTATATTTTCCAGAGATCTTTAAGGGTGCATAAGGAAGATCTCTCCTTAGTAGGGTTGTCAAAAAGCTGTTGGTGAAATAATTTTTCATGTGGGCAAATTATTGAGTTTTCACCAACGCTATGGGGCTAAGCCCCTCCTTGTGTATGGGGATGCTCCCATTATTGAATGTAAACTACTTAAACTACCTAAAAGTTATGGGTGGTCGTTTAGGCCTGTGGGATCACACAAGAATACTCCACCAAACTTGTGGCAAAGTGCTCAGATATAGAGCACACGGGAGAAATTTTGCGGTGAGGAGAGGTAAAGGGGAGTTAGGGGAGATAAGGAGAAAGATGGTTACTATTGTGAGTAGGATTATAGAGTTCACATACAATAACCAAAGTAGGTCCATGTTCAATTAGAAGAACACAAAATACTAACAATGATAAGAATAATAAAACATAAACATAGAATTCCATTGATTCATTTATCAAAGGTGGAGATACATTTCCTAGTTTTACAAGAGTATCATTTATGTAGAGAGAGAGAGAGAGAGAGAGAGAGAGAGAGAGAGGGAGAGAGAGAGAGAGAGAGAGAGAGAGAGAGAGAGAGAGAGAGAGAGAGAGAGAGAGAGAGAGAGAGAGAGAGAGAGAGAGAGAGAGAGAGAGAGAGAGAGAGAGAGAGAGAGAGAGAGAGAGAGAGAGAGAGAGAGAGAGAGAGAGAGAGAGAGAGAGAGAGAGAGAGAGAGAGAGAGAGAGAGAGAGAGAGAGAGAGAGAGAGAGAGAGAGAGAGAGAGAGAGAGAGAGAGAGAGAGAGAGAGAGAGAGAGAGAGAGAGAGAGAGAGAGAGAGAGAGAGAGAGAGAGAGAGAGAGAGAGAGAGAGAGAGAGAGAGAGAGAGAGAGAGAGAGAGAGAGAGAGAGAGAGAGAGAGAGAGAGAGAGAGAGAGAGAGAGAGAGAGAGAGAGAGAGAGAGAGAGAGAGAGCAATTAAAAATTTTATGCTTGATGTAGTAGTGAAAAATCTCAACAACATACAATCAATCAACAATTGCGAACCCTTTGGAGTGGAGAAACCATTCCAATTTATAGCATACAAAAATGTCTCTTCATCTACCCCCACATGATTTTTCACTTCCCTTCATCATTTGTGACCTTCCACATTTCTAGGAATGAAAAATGAGCCCTCTTCTTACTAATGAAAAAGGATCCTTAAAATATTGAATCGAAGATCACTTAAGTGAATAAGACAAAATAGGGAAATTAGAAATTAGAATATTGAGAGAGAGCAAGGAAGAGAGATAAAGAGAGAGAAAGAAGGGTTGACCAAATATGATGAAGATGAATCTTTTAGGAAATGCTTCATGAACGAGAACCTTGACCTCTGATCACCTGTTGAACTAAAGCATTGAGATTGCATATGCTTCTTCCTGCTATGAGATGCGAGAACAATTTAGACTACTGAATAAGTTTTTAGAAACACTATTGTGAGGTATTGCAAAGTGAACCTGGTATGAACATTGACATCACCCATGATGATCCTTGCCTATCATGTTTCTCATGACCATTTCCTTAATAACCTAAATTCTAATGTTTCAACACCTGCACAGAATTCATGATGTTCTTGATTTCATTTATTTCCTAAGTGACCATATGTGGAGTTAGAACACCCAAATTAATCCTCTGATGAGATGTAAATACATTCCAAGACATTGAATTAGTGTTGAAGAACATTGTTATGATATCTGTAATGTGGTGGAAACATGATGGTTTTACAATAGGAGTTAGGACATAAGGATCACTTTCTCATTTCTCTAGACCTTCACAATTCACTTCTATGACCAAGAGCCAACTCCATGATGCTCAATGTTTTGGTGTTTATCATTCTATTACCTAGACGGGTCTTCATCATGCGGGGAAAGGATTACCCCTTAGTGAAATTCTTGGCATGTGGCTACTTGTTGAGATGAAATGAGGTGATGGAAATGTCCTTCCTTCTTGAGGCATGATCATACTACAAGGTTTTAGGTGAGTGTTTAATAACACTACCAAGTGGATGGAGAAAATGAAATAGAGATGATTGCCAATTCTTGCAAATGTGATGATTCAAATGAAGATCATAACCTTTTTTCCTTTCCTATCCCTAGAATCATCCTTAAAATGATCATGCACTTTCTTACTTAGATGCCTCTTATGGGAATGTTTAACCACCGAGAAAGACACATTTGGATGCTAATAAAGAGAAGGGAGCTGCAATGGATCCATCTTATATGGCTTAAGAGGATTTATGGGATTTTAATTGATTATCCCTTTCTTATGAAAATTCCTAGAATAGGGAAACTTCATGTACCCTATTTTCCTCATCTTTCTTTTCAGAGATTCTTGCTCAATGGATCTCGGTTGTACTGAAATGAGGTTTGGTTACAATGTTTCTTTCTTTGAGGTGATCACATTTCCAAGTGTTGAATGAGTGTTTAAGAACACTACCAAGTGAGTGACATCAAATGAAATTTAGATGGTTTCTCATTCTTGCATACATGATGATTCACATGAAGGATAGCCAATTACCTTTCTTGACACCGAGTAATTTTTCAATGAAAACAAATTTGGGAAAGCTTACGTACCTTCTTACCCATATGTCTCTCGTGGTCAAACAAATGATTTTTGATCTTTCACGTATGATAGCTTAAATACTTTGATGACTTGATTAGCCTATTTATTAAACACACACTTATCTTGAGAGGGGTGGGAAGGGTTCATTTTAAGAAGACCCCTCTGAAAAATTACTTTCGAAACATTGGCAAATCTCAAAATTCAACTTTCAATTGTTGCGAATATCTAAAAAATGTTTCATGGCAAAGGCAATTTCGCAGAGAGCATTTTTTCCTTGTTTCGTAAAGTTGTTTGGGTAGGTTGGTTGGGAGTTTTGTTGGGTTGGAAGTTGGTCGAGATAGGTTGGTAGGGGTTGGGCAGTTGAGGGGTTGGGTGGGTGAGGTTAGACGGCCACGGGTTAGGCGGGTGGGTTGGACGGGTGAGGGGTTGGGTGACTATAGGGCGGGTGGGGTTAAACATGTGAAATTTGAACGACCGAGGTTGGGTGGGAGGGATGGACGGGTGAGGGATTGGATGGCTAAGGGTTGGAAAACTAAGGGTTGGATGGCTAAGGGTTGGACCGCCGAGGTTGGATGGTGGGTTGGACGGCGAGCGAGGGTTGGACGGCTAAGGGTTAGAGGATGAGTTGGATAGGTGAGGTTGGACGGCTAAGGGATGGACGGTGGGTTGGATGGGTGTGGGTTGGATGGCTAAGGGTTGGACAGTGGGTTGGATGGGTGAGGGGTTGGATGGGTAAGGGTTGGATGGGTGAGGTTGGACGGCTAAGGGTTGGATGACCAAAGGTTGGATGGTGGGTTGGATGGGTGGGTGGTTGGACGCATTGAGGGTTAGACGGTTGAGGGTTGGTCATGTGGGTTGGATAGACTAGGGGTTGGACGAGTGGGTTAGACATCTTACAATTGGACACATGGGTTGGTTGGGTGGGGGTTTGGATGGTTGAGCCTTGAGGGGTTGGATGGCTAAGAGTTGGGGGCAGGTGTGATGGATGGCAAAACGTTGGTCGGCTAATGGTTGGATGGTATATGGTTGGACGTGTAAAGGTTGTGCGGGTGGGTTAGACGGTTAATGTTTGGTCACGTGGGTTGGGTGAGTAAGGGTTGGGCCACCACTGCCAGCCAATAGTTTTTCTACCATGTGTCCTTTGAACCATACAGACCCCTATAAATACCCCTTTAAGGTTCAATTATTCACTTTTCTACAAAAATTTCTAGTGCTCTAACTCTCTGAGCTCTCCAATCTTCAAACTTCTCCCAAATTTCAGCAATGGCCAGCACCACATCTATTCCTACACCCAAATTTCAATACAAAAACCTCATGTGCCCACAAATTGTAGCTCTACTAAGAGCAAAAGACACACAAAAGGATTGGGTTGAAAACTCATAATTTACCGGGCTTGTGGACATGCCCCAATTCGATATTGATACTTTAGTCCTTGATTACCTTCTCACCTCTTACAACGAGAGTGATGGTAAATTTTCTGTTCTCCTCGTGCATCCGAGATGTCGTCAAATTTCTTTCTCAATTGAACCCGAGGATGTACATCGGTTAACAGGTTTACCATTCAAAAATAAGCCACCGTTACTACAAAGGCTATTCTTACAGATGAAGACAAAAAGTTTTGGAGTCTCATTACAATGTACAGGTTGATGGTAAGTTTATTGTTTTCAAATGATTTTGTTCTTAACATTACTGGACCACCCGAGGATCTAATGTTTCTTCTTTGTTATTGCAGATCCTCTTAATTGTTCATCAAGAGTAATTCCTACAAGGTATTGCAAACAAATTCTTTATTGCAGTTGCGTCACTTTTCGGAGAAAGGATTGTTTTGAGGGTAGATCTCTGCAAACATTCTATATTGAGGAGTTCAATATTTATTGTAGACACTAGTAGGGAAACACTTTTATTGGTGTAGTTATTTTTCTAACAAAATAAAAATAGATCTCTCATGCCCGCAAAGCCAATCAATCTGATAAATCTAGGACTATATTCTCTTGTTGCAATTATATTCTTGCTTTTTATTATGAAGCGTACTATGAAATTCTGCAAGATAAAATTCCAACCGCAATCAATGATCAAATGATTGGTCATACTGTTGAAGAACAACAAGTAAGTTGGTAATAATTACTTTTCTATTTACTTGTTCTAAGGATTTCAAATTCAATATTTTTGGATAAAATAATAAATGTGTGATTTTATTTTGTAGAGAAAAATTATAGTTGCAACATCTCATAAGGAGGCAATTGCTAGAGGTAAAGCCCCTCCAGAGGTCTCTGTTGATTTTGACATGGATTTAGCATAATCAACACCAATAAGACCTCCTCGTCAAAAGTGACCTTGGGGGTCGATATGTGCATCATGTTTACCATCACATTTAACTTCAGGTATGACGTTATCTTTTTTATAAATAACTAATTCAAACAATTAATATAGATTATGTATGTACTACTGTATTTTAATATTTCTACTATTCTTTTATACATTTATTGTATTCAGAAACTACTGAGTTTGATGATGAAGATCAAACTCATTCCGGCTTTGAAGATCGAAATGTCATGATTGTGTCTCCGTCTATGCAAGGTATATTGTAATGTATAATATATAACATGTTTTGTTTCCTTACAATTTTTTAGCATTTACAAAGCACAACCGTAATATTCTGACAATTTTTTGTTTGCTTCATGTAGGTAATGTGGCTTTCTGGGCACGTTCCACTTGCAAGGAGGCCACCAATACCTTTAACAACGTCCGTCTGCAAACAAAAAGAAGAACAACGAGGAAATAATATAAGGTTTCCTCTGAGTCAATTTGGAAGAGTTCATCTTACTACCACATAATTTCTTGGACTGTCACTAGGTGGTGTTTTAAGTGTAACAACCACATAGCTTTTCAACAACATCGCCCTTAACGAGGAGTATTTGGGCTTCAAAAGTGGTGATGCTAGACAAGGGTAACTATTTTTACACCCATGATATGATTCAATCTACTCCGCCTCAACCACAACAAAATGTGCATGTAATATAGGGCAGTGACTCTCCTCCTCCTCCAAGAAATGCTCCACAAATTGATGATGAAAAGACACATTTTATTTTAGAAAATATGATATCAGATAGTATGGGGGAAACAATTCAAGAGGTTGTAATGTCTGATGTGGATTTGGTGTGGTCTTGGGAGAGGAGAGAATTTTTTTGATAAAAGAAATAAATACACGATACCATAATCACGCTCAAAGGCATTCATTGTTCACTGCCGTAGAGAGCCAACCAACATGGTAGGATGTTTTGCTAAACAAAGCTCAGTCAGGGACTATTTCATATAGTAATGACTACAATGATGAAATTATAGACATAATGCTAAACAGGTTGGAGAATCTCAATGTCGAAGCACAAACTTACTACAATAAATGGGCTAAAGACAAGACAAATGTCTTAATAGCAAATGCTGAAAAAGAAAAAGTTGTTGTGAGTGGGATTTTAGTTTTACATGCAAAATCCTTATCTTATAAGCACTGCAATATATTTTTTCATTTTATCTAATAGACTAAAAATTAAATATTTCTATTTTGCAGGAAAAATATGAAAATTTAAAGAAAGAAGCAATTGTTTTGAAGCACATTTGAAGAATGCCCGCAAAATCCTGAATTCATTTGCACAGTTGAAGGAAAAACTCATTGTTATAAATAAACAAAATAATACATTGAGAAGGATAATAAAGGAGCATAAGATGGATCCAAAAGTCTTACTGAAGGAAAAGACAAACACAGATGCAACACTTTTGTCTACAAGAGATGTAGCGAGGGAGGAGCTGAATATTCTAGAGAATATCAATACTGCAACACGAGATCTGCAGGCATCAGGAGTTATAACAGATAGCTCTACATAGATGTAGTGCAGAATCCTCCACCTCTAACACAAGAAAAAGAACAAGCCTCACCTGCAACATAAAATAAGATATGTTAGTAAAGTTCACCATGTGATAGGTGTGTTGTCACAATTCCAGACACTGGCGTAGGAATTAAAAGATAGTGGCCAACCCCTTTTTAGTTTTTATTCCGTGTGGCAGACATAAGGACAACTATGATTTTGAATCATAGGCAGAAAAGAGGATGACCTCGTAATGTGTCCTTATATGACAGAACTTGTCCAGAAAGCTTTGATATGTTATGACAACCCCCTTTTTGGAATTGTATTGGTCGACAATGCTTTATGAATTTGTACTTTTCTTCATAAAGTAATCTGCCACATGAGAGATTGATTTCAAAAGAACTTTGGAAATTAGAATTGTACAATGTTACTATATGTTGTTAATACAAACTATGTTTCTTTTTTATTGTTTACGTAAATGTTGCTTAAATTTACTTGATTTTGTTTCTTTAAAATATTTACGTTTTTGATTTGTTGCAGATGTAAAATAAATCAATTAATAGATATAAAAGACAAATGTCTCCTTATTTCAGTCTAAATTTGAAAACCAAATATAAAAAACAAATGGGATAATTGAAACATATAATGACATTGTTCAAATGGAAAAGGATCAAATAAAGACAAATATAATATTGCATTTATTGAAAGTTGTAATCTCTGTATGAAATACATCAATATTTAAATTTATTGAAAGTTGCTTAAATTTACTTGATTTTGTTTCTTTTAAATATTTACATTTCTGATTTGTTGCAGATGTAAAATAAATCAATTAACAGATATAAAAGACAAATGTGTACTTATTTCAGTCTGAATTTGAAAACCAAATATAAAACACAAATGGGATAATTGAAACATATAATGACATTGTTCCAATAGCAAAGTTATAATCTATGTGAATTGGAATAGTCCTGGAGCAACGCTTTCATTTGTGTCTTGGAAATCAACTGTAGCATGATCTGTTGATGTGTCTCAATCCCCTGGGTCAAGTAGAATATTACTAACTCCTCTTCTTTCTACTAGTGAATTCCATAATGCCAGTGCTCTATCATAAAGAAAAGACTCCACTGAGTAATGTGAAACATACAACGAGACAACTTTATAGATTCCTATCCAATCTGCATTTTGAACTTTGGACTTTAAAAGGATAATGCACTGAAAACCCTCTCATCTTCCATTGAATCCAGGATCATTTTTGGTGAGCTCATACAACTTAATATACTCGCTCAAATCTTTACTTATAATACTACTAGAACATATATCCTTCCAAATCCTTTTCATGGCACTATAATCCTATGGGTTTTGTGGAAGCTGAACTTGTCGTATCATAGTATTAGAAAAATCCATTGACTATGAAATAAGTAGTTTTCTTTTCAAAAAACCTTCTAAAGAAATTCCATTTATCTCTTAAGTCTTAGAGAAATGATCAGTTAGATCACCCATGTTTTTGATAAATAAAGGACTGATAGATGTGTATGGTTTTTCGCCTAACAAATTCCAAAACCGTGGATTTACAACTCCCGTTGCTTCAAGTATTTAATCATTTTTGAATCTTTCCCGGATCTCTTTAGCTAACGATTCAAAGATCTTTCTCAACTTATTCCTAGTTTCCCTTAATATTACATCATATAAATTTTGTGTCACTTATACTTCTTCTATTTCTGAGTTAGCCATATCAACTCTTTTTGGAACGTATGAAGTGGAATCTCTCTTCCATGTGATGTTATACATAGATGATCATGTATATTGTATTTTAAGAAGCACCTAGAATTTTTCAAATCTATCAATGCATTCCAGTTTTCAAAAGTAGTACCCTAAAAACTCCCATAAGAAATATATAAACTTTCTAAACTTTGACACACACGTCTCGAGTCTCATGAAGTTTGTAATGTAGAAAGAATGATCTTGTGCATGCTTCGTTAAAATATTAAGCTCCCTCAACATGGGAAAAATACCGTAGAGTGTGAGTAAAGTTTCTATGTCAATTAGATGACAAAATAGATCTTTAGCTTTATCTACATCCTGCGCAGTATTTAAACATAAATCTGTCAGTGAGAATATTCATCAAATATTCTACACACAGTTCATACATAGATATCCATCTGGTATCTACATCTTTGAGAAGTTTTTTCCCTCTGTCACCAAATAGTAAATTTTTGAAATTCTAAAAATCTCTTTGGACTGCTAGATTAATAGGCATGCGAATCACGTATCAATTCCTCCAATTCAACTACATTTTCAAATGTGCTCACAATTTTGTAGGTGAGATTCGTTCTATAAGCCATGCAGTGGACAACAACCATATACAAAGCAATAGTTGTCTGAAGTCTAACACACAGACCATTTTGGCTCCCTACATTACAGCTACACCATCGGTTCCGACACAAACTAATTTTGTTGCAATGGAAAAGTCATCCATTCCAGTGATATCCTTCAGATTTGACACCACCAATTTATATATATTTTTCAGAATTGCAATTCTCAGTCATTTTATGAATTTCTAAGAGGTGTGGAGTCCTTATTTCATTAGCAAATGTGTAAACATGAATACATATCCATGAAGTATTATCGATTGCAGTAACCTCATCTAATGAAAGGGAAATATACTTTGCCTTTTGAACACGATTTCAGATCCTCCTTTTCTACCATAGATAGACATTTTGCAATCTCCTAGCCACTGATATCTGACCAATGATATTAAGGATCATTCTGTAGACCAATAACTTGATACAACATTTTATTTTCTCCAAAATCGACATCGGTCTTCCCCTTTGCATTATATGAAATATGGTAGCAAACTGAATACCTTTTGCTTGCATTTCTACCTCCATAGCTTTTCTCAATCTTGCTATTATGGTCCCACCTTTTTCATTTATATATTTGATATGTTTTTGTTCCTTTTCATACTCTTCTGCGTATTTGACATGTAGACAATCTTTGCATCTTTCCATTTATGTGTTCTGACTATGTTGCCATCCTTTAGCTTTTGGGAAATGTATATTTTCCCACAATGCTTTTCAATTGTGTCTAGTTTGAGCTACATCGTGTGCTCCTTCCCCTATTTCCAACCACATATTTTGCATCGACATTGTGTTGGAACAACATTACAATTTTTAGTGTACGGAGTTGAAAAGGATATTTTATATCCCATTCGAACTAGATTTTTCTTCCAATTTTCCATTTTTCCCTTTTTCTTCTAAAATATATTTTTTTCCGGGTATTTAACGCATCTAAGATTTTAGTAGGAATATTTTGATTCTCATGTCTCCTTTTCCTGGAAATATAACTTGGAGTAGAAGCTTCCTCTACTGGTGTACTTGTAGAATTCGATGAATTTTCTTGTACTTATAACTCATCAAGGGACAAAATGTTTTCCTCAACATATAATGGATCATTGATATCTTTAAATTGATTATTCTATGAAGGTATTTCTGAAACATCTACAAATAATTCTATAAAATTGTTACTTATTTAGTATTAATTTTATCTATAGTTAAATTTTTATAGAGTACAAAGAGTTCCAAGAACAGTATGATAAACATAATTATTAAATTTTGTAAGATTAAATAACTAGTAAATAACAAGTGCCACATACCGATATTTTTAGCTGATGCAGAAATTGACTTTTTTTTGTGATTTTCCAAAATAGCCAAGCAAAGTATTTACACCTTTTTTGAACTGGCTGAATTTGTAATCTTCTTACCTTGATTTCTAGTATCCATGACTGCTTACTGCTTAGGCCCTTAGGGTTGGCTCTTATGTTCGAAGGCTTTGGGAATGGACGGTTTAAGGTTAAACGGTATTGGTTGGATGGTAAAAGGTTGGACGGTCAAGGGTTGGATGACTGAGTCATTGAGTGGTTTGATGGATCATGACAGAGGGTTGGACACCTAAGTTATTGGATGGCTTAAGCCTTATGGGTCGGACATCTCAAGGTTGGATGACTAAGGGGTTGGATGGCTCGGGGTTGGAGAGCTTGGGGTTGGACAGATAACAATTGGATGGATAATGGGTTGGATGGCTAGGGGTTGACCATTGGATGACAAAGGGTTGGATGGCTAGAAGTTGGATGGATCAAAGTTGGATGGATCAGAGTTGGACGGAAAAGAGTTGGATGGATAAGAGTTGGACGGAAAAGAGTTGGATGGATAAGAGTTGGACGGATCAGAGTTGGATGGATCAAAGTTGGATGAATCAGAGTTAGACAACTCAGGGTTGGACATATCAGAGTTGGATGGATTAGAGTTGTATGGATCAGAGTTGGACGGATCGGTGTTGGAAAAATCATTGTTGGGTAGATCAAAGTTGGATGACTCGATTTCAAAGTTAGATGGGTTAGGGTTAGATGACTCAGGTTTGGACGGCTCAAAGTTGGATGACTTGTGGTTGGACGGCTCAGATTTCTATGTTGGTGGTTGCAGATTTTGAATTTTATTATGTTTACTTTGGCTAATATGTGCACGATATGATTTAAAATTATGACGAATTACATTCATAAACTCTTATATATGTGTAAAATCTAGACGAAACGAATAGTATAAGGGACATGTTAGTCAAATTTTTTGGTGAATAAGTCAGCTATGAACCACATAATATTTGCCAATTCAAATTTCCATAATCCTCGATTTTCACAAGTTTACAAAAATTCACCACTAAAATTTTCCCTAGGGTGGGTGAATCAATATAAGATAAAATTTTAGTTATTAAAACTTACATCCACAATTAAAATATGTAAAACCATTCAAAACAACATAACACAAAGCAAAAACAAATTTATGTGGAAAACCTCTTGGGAAAAACCACAAAATAAGACTACTTGGATCCACTATCCAAATCTAGCCCAAATTAAATGCTTTATAATTATTTGTAGGAACCAACCTATTGGAGACACCAATCCCCAAATTTGAGCACCAACTCAACCAATTTTTGTGAGCTCTAACTCACCAGGAGACACCAATCCCCAAATTTGTGAGGCACCGACCTCAACAATATAATATTTCACCTTCCGTAGTTGCTTCTTCAACCGGATGAAGGAAGTTATGCTTCTTCTTTTCTGCAATTCCATACGTCTCGCTATATATATTTTTCAACAAATCATTTTCCCCTTCTTCTTTGCTCTACTGTACATTTTTCAGCTATCTATTCTGAATAATATTTTCTTATTTCTTCTTCTACAACATCACTCTCTCTACATAGATGTCAACCTTATTTTCTATATATCTTTAGAAAATAGATTACTTCATTTTTATATCTACCACTTCCCTATTCTGTTGTCTTTTCAACTTCAACAATCTTTAGATCTTCTTACATGACTCTTCATTTTTTTAAGGTGTGAAAGAAACTTGAAAGGACTAGAATTTGAATATAAAACACCAAAGTAAAATAACCACCAACACTCCTTAATGATTATAATTTTTCATTGCTTAATGACCTTTGGCCTTCCATGGTTAGATAATTTTTTTGTAATCAAATACGTTTGGCTACATATTTTCTACACATTTATTACGTATTTGCTGCACATTCTTTGCTCTCATATTATCCTTTGAACAATTCATTGTTCCTTCTCTCTGATGCATCCTCTCACACATACTCCTATGCCTTTCACATTTCCTCCTTCACAACAACTCACTGTCTCTCCTCACCTACACATTTAATCACACCATACTCTATATAAAAACTGAGTAATTTATCTTCATGGTCAACCTCATTCTCTACTTCTCCATATTCTCCATGGATGAACACTATTTGGAATTAGAGAAAAATATGTGGAAACAATTCCTCAAACCACAACAGTAGGAAACTATATAGCAGAATTATACTTGCAGAAATATAACATCATAAATGAATAATGCACAAAAGAAGACAAGACAAGATTTAACGTGGTTCACCCAATGTGGGCTACGTCCACCAAGAACTTTCTCAGATTTTATTATCAACAAGAGTAAAACAACTCTCACAGTCTTCTCTCAATTATGAACTCACAATGAATTCCAAAGATGCTAAACCACAATTAACACCCAATTTCTTAACCTTGATCACCTCTTGATCATTAAGACTCAAGACCTCTTGAACACTCAAGATATCTTCAAGATACCCTAACACCTCTATTTATAGGATTAAAATCCTCTTAAGAAGTCCTAAAGCCGACCCTAGAAGTTTGAAAGTCACGATCTTTCAACTTCCCACAGTTGGAAAAATAGTCCCGATGTTAGTAGCCAATTAACAACATGTTATCAGCAACATCACAGCAATGGTACAGTGATTGCACAACAACAACACGAAAATGAGCAGTAGAATGCTCTTGAAGTATCCAAACTTAACCGTTCGAGCTCCAACACTTCAACACTGATTCAAGAAGACCAAAAATAGGCTCCACACCCCAATAATCTCCCACTTGGAGACTGTTTCCATTGAGAAAAGTTCTTAACCCTTCATTATCAACCATGAAGGCTAATCAAAGTTGAACACAACTTCAACTTCTCCCTTGTGACCACCTTAGTCATCATATCCATAGGATTCTGACTGGTATGAATCTTTTCTAGCTTCAACTTATCTTCTTCCAAAGCTGTCCTGATGAAATGATATCTCAGTTGAATGTGCTTCGTCCTAGAGTGGAAAGCGGAGTTCTTCGTAAAATGAATAATGCTCGACTATCACATGTGTAGTCTCCTAACTTCCTGCTTATGCCCCAACTCATCAAGCAACTTGTAACCAAATCATCTCTTTGCTTGCCTCTGTGGCAACAACATACTTAGCCTTTGTGGTTGACAAAGCCACAACCTTTTGTAACCATGAAATTAAACTCACCGTTGTATCACCAACTGTAAATACATAACCTATCGTGCTCCTCCTACTTGTCCAAATATTCTGCCATGTGTGAATCTACATATCCACATAATGTAGTGTCCAATCCACCGAAACACAATGCTGCTCCCATGGTCCCTCTCAAATACCGAAGGATCCACTTTACTTCCTGCCAGTGCTCTCTACCTGGATCACTCATAAACCTGCTCACTGCTCCCACTACATGGGAAATGTTAGGACTAGTGCATACCATAGCATACATCAAGCTACCAATTGCTAATGAGTATGGTACCCTGGACATCTGGATTCTATCCTCCTCAGTCTTGGGACTCTGCTCCTTTGATAATTTAAAGTGACTTGCCAAAGGAGTACCAACCGGTTTAGCATCCTGCATACTAAACCTCTCCAAGACCTTCTTTATGTACTCTTCTTGAGATAATACCAGCTTCCTCTCCTTCCTATTCCGAGTTATTCTCATACCAAGGATTTGTTTTTCTACCCCCAAATCCTTCATAGTAAAGGAGTCACCTAGTTGTTTCTTGAGTACCTTTATTTCTGCATGTTCTTCCTTGTAACAAGCATATCATCTACATACAGGCACAAAATAATATAACTACCATCAAGAAACTTATTGATGTACATGCAATGGTTTGAGTGCCACCTGGAGTAACTCTACTCCTACATAAAACTATCAAACTTCACATACCACTACTGTTGAGATTGTTTTAGGCCATACAAGCTCTTCTTCAATTTGCACACTAACCTCTCCTTCCCTTTGACCTCATAACCTTGTGGCTGCTGCATGTACAATTCCTCCTCCAACTCACCATGAAGGAATGTAGTCTTCACATCCAACTATTCTAAGTGCAGGTCTTCTACTGCAACTAAACCAAGAACAGTCCTAATAGAAGTCATTTTAACAACCGGAGAAAAAATTTCATCAAAGTCTATACCTTTCTTCTATGCAAATCCTTTGACCACCAATCGGGCCTTGTATTGTTTCTTACCTCCATCTTCCTCTTTGATTCTATACACCCACTTTTTCTGCAATGCTCTCTTGCCCTCGGGTAGCTCCACCAGATCCCAAGTCTAGTTTTCCATAAGAGATCTATGCTCTTCATCCATGGCCTGCTCCCACTTCTTCCTGGCATCCACCTGCACTGCTTCCTCAAAGCACTCTAGCTCTCCACTATTAGTGAGCAATAAATAATTCAAAGATGGAGTAAATCATTCAGGTTCCCTTCTTACCCTAGAAGACCTTCTCACCGCAGGAGTTTGGGGTTCCTAATGAGTAGTACTACAGGCCGGCAATGCCGGAAGAACTGCACTGAACCGGCCCCTTGGACACCTTGCTATCTATAATGTCCTCTAACATTGTGTATTCTTTCTTTGATTCCTCTTTCTATTCCTGCAACTGATCTTTATACATGATTTTTTCATTAAATACAATATCTCTAGACCAAAATATTTTCTTGTCTTTAAGACTCCAAACATGGAAACCAAAATCATCTTCACCATATCCAACAAAGGTGCATTTATTAGACTTAGCCTCTATTTTGGTCCTATCATCTTTATCAATGTGAAAAATACCTCACATCCAAATACTCTAAGAAATGAGTAATCAATTTTCTTACCAGACCAAGCCTCCTCAGGTATACCTCCATCCAAGGCCATAGAGGGTCCTCTGTTAATTAGATAAACAACTGTGCTTACCGCTTCCACCCAAAACATGAGTGGCAGCCCCGCATGTAACCTCATGCACCTAACACGCTCCATGATTTTCCTGTTCATTCTCTCTGACACTCCATTTTCCTGTGGAGTATTTGGAACTGCTTCTTTGCTTTGCAGATCCCATTTACCGAACAATAATCAATAAATTTATTGTTACAATATTTCCCTCCATTATCCGACACGAGAGATTTCAACTTGAGACTGTTTCATTCTCAACCAAGGCTTTCCATCTTTGGAAAGTTTCAAACACATCAGATTTCTTTCTAATGTAATGTACCCAAACTTTTCTAGTTACATCATCAATGAAAGTGACATAATAAAATGAACCAACAATAAAGTTTACCTTAGCTAGCCCCCATACATCCGAATGTACTAACTCCAACTTACTCTCCTTCTGGTAGGTCCAACCTTGAGGAATCTCACCTACTTTGTTTCCCATAAACACGGTCCTCACAGAGTCCAAATCTAACTCCTTTAATCCGGGCAACCTATCCTTTATAATCTACATGCCCTTATGACTCATATGACGAGTCTCTAGTGACACAAAGTTACATCTCCATCTGCAAAGCAAATAAATTACAATAATTAGCACCACCGGTTAAATACAAAGTACCAGTTTTCTTACCTCTTGCAACCACAAGAGCTCCTTGGTAACCTTCCAAGAATCTCTTTGTAAACCGATGTACAACCATCACTACCCATTGTCCCCACCGATATCAAGTTCGCCTCAACTTAGGCACATGCCTAACGTCCTTAAGTAGCCATGCATTCCCATTCGCATTTTCACCCAAACACAACCTTTCCCTACTATGCTGCATGGTTCATTATCACCAAGATATACATGTCCAAAATCACCTTGAAAAAATCAGTAAAGTAATGTCTATGTGGGGTGGCATGGAAAGAAGCCCCTGAATCTAACACCCAAGATTCAACAATATTATCTAAAGAAAGAATTAAGGCATCTTGACAAACATCACCTACTACCAAATTTACCTCTTTAGTTTCCTCCTTCTTGTTCTTCTTATCCCAAAGAGCCCAACAATCTTTCTTAGCATGACCAACCTTCCCACAATGCCAACATTCTAACTTACTCTTAGACTTTGACCTTTTGTGATCATTCGACTTCCCACGTTACCTTTCCCTCTGTTCTTTTGTCTCCCTCTGCTCTCCACCGTCAAATTATTTCTAGAAGTAGAAGAATCTCTGAGTGCTCTTCCTTCACATTTCCTCACTTAGGATCACACCTATTACATCCTCAAACTTCAGCTTTGAGTTATTAGAGACCGAATTACTTACAACCATAACCAAGTTGTCCTAGCTATCTGGTAAGGAGCACAAAATCAACAAAGCTCGACCTCATCATCAAAGTCAATTTTTATTGAGTTTAACATACTCAAAACTGTATTAAATTCATTCAAATGATCAACAATAGAACCATTCTTAGACATCTTCATATTAAATAACTTTTTCATCAAAAATATTTTATTAGAGGCAGAGGGTTTTTCATATAACTTCCCCAACGCACTCATGAGACCTTCCGTGGTCTTCTCTTGTGATATGTTGAAAGAAACCGAAGATGCAAGGCATAAACGAATTGCCCCGAGTGCCTTTCTATCCAAAGAACTCTCAATCCTCATCCGACATGGTTGTAGGTTTCTTTTCTTTTCCAGCCAAAGGAACATGGAGGTCCTTCTGATATAAGTAATCCTCCATTTTCATCTTCCACAAACCAAAGTTATACCCATTGAACTTCTCAACCATCGATATGCCCTCATCTACCATAGCTCTCACTCAAGCTAAACTTTCCCTGTGATTTAAAACTTCAGCAAAAACAACCAAAGCTCGATACCAATTGTTAGGAACTAGGGAACAAATATGTGGAAAAATTCCTCAAACCACAATGTGAGTAGGAAACTATATAGCAGAATTATACTTGTAGAAATATAACAACATAAATGAATAATGCACAAAAGAAGACAAGACAAGATTTAACGTGGTTCACCCAATGTGGGCTACGTCCACCAAGAACTTGCTCAGATTTTATTATCAACAAGAGTAAAACAACTCTCACAGTCTTCTCTCAGTTATGAACTCACAACAAAATTCCAAAGATGCTAAACCACATCTAAACCATAATTGACACCCAATTGCTTAACCTTGATCACTCTTGATCACCTCTTGATCATTAAGACTCAATACCTCTTGAACACTCAAGATATCTTTAAGATACCCTAACACCTCTATTTATAGGATTAAAATCCTCTTAAGAAGTCCTAAAGCTGACCCTAGAAGTTTGAAAGTCACGATCTTTCAACTTCCCACGGCTGGAAAAATAGTCCCGACATTAACAACCAATTAACAACATGTTAACAACAATGTCGTACAGTAATGGTACATCGACTACATAGCAACGTCACAACAAACGACTGTAGAATGCTCTTGAAGTCTCCAAACTTAACCGTTCGAGCTCCAGCACTTCAACACTGATTTAAGAAGACCAAAAATAGGCTCCACACCCCAACAAACACTCCCTTTACAACTTCAATCTTCACATACTATTTTCTCCCCACTTAAATTCCATACTGCATAATGATTTTATATATCCTTTTATACTTGTGCACTCTACTTTAGCATGCAAACAAGATGAGGGTCAGAAAGACATGATCATAAAACTAATTTAGTATTCTCGAAATGCATTATAATAGTTAGAATTTTTTTGGTCCTGCATCAACCCCAACCAAAAACTTTCAAAAAATCCAAATCATTTTGGTTAGACTTCAAGCAATATAATAGAATTCAGACAAAATTCAAGCAATCTAGTCAAAATATGAAGCTCTGGTGAGACTCGAAGTATTAGAACAGACTTCAAGCAATCTAGTTAGGCTCTAAAGCTTCCTTTGACATCAATGACAATTATTCCAATAATATCCCCTTTGTCATTGATGTAAATCAACAATGTACATTTCTTCCCTTTTCAACAACACCCTCCTTTTCTGAAATGTTGCTGAACTTCCCCCTTTCTTTATCTCCCCATTTGACATTAATGGAAAAGGAAATCTCGAAACCCTCCACCTTGGAGTGCGAATTCACCGATATTTTCTATCTTGAATTCACTTATAGGGCTAAAAAAATAAAAGAATGATTAGCTCCCCCTGAGATTATGCTTCCCTTTAGTGAATGGATGAGAATGATATCACTCCTAGATTTTTCTAAGATATTCAAACGTTTCTTTTGGAAGAGGCTTAGTAAAAATATCAACAATATGTTCTTTTGTAGCAATATATTCTAACTTAACCTATTTTTGCAACTTTCTCTCTCAAGAAATGATACTTGATGGGGATGTGATTTTTCCTAGAGTGCATAACTGATTTTTTGATATGTTTATTACACTAGTGTTATCACAAAAATGGAAATTAGAAAATCAAACTCTACCTTGATGTCCTTCAATGTTTTCTTCATCCATAGAACTTGTGTGCAACATGACACAACTACAATGTACTCTGCCTCTGCTGTAGATAAGGAAATAGAAGCCTTCTTCTTACTTAACCAAGATACCAAGCTATTGCCAAGAAAGAATGCACCACCACTTGTGATTTTTCTATCATCAACACTTCCTGCCCAATCTGCATCTGTATATGTTGTTAGAGTGAAATCCTTTTCTCTTGAATACCATAAGCCATAATCCAATGTGCCTTTCAAATATTTTAATATTCTCTTGACAACTTGTACATGAGTTTCTTTTAGAGCATCTTGAAAATGTCACCAAGCCTACTGCTTGCATCACATCAGGTCTTGATGTTGTCACATATAATAAAATTCCAATCATAGATCTATAAAGAGTCTGATTTACTTCAGGAGACTCATCATCCATTCTTAATGTACAATATGTAACCATGGGAGTACTAACATGTTTTTAGTCTCCCATTTTATTTTTTTCAAGATTTCTTTAACATATTTAGTTTGTGAAATGAACATACCTTTGTCTAATTCAGAAATTTGTAAACCAAGAAAGAAAGATAACTCACCAAGCATGGACATTTAAAATTCCTTTTGCATTTCATTAAAAAAATATTGACACATCTTATCACTACTTCAAAATAAATACCTTCTACTTGTGCATACCCTTTACACACCAACATTTATTTGTTTCTTACAACTTGGCCATCTTCATTCAACTTGTTTCTAAAAACCCACTTGGTACCATGTTAGTGAAATAATTTTTCGTGTTAAATTATGTGTTTCCACCAACACTCACGGGGCTACGCCCCTCCTTCTTGTGTATGGGGAGGATCCCATTATTGAATGTAAACTATCATAATTCTATCTAAATGTGTGGGGTGGCTAGTAGGCTGGAGATCACACAAGAACACTTCACTAAACATGTGGAAAAATTCTTGTACGAAGTACAAGTAAGATTTTTCAAATGATGAGGGATATTAGAGAGAAATTAAGAAAGAGGGAGTAATTGTTGTGAGTAGGCAATATCATAAGTCACACACAATAACTAGAGTAGGTCCACAATCAATTAGAGGAAAGAAATAATGTAATCATTTATCAAGACTAACAAACTAGAGACACACAATTATTTAGATTCATCAATCAAGGACACTAAGTTCCTTCTTGGTTATTCAAGATTACTATGCTTGTAAAGTGCAGAAAAGAGAGAATAGAGGAAAACATGAGAAAGGGAAATGGAAGAAATGTAGCTTTTATTTCTTGTGTGTTGGTGATACAAAGCTCAATAAATATAAAACAATCCACAATTTATACAGAAAAAGAGTAACTTTCAAAATATAGGATCCTTTGAAATGGAGAAGCCATTCCAATTTATAGCATTGCATATTGCCTCTTCATCTATCCCCCACATGACCCTTCATGTTCTCATTCAACTTGTGAATTTACATCTTCCTAGGAAGTGAAGAAAATAATTTCCCTTTTTATAAATCAAATGGATTTTTAAAATTCAACTTTAGAAAGTCACTAAAGTGTGTGAGAAAATTATCATGTTTACATACAATGAAGAGTTGGTGAGAGAAGAAAAAGGGAGAAATTGAGAAGAAGGAAGAAGTTTCTGATCGATGAAGAAGCTCCCTATGATGAAGAACATATTGATTCATGATCCATGAGGAACAGTTTCTAGAATGGGTTCCTATCCTTTGAATTATTTTACGAATTGATATATTATAGGTGTCAACTTTATCGCCGGGAATGCAAACACAACTCAACACTTTGATCCATGCCCAAGGAACATCATTGATATTCTTGCATTGAATGAGCCATATTTTTGATCTTTTATAATTTTTGTAATGAAGTCTTTGATGCTGGAAATAAACTCTATGAAAACTTCATTAAAGGAGAGAGATTCACCTACCTATTTCTTGACCAATCCCTATAAAGAAACACAAAGATATTTTGATGACGAGTTGTTGTTGACTAGAGGGAACCAAAGTTTTTGAACACAATTACATATTTCATTCAAAATATCAAAAGGTTCTTGTTCACTGATCAAGTTCGAGAGATGAGATTTGCTATCATGCCGCATCTTTCATATATGATGTGGACCCAAGCCGAGATAAATTTTTAGCAGCTGATTGTAACACATTCTTACTCACAAGGGTGTGAGAGTCTAAGGAGCTCATCTCGGATACAAGTGGGAACATCTCATTCCAAAGTGGATCTTCTCTTTTACAATCTCCTCCATCACTTTCTTCACTTGTGAAAAAGTGGCAAGAATATACTTTATTAGTGAGATGACCTATGAAAACACTGTCTTTTCTTTCACAATGATCTTCTCAATCCACTTCTCGTTAGCCTTCTCCTACATCATATAACATTGTATTGTCTTGAACACCTCAGGGTCAAAGATAGTGATTGGAGGAATGTTTTCCATGGGGAGTGAAGATACTGAATCAAGCTCTAAGAAATGTTAATTGTGATCACCGACAATTTTTACCTGTTCCTCCAATTACTCAATTGTTTGTTTGTAGTCCTCATTCCGAGTAAGGAGGAAGGAAGAGGATTCCTTAAATAGATGAGAATCATCCTCATGTGAAGCTTGACCTAATGAGATGTTGATAACCTCGTAATATTATAGATTCATCCCCTTAATGGGATTTTCATTCTTAGGCCTGAAAACTTCTATATATTGGTTACCTTTGGTGCCACTGAAGAAGCGAGAAGTTGTATAGGCCTTCTTCCTTCACTTGGATTTCAGGGATCTTGAGATTTCTTGAAGTTCGAGGCATGAAAACATCTTTGTGTTTTTCTTGGCTCACTTTCAATAAATTATTGAATCCATGGGAATGTATCTTTAATAGTTGACGTGATGTTTCTTGCAGAGCACTTTCAAGAACTTGATGCAAGATCACTTCTTGTTAATTATCTCCTTTTTGAAAACTCATGCTTAATAGCTCTTACTTGCAATGATTCACCTTTGGAGGACTGATCATGTTATTTGATGCTTGATTAATTTTTAAGAACACAGTATGCTGCTACGGCCATCAAATGAAGCTTGGATGGTTTCTCATTCTCACGTACAAGGTTCCCCAAGTGAAGATCACTTATCTAACTTTCTCAACACAAGAGTATCTCTAGAATGAAATCAGATTCAAGGATTATTATATAAATTTTATAGGAAAGGGTGATCTCTTGATTCTTTGTGTAGGATGGCTTGATCCTCGATGCTTTTACTGGTTCAATCATCTCACTTAACTTACTTGGCTCAATTAGCTCACTTAGCTCAACCAGTTCACCTAACTCAACTCAACCAACTCACTTGAGAGATGATGGTGGATCTAACTTGACTGATAAGTTACAATGACCCATTTAGCTTGAATTTAAATGGATCTCTTTACTCCTTTCAAATATTTTTAGACTGCACAATGTATTTGACTTTCACCGCTGCGACTTAGGATATCTTGTCCTAATCTTGGAAAAAATTGTGAATAGAATAAAGCTTCGGGATCTTTGTAAAAGGTGAATTTCCTTGTTTGAATTGTGAGGAAACCTTATAATCATCTGATTATGGAAAAAATCAGCAACTAAAAAACAAATCCAATTACAACTTTTTGTGTAAAAAAATGAAACTTTCTATTTTTGGCAGGTTGGACCAAGACTGTTATTTTGGGGTATTTTGAATTTTTGCTCAAATTTGAGCTTCGAGTCTCTGGAACACTCAAACCACCTTTGTTTATGATTTTTTTAGCATGTTTCTATTTTTATAAGGTTTCTTTTTCCAACCTTCTATTTTAGGAAAATTGCCAATTTTTGCCACGCTCTTGCTTTTGACTTGTTTCCGATGAGTTGAGTGATCAAAGATTTAAATTTGAGGGCATTAATATTTTTAGAATGTGAATGGGCATGGAATATGTTATTTTTAGTAACTGGTAATTTTTTCATTGGTTTACATCAAGTAACATCATTTTTGTATTCGGCTCGCACTACGATCATGTGCTCCAATTTTCGTCATGTTCCTTACTGGAACTCTCGAAATCAAAAATAAAATTTATAGGGTAAAATTTTTAGGTAGTAGATATTATGACATCCATTAATGAAGGATTTGAGCTTTAGGGAACATAGTATGGTGATATGCTATGAAAATATCACTAGAGTCCATTTTCAAGTTTGTAAGCTATGAATAAATCATTATTTTTATAGTCATAGATGCCTTAGAATGATTTTGACAGCATGGATGCTGCATTTATAGGTATTTGGAGGTTTGAAAAATTCAAAAATAGAGTATTGTTTGAACTTGGTGAGAAAAACACTTACTAGTTAGTTATTTTTTATGTTTTGATAGTCGCTCAAAAGTCAATTTTGAGTATAGAAGAGGAAAAACAACTAGGGAAAGAATTAGGGTTTGAAATGGCTTGTCATGGGGTGCATTTTTTTCCCCCTTTGTACCCTTAGGAATGGGGAAAATAGGTGTAATAAAATGAGACTCAAGGATATTCTGTCACTTGTTAAGTTGTGGTGGAGTGAGAGGGAGATGGAGGAAAGCAAGCCTTAACACCAGGAGCTGAAGTTTGGTCACATGCAAAACATTAAAGAGGGGCTAGCGAGGGTGAATTTTATGTCCCCTCTATCCCCTTGGGAATGGGGAAAAGAGGAATAATTTTTTTTCCCTCACTAGATGCTATCGCCTTTAGGGTGTGTGATGGGGAAGGTGAGATAGGCTAGATAAGCCCTCCAGAGCTTTGGACTTGGTCAGTAAACACAAAATCCCACACTTGGGTACATTTATAGGTCCTAATCACATACTACTATTCATATGATTCCTAAGCGATAAAATTAGTAATTGAAATCTATCTTTGGCCTCTTTTTGTCTTTCTGGTTTCCTCTTTGGTATTTCACACCCCGTGTCCAAGTCTAATCTTCATTGCTTTATCTTTAGTGAATTTAGACACCAACACCCAGCCAGGATGCTAGTACCTAGGTTCCCTCATCCCCTCTAGGTTCCTCTAACCTCTTTGTATCTTACTCGCCTCTTTTGGGCCTCTTTTATCTTTTAGGCATCTTGTTTTCTTATGGGTTGACCTTTTAGTTGTCAATTATGAAATTCAAACAAGGGAATCATATAAATACAAATCTATGTGACCATAATAAAGGACCAATCTCTAAGCATCTATTATCACCACCTAAGGTTACATCTAAAGGCATTCTAAGAGCATCTAATCATCCATCTATCACTCACTCAAGGGGCAAGGGACTACTTTCATACATGTATAGGAGGGAAGTTCATTTGACCATCTACATATCTATTTACATTACTACATCTCTACCACTACTCACTATCAAGTGCATCTTACATAAGAGCTACCTAGGGCACGATTTCTACACAAACGTACAAGAACTACATGGAGTTTGAAATGTAGTGTAGCACTCAGTTGTAAGTTCACTCATTGGGTGATGCCAAGTTTATTATGATTCCCCATTTGCATCTTTCTTTTTTAGGATTTGATATGTTTTGGGTTTTTTAGGATATCATTTATTTTGCAGGTTACACATGTGAACTCTTTAATCATTTAATGACATACGGGCGATAATAACAAAGGTTAGCGACCACCTTGTGACACAAGAAGAATTAGTTTCGAGCTCTTACACACACGGGCACCCAATATAGGTCTCTAGTACCTAGGTTCCCTCACCCCAATCTAGGTGCCTTAGACCTGTGCTCATTTAGTAATTAAAAAAATTATGAGTGCGGTTGTGACAATCTCCTCCTTCTGTTTCATCAGTTTTCTAGTCTAGAACACTCCAAGATTTATTAAAAAATCAGCTAAGTCTTCTATTCCTTCTCTTACACCTAGGGTTTCATTTTTATCTAGCTTATTTCTTGTGTCAGATCTGTACTTTAGCATTTTATTATCATATGTGACTCTGAAATGTCTAAGGTTTAACATAATTTAAATATTTGTTAAATCATTTGGTGAACCCGATGTGAATTATTCAGTGTTCTTTTTGGATTGTTCTGTGAGGATCAATGCTATAACCTCGTGCACGTTGAAGATGTGTTGCACTTCCAATGAAGATGAGAATGCTTTGTAATCACAAGGAAAATCAAGTGTAGAAAAGACAACAAAGTGTTTGAAATGCTCATAAATTAGAATGAAGGGGTACATATAGGAGTGTTGTGTAACTCCTATGCATGACACATGTACACAACCCTATGACCTATTCAACTATGACCTATTCTCACTAAGTGAGATGACTAACCAACTAGGTGGAAAATATGTCAAATGATGACAAGTCTAGTCATATACACCAACACCCTTCCTTCATCAAAGATGAGGTACGAGTCATGGAAATTCAGAAATGAAAGAGAACTATCCTAGACAACTAAGAAAGATGTGTCAATGGGGCCCAACTACTAAGCCTGATAAGGTACCCATGTACAAACAACATCTTCCTAGAAGAAGAAGAAGAGAAGAATGGTTCTCGAAACTAGGCTTGATGAGGTACCCATGTATAATGGATCTCAAGTAATGGAGGAAAAACCCATAAGGGAAAACATTCACTTACAAGAGATAAAAGAATCCCTAAACAACCTAAGAAATATGTGTCAAATGAGTCCCAGAAACTAAATGCCTAATAAGGTACTCATGTACAAAATACAATCTTTCTAGAAGAAGAGAAGAAAACTAGAAATCCCGAAGAAGATGGGTTGCTGTACAAAACCTCACCTCAAGAAGAGACCACAAGTGAAGATAATTTTCCTCAGTGAAGGGTTTGGTAAAAATGTTTGTAACCATATCATATGTCTAATAGTATCAAATCAATGATGTCATCATGGATCAACTCCTGAATGAAATGCATATGTATCTCGATGTGCTTCGTCCTCTGATGTTGAACTAGATTTCAGAAAATCAAGATGGTTCTCATATTATCACAGTAGATCATAATAGGCTGACGATAGTGAATACTAAAATCTATCATGATACCTTGTAACCAAATAGCTTATGTGGCATCATTAACTACTCCTTTGTACTCGTCCTCTGTATAATATATCACAATTGTGTTCTGCTTCTTGCTAGACCAAAAAATAGGACCTGAACCAAGAGAAAAACTGTAGACTGAGGTAGATTTTTGATGATCTAAATCATTGGCACAATCAGAATCAATAAACCGAACCAAGTCAATATCCACTCCTCCTAGATAGTGGATTCCATCTATGTAAGTGCCACAAACGTAATGAAGGATCCACTTAGTTACTTTCCAATGTAGCTCATGTGGCTCTTGCATGAATCTGGACATGATCCCAAAATCATATGATAGATCCAAACGTGTGTGAGTAAGGTAAATCAATCTCCCACTAATCTTGTCACTATAGGGTATAACCAACCAAGGGAGTAGATTAATAAAAACCAACTTAACCCCAAAAAGGAAAGGAGTAGGAGAAGGCTTACAATTGGACTTATGAAACAAATCAAGAGAGTACCTTGGCTATGAGATCACAATACCCGAGTCATATTGTGAAATTTGAATCCTAATAAAGTAATGAAGAAATCTCAAGTTAGTCATGGGAAACTTGTTGGATAAGGAAATATTTACATAATCGATGATAGAGGAAGAACTACCCATGATCAATAAGTCATTGTCATATAGAACAAGGATGAGCATGTAGTCATCTTGCCATAAAATGTAAACATTTGGGTGAGTGAAACCGAGTGAACCCCGATGTAAGTAAAAAGGATTCTTTCTTTGCATACCAAGCCCAAGGGGCTTGTTTAAGGCAAAAAAGAGAATTTTTTAACTTATAGATGAGGGAGGTATCATGGAAATAACGTGGAGGTTTTTTTATGTAGATATCTTCCTCTAGGTCTCCATTAAGGAAGGCACTCTTAATGTTTATTTGATAGACTTCCCATTTGTTAGCTGTAATGATGGTGAGGGTCAGTCGAATAGAAGTCATCTTCACAACTGGAGCAAAGGTTTCCATGTAATCAACCCAAACTACTTGGGAAAAACACTTAACTACTAGTCGTGCTTTAAAATTTTTAAAATCTCCATCTGCTCCATACTTTGCTCGGAACACCCACCTACACTTAACAATTTTTCTTCCTTTTGGAAGAGGGGTGAGATCCCAAGTATCATTCTTCATGAGTGAGGAATACTCCTCATCCATGGAAGAATCCCACTCAGGAATACTAGAAGCATCCTAGAAAGATTGAAGGTCATAAGTGGAGGTAAATAATGATTGAGGTCTAACGAAATCTGAGCGAGTCCACCTCCTATCCAAAGGATCTCCCATCCACTCTTCAACACTGTGAAAATTTTTCCTATCCCAACAAGCACCATGAGGTTTAAGTTTAGAGTGGGAATATTCTTCACTTGAGTGAGAAGGAATAAGGTTCCACTCAACACTACCATGAGAATCAGAAGAATCTATAGCACGAGTGTTGGGATTCGAAGGAGGATCTAGAGGAGGAGGAGCATGCTCAACAACATCATCATCCAAAGAGTCAGATTCAGAATCATAAAGCATAAGAATATAAGACGGTAGATAAGTAGAATTAGAAGCAGACTCATCAAATTTCACACTTCTCTCGATATAAAGCTCATGATTAGTAGGGTTCAATAATCGATATCCCTTCACACCATTAGGATACCCTACAAAGATACAAGGTTTAGATTGTGGTTCCAAAGCCTTACATTTCATCTTAGGAATCTGAGCCATAGCCTTGGATCCAAAGACTCGAAAGTTCTCAACATCAGGCTTACGTCCAAACTAGGATTTAAAGGATGTCATCCCTCTTACTTCCTTGTGTGGAACACAATCTGAATGTAACAAGCATAATTCACTACTTCATCCCAATAATGTAGAGGAAGGGACTTTGAGTGAACCATACAAGTGGCCATCTCCTTAAGTGTTTGGTTATTTCTTTATGTAACTCCATTTTGTGAAGGGTTGTAAGCAACTATATGTTGCAAAGCAATCCCTTTAGAAGTACATAAATCCTCAAACCTATTGCTCACATACTTGCCTTGATTGTCTATTTGAAGAACCTTGATAGGCTGTTCTTAATATTTCCTAAAGAAGAGCCTTAAAGTCCTGAAAATGTTCAAAGACTTCAGACTTAAGCTTAAGAAAATATACCCAAGTATATCACAAAAAGTCATCAATGAAGGTAAGTATATAAAGAGCTCTAGTAAATGAAGGAGACAAAAACG
Organism: Taxus wallichiana var. yunnanensis; assembly: GCA_018340775.1. Taxonomy (NCBI): domain Eukaryota; kingdom Viridiplantae; phylum Streptophyta; class Pinopsida; order Cupressales; family Taxaceae; genus Taxus; species Taxus wallichiana. The sequence goes on along the minus strand of CM031235.1, from coordinate 345,974,492 downwards.
GGCCAGAGATGTCACTATGAACAAGATCTAAAAGATGAATAGATCTCTAGGATATCCTTTATCAAAACTCTTTTCAAGGTGCTTCCCAAGGGCACAACCCTCACAAAGACCCTTAGAAAATATAACGTGCGGTAACCCGTTGAAAATTTCATTTTGGCTCAATTTTTCAAGGTAACGAAAATTTAGATGCCTAAAACACTCATGCCATAGCTTACTAACCTCATCTTCATGAGTGAGTAAGGTAGTGGGTATCAAATAAGAAGTAAAGTGGGAAAAGGTATAAAACCGTGAATGGTGATCCACCTTTCCCTCAGCCACTATAGTGTCATTATGAAGCTTACGAATAACCACCGAGTTAGGAAAAATTCCACTTGTATTCCTTCACGAAGGTGAGTTATTTGGTAAACCGATAGGAGATTGGTAGAGAGATCATGAACACTTAACACTTGGTTAATTATTCCCCCACCCATCTCTACCGATCCACTACCGAAAATACATGCTTTTGTGTCATCACCAAATGTGATTTGGGACATGCCATGTGGTTCTCTGTTGGAGATCTCAACATGAAAAGAATCCATACGGTTTAAGGAATTGGAATCTATAATCCACGTTAATGAAGGAGAAACTCAAGAGATAAGGTCCTTTCCTTTCTTCTTATCAGATTTAGACTCTCTTGTAGTGGAAGACTCGACTTTTAGAACATTTTGTTTGATAGACTTAGGAACACCTATATGATTTTTCTCAAGTAAATGAGTAAGGTGATCCATTTTTTTCTCATACATTGATGCTCTTCATGACCAGTATTGTTGCAATAGGAACACTTACACTTTTCTTTCTTCACTTTAGGCTCAAAATTTGAGGTGTTTATGTTAGATTTGAGTTTGGATTGATTGGTATTGGTTTCCTTCTTAGGTTGGTCCTTTTCTCTTTCTTCTTCTCAGTATTTTTTCCCTTACTAGTACTTGCTACAAGGGAATGCGACTTGGACTTGAGAGACCCCATTTGAATGAGTTTGTTATGTTCTCAAATGAGTGGGATGAAAAAATTTCTAATGAGGGCATATTCAAAGCACTTCCTGATTGTCTTTTGTCTTGTGAAAAGTTGACTTGAAGACGGAGTATTTGGGACCTAAATTAGAGAGAATTGACAAGATCAACCGGGAATATTTCTTGTCCACTTTACATTCCTTTAACAACAATATAATGCGGATGAACTTCTAGAACAATGCTTCTAGGTTTTAAAAATCACTAGGATTTAATCCTAGTAGTTTGTTTTCCAAATAATGTGCTCTCATGTCATCTTGTTGTCCAATCATATCATCTAATGTTTTCCACACAGAGTTAGGTGTTTTAGACAACTCAATGTCGAAGAGAAAGTTAGGAGAAACAAACATAAAAAGTAAACCTAAGGCTTTGTCACTTCAGTTCAACCACTTAGATTTTTTAGGCTCATCATCAAGTTCATTCTCAACTCCTATGGTGATGCAAAATAACCCTTTACCCCTTAGTTTCATTACCATTTTTAATCTCCCTTCGAAGAAGTTAAACATTGTAAGAAAATGATTTGAAATTACATCCATAGTGTACCATTAAAAAAGGAATGTAAAAAATAAAAAACAAGAAAATAACCACCCATGACAATATTATAACCCCTACTTTTGACACTTTATTGTTTAATGTGTTGGACACAACGGGTGTGAGTATGTGTTGTGAAACAATTGTTCACTCACATTGCAATTAGCATAATAATGTGCAAGAGAGGAGATTGTTGGTGTGAATTATTTTCCACATCATTAGGTGAGTCATCTCACTTAGGTGAGATCATAGGTCCACATGTCATTTAGGAGTCATTATGAGATTCTCTTATGCGTCAGTGCGTCATATGTGTCATTGGGAGTTACACTTCTATTCTGGGAATGTAACTCCCCCTCTCTACTCGAGTTGTCATGATTGCAGCACTGGGGGTTACTCAACACCTCCTATATGTACACCCCATTTGATCTATGAGATAGAGGAGAGTTTTGTGGCTTATCGAGGTTCTGCCCATTTGTCGAATCTTTGCATGCACATTCGGTTGATGCTCGCTCCTCCCGAGATCTCTTCATGCTGCTGTTCACACGTCCGTTGATGTGCATGTTGTCCCTCGTGATCCTCACCTATGGGTTTTTATACCCTCTTACATGGTATAAGAGCGGATTTTATGGATCATGCACTCCTTGGTGTTGCTCGTGCATTTTTGGCTTCGACGTGATATTTAGATTCTCGTTGCGTGTGTCGTAATGGATATTCTAGTTGTGCGCTTCTTGCATTGATTTGGGCATTTATACCTCTATTTAGTTTTCTGGTTTTTTGGGTTCTCCACCTTGCATGCGTCTTCCAGAAGCATTCTCGTAGGATTGGGCTTCAGATTTGAGTTCTCTTAGTGCTGTTTTGGGAGTTTTAGAGGTGTGTTTTTTTGCGTGAATATGTTTTCTTGAACTCAACGGATCTGATTTACACTGCGCCTTTTTTTTTTTGGTTGAGTTGTTCTTGGTCTTCAACTCGTGGGGTTTCTTTGTGAATCCTTGACTAGCGAGCTCGATCTGTGTTCTTTGCACGTTTCACCTATCTCATAGACTCCACTGTTTGGTTCAACATCGAACTCATTACTTAGGATTGCTTCTACGTGGACGTCCTTGGTTTGACGTTGGCCTGTGTGTGGTTAAGTTTTAGGCTTATCCACCTTCGGACCCCTTCTTTCTTGGTGTGGATCGTGTTTGGCCTCCATCCATGTTGGATTGTTCGTTGTGGCTCGTGCCTTATTCACCATGCCACCAACAGTTCTCTACTACTTCCTTGCTTGCCATTTTCCATCGTGGGTCATCTAGGTTTTCTTGCTATTCAGCGTATCTTGTCCATGCTTTTGTGTGGCCATTTCGTGTGGTCTGTTTAAAACATTTTTCTCGCACAACCATTCAAACCTTGGCACATTTTTTTCAATCCTTTGCACAACATTGGCATGTTTTTAGTCCTTGACCATGTTCAACTCAGAACCTGTGTTTCTAGCCTTCGGTTTCAGCCTGCGTTTCCAGCTGCACAATGGTTTCAATTCCCAGCCTGGTCCACATTCAGCTCTTGACCTTGGCGTTTCAAACCTGCAGTTGGAATCATCTCCAATGGCTCCGTCAAACTTGGTCTCCACGTGGGCCTCCACTCCTATAGCGAATGACTGCAACGACTCACCAATAGTTTGGTCTCCACAATGGCGTTTCACTCTTTTCTGTGAAGCGGGAATCTTACCTGCAGACATGTACACGTGGACCTGGTCTTTTTGGTGGTTTTCCATTCTCTCACAACAACCTACACTTGCCTCAACATGGGGAGTGGAGTCTCCAACTCGAACACCTGCTCCTTATGTGGCATTGACATTCCAAATGTGGGCCCCTCTCCTATCTTTTTTTTTAATGTTTTAAGATTAAAAAAAAACATTCATTTTCTTGGCATTGTAATAAATTTCAAGGCTGTTTTTTTTTTGTGTATTGTTACCTTCCTACGAGCATCGAAGATGGAGGGCGAGGTCCGGGGTTGGCAGGAGGCTAATTCCCCTCGTAAGAAAAATAAACCCTACCTAAAATTTGATGCCATTTCCAACGAGTACCCACACGAAACCCTTTGCACCCATTTCAGGCATTTTTAATGCGTTTGCAGCATTTATTGGCATTTTCCATCGATTTGGGAATTGTATTTATGCTATAACTTTTGACTCGTTGCTTGTTTTTGAGCACTTCTTTAGTCAAAGTTGTATGATTTTTCACACTTTATGTGATGGAATTGTTATTTTTGTAAATGCACTACTTTATAAAGTGCCACATTTTGGGGGTTCACTAGTACTCTTGGGTTTTCACATGCAGACGCATTATCGGCCGAGTCTGATGTCTTGAATTTGTGCACCTTGAAATTTTCATTCCACATCATGGAGAGTGCTCTTTCTAGAATTGAGCATTGTAGGCTCACCTTACAGCCTCCGCCACTTCTCATTGGGAGAGGGAACTATTCAGCTTGGCGTGCTTCCATGGAACATTACTTTGCTCACGAGGTTATTTTACCCTTCTTTCTTGGGCCAGTTCCTGCACCCACTGATCATCATAATCTAGAGGACTTCCGACACTTGTGATCATGTCTTTGGTCACATGATGATGCATGTCTCTCGATCTCTCTGGTTTCACGTGGAAGACTCAGATCCACCTCACCGTGTATGGAGCATTCTTAGTCCCTCTATGGAGACCCTTCACATACTGCCGCCATTGTTCTGCTACTATTGATTCAATTATCTCCTCTATTTCTTCATGTGATGACAGTTCCACTGACACAGACTCGTTTGGTTCTACTTCTGATGATGAGGATTGTGCACCTGTTTTGATGTCGAGAGTACTACAGAGGACTCTTCTCCTCCTTCTCTCACTATTCTAGAGAGTGTTGACACTTCCCACATCTCATCAGATATCGAGCAGTCTCCTTCTTAGTCTCATACATTCATCACACTGCCTCTTTTCCACTTCTAGTGTGTGAGGCCCCTTTCACTCCTCTACCTTCATTGGATGACTCATACCTATCATACATCACTCTTCTGTTTGTTGAGCCCCCTCATTAGGATGAGTATCTACCGACCTTAGTTATCTTTTCATAGAGTACACTTATGATGTATTACAGGTCCCTCATCCATCTACAGGTGTTTCATAGGAGTTCATCATCTCTGTTGTTGGGAGTGCCCCTTCAGGGAATCATGTCACTTCCACATTTCTAGAGACCTTCATTGATCCACCCTCAGCTGTGGATCCCTTTTCTGTTGTGGAGGATGTTTTGTTGCCTTCACATCAGTTGGAAATCCTCTCTATAGGTGTTCACCCTTCATACTCTGATAGTTCTGCACTTGTGACATTACCTTCGATTGCTTTGCACTCACTTGCTAGACCTATGTCACACTTTCGTGGACCAGACTCAAAATTCTTCATGCTACTTGCCTTGATTTCCTTCATGGAGTGGGTAGACTTTCAACACGTCATTTCTATCATTCCTAAGGGCATGCACATTGTTTCGGGCTGTGGGTGGCTCTTCTTCAGTCCAGAGGTAGAGGATCTCGTGTCGACATTCTTTTGGGAGACCTTCTAGAGCCGCACAGTTTAGATCTGTTCATGGCATCTTCTCGCATTCCTCTTGTCTCCCTCTCTTCTCTCTCTTCTTCTTCTTTTGAGAGATTACCTCTTTGTACATGGGTACCTTTTCAGGCTCATCTAGAGTGGGACCCATATTTGGCATCTTTCTTAGATTAGAGAGTGTTTTTTTCTCTTGTGGTGGATGTTTTTCCCACTAGGTTTTCCTTCACTACTTGGGACCTTTTTCTTGTGCATGGGTACCTCATCAGGCTTTGTGGGACCCATTTCTCGTTTTTGACTTACCGCCTCATCCTAAGTTACAATGAAGGGGGGGTGTTGGTGTGTATTATTTTCCACATCATTAGGTGAGTCATCTCACTTAGGTGAGATCGTAGGTCCACATGTCATTTAGGGGTCATTATGAGATTCTCTTACGTGTCAGTGCGTCAGTACATAAGTGTGTCATATGCGTCATTGGGAGTTACACTTCTATTCTAGGAATGTAACTCCCCCTCTCTACTTGAGTTGTCATGATTGCAGCACTGGGGGTTACTCAACACCTCCTATATGTACACCCCATTTGATCTATGAGATAGAGGATAATTTTGTGGCTTATCGAGGTTTTGCCCATTTTTCAAATCTTTACATGCACATTCGGTTGATGCTCACTCCTCCCGAGATCTCTTCACACTACTATTCGAATGTCTGTGGATGTGCACGTCATCCCTCGTGATCCTCGCTTGGGGTTTCATACATACCTCTTATAGAGACCACAATCAAGTTTTGTGAAACATAACAAATCGACACTTTGTAAGCAAACATAATAAGCTAAAAACCAAGAAAAAGGGTGAAATCAAGTCTTGTTGTGAGAAAAAGTGTCTCACTTCGCAAATGAAACCCCTTTTCTACAAGAATGTGGTGGACACGCTTACTAGTCCACAAGTAATAAAAAGGGTTGTTAAAATGCACAAAGTGGGCTCAAGTTGAGTCCAGGGGACCTCCAGGATGCCGAAAAAGCTCCAGGAAGGCAAAAAATAGCTAGGAATGATGTTGCAAACTCTAGCAAATGATTAGAGAAAAAACAACCCCATACTATTGCTTTGCCTGGGTCTCTAATGCTTCTTCATTTGATTTTGACCATGACAATGATGATCTCTTAGACTAGGTTACTTGGTTCTACTTCACATAATATGCTTGGGGGCATCATACTTACTTCTCCCCCTCCTCGCATTCTTATGCGTTTATCATTTCTACTCATACACTTCGTGTTTTATATTTCACCTCTCTCGAGCATCATTACACATCTTGATACATTTTTATCATCATCACCATATGACACACTATTGTGCTAAGGTTCACATTTGACTGTTGAGGGCATACTACATCAATGAACCTCACATCATACACATGACACATTTCTTACTCTATGCATTCATTACACATATCTCGGCATCACATTGTAACACATCACACTACCCTATGACACACTTTAGTTCCACAATTCATAATTGACTGTTGAGGGTCTAAATTTGAAATGAATCTCACCACATTCACACACTCTATGCTTTGCGCTTCATGATCTATCTTTCTAGCATCTCTTTTAAACCATTTCCCAATGACACATTATTGTTCTATGGTTCATTCTTGACTATTGAGGGTTTTTAATAAATGAACCTACTCTCATACTTATACACATTCACTTGGGGAAAACCACTCCTATCACACCCACTTTGCATTTCATTCCATCTCACTCATTCACAACATACTGCATATCTTGGTCACACATACTCTTTCTTGCTTATACTACTTACATATACACTTTGTTTTCATACTAGACAGATACTTCATATGTCATTATCTTTATCATATACACATGTGTGTTCACTTGTTCTCTAGTTATGAATGCATACTTATAGATCTTTACATGCAACATAAATTCTCAATGTTGTACCTCTTATCGATCCCACGAGGCTCTTGGGGGTATCTACATTTCTACTCTTTCACATCACAAGTGCTATTATTTCATCTTATACTACTTCATATTCTTACTAGCACATTACTCTATCGATATACACACGTCTTAACATACTTTTTATTTTTCTAAAATTCTAACATGTGCTTCATGTTGATTAAGCTAAATATGGAAATATAATCCTAATATGATTTCTATCATAGCAGTAAATAAATGCAATAGTTACATATAGAAATTAAGCCAAGAAAACTAAGCAATAAAATGTGAACCCCTAGTTACAAAGTGGGTAATAATAGCCTCAGATGATTCACAATGAAATATGGACTGTGTCGAAGTGCTGACTGAATGAATAGAGAGGGAGAAATGTCACCAAAAAAATCTCAAAAAGTATGTGAGCTGGATATCTTCTGGGTGGGCACTTAAAGAGGGACAGGGCTCTGTGGGTGCCCTAGACCTATTTCTAGGAACCTATGTCTACGAAAATGCTAAGAAAACCTCCTTTTATGGTCATGAGGCATTAGCCATTGTTCACCTTTGGTCACTACGAGGGATCAATGATTGCCAAAGTCGCTGGAAACTTGTTATGAAATAATGACTTGTAAAACTCTCAAAGAGAAATCAAATCCTAAAAAAGAAAGATAAAAAATGAGGGGTCATAATCTCCTCACCGCCACAATCATGATCTTACAAATGAGCGTTGCACTACATCTTAGACCTGATGTAGTTCTATGTGTGTGTGCACATAATTGTGCCCTAGGTGGCTCTTGTGTGTATCACATTTGATAGCCAAAGCAAGTAAGCTAGATGTAAAGAAATGTAATAGATGTGTACATGGAATAGAATAAAATTCCTTCCTATGAAGTTTATGCAGAATAACTAGTCTTTATGTCCCTTGGATAACACTAGATGGATGCAATGGAGATCTTATATGCTTGATGGATGGAACCTTAGGTGGTGATAGCTAATGCTTAGTGCTTGGCCCTTTATTATAATCACATAAATTTATATTTATATGATTCCCTTGCTTGAATTTCATAGTTAACCCCAAAAAGGATGACTACAAAAAGATAAGATGATCAAATAACTAGAAAGGACACAAAAGATGTGAACAAAGTATAAATAGATCGGGGGTGCTTAGAGGGGATGAGGGTGCCACATCATGGTGTCCTGGCTGGGTGTTGGTGTCCAAGATGATAAATGTCTAGTTGTACAAAGGAAGACCGAGCTAAAATGGGTGTAAAACCAAAAGTGGCAATAGAAAGAAAAGCAAGGTGGCCAAAGACATGGGTTAATTAATACTTTTCTTACTTAGGAATCATATGAATAGTAGTATGTGATCAGGACTAGATAGATACCCAAAGTGCATGATTTTGTGTCTACATTTTCCCCACTTTATGTTGTTGAGTGAATTCTTGATAACATAAAGTAGATAAGAGATGTGTACCTAATAACAATGCAAATTGATGATGAAAGCATGTCGAGGGACAAGATAAAGTATGGAGTGATAAAAGTGTGAAGCATGGATGTTAAAGAGGAAAAAGTGTAAAAAGTGATGATGAAAATGACCCTAGGGCGGAAATGCATGTGTAGATGTCGTGATGTGCTTTTTGTCGATGTCAACTATTGTTGTGATTGTTTGTTTTTGATGTCAATCTGTTGTTGTGATTGTTTTTTGTTAATGTTGTGAAGTGACTATTGCTTCCCATAAAGACGGACCTGTAAAAGAGAAAAATGAACAAGTAGTCAAATACACATGTATATGATCGAAATGTGTAAAAAGTATGTAAAATATGAAAATGAAAAAGGAACATGTGCACCTGATCCGTGATGAGTAAAAGGGTGTAGAAAGGATCCTGAAGATGTTGTAGAAGAACAATATTTTGGGAAATGTCATGCCGCTTATGAAGTTCGTGAGTTTTTGGGGTAATTTCATGCCAAGTCATGAAAGAAGTGTAGGGTGAAAAGTTTAGTGTTATCCTCTAATCTTTAAATTCTTCCCATAATATAGAACACCACTGTAGATGGTGTGTAAAAACTCAAACAATTCAAACAATTTGATCCAATGCGAAAGTGAAAAGTGTTATGTAGTGTATGCATGCCGAGTGCTAAGGATTGTGTGTCATGTAAAAGCCACTATATGGAGTTATGTCGATTGTGTTGAACCACCAAATACTATATAACCGCCCCTAGTCACATGTGTCTAGGAAGGGTCAGGGGCACTTAGACGCCACTTGTCCCGGTCTAGGTGCTAATGTCTATGTTGTGGTAAGGGCTCAACTTTGATTCTAATCCCTAAATAATATTGGTGAATGTGTTGTACCGGTACTATCCCGTGTTGTGTGATTAATGTATGACCTTGTATGGGGTGCCCGATTCACCTAAATTATTCCCCCTCGTTTGGGGTGCATGTGAAATCACCGAAGGAGTATACGACCTATACGAGGACTGACCATTGTGCTAAAATTGTGCCCTATAGGGGAAGGGAATGTGCTTGGTAGAAACTAAGGAAAACAGAAACAAATTGGCTAGGATACAAGTGTTGTTACTACAAGCAACTACAAACACACATATAAAATACAAGTGTAGATAATGTTTAAGTTAAGACACAAGAAGATAATGTAAACACATAAGAAGATAATGCAGATCATGAAAAAGGGTTGGAAACATGGGACATCGCTCACGATGTTGTAAGAAAATAAAGGTCAATGAAGCCAAAAGTAGACATGCACACAAGACAAATGGAAAATCCCAAAAACAAGAGCGCACAAAGAAAACAACATGTAAGCAATGTAATAGACAACCATGGAAGTAGATAGTCCCGCATAACAAATGCCGCATGAAGTAATCTGTTAGCATGATAGAAAGATAAAGAGTATGTCAAAATGTGTATAATATGATATATAAACATGCTATGAAAAATGAAACAATAACACATGTAGTGTATGAAAGTGGATGCTCCGGAAGAAGCCACCGTGGGATTGGTAATAGGTAATGTACAAACATTCATGCGTGTGTGTAATAGATATGTATAATTTGAGATCAAAAATAGAAAGGAATGTGAACGTGTATGTGTGTATGATAAATATAATGACATACAAGATATCTATCTAACATGTGTAATAAAGTGAACATGTAAGAAGAAGTAAGAAAGAGTAAATGCAACCAAGATATGCAATATGCTATGGATGAGATGGAATGGAATGCAATGTGAGTGATAGAGCAACATGACCCCAAGCAGATGTGTATGCATGTAATAGATTCATTTGTATATGACCTAATCAACAATTAAGAATGAACCGTAAATAAGAGTGCGTCATCGGGAAATTATTTAAATGTGTGTGATAGAAATATGTGATCGATAAGGTGCAGAGTGTAAGTATGTGAGTATGAGTAAAAATGTAAGTGTGGTGATGTACATTTAAGATAGATACCCTCAATAGTTGATTATGGACCATGTAACTAGAGTTCGTCATAGGGTAATAAGCACAATGCGTAGGAGTAGATGCAAGAGAGATACGTTGCAAATGTGTAGAGTAAATAAGATGTAAAGTGTGTAGAAGAGGTTGTATGAGAAGGTGCATAATGCATAATGTGTGAAGTATGTAGTGTGTAGCGGAGAGGTGTGATGAGAGGATGTCAAATGTGTATAACGCGTGTTGTGTGAAGTGTATATGTAGACACCTAAAATTGGTTACCCAATTTAGTGTCCCTTCTCATCCGTTTACTTGCCTAGGTAACCTGGGGCACGTTTGCGTCACCAACTATCCCCTTGGGATATTATCCAATCTGTGATTTAATCACCTATCTCTAAATTTAATTCATCCCATCACATCTTACCCATGAGTAATTAAGTATTAAATATTTAATTACGCTTCTTCCCATGCATCTTAATCACTTATCCACCCCAAATTTATTCTACCCATGTATCACATCTATTTTTAATCTTCCCTAAGCGGGATATTTTCCCGTAGTCGGGATGAGTCTTATTTTTCTCGAATCGATCATTTTTAGCCATCTCGGGAGTCTTTTCCGCGATCGGCGCCGACCCATATGGTCGGCGCCGATTTTCTAGGAGCGGCGCCGATTATAAAAGCAAGCCCAGAACTCAGTTCTAGGGACGGAAAAGAGCGAAGAGACCGAAAAAGAGACGAACGAGTGAAAGGAAGCACTTACGCACGAACAGAGAGTGAGAAAGAGAGATCTTCTTAGCATCAATTGTCTCAGTTAGGGCAGATCCTGTCCTAATCAATCCCTGAGAGGAGCACCGTTACTCTGCCCGTATCATATCAACACCATACACCATTATCTATCATCTGGTGACTCTGTTCCAGCGTCTCTCCATCTTCGGCACATCCTACAGACTACATTCACCTTCCGATCCCCGAATCTCATCGCACAGTCCCTGATTGGTCGGATCGCCTTGATTGACACTCGATCTTATCGATCGGCGTCGACGCCGATCGCCGCCCGATCGGTCGATCCTGGGCCGCCGATCACATCAGTCGCCGCCGATTCTACACAGTCGACGCCGATTTCCCTGCAGACAGGTAAAAGGTCACAGGTAACACAAATCTAGCATTATTTCTCAGTTCCCAGTTTTCTGTACTTCCTGTCTGCTGTTCAGGTTCTGTTTTATTACTGCAATCAGAGAATCTAGTCTTTATTTACATCTTTTATCATGTATGCTGCTTTTCTTTATTGAAAACGTGGACTGACATCCGCCAAGGAAGCTTATCGCTTCTCGGACCCGCTTCTCGGGCAGTCCACCCATATATCTTCTAACGCCATCTTTTTCTGTCAAGCACCGGTGTTTTGCAGGTTACTCGGATCTATTGTGCGAATTGCTCGTGTGCGCCCGTCTTATCTACATCGACTTCCTCATCCGTCTACATCTTCATCAGGTATCTATTTCATTGAGGTTTTTCAGGGTTTTTGTGTTTAGTTTGGTGCATTAACTTGGACAGGTAACAAGCACGAAATTCTTGATCTACATTCTGGCACGCCCGGTGGGACTCGAACCAAAGTCCCTTATTGGTAAGTTCATCTCTTTTCTAGTTTTGAACTTTGTTCCTTTTCTTCACTGATTTCTATCAGTCCTATTTGAACATTTCTGTTCATCATTTCAATCTTGCTTTTAGGCGAAGTCATTATCTTGAAATTTTTCTATTTTCTTAAAATAGAAATTTTTCGTTTCGCCATTATCTGGATGTATCTTTCCGGATCTTGTTTGTTGTTTGCTTGATCCTTTCTTGCGGAGCACTTTGCTTGTTCGTGGGATTGTTCGAGGGGAAGAGCTCAACAACGCGCTTTTTGAAGTCCACACACCTTGGAGAGCTAAAACTACAGGTATTCCTCTTTTTCGGTGTTTTCTCCTTTTTAGGTTTTCTTTGTTGGTTGTTTATCACATCCAAACACTTCAGTTTTTGGTGCTTAAAAAGAACCTAATCGCATTTGGGAAAGAACTTGTTTGAATTGTCTTCATCGAAATCAAACATTTCGTTTTAAGTGCTTAAAAAGAACCCTTTCTTTTTCATTGCTGCATGCTTTGTCATCTAGTGTTAATTAGGTTGGAAAATTGATCAAAATCGGTAGTGACACTATTTGATTTTTATTTTTCACCCTTGCACACAAAGCCAAAATCACTAGGTATAAAGCATCTAAACAAAACTCCTTCCCTGGCCTCGCCTACTTGGAAGTGATATCCAAGAGGAAGAGCCTACGCGGTACTCGGGCCGCGCTATAAATTCACGAAAGATTTTGGTATATATTGGCAAAGCACCCGACTCCCTTATCGCAGCGGTGTGTGAAGTGCGGGGGTAGGCCCCTATATCAAGCCACGTACCGGTCTTTTACTGAAGTGCCTTCGGGACTCCTCACCAAACATTACCCAAACCATCCCTAGTTTGGCTATCTGAGTAGTTCCTGTTCTAAAAAGCCTTCCCTAACATTTTCATTTCTTAAAAGCATCAAAATTTAAAGGAGATAATCACTTGCGCTGCTTGAACTATTTGTGCATTAGTTAAGACAATCTTCTTTCTTGCTTGTTTATGACGGCTATCACCCGTTCACAATCTAGGAAAATGGCCCAACAGGTTCCTTCTTCCTCCGAAATCACCACCAGCGTGGATGTTTCGGCACCCCTCCAATCTTCCTCGGGACCACTGTTAGTGGGTTCCCCCTCATGGTCGTATAATCCTTTCCATCAAGCCAAAACAATCCCATCACGTCCGGCTTCTCCTAGTCCATCAGAAATATCTTCTGACTCAGAGTCTATTCCTCGCGGGGATCCTGAATTTCAGGCTCTCCTTGATCGCAATCCGGTAGCCCTCATGGACTATCTAGTACACAAGTCGATCCAAATATCTGACCAAGACCCACCAATCCGACAAGTGTACAATTATCCTCGCGGATCATCCCATGCCTCTTTAGAGCAGTTTGCACCATCTCTCTTGCCTCGAGCCACGGAGAAGGGTGAGGCCCCTATGCCTCCCTTTTCTCTTCCACCTACCATGTCGACTAATTCTCAATTAGTCTTACCTATCCCTAACACTGCAGCTACCTCGACTATTCCACAACCCATTTCTGAGAGGTCTTCTGCCCTTGCTATAGTAAATTCGTCTGCACATCCGCACATTGCCGTCAATTCGTCTATGCCCTCTATCGTTTCTCAAGGTCAATACCTCTTCATGAGCCAACCCCCTCCGAATAGGCAGTTGGCTCCTACTTCTCGTCCTCTAGGGGGTCTTTCTTCCAATATTCCAGCTACTGTGACATTCGCCCATCCTCTAGTATCGGCACCCTTGATACCTAATTCAGCAATAGAAGGCCCCTTTCAGGTCTTGTTCCCCAACATGACCAATCCAACCAACACTCATATTCCTCAATCTATCCCGATCCAATCAACCAACATAGGAGTCCACCAATCACAGGCTCCATCCGTCACCCAACCTTTATTTGCTCAACCACTTATTATCTCGCAGCCTGCCTATACGCAAGCTGCACAACAAATACCCCACCCGGTGTCACCCAGAACACCTGGTTATTCCTCTTATAATCCTATCCAACAACAGATGAATCCCCCATTGACACCTCAACCACGCCCACTACTTGCTTCTCATGTAGGACAAACCAATGTACCTCCTCCCCAATCGGATGTGGTTCAATTTCTCTTCAAGAAAATTGCAGACTTGGAAGCCTCCACAAAAGGAGCCCGCCCTTCATACTCCTTTGAAGAAGTATGCAATGAACCCATTCATCCTTCGGTGGCTTTTAAGCCTTATCCTCCCCAATGGGAACTTCCCAAATTCTCAAAATTTCATAGTCGGGAAGACCCCCAACAACATCTGCGAGCATTCAAACATGCTTGCTACCTCATTGTCCAAGATCAGGAGCTCATGCTCCGTACCTTTCCTATGTCTCTAGCGGGTCCCGCTTTGGACTGGTACAATAATATTCCTCAACATTCATTATTTTCTTTCTCTCAATTGGCCCAAATGTTTGTTGAGAACTTCTCAATAAATATTGCCCATAAGATCTCAATCACAGATCTTTACAACATTCGCCAATTTGACGATGAGTCTATTGCAGACTTTGTCGCTCGTTGGAGAGGGATAATCAACCAATTGTCCTTCTCTCTTCCTCAATCACAACAGATCGAGCTGTTCACCCGATCTTGCGCTAGTCACATTTCTTCCACGTTAAGAATCCAAACTTTCCACACCTTCGAAGAAGCCTTCACAATGGCACGCAAACTCGAATCTCGTGCCATTGAACAAGGAAAACTAAAACTTCGCTCCAAATCTAAACCCGATTTCTCTCGGTTCACCAAACCAAATTCTTTTCCTCCTAAAGATAAGAATCAAGGGTCCACCAATGCTATCGTATTAAAAACATCGAGAACCGATAGTACTCCTAATCAACCACCACGAAGAGACCCTTCATCTGCTCGAAAAGGGGCTTCATCATCTCGATCCTTCGCTCCATTGGGGGAATCATATGCCTCCATCTTAGGAAAAATGTTGGAAGTTCGCATGATCGAACTTCCACCCATTAGAGATATTGATGAAAGTCGAGAACGTCCTTTGTGGTACAGAGAAAACGATTTTTGCCACTATCATAGAACCAAGGGTCATGACATCGAACGATGTCAGACTTTCAAAAATCTTGTCCAAAAATTCATTGATAAAGGCGAGCTTATTCTGGATAACCCAAATGCTCCCCCAAATCAAGCGCTGGACGTTTTCAAACAACCCTTCCCCAATCATGCCCCAAATCATAATTCTTCAGAATCTCAAAAACCAAACACCCACACTATCAACTTCATTTCTACTGAAGAATCCGCTTCTGAAACCACATCATCTACAAACGCAGCAATCGAATCAGAACCCTCTTCCACTTCACCAATCACTGGAATTCCTCCATCCTCAGATAACCCATCTTTGGATATTCCTACATTGCTAAACACGGAGTCATCTCTCTCCGCTCCTTTGTCCGATCTCCCATCCATACCCGAGACAGTGTCTTCCTCATCTGTCTCATCATCAGACATCCTTTCAATGCTCGAGGCAATTACATCCCTTCGAGTTTCCACTTCAGACACATCTACTTCTGTTGCTCCCATTCCGGCTACAACTATGCCCTTGATAAACATCCCTATAATCGTGCCGACTTCGGCGGAAGTGTCCTCAACTTTGACTCTTCCTATCTCTTTTCCTATAGTAGTTCCACCCATGATCACCACACCAAAAGTGGTCCCTTCGCAAGGAACTTCTTCATCACTTACTTCTTCCATCACTAATACTACTTCACCTATTCAGGAAAAATCAAAAGAAGTAACACCAACACCTGCACACTCGATTCCTCAACCTAAACCGCGACAACCAAAATCTAACATTATACCATCAATATCTCCCCATTTGCTTCCTCCAAAAAGGTTACAATCACCTTATGACGTTGAAGTTGTCACCATCCCTGAAAAGGGGAAGCCCATATTTCGGACCATCAAAACTCTCGGTGTTCTTCCACAAAAATCTCTCTCCACGCCTCATAAACGATTAGATTTGCCCGCTGAGAAGGCATCTTCTTCTACACACCTATCAAAGTCATCATCTTCTTCTTCATCAACATCCCTAAAAGTAGACTTACCTACCAAAAAGATGCCACTTCTTCTATCAAAATCCTCATCTTTGTTACCAAAAATCAAGACACCCTATCTTCCTCCAAATTCACCTATTTTGGGAGCTTCTTCCTCTTCCAAACCGACATTATCTAAATCATCCGTAAATCCGACTAAGCAACCCCCTTTGTCTCCAAAAACCGCAAAAATTATCGCATCTCCATCCTCCTCAAAATCTATCTTAGGGACTCCTCCTCCACCAAAGACAATCATGTCTCATTTACTCCCATCCCAAGCACCCAAGACTGCTCCTCCGAATGTCCAAACAAATAAGAGGATCCCTAATAAAACTGTTAAACCTAACATGCAAGTTCTTTTACCCCGGCAGTCGGTTAAGGTAAAAGAACCATCTCCATTATCTCTATCCTCATCTTCGTCTACCGGATTCTACACCGAAATCCTTCATCAACTTATCCAATCTTCAGCCATAACCCTTCCTCCGATTAAGCCTTATAACCCCAAAGGAGTGAAACCTACCTGGTTTAACTCTGATCTGATTTGTGCTTACCACCGTACTCCAGGTCATGACACTGAAGGATGTAAAGCTCTTCAAGCCGTTGTCAAGAACCTTCTGGAAGAAAGTGACCTCTTGTTGGAGGAGGAACAAGTACCTCCTGTTACCCTAGCCTCATCCGAACCTCAACCATCCATTCAGACCTCTAGTGGTTCCACTCCACTTGATCTCCCTCCTTCCCAAATTGACACAATCCATATCGCCACTAGAACCCAACATTATCATAACCCATCTTCATCTCCAACATCTAGACCACGGGTTGTCATTTCTGCAGCCCCTGAAGGCGTGTCTCCTTCCTCATCAGCCCCACGACCCAAGGTCTCCATTCGTGCTGCACCTCGGACTCAAGTTCCCGTATCCGTTGAGGAGAGTGTCATGAAGCAACTCACCCAAGCTCCGGTCAAAATGTCTCTTTTTGACCTCATCCAATCCTCTCCACAACATCGCCAGGCTCTAATCGATAATCTGCGTCGCATCGCAGTAAATTCCGATGAGCCCCAGCCCTTCGAGTGGGTTGTTGGATTGAATGGTCCATCGACCGCCATTTCTTTTGAGGATTCAGAAATTCCTCATCTTTCTTCAGAGGATTTGGAGGCTCCTCTCTTCATCACAGTCCAAGTCAATAACACTGCCTTAAAACGTGTTATGATCGATAGTGGAGCTGCTCTCAACGTCATCTCTTCCCACACATTCGAACAACTTAAGTTACCTAAGAATGTGGTGTCACCTCCGCCTTTCGCCCTTCGATCATTTAACGATCAGCTAGCAGTCACTCTAGGAACTGTGGTCTTACCCATCCGAGTAGGTAAAAAGCTGCTCCATGAACTCTTCTATATTGTCGAAGGAAAATTCCACTATAACATGATCCTTGGACGCTCCTGGGTTCGCGCAATGCATTGTGTCCCATCCACCCTCCATCGATGCCTAAAATATCAATATGAGGGCAAAATCTACACCCATCCAGGAGATCCTTTTCCTTCTGCGCAATGCGACATGACCACAAGGTCTGCCCCTTTAAAAGAAAATGCATCTTCTCCAGATGGGGCTTCATCTTCTTCCATACCTGCAACCAAACTACCAGATTTGCGAAATCTGGAAGAGACATTGCAGCGTTTCTCACTAGGAGAGCTTCCTCTCTTTTCTTTCGATGCCCATCTCAAACCTAATGAGTATGGTAGACCCGACAAGCAACCTGAATATCAATCAGGTCTCGGTCGCATCGTTACCATTGGTTTGCCCAATCAACAGACCAATTTCATCTACGGTGGTCTTGATACACCTCATTATTGTCCGGATTCTCCTCCTAGAGCCAAACCTTACCTAACAGGGTTTGATTATCTACAGAATCCCACGTTTGCAAAAACTTATCTATATCGATGCGCGTGGAAAGGTTTTGGCCTTGGAAAATATGAACAAGGTATACATGACCTCAAATCCATTCCTACTCTCATGCCACACCAAAAGTTTGGTTTGGGATTTAAACCCATTTCAAAAGCCACTGTCACTATTCTTGATGAGCCTCTTCCTACTGAAGAACCATCTTCCCCCACCAAATCCGAAGCATCACTTGATGTGGACGATGACATTTCCATCCCACCTAACTTTTTTTTTTGATCAATACCATTTCCTTGGGACCTTTAGTCTATGAGACTAACAATCGGTCTGCTTCTATACCATTAATCTTCCCTGAGATAGTTGGAGACGACTCTCCTACTATCAACACTATCCACTGTGCGGATGACGACTCTGTCCTCACCTATCTAGGGGCAGAGGATTCATATCTTCCCAAAACCATTCCTTCTGACACGTCTACCCTTCTCAACGAGGCCACTATCGACCTTAATATAAGGACTCCTGAAGACCCTCGCATCATTAAGGTCGGCCAATCCCTTGATCCACAAGAATTAGGGGACTTTACTACTTTTCTTTCCAAACATCGTCAAGCCTTTGCTTGGTCATACGAGGATATGCCAGGACTCGATCCCGATATTGTAGTCCACAATATCGTTACCCTTCCCAATATCAAACCAGTCAAGCAAAAATTACGTAAAATGCACCCTAGAGTAGCCCTTCTTGTTAAAGAAGAATTACAGCGCTTGCTCTCGGCTAACTTCATCCAACCCATCGATTATCCGCAATGGGTGTCCAATGTAGTACCAGTAACTAAGGCTACTGGGAAGATTCGAATTTGTACCGACTTCCGGGATCTTAATCTGGCCTGTCCAAAGGATGATTTTCCTCTTCCTAATATCGACCAACTCGTAGATTTAACTGCGGGTCATGAAATGCTTTCTCTTATGGATGGTTTCTCTGGATATAATCAAATCCTCATCGCACCAGAAGACCAGCATAAGACTTCCTTCATAACTCCTTGGGGGACCTTTTGCTATCGTGTCATGCCCTTCGGTCTTAAGAACGCCGGAGCAACTTATCAACGAGCAATGACCTACATCTTCCATGATCTTTTACACAAAACTGTAGAGGATTACGTTGACGATCTCCTCGGCAAATCCAAACGTCGTCAGGAGCATCTTTTCATCCTTGCACCTCTCTTTGAGAGGCTTATCCGCTTTTGTCTTCGTCTAAATCCATCTAAATGCGTGTTTGGCGTCCTCACTGGTAAACTTTTAGGGTTTATCATTTCCATCAGGGGTATTGAAGTGGACCCCGCAAAAATAAAAGCCATCCTTGAGATGCCTCCCCCGTCTAACTTAAAGCAACTCCGCAGTCTCCAAGGACGTCTTCAATCAGTGCGTCGTTTTATCTCCCAATTGTCGGACCGTTGTCAACCTTTTCACCATCTTCTCCGTAAGAATGTTCATTTCAAATGGGATGAGCATTGCCAAAAGGCCTTTGATGATCTCAAAGCTTATCTTCTTTCTCCGCCCGTGCTTACACCTCCACGCGAGGGGGAGCCTTTCTATCTTTATATCTCTGTGACTGACCATGCTCTGGGAGCCATGATTTCGCATCGGGACACTTGTGGTAAAGAACAAGCTGTCTATTACATCAGTCGCACCCTCCATGAGTATGAGACACGTTACTCCGGGGCTGAAAAACTATGTTGCGCTCTCTTCTTTGCAACTTCTAAGCTTCGTCATTATCTTCTTAATCACAAAACTTACATCGTCACAAATGTCAATCCCCTCAAGACAATTCATGCAAAGCCTTATCACAATGATCGCATCACTCGTTGGCTTATGCTCATGACAGAATTTGACCTCGAATTTATCCCGCAAAAGGCTATCAAGGGTCAGGTTATTGCAGATCAACTAGCTAGTGCTCCTCTTCCGGACACTCAAGACCCCCTTGCTCAATTCCCCGATGAATTTATCCAACAAATCGATTTTGGTCTATCTCCATTTAAAGTAAAGCTCTTCTTTGATGGATCCAAATGCCAGCAAGGGGGAGGTGCGGGTTTCGTGATGATTCCTCCTTGGGGTACGCCTATCCCAGTCGCACACAAATTGAACTTTGAGTGCACCAATAATATGGCTGAGTACGAAGCTCTTGTCTTAGGACTTCAAAATGCCATTAATCTCGGCGCTCGTCATATTGACATCTTTGGTGATTCTGAACTCATCGTTAATCAGGTCACGGGTGTCTATCAATGCAAGAATGATATCCTTCAAAAATATCGCGACATTGTTCTTGCCCAACTCCAATCTTTCGATAAGTTCACCATCCAATCCATTCCTCGTACTGCAAATCGATTCGCGGATACCATGGCCTCATTAGCATCCCTTATCCCGCCTTTTACTGAAGACTCGCGTCTTTATGTGGCTGTGCAACGATTAGATCAACCATCTTATCTTCAACAGCTAACTTCGATCAATGCTGTCACAACCCATACTCAGGATGAGTGGTATCAACAGATAGTTGATTATCTATCTCATTCGGTGCTTCCTCCAGATCTGACTTCCAATGGTAGAAGGTCTTTTGTCCAACGCGCTAATCGCTATTCTATCCTAGGCGGGATTCTTTACAAACGCGGCTTTGATGGTATTTTGCTTCGATGCCTCAAAACCCATGAATCATCTAAAGCTATTCAGGAGGTCCATGACGGTATCTGTGGTGGACATTTTAGTGGTTTAGCTGTGGCTAAGCGCATCTTACGTTTGGGATATTATTGGCCTTCTCTTAATCAAGATTGTTGTGAATACACTAAGAAATGCGTCAAGTGTCAGCAACATTCCAATCTCACGCACGTCCCTAGTCAGGCTTTGCAACCTGCGGCGGATTTGTGGCCTTTTTCACAATGGGGCCTTGATCTTATTGGTCTCATCAATCCCCGTTCTTCACAGCGTCATCATTCTATCATTACTGCCACTGAGTACTTTACTAAGTGGGTAGAAGCTATCCCTCTTTCTTCAACAAAGGCTAAACCCATAGTTGATTTTGTCTATCAACACATCATTTGTCGCTTTGGCGTTCCACACAAGCTCATCACAGATAATGGTAAATCCTTCAAGAACGTCGATTTGCAAAATCTCTGCAATGCTTTCAAAATCAAGCTCAGTTTTTCTTCTCCATACTATCCTCAAGCTAATGGTCAGGCCGAAGCTTCCAATAAAACTTTGCGTAATATCCTCGCAAAGGTAACTAGTCGAGCTGGTAGGGATTGGCATCTACATATCCCTTTCGCTCTCTGGGCTTATCGGACTAGCATTCGTACTCCTACTGGTGCTACTCCCTTCTCTCTCGTCTATGGGTCTGAGGCCGTCCTTCCTTTGGAGGTCCAAATCCCATCTCTCCGTGTTTCTCTCAGAGAATTTGTCTCTGATGAGGATTATCGTCAAAATCGTCTAGCTCAACTTGAATTATTAGATGAGCGGCGTCTCAACGCTCTTGAGCATCATCAAGTCTATCTCGAGCGTGTCAAGCGTGCTTACAACAAGCATGTGCAACACCGTGACTTCAAAATTGGTGACCTTGTTCTTAAGGAAAATCAAAATGTCACTACACTCGAAAGGAGTCAACGTGGTAAGTTTGCTCCCAACTGGATGGGTCCCTACATTATCACTCATAAATATGGGTCTGGGGCTTATCGTTTGTCTTCCATGGATGGTATCCCTGAAACAGAACCTCTTAATGCCTTGCATTTACGGCCCTTCTATTGTTAAAATCTCTCTTACACAAATCTAGTCGCAACTCAGATCTTCCATCTGTCCTAATAACCAGTCATCTACTTTCGTGGTGATTTGAAATTGTGTGGTTCTCCGCCTATTGCCTCGTTTACCTTAAATATGAGTATCGCGGCTCTACTCATTGCACGTTTCTTTTGGATATGTTCCTCCTCATGGTAGGAATACCTTAATCACCACTTCATCTGTCCCAAGTACTTATCTTAATCGGATCTGCTCGGGGCATGAGTACATGTTCTTCCATGTTCTCCTCCCCTTCATCTGATCTATCTAGGTCTAAACTCAGCTTCTTCCAAAGAGTTTCAAAAAAAAAAAAAAAAAAAAAAAAAAAGATGCTATCCAAAAAGATAGACTGATCCCTCGAAGGACAGCTATCCATACATTGTCAAGTGAATCAAAAAGCAAATAGACCATACCCTCGAAGGATGGCTATCATACAAATTTCAAAATACGATCGCGCTCCTCAAGGACAAAACTGTTTCTCAAAGAAATATTCAAGGCTTCTTGTAATCAATCAGCCTTCCAGTCAGTTTATACACTTGTTAGCATCACTGAAAGACTTCCCGCATCGATCAGTCTTTCCATATCAAGCAAACTTCCCACATTGATCAGTTTGCTTTTCTGTCCAAATCATGAAGCTGAGATTTTAGACCTTTTGTCGATCATATGGAGAATCCTATTTTCCTATCATGGACATGTATTCTGTCCCTTGTAGGTTCCGACAAGATACTTACTTTCTTTTCTTTCCATTTCTATCCTAGATCTGGTTTGCGACTAGTTAGTGTCAGGTTTATTTTAATCTTATATAGGGCCTTGTATGCTTGGTCTTTCGGTTTCTTATCTGGATCTTCTCTATGGTCGGTTGGAAGTCCGACTTATCATTTCCCTTCTTTTCCGAGTGTCTTCTCTTCTAAGTCACGGTTATTTCTGCTTTCATCTTTTGCTCTTACAATAAGCATTCTCCATTTCTTTGTCTTGCATCCTGTTGAATTGACATTTCACATGTTAATTCAATCAAAATCTATCTTCTATCAACATTCCTCTTATCTATCAAAACATCTATCTTTATTCATTTCTCATTAAAATTACATCCATCTATACATCAAACGCATCTATCTATCTATCCATCAAAATATTTAAAAGCTATGTCCATCCAAGATACTTCCCATCATCTATCAAAATTAAATCAATCTATCTAACCACATCCATCTATCATTTATCAATCTATATCTATCCAATCACATCTATTCTATCCACATTTCAATCTATCTCATCACATCCATCTATCATCTATCAATCT
Organism: Taxus wallichiana var. yunnanensis; assembly: GCA_018340775.1. Classification (NCBI taxonomy): domain Eukaryota; kingdom Viridiplantae; phylum Streptophyta; class Pinopsida; order Cupressales; family Taxaceae; genus Taxus; species Taxus wallichiana. The sequence continues at coordinate 345,951,256 of CM031235.1, read as the reverse complement.
ATATCTATCCAATCACATCTATTCTATCCACATTTCAATCTATCTAATCACATCCATCTATCATCTATCAATCTATATCTATCCAATCACATCTATTCTATCCACATTTCAATCTATCTCATCACATCCATCTATCATCTATCAATCTATATCTATCCAATCACATCTATTCTATCCACATTTCAATCTATCTAATCACGTCTATTCATCATCTATCAGTCTATGTCTATATCATCATCTATCGGTCTATCGATTTATACTCATTTTTGCCCGTGGATTGCATGTATCGCTTCTCCACGCTCGCTTGCTTCCATCTCGCTAATCTCTTTGCCATAGTGTTGATGCTTGGCTGGTCTATCTCGATCATTATTGTGCGCTACATGTTGTCTTTCGGCACATATTTTCGATATCATCATCTATTTCGAGTTTGTTCCTTTGCGTGGAGCACTCGCTTTTGTTTAGCCGCTTAGAGTTACGTGGGTCAGCAGGCACTAACGTCGCCTCGACTTATAGACCGTCTAGTTGTCCCTACCAATGTGTCTCTCTTTAGATGTTGGCTATTTTGCAGTTCTCCTTACACTCATGGGTCTGTAGGCACTAACGTCGTCTCATGAGGAGACCGGCTAGTTTTCCCTACCAATGTGAGTTCCTTAGGTTGCTGCCCTTGTGTTTATTTTTATGCGTCCTCAATGATCAGTTCTACTCCAGCTATCCGACTGGGGCATCCTGCATTTTTTTATCTACCTCTTTCAAACTCGGGATCGTCTGTTCTATCATCCATCCCATCCCTAGTTTGAGGGGGATCACATCACCACAAATTCTTCTCTTCTTCCATCTCCATGTTTTTGTCTCATAACCTTGCTTATCGCAAGTTACTTGACAAAAAGGGGCAAAATGTAGACACCTAAAATTGGTTACCCAATTTAGTGTCCCTTCTCATCCGTTTACTTGCCTAGGTAACCTAGGGCACGTTTACATCACCAACTATCCCCTTGGGATAGTTTTCCAATTTGTGATTTAATCACCTACTCTAAATTTAATTCATCCCATCACATCTTACCCATGAGTAATTAAGTATTAAATATTTAATTACGCTTCTTCCCATGCATCTTAATCACTTATCCACCCCAAATTTATTCTACCCATGTATCACATCTATTTTTAATCTTCCCTAAGCGGGATATTTTCCCGTAGTCGGGATGAGTCTTATTTTTCTCGAATCGATCATTTTTAGCCATCTCGGGAGTCTTCTCCGCGATCGGCGCCGACCCATATGGTCGGCGCCGATTTTCTAGGAGCGGCGCCGATTATAAAAGCAAGCCCAGAACTCAGTTCTAGGGACGGAAAAGAGCGAAGAGACCGAAAAAGAGACGAACGAGTGAAAGGAAGCACTTACGCACGAACAGAGAGTGAGAAAGAGAGATCTTCTTAGCATCAATTGTCTCAGTTAGGGCAGATCCTGTCCTAATCAATCCCTGAGAGGAGCACCGTTACTCTGCCCGTATCATATCAACACCATACACCATTATCTATCATCTGGTGACTCTGTTCCAGCGTCTCTCCATCTTCGGCACATCCTACAGACTACATTCACCTTCCGATCCCCGAATCTCATCGCACAGTCCCTGATTGGTCGGGGCCTTTCGATTGACACTCGATCTTATCCGGCCGACGCGATCAGTCCCTGGCGATCGCCGCCGATCAGTCCCAGTCGCCGCCGATCACATCAGTCGCCGCCGATTCTACATGGGGGCGACGCGATTTCCCTGGCAGACAGTAAAAGGTCACAGGTAACACAAATCTAGCATTATTTCTCGTTCCGATTTTCCTGTCAGATTTCCTGCCTCGCTGCTCGTGTTCATTTTATTACTGCAATCAGAGAATCTAGTCTTTATTTACATCTTTTATCATGTATGCTGCTTTTCTTTATTGAAAACGTGGACTGACATCCGCCAAGGAAGCTTATCGCTTCTCGGACCCGCTTCTCGGGCAGTCCACCCATATATCTTCTAACGCCATCTTTTTTCTCACAAGCACCTGTGTTTTGCAGTTACTCGGATCTATTGTGCGAATTGCTCGTGTGCGCCCGCCTTATCTACATCGACTTCCTCATCCGTCTACATCTTCATGTATCTATTTCATTGAGGTTTTTCGTGGTTTTTGTGTTTAGTTTGGTGCATTAACTTGGACAGTAACAAGCACGAAATTCTTGATCTATATAATGTGTCGTTTGTGTATTGGAGAAGGACATCATGAATATGTCGTTATTAGTGAAGTTATGTTGAATATTGTTGATAGAAATTGATTATAGGAACATTGATTATGTGTTGAGAAAGATGTGTTATCGATATGTAGATTGTGTAAGTTGTGTGTGTTGATTGCACGCAAGAAAGATGCATCATGTGATGTAAGAGGGGTATGTTGTGAAAGAGTAGATTGTGTTGTAAAGATGTGCATTGCATTTGAATATGCGAAAAAGTATGTGTTGTTAAGGCGTCAAGAGTGTATTAATGAGGAGAGTATATTATAAGTAAGGATATGTCGTAAGTGTGTTGGTTGTATAATCAAGACTTTGTGTGATAAATAGGATGATTTGTGATTTATTATATAGTGTGTCAGGTTCATGTATATAGTATACCCTCAAAATTCAAGTGTGAACTAAAGCACGAGAGTGTGTCATTGGGAAATGACGATGGAAATGTATCAAGATGTGGTACGTGTGAATGTACAAGACTAGATGCAATGTGTTTAAGATGGAATATAACAAATGATTCTAGAGAGAGAGGGGAGTAAGTATGATGCCCCCAAGTGTATGGTGATGAGTGTGTTATTTGATGAATGGTGTTTTGTGATAAATGATGAGAGATTGTATTGTATGCGTAAATAATGATAGACAATGATAAATGTATGTATGTATGTATGAGTATGTAATAGATAGATAAAATGGGTAGATGAAATGAGTTATTATTGTAAGATATCCCTCAACAATCATGTAAGAACATAAGTGTGTCATTAGGAAATGATGATACGAACATATATCAAAATGTATATAATGTTTGTGATAGACTAGATGTGAAGTGATGGGAAAATAAGACACTTATTGATGTTAGAAAAGTGGAGGGGGAATAAGTGTGATGCCCCAAGTATGTAATGATGAGTGTGATTAAGTAATGTAATCTAAGAGGTCATCATTGTCATGATCAAAACTAAACGGTGAAACATCTAACACTTGATAGGTGATAGTGCCAAGTTGTTTAAGTAAGGAGCCATTGAGACACAAATTATACATGCCCATAACGTATTCCTCATCAGTAAAAGGAGGTAATGGACACCCATGTGCATACCAACAAGTGAGATTTGGTGAATAACCAAGAAATGAGTCATTACAAATGAAAACATGACCAAATGAAATGGGAAATGATATATCAAGTATGATCAGGATCTAACGTGCCCCAATGTAATCAAGCCAAGACTATCTAAGTGTAAGTGGAGAAGTGTGGGGAGCATGTGTAAGAAATACTATGAGATAAAAGACTCAAAGACCATAATAAATGATAATGCAAACAAATCCATGATACTGAGATGATGGTCATTAGGCAAAGGAAAGATGTCATCAAGTGTAAATCCGAGTTGAGTCAACCCATCATGTGTGCACATAGTATCTAAGAAAGTAGGGTCAAATGGGAGGTGTTCCCAATAAGAGTCATTAATGAAAAATGTGTATGTAAATGGAGGTCGTATTTAGTGAAGGTGACGTATCAGAATTTATAGGAGGTGGAATGACGTTCGATGGTGGGACTTGCCCCCGATAAAGAATCATAGTAGTAGTAGAATCAAGAGGAGGTTGTGCTGTAGATGAGACATCATCTAGATGTAAATAACACCTTCAAATGGTGGAAAATAAGGTAGAGTATCCATAGGTTGTGGTTAATATGTAGTATAAGTTCTTGGAGTAGGAAGCGTAGTATTGGGATCATGGTCACAATATTTGAATGGGTGACGATCACAAGGAACTATATACTATATGCCCTCATGTATGAATTTAACACAGTGATGTACTATAGAAGAAACCATTTGCATGACATGAAATTAACCAAGTAAACAATTATATGAAAATGGAAAATCAATGACAAAGAAAACCATATTAAGAGTTTTTGGTCCAACGGTGATAGGTAGAGTAATGTGACCTAGGCATGGACGAATAGATCCATCATATGCATGAAGAGAAAGACATGATGGACTAACATTAACAATAAAAAGACCAATCTTTTCAAGGAATGACATAGGAAAAATATTGAGTTCAGATCCATTATCGATTAGAGTGTGTTTGACACCCACATTATAAATGTGAATCATGATGTGCAAAGGTGGGTCATTGTAAAAAATAGTAAGATTAACATTAGGATTAGATAGAAAAGCAATATGCTGAGAAAATGCATTGACAAATGTTTGATATACTATATTTGGATGAATATTAGCAGGAATGCGAGTGGTAGCTAGGAGAGTTTTGATTTTATCTCTTAATTTAGGATTGATGAGCAAGAAATCATTAATAGAGATACTCATGATGAAGAGACCCTAGAAAGATAGGAGAAATGAAAGGATGAGGATCCTAAGAGCGTTCAGATCGAGTTTGGGTTCACCAAAATGATTAAGCTAAATATGGAAATATAATCCTAATCGATTGCTATCAGAAAGTAAATAAATACAATAAATAAGTCTAGAAATTAAGCTAACAAACTAAGCAATAAAATGTGAAACCCTAGTTGCAAAGAGGGTAAGAAGAGCCTTAGTTGATTCATAGTGAAATATAGACTATGCCAAAGTGATGATCGGATGAACATAGAGGGAGGAACGCCACACCAAATCTTATAAAAGTGTACGATTTGATGATCCGCTTGGACTGGGGTGCTTGGAGAGGGACAGGGGGCACTGTGGGTTCCTTAGACCTATTTATGGGTGCATATGTCTATGAAAATTTTCATAAAACCTCCTTTAAGTGGTTCAAGGTATTTGTCGTTGTTCACCTTTGGTCACACAATGATCACCGAAGTTGCTGGAAACTTGTAATAAAATAATTACCTACAAAACCCTCAAAGAGACATCAAATCATAAAAAAGAAAGATGCAGAATGAGGGGTCAGATTGTCCTCAACTATCATAATGGTGATCTTACGATTGAGCACTGTACTATATCTCAAACCCAATGTAGTTCTTTGTGTGTGTGTGTGTGTGTGTGTGTGTGTGTGTGTGCGTAATTGTGCCCTCGGTGGTTTTTGTGCGTGTCACACTTGATAAGAAAGTAAGCTAGATGTAAAGAAATGTAATAGATGTGTGCATATAATAAAATAAAATTCCCTCATATGAAGTTTATATAGAATAACCAATCCTTATGTCCCTTGGATGGCGCTAGATAGATGTAATGAAGATCTTAGATGCTTTATGGATGTAACCTTAGGTGGTGATAGCTAATGCTTAGTGCTTGGTCCTTTATTACGATCACATAACTTTATATTTATATAATTCCCTTTCTTGAATTTTCTTATTAACCCCAAAAAGGCCAACCACCAAAAAGATACGATGCTCAAATGGATATAAAGGACCAAAAAGATGTGAACAAAGTATTGATTCAATAAAGTAAAAATATTTTATTAAAATCAAAAATGTACAACTATGATAAATGACAAATAAATGAATTATAAATGTTAAATAATTTATATGGTAATTTAAAATGAAAGGGGGAGGTACTTACCTGAATTGAGCTTACCTCACAGTGATCTGAGACTGAATAGAGTGATGAAATGGTAGAGTAGAGAATCACAATGATCTTTTAAAATAAAAAACAGCGGAAGATTTGGCGGATGGGTGCCCGAAGAGGGATAGGGTGCCCTGTGGGTGCCTTGGTATGAAATTTGGGTGCCCTGGTCTACAAAAATTTTTAGAATCTGATCCGATATAATTACTAGGTATTCACAAAGATCTCACCTTTGGTCGGGGTGAATGTCTCACTTGTTTCGTTGATGTCACCACAAGCCCGTAATAAAGAATCACTGCAAAACCCTACACAAAACATTAAACACTAAAAATAAATATGCAAATGAAGGGTTCAGACCGTCCTTCCAATTGAATGGACTTATGATTGAGTGCTACACTACATGTCGATTTAGTGTTGTTCTATGTGTTTGTGTGTGCAATAATGTGCCTAGGTTGCTCTAGCGCCAATGACACAAAGATATCAGGTAGTAGTTAGATAAAATGCAAAATGGTGGATGAAATAGAATGAATACTCCCCTTCCTATGTAGTGTGTGATGAAAAATAGTTCCCAAATATTAATTGTCTCTGCCCATAAGGAAGTATGTATGTTGTGTTTATATAAGGATCTCTTGTCCAAATTTTGACACTAATGCCCTAACATGCCAACTAACGCCTAGGAGATGAGAGGGAAAACTGTAATGTTTGACCTTGAATGTCTTAAAAAAACTAAGTGTGACGGGGACCGTGGTTCCTAGAATTTAGGACTAGGGCACCCTAGGCACCCTAATCCCTATCTTGGTGCCCTAGCCAAAGACTAGTGATGACACCGAGTGAGTAATGAAAGATAAGACTCCCTGAGACCTGACCAGAACTGTGTGAGTGAGTGAAAAATGTGCAAGACAAATGATGAAAAATACCAATAAGATAGACAAATGGACAATGGAATGGACCATTCATGAATACTTTCTTTACGCAAGATCTATGTATAAAACAACATACTTGGCAATATAATAATAATAGTAAGTGCGTGATTTTGTGACTACATTTTCCCCCACTTTATGTTGGTGAGAGAAATCTCGTAACATAAAGTAGTTAGAGATGTGTACCGAGAGGAATCTGGAGAAGCCCATCTTTGTAGAAGAACACGTAGATGTGGTAGAAGAGCATGCCAAATGAGAACATATAGCACAAAAAAACCATGGATCAGTGTGTTGATCCATGTGGTGCAATGAGAGATGTAAGACCATGATGAAGTGTACTAAATGAGACTAATGTTTGTGATATGGAATGATTGATGATTTCAAATTTTATATGGTGACGATGTGATGGGGTAGGAGTGATCAATTCCCAACCCGATTGCATGTGTATGAAAAACTAGAGGATTTAGGTGTCCTACCACTAGAGGAAGAGTGTAGGGAGAAAGGTGTGTTATTCTCCAACCTTTAACTACATCCTCAAAATATCTAGCCACTTTGTAGACGGATGCAGATCAAATTTTTAGTGATTTTGGATCCAAATATTTCTATCAAATGTGTTAACCCATATAGGAGCAGTATAGGAAAGGAAATGGCATCTCATTTCCCCCACTCTAAGGGTGTTGCCATAGTGTGTGATGGCTTCCAAGTTAGGTCATCTAGAAGAAAATGCAAAATGTATAATAACTTCCCATATTAGGTCATCTAGGAAAGTATCGAATGTAACTCCCAAGTTAGGCCATCTGTGAAGCCGCATGTAACTTCTAAGTTAGGTCATCTAGGAGGTAAAATGTGTTATATTATATTGATTAAATGGTATGATTTCGATTGTTAGAGACTTGAACCTATTTGATTGGTTGATTGATTATTTTACTCAGAGAGATTTTACACTTGTTGCCCCCAAGTTAGGTCATTAGCGGGAATTGATAGAGAATGATGAAATATCACATGGTGTATTAGTAAATGTTTAAAAATGATGAATTATAAGTGTTGAACGATCACATAGTGGTGTAAGGGGAATTATAGGATGATCCCAATTGTATGCCCCCGGCCAAAGGAAAAGTGATAAGGAGAATGAATCGTGAGCCGAAAGTAAGCCTGTTAAAAGACAATGATTGATAGATATCACAAAAATATGTGTAGATTAAGTGAAAGACAATGTCAAGGAGAAATAACATGCATGTCATGTATATGATACAATTGTAGCCATAATTCTAAAGATAATTTCGTAAATGGGATAGAAATCAAAGTAAAAATGCTTAAGATATTAGCAAAATTGTGCAATGTGTATTAGTTGAGTAGTGAATGTAAAGCATGACCATAGTAGAGTGAATAATGAAAAGTGACTATAAATAGTAGGGTGAAAGAGTGATTAGTCAACTCATTTGTCTTTTGTGTGAGTGTGAGAGTGATATCTAAGTGTGTAAGGATGCCACAAGTTAGAGAATTGCGACCAAGCTGATTCGAGATGGCAACGATCTGTCATGCATTGCGTTGACGCACGAAGTTGGTAAGTGCGATTGAAAAATGTGCATGTAGTAGTTATTTTTGGTGAATTTTTACAAAATTATTATTTTTGTTTTTCTTGGTGTTTGTGCCTTGGACAAGAGCGGTGAAGCTGCTGATGGCCTTTAGGACAAGAGCACCCGGACATGGGTGCTTAGTGTCCTATGCGTGGGCGCACCAATCATGCTTCTAGGTGCCCATGTCTAGAATGTCCGATTTTTATCCCGAGTAACGTAAACATGAATTTTGATGCATAATGATGTCGTAAGTGGTTATGTTTGCATACATATAGTGTTCTAACATGTTGTTTGTTGTTTTTTGTGGTGTTGTTGTCTTGTGTTTTTACATGGGCAAAATTCACCTGAAAACATGACAACTATACATAGTGTCAAATTTTTCATGTTATACCTCTCCAAGCACCCCAGATCAACCTACCACTGAGTGTCAAGTCTAGTATTGTATTCTAAGAGTCAATTTTTGGTGTTATAATAACTCCCCTAGGTGATTTAGGAATAAACAAGATCATTCAAGCATGTTGGAGCAATGGTTTACAAAGTGAGTTTTTGAGCATGCTTAGAAGGGGATTTCATCAACCTTTCTAAGCTAGGTGCACTATCATTAGAGCGACATGAGAGACTTATATTCATTGTGGAGGTGTGTTAAAGAGCTAGGAAAATCAAGTAACTGATTTGGGAAGGTTTTGGGAAGTTTCAGAGGTTTAGAAACTAATTCACAAAAAGTGGATTTTTGAGGGTGAAGAAGCCTACACCGTAAAAAGTACCTAAACTTCAAGGAGTGATTTTCAGATTTTTAGAATGAGTTATGAGCCGAAAAATATATCATTAGAAATAATTTTTAATCCCCCACATGGTGGTCAAATCATATCTACCAAAATCACCATGAATTTTCGTGCCAACTCATTCTTTCCAAGCATAACAGTGATCCAAAAAATGAAGTTTTTGAGGTATTTCAAGCTAAGTCAAGTCATGGGACCCCTCCCATTCATTTAAAAATTTATTTTTCATGAAAAATCATATAAATAATCACCCAAAAACTCATCCGAGAGCTCGAGATATGGCCTTTTCAAGTCGCCCTGCAAGGTATGCTATTAAGGCCCTGCAAGGTATGCTATTCGATACTTAGTGAAATTTCCAAAGGACATGTGGCATAACCAATTTATGGTGAAATTTCATGTTTCCATTTCACATCACCAAGGGGACATGAGGTGCAATTTTTTTCCCCACCCTCATTTATCCTTTTGGACACTCATATGACCCCGATGACACTTGTTAAGCTCTTTTGACTAGTTTGACTTGCTCCTCCACCTACTCCCACATGCGCACCACTTATCACTTGTGAGGATAGGGAAAATTTTTGAGCACATTTTTCAACTTTGAAAGGGGAAAATATGGACAAGAAAATGTGCCCCACCTCTTTTAGCCTCCAAGTTCCTCATATGACCATTTTTGGGCCTCCAAGTGCTTGTTTTTAGCCCCCTCCTCTATTCCTCTCAGCGAATGATTGACTGACACTTGGAAACACCAGGCTTAGGAAATTTTTGTGCACCTATTGTCCCAAAATCAAAGGGAAAATGGGGACAAAAAAATTTGCCCCATACCCTCTCTTCATTTTCAAAATCTTGAAAGGCGGGACTTAGCCATTTTTCGCTCTTTCTCCCACCATCTCTCCATCCACCGTCGAAACTCTACCGGATTTTTGCTCAAATATTCCTCCACAATTTTCATCCTTCCTCCATTTATGCCATGTCCTCATGATAAAAAAATAAAAAATAAGAGAAAACATGGATTTTTTAAAGGCTCTAGGCTCGTTCTTCGCTGGAATGACTTTCAGAACTCCACAAAGTGAAAAATCTTCGTAACTTAAAGATCAAAAGTGCACATATTGACATGGGATTTTTTGTGATCATAAAATTTTTCAGAGGCCATTATAATCCAAGTGAAAGAATTCAAAAACATGCCTCAATTTTTTTGCAAGTGAAGAAAAACCCAGCTTTCCCACAAAGAAATTTTGAAATTAAAATCTCCATTTCTAGACACCAAGTAGACTGAAATTTCAAATATGCATCAAGAAAAAAACCATATCAAAAGTTAGTTTCATCGAAAATCAAGGTACAAAACCCCACTTTCCAAAAATAGTAAGCCTCCTACATATGCACTTGCTATTTTTGGCAAGCATACACAAAAGATAGTTTCGATAGAAGCAATGTGCACAAAAGTGGTCTAGAGGAATAATCTCAAAGTGGGTAGAGCCAAAAAGGGTCAAAATCACCACTTACTAAAAATAGTAAGTCTCCCATACAGGTGCTTACTATTAATAGTAAGTCATACCAAAATAAAAAATTTTTTTCCTAGAAGGAGTACATTGAAGGGTGATCATTTAGGCTAACATCATCAATTGGGATCCAGAAAAGTGAATCTTGACACTTACTAAAAATAGTAAGTTTCCTTTTTCAGTGCAGTAAGGTGTCTCAGCCTAGGAAATTCAAGTTCATAGGGATTGTCATGGTTTTCTCTTCTGAGTGATTGTTCTAATTTCATGGTCAAGTGTGTAACTAAAAGAATGAAGGAATGATGACACTTCATGGTTTAGAGTGATTGTTCAAATTATGCGATTAACATTCAAAAGTGTTTCTAAAAACTTAATTTGAGGTGTCTAAACATCATTCAAAGGAGTTTTCTTAGGATGCAGATTGTTGAGGATTCAAAGTTCACTACATTGGAGCATCTCACCGATTCACCAATGGGGTTGATCTACATCATAGGTAGAGTGTTCTTCATCCATGCTCTAGAGCATATTTTTTCTCTCTCTTTCTCTCTTTCTCCCTATTCTTCTTATCTCCATTCTAATTCTTCATTGGGCCTCAACATTGTATTTTTTCTTATTCACTTAAGTGAGATAGTTTAATATTGTAAACGTATTTTCTCAAATTTATAAGAGAAATACTTAATTTAATGAAAAGCGAAAGGTCACACGTGGAATAGGAATACGAAGAGTCATGTGAGGGAGATGAGAGGTCAAATCAAATTATATAAATTGGGATGGCTTCTCCATTCCAAAGGATTCATGTTTTGAAGAGCTTCTACTCTTTAGCATTGTGAATTGTGATAGCTTGGTTGAAGCTTTGTATTCATCACTTCACATGAAATAAAAGCTACACTTATTCTATTTTCCCTTTCTTGTTTTTCCTCTATTTCCCTCTTGTATGCACTTTGTAAGCATGGTGATCAAAGAGAGCTTTGTGTCTTCGATGAATGAGCCTTAAAGAACTTTGTGTCTATGTGGGTTTGGTTTGTCTCACTAACCACTTCATTGTTGCTTTCTTCTATATTGGATGTTGAACTACTCCGGTTACTGGGTGTGAGCTTTGCAATCTACTCACAATAGTAATCTTCCTTGACTAATTTCCCCCCTTTCCCCTCAATGCTGTAATTTCCTCCTTGTACCTCTATACAAGAACTTTTCCATAAGTTCGAGTGGAGTGTCCTATGTGATCTCGACAAATTCGGCCACCCATAACATTCATATAGGATTATGATTAGTTACATTCAATAATGGGAGCTATACCATTCAATGCAGAGGGGTGTAGCCCGTGAAAATTGATGGAGACACCTAATTTTTCCACCCAAAAATTTTTTTCTCACCAACAATTTTTGGTGAATACATTGGGGAGAGATTTTCCCAAGTGCACCCAAAAAGGATCTTTGCCCAAAAAATCAAAAATAAAAAAGTACAATCAAAAGCCTCTTTGTAATCCTGAATGAGAAATCTACATGTTTTAAGAGTCAAGAAGAAGCAGTTGAAGTAGAAGAAACCATGGTGGATGAAGAAAGAGGAAGACCCTAACCCATTGTTCCATGGGGTAGGAATATCGCCCACTTGCACTACCACAACCACTTCACGAGCTTCCACAAGGATCGAGAAATAATTTCTTGAAGTTTTGTGGAGATGGAAAATGATGTCCTGATGATCATACTTTAGCTTTTATCACAACTCGTGACATCCTTAGAGTGCAACATGAATATGTTCTATTATGAAGTTGTTCATGGAAACATTACAGGATGCAAAGGCAATGATTGGTTCCACTACTTGCCATCATGCTTGATCTCCAATTGGGGTGATATTAAGAAGAATTTCAAAGAGAGATTCAATCTTTGTTGAATATACTAATGCCATCCTTAAATCACTCAAATAAAGAAATATCCATAAGAATCCACGAGGACTTTGTGGCTTAACAAAATATCTGCCACCGATCTTCCCATCAGAAACAACCCGAATATGTTCTTCGTAAATGCTCAAATTCCCGAAGTGAGTTTATTTCTATGGTGAGTTCAACCACAATATTTAGACCATGCTCAAGAAATTTCTATCGAGGTGGAAGATGACCTCATCTTGTTAGGTAAGATCAAGAATCCCTCAATGAAAGATAAAACCCAAAATTCCTAGGGTAGGAGAACTGATCCAATGGTATGGAAGTTGAAAAATGAAATGGCCTTGATGAAAAGGGAACTCAATCAACGAACACATCTTCTAAATATAGATAAAAACCAGATCACAGGATCACCCCGAAGGCTCACCTTGGAAGCTCCACCGATCAATACAATGTGCGAGAGCTAAAAAAATGAGGAAGAATTTTTTTTTGAATACGAAGAGGAAGGAGAAGGGGAATGTGCTTGGGTTGGATTTTGTGAATGAAGGGTTGATGATGAGGAACCCACTGATAGTTAGTCATATGCAATATTCACCCATCCTAAAAGAAGAAAGAAGTTTCTTCTTCCACTTCCCAAGTTAAGAAATTGAATCGTCAAATGGTGACTCCGGTAAACAATAAAATGAGGATCATCCAAGCCTCGCTTTAAAAAAGTCAATGAGAAAAAACACGAGGTCATCTCAACCAAGAATCCTTTTACCTCTTCAAGTAAGCCCTATTTTTCTTCTCTTGGAAAATTAGTTTCTAAAACCATCTGTATTAATGCTTCCATAACCAATGATTCTCCCACCACCTCTGCATCCTTAGACATTGTTGATCATTTCAAAAGGTCTAAGATCCAAATGTATGCATTTGAATACTTAAGAACTCATTTAAAATAATTAGAGAAACTCATTCAACATGTTAAAGGAAGTAGTCATGTTTCTAAATAAACATCCACTAAAGAACCACCACGTGTATCTCAATCCACTCCATCTATGAATTTCCTTGCTTCCACACCCTCTACATCTAAGAAGGTTGATCTGTTCTACATATCATTTTTGGTCAATAGTACAAGATAAAATATTGCATCATTAACTTTGGTGCCTCACCCAACGTCATGCTTGCAAAATTTTCTAAAGCTCTTGGTCTCTCCCTTTCCCCTACCTCTAGTAAATGTCTCTCCATGGAGATGAAACAAGTGCCTGTCATTGACAAATCAAAGATGCCGAGGTAACATTGGAGGATTTCCCTGACAATAAAATCATAATGAGAATCCTCGTAACGAGACATGCCAAACTCATATGGCATGTTTTTAGGCTAAAGCTTTTGCCGATATGTTAGAAGAGATATTGTCAAATTGGTCACATGCCACCATCCCAATCAATGGTAAAACAAAGAAGCTACTTCCCATTAGAAAAATGAAGTATATTGTTCAATGACCAAATGACCCAACGAAAGACATCTCGTGCCAAAATTCCAAACTTGGAAACTTCTTCATGACCTTCGAGGAGGATCTTGAGCTGCCCTTATTGGTGGAGGAATGTCCAAGCATCATAGAGCCAGTCAAAGAACACAATGAAGAGTTGATGAAAGTTGAGTTTGAAAAGGTGTAATTTTCATGGGATGAAGGTATAAATGAAATTTCTTTGGTGGATGCTGAGGTTGGTGATGGGAACCTTGAATTGCAATAAAGCAATCTCGAAGTGATGAGAGATGCAGATCAAGAAGAAGGAATGATTCTCAACACCTTTTTAACAGATAAATTCAATGTCTTCAATGATTCTCCCAAGGATTAGTATGATTCTTCATGCGATGAGTATTCTAGTGAACTTGAAGGCTTCTCTTTCTCATTGGAAGAAGATGACAAGGAACATAAGAATGAAAAATACCTTCACCTCTCAAAATTTAAATAGAGCATACATAAGAAGAAGATAATTTCATTACAAAAATGGACTTCTCAACTCTCGGTGATCAAGAATGGGAAGATGAAGATGAAAAAATTTCAGCTCCAGTGTTGTGCTCATTTCCTTTTCATGAGGATGGAAACATTCTAAATGAAAAATGGAGAAATGGATTGTTGCTTGTTCCTCAGGCTGATTTTGCTCAAAATAGAAACCTTCTAAATAGACTTCAACCTTTAAGTTATCACTTCACTCAAGAGATTGATGCCCCCAACATAGGAATAAAGGATGAAGCAAAAAATGGACAAGGAGATAAAGAAGATGATACTTTCTATGATGTGTATCCAATATTGATTTCATTCTTGTTTCAAGAGGATGATGCAAAGCACATAACACTTTACATAAGGTGGCATGTGGCAGAAGAATCAGAGCATGAGAAAGGTGACTTCATGAAATAATTAAAAAATGGAGAAAATTAAGAAGAGGGATATGATGACAATGTTCATGAGACATCTACCAAGAATCAACCTATGAAAGTGGTGGTCATGAAGTAGATGCATAACAAAGAAATAATGTCTGGTTATGGAAATGATAATTCAAGAGTGATTAAGAGACATCTTCATGATAGTGACAAAGAATCAACAAATGAAAAGAACCTAAAAGATAAAGAGAAGCCAGAAAGAAGGTGCCAAAACAATAAAGGAAGTGTCAAAAATAGGAAAATCATCAATTGTTCTAGCAATAAAGATAGATTTCTCAAGAAACTGAGGAGAGGTTCATATTTTAGTGAACTCGTCCATGGATTTGAGAAGAACAACATTGAGTGACACTGTTTATGGGTAAACAATCAATTTAAATTTGAACTTTAGTGAAAGTGGGTTCCCCGCATGTACATAAGTGAATTAGGTTTTTTCACTTGTTTCCTTTCCCCTTTTGTGTTTCTCTTATCATGTTTGTGTGTTTATTCCTTTTTGTGTGCATGTGTTTAATAAGGGAAGTTACGTAGTGTATCTTTCTAAGTGTCTCTATAGCCTAATGGATAAGGCACTGGTCCATAAAGAAAATAGAGATTTTGGGATTTCTCACATCATCTCCTCACTCAATGCATAATATGTCCCCAAGCTAGAGCCAATTGTTGTCATGTGTTTTTGCATGGAAAAAATTCACCTGAAAATAAGAAAACTATATCATAGTGTCAAAATTTTCATGTTATACCTCTCCAGGAACCCCAGATCAACCTACACTTCAGTGTCAATTCCATTAATTATAATCCTAGATTCCATATGTGGTGTCATAATTCCTCCCCTAGGTGATTTAAGAACAAACAAGATCATTTAAGCATGTTGTAGCAATGGTTTGTAAAGTGAGTTTTTGAGCACAACTCAAAACTTTGTTATGATGGATAGAATAGGTGAAGTATACCTAAGCTAGGGGAGATCACATCAGATTATGTCATTGTTGTTGATTTATTTAAAAGATTACATGAAATCTGCAGCTATGTGTGCTGTTACAAAATGTAATAGATCACATAGTCTGTAATTTCATGACCATCCTCAGCAAAAGAACACAAGCCCCAAAGGATAGTTGTGTTGTCTTGATGAGGACATCCAATTGCAGAATAGGTGAAGTGTAAAGTTTTGGAACAACAAACATAAGTGCAGATCACAGAAATCAGAGTTCATTACTGAATGTTACAAGTTCTATTCAATGTTCTTTCCTTTATGATTAAGACATTCAATTATGTTACTGAGTTGTTTAGTTCATTATACAATCCATACAGAAAGCAGAAATGTAGAAAGAGATATACAACTCATTTGTAGAATTCAATGTTTTATTCACAAGGAGAGTCAAATGTTTCCCACACAAGCCATGGGATGTAACTGAAAAGTAAAGTACAACTACTGAAAAGAAGATACACATGCATGAAAGAGAAAGCAAAGGAGTATGAGGGTGAACCCATCATTTCCTTATATATTCTTTGTTGTGCAAAGCATCTCCTTGCCAGCTCCTTCATCCTCAAGTCATGGTACTGAAAAGCAAAAACAAATCAACCATCAGTTATGAGCTCAGTGGATCAAACCATATTCCTACACTATCCTACTTCATGCATATGAATCTTCTCCTAAAAGGAGATGTATTCTACTTGAAGGAAAACTACATGCATGCTTTAATCACTCAGAAAGAAGAAAGTGAAAAGAGAATAAGAAACATGGACACAAGAGAGGCCAAAAAGCCTAATTATTTTCTAACTATTTTCCTAAGTGTGCAGGTATAGAGTTGCAGCCAAAAGAAAAATAGAAAAGTCATAAGTGCATACAAGAAAAGGAAGAATGTAACTCAAAGTTCTGAAATGGAAGAAGTTTTAGTGCAAAAGAGAGAGTGGAAGATATAAACACTTGTTTTAGTTGTAGCAGAAGAGGAAGAATTAGTTTCCAAGAAGCAGAAGCTAGATAGCAAAAGGGAAAACAGCTGAAACAGGATGAAAGAGAAAAGATTCTAAATTTTTTTGCCAGGGCTTCACCTTATAAAATCAACATTTCAGATTTTTTCATCATACATATCAGAGCTGTAATGAAAGGAAATACAATATATAATGCAGAAAAGAAATGGATTGCACTTTTAGTCATCATATTGAAGTACTTGGAGCATTCATTATAGCTTAACTGAATAACATGAAATTTGAAGTAATTTTACAAAGTACAACCTTTCTATGAATTTCAAGTTTTCAAATAAAGGAAGTATAAATTACATAGATATGCTACCATATCAAAGAAGTACAACTATTTATGCAAGGAAATAGATCAAGAAAAGATTAACATCAGGTTCATCACAGAAAGTCAAGACTCGATCTGGTTACAATGGATTAAGCATGAAGGAACAAAAGCTCCATTGAAATCAAATATTCGAGTAAAAGGAATCTTAGAACATCTCTAAGTTACAAGAAAGATAGAGCTCCATGGCATCAACTGAACCAAATAATGGTACCATAAAAGAATGAATATCTCTAAATGATAAACAGTGAAGCCAAGTTCAAGTGTTCAAGTGGATCTGAGACATTTCACTCAATCAACAGTTAATGGAAGCATTTTTATTAAATCCTGAATGATTGAAATATGTGTACTGGGTAGCAAGAAATCACATAAGGAGCTAATTATTAGTGTCTCAAAAGTCAAAATGGAAAATGAAGAAACAAGTTAGTTACAAAGCCATTGTAAAATCAAGACTTACCATCAAACGATGATGCAAATATCATGGTCACCAAACTTAACCCATCAACAATGTCAGAATCTCATGGAAAGATTGCTAAAAAATCCCTTTCAGAGCAAAAACAACAGAAGTCTTAGATCTCAAAAAAGCTCAGAGAAGGTCAATAACAAACTCATAATGATAAAGAAGTGCAAGTATTTGAACCTCATGACATTACAAGTGCCTCAAAACAACCAAATACGAGCTCAACTAATCGGCGTTGGTGATTACAAAAATGCAGAGGTTGAATAATAATATAGTTTCCATGCTTGAAAATATCAAAATTGGCGGCCAACATTCTCAACCATCCCACTCAAAAGAACTTGTAAAGAAGCTATAAAAGCTTGAATGGCTATTAACACACAAACCCATTAAATCAAGCTCTCATACACAAGTATAGAGGAAAAAAAGTTGAGACTCTCATGGATTTCAGACATATAACCATTCAACAGAGAGAACAATACAAAAGTTCAAAACTATGATTCAAAGAAAATCAAAAAACTCGTTAGTGGGTATTGGCAGATCCAAGTGTTCCAGCCACTTACCTGAAGACAAAAGGTAAATGAATTCACATATATGAGCTCGAGAGCTTCCAAGATGACAGTTTAAGAACAAATTACTAGGAAATAAGTGACTGGAGGATACGGTTGCAGAGGGTGATCTATGAAAACATTCACCAATGGCAGCCATCTTTCTAAAATCAGAGTGAAAGAAATGACGTCAACTCAAAGACAACCAACACCAGCCACGAAATCACACAGGGAACTCAGAAAAGGCCGAGCTTCATGAAGGAAAATGGTGGCCATTGTGGAATATAGTATTTGTTACAAAGGTGGTCAGGTTTAAGAAGAAATCCATATCAAAACCCCTACAATCATACGATGGCGATAAACCCACATGACCGTAGAAGATAAAACAAAGAAATCACAGAGAAGACTAAGTGGAGTGACTATCAAAGTCACCATTTTAATAATAGAGAAAACAATATAGAGGTTCAAGCTATGAATTGGAGACAAACACATGCCCAAGTTGAAAATGACAAGTCCATTAATGGGTATTAGTGGATCTAGGTATTCCGATCACTTACCCGAAAATTAGAAGGAAAATGACTTCACAGAACTAGTCGAGAATGTATGGCCACCTTCTAATAGGTGTTGAAAGTTTCACCTCTCGAAGGAATGAAATCTCCATGAGTTTCTCATGCAAATGCACAGACCAAGTAAAATGATCAAATTTCATTGATACAGAGTACACTAAGTTTCCATTTTTTTAAAGTAACACGAAATACCAATTCACGGTCATAAAATCAAAAAGTTCAATGGTAAAATATGCTACCTAGGAGTTGAAGATTAATGGGCTCTCAGATCCGAGGAAACACAGAGTGTAGGTTCTAAATATCACATCCATGGCATCAAATACAAGATGGACCATCAGAATAGAACATTCAGAGTCCCCTCATGGCGACTAGCACCTAGAGCTTGGAAAATGCACATAACCAACTCAAACGACCACTATTTTTCAACCGAAAGCTCCATGAGAAAGCTCAGAAGTGAACGTTCATGGCGGCCTGGGGAAAATCAATCAGATCTCGTAAAGAAAGAAAAGTAATAAAGCTCGAAAATTTCAACCATGGCATCCAAGAAATTTTTTCCAGGGCTTCACCTCAAAACCAGATGTGAAATGACCAAATGAGGGACTTCGAGTTTTTTTAACTCACCTACTTGAGCTCAACTTAACCTAACTCACCTGGAGTTAGCGATCAATGATAAAAAACATCAAGTACATAGATCAATGGTCTAGAAACGAGCTCAGAGATCAAAGAATAACCACGGCTAGCCTCCCACCGACCACATTAATTGCTGGTTTTAAAACCCTAACCATAGGTTACAGATCAATGGTCACCATGGAAAAGGTATAGAGATCGACGACCATCCATTAAAGGAAGTTCAAATGCAAACATCAGGAGTCGAAGAACCCTAACCATGGTTAGGTCAGTATTAAACAGAGCCACTAACAATATTTCCCAAGGGTTGAGTCACCATGGGGAGGGGGCCAGCCCACGTCACCGAACCAAATAATCATTGTCATGAATTTCAAAGTCTAAAACTATAGTCCATTCAAATAATCAAAATCGACCACATTATGCCAAATGATCACCGAAAAGGTGAATTTCAAATTATACACTACCAAGCATGCAATGACCAACACATATATACATGTGTGTATTTATCAAAAGGTGGTGGCATGTGTCATGTCTATTAATCAAGATGGTCGACCCTTTTATATTGCTAAGTCCACCAAGGTGGCCAAACCAAGCAGATTGAAGGTGGTCCCCACTTCAAGGAGGTTGAGTAGAGTTGCAAATGTTATCCATGTGATCACTAAAGAAACAGAATGAGTGTCAACATTAGAGGAAAAGGTGGTCCCAACCAGATTGATATGTGGATGAGTATTATTGCAAATATTTGAAATATTTTTGCTCACATACAGGAGTTGTATTTTTGCATGCCTTCACAACAGGACAAAATAAAGAAGAAGACAAAGTTGCATGTTATGGAGAGAGACTTGCCTAGCAAGCAATTTTATTATTAGCAAATTATTCACCCATTCTTTTCTTAAAAATAGAACAATCAACTTCAGTTTGACTGTATTGTATTTAAGGCCATTAATGCCTATTTTTTAAAACTACATGCTCTAGTTTGTATTATTTTATCCCTTTATTTATTATTAAATAAAGGATAAAATTAGGATGCATGGGCAAGTACAAGCCTTAGGCTATTTTTAGGAAGGGGGTAAAATTTATTTTGCTATATATTGTGTGCCTTTGCAAAGCACAAGGAGGATTTTTTTGGAGGACTTTTGGATATATGAGTACTAAAGCAATTTTGCCAGTTTTTCCCTCTGAGTGTGAAGTGTTCTCTGCCTTTCCAAGTTATTTTGCAGTCTTGTGTATGTTATATCAATCTTGTGAATGTAAATTCCCTGATCAACCACCTTACCCTACTACAATTTTTAGTCTTTTCTGCTTAAATTTTAATGTGCATGTTAACTTAATAGTACTATTGTGATCCTCCCTCAGTGCAATCAAGTGTTTTTCCCTTAGATATTCTATAGAAAAACTATTGGTTCATGCATCAAGAATCCTTCACAGATCAGTTGTGCATACACTCAGTCAAAGCCCTCATACAAATTTGGTGTATCACCTTAGTTTTAATCATTTTTATAGTCATCTTTTACCCTAAAACTCCTAGAAATTAGTTTAGGATACACCAATAAGGAACCGGCCTTGATACCTGAAGATTCACCTCAAAATAGGTATACCCATAGACCTGAGATGTTTCAATTGCATCTACGAAAGAGAGAGATAATTTGTGCAAGCTTAGAAAACCTATAGCCATCTCTCTACAGGGTGCACTTTTGAGAGATAACAATTTTTGGCATACCCGGTGGGACCACAAATCAGATCTGCATACGAGTTTTAGATCTATAATAGATTTACAACAAATTAAAAGTCTCTTTCGGGAGCAAATTGCGGATAATTTATTCTAAAGATTTTATGATCTTTTGGTGAATTCGTAAAACTAATCTCAGACTAGTAGTACAGCATGTTCCATGCCTAAAGTGACTACAAGATCATCGGTAAGAGGGATTCCTTCTAATTTTGTTTCTTTACCTTTGAATTTTGCTAGAAGGAGAAGAGTTGGTAATACTTTGCCTTATAATAGACCTGGTTTTGGTAACCCTCCTCCTAATATTCCTTCACCATGTATAAATTTTTCTATCAATATCCCAAGTTTTTCCAATGGCCCAACAACCACCTAGGAATTTTGTGCCCTTTACTAATGGCAGCCCATTAGTAATTCCAGTTTATCATGATATTCCCAACGCTGCCATGAAAAGTTTGATATCATTTACTACTGGTGAAAATCAAAGTTACACCAATTTGAACATATCAAAGATGTTACAACCCTATATGTAGTCTATAATATCACTCATGAAGACGTAGCCCTAAGACTTTTAGCTGCATCTTTTAAAGGGAAAGCCTTGCAATGGTATAGAAACTTAGAAATTGGAAGCATAAGAACTTGGGATATTTTAGGTGAAAAATTGCTGAAACAGTTCCAAGACAACTTAGATCATTTGTCTCTCATTGAACAATTATCTACTATTAAAAGAGCTCCCAATGAATTTATGTCTAGTTTCAATATCCATTTTTCCAAAACTTGGGAGAGAATTCCAACAAGTGTCAAGCCTCAAGCTGATCATGCTTTCCTTTATTATCTTAGAGCATTAAATAGTGATATCTCAACTATGATTCAATCAATGGGTGGAGAGACACTCCCAACAACTTATGATATTGCTATCCGAGCTGAAAATAGCCTTATTCAAGCTGGAAAATTAGCACCAAGGCCATCAATGCCTTTTATGGCAGATTTAGCACCTATTCCTCAACCTATTACAATCATAGAACCCACTATTGTAGCTCCATCAGATGATGTATTCAAAGCTTTGCAGACTATGGGGAATAAGTTGACTTCAATTGAGAACAAAATTACATTACCTAGTAGACCCTACTAGGCTCCTTATCAACCCTACCAACAGAATCAACAAAATAGGTAGCCCTATCAACAGAATCAGAATTATAGGTAGCCTTACCAGCAAAGGCAGTTTGACCCAAAGGCTCCTAGTTCTTCTAACACTTTAGTTCTAGTTAATATGGCTACATAGAGGAGTGGTGTCAACCTTGTAATCAACCTCATTCAAGCTATAACTTTCCCAAATGCTTTTCTGAATTTGAATCTTGTTGCACAACCTCAATCTAAAACATTGTTTATGCCTCAAATGGAGGGTGGGCAACAAGAAACTCATGTTCAGAAAGCACCTGAACAAAATTTAGTTCTTTTAATGAGGAGGATTTCATTGCAGTCACTACTAGGGCTCAAGGGAGGGCTACTGAAAATCAAAAGCAACAAAATAGGCCTATCTTGCCTACCATCACTGACAAGACAACAACTCCAAAGTCAACTAACAACCCTGTTGTTCCTAAAAAATCAGCAAGTGTCCTAGTTGATAAAAGCCATCAAAAACAGCTACAACCTGATCCAAGAAGATTGTTTATACCTCAGATATCTAAGGCAGCTGAAGCAAAATCAATTTTTGCTAAAGCCTACTCAAGAAAGTTGATTCTGTCTCCAAGACAATTGCTTCTTTTAACATTGTTGATGTAATGAAAAAGCATAATGTTAACATCTCAATGTGGGACACTCTAAGTATTCCTAGACAACAAGATTTACTTTCTCATGAACTAGCTAAGCTGCAGATTTCTTCAAATACAACAGAGAAGGAAGTTCAGAAGACAAATATGGTCCTTGGAATGTTTGAGCAAGACCGTATTAAGGAAGTTAAGTGGATGGTACAGAAATTTCTGAATGCTCATGACATTAAGAAACCACCACCATTTTATTTATCACTGATTATTGGAGAACATTTAGTTCATAATTGCATGGTGGATAGTGGTGCAAGTAGCACAGTTATGCCAAAAGTGATTGCAGAAAAATTAGGCTTGTAGTATGAGCCTACAGAAAGGAGTGTCTTATAGCTTGATGGAACTGCAACTAACACGGTTGGTATAATAAAAAATTTGGAGGTAATGTTACATGCTTGCCCAAATGTTTCTATTTTGTAAGATGTTACTGTTGTGGACTTGCCTCCATACTTTGCTTTATGCTTATCTAGAGATTTCACAACAAAAATAGGAGGTTATCTCTCTTCAGATTGGTCCTTATTTTCACACTCATTATGGTACTAAGGTTACTATCAATTCAAAACCATTGGCAGATTCCATATTGAGCCTCATTCTCCAAATGCAGTAGCTAATTACTCAGCTTTAGAGCAATCTGATTTTGATGATGTAGCTCAGGTTTTAGCATTAGATGGTGTTTCTAACCTGTTTATGGATGAAAAGATAGTTGAAGAACACACTCATGATCCTTTTAAGCAAATTGAAGAACATCTTTTTGGTGTGTATTATATGCATGAATAAAATACACCACTTCCCTTGCTGTCCAAAATAGATGATTCAATGAAGAAATTTGGAAGCTTCATTTTGATGGAGCTAAGAACAAGAAAGGATAGGGAGAAGGTTTGATGCTCACTTCCTGGCAAATGAAAGGTATTTCTCAGCTTTGAGTCTCAATTTACATGCACTTGTAATATGGCTGAATACGAAGCATTAATTCATGGCTTACTTTGGGCCAGAAAGAGAGGTATCAACACATTACAAATATTTGGTGATTCTGAGTTGGTTATCAATCAAGTAAAAAAATTCAATGTTTGTAAGAATCCACTAATGAAGTCTTACATACATAGAGTTTCAGACTTAATGGAAAATTTTGAAGCTTTTAATATTCAATCTATTCCTAGAGCTGAAAACAAGCATACAGATAGACTTGCAGAGTTGGTGCTAGTTTTGAAGTGTTGGAATAGATGGAAAACAACAAAATTCAACCTCATATTAAGCTAATTGTCAGGCCCTCAATACCTGATAATGATTTAAATTGGCAAGTTTTTGAAAATGATGATCAAATCTAGGTTTTTGCAGCAAGAAGCTGAGTTCTCTGCAATTAATCAGGATAAGTTACAACATTTATATGGTGATCAGATTGTTCAGTTGAAGACAAATAAATTGCCTCAAGTTCTAGTTACATTGGAAGACATCTTCAGTACTGATGATCAGTTAAGAAAAGATAAAACTAAGATGTCAACACATGCTGATAACTATGAAGAGATTTCAATTGATGAAGGGAAAAAGTTATTTCTCGGAAAGGTATGTTCCTTAACCAAAAAACAATCATTTATTAATCTTTGCAAAGAGTTTAAGGATGTCTTTGCTTGGAAATACCAAGATCTGAAAGGATTTGATCCCAGTCTAGCACAACATACAATCGAGTTACATCCAAATGCTAAGCCTGTAAGACAGAAACAGAGGCCTGTAAATCCAAAAATAGAACCTCTGATGAGGAAAGAGTTATCCAAGTTGATCGAATCAGGTATTATTTTTCTAGTTAAGCATTCAAGTTGGGTAGCCAATCTTGTTCTGTTAGGAAGAAGAACGGTGAAATCAGACTATGTGTAGATTTTAGGGATCTTAATAAAGCTTCATTAAAATATCATTACCCACTTCGAATATGGATCAGATTTTGAGAACAGTCTCAGGTTCAGATAGACTATCTCTTTTGGATGGTTACAGTGGCTATAATCAGATTTTAGTCTTCGAGAAGAAGATAGATACAAAATAGCTTTTACCACCAAGTGGGGTTTACAAAAGAATGTCTTTTGGTCTTTCAAATGCGGTGCAATGTTTCAACGTGCAATGGACATGGATTTTGGAGCTTGTTAAATAAATGTATTCTTGTTTATTTGGATGATATTACCATGTTCTCAAAAAATCCAAAGAAGAACATCTGATGCATTTAAGGCAGACTTTTCAGTTATGCAGGCAATTTGGAATATCTCTGAATCCTCTAAAGTCTATCTTTTCAGTACATCAAGGTAAATTACTTGGTCATATTGTTTCAAGTAGGGTTTAGCAATTGATCCTTTCAAAATCAAAGCTATATCATAGCTATCATTGCCTCATCATAAGAAGGCATTGCAAAGTTTTCTTGGAAAAATCAACTTTGTTAGAAGATTTGTTCTAGATTTCACAGCATTGGTTAAACCATTAACAACTATGTTAAAGAAAGAGAAAACTTTCTCTTGGACCAGTGAAGGAAGGGAAGGTTTTGAAGCAATAAAATCAGCTATCTCTCAGGCTCCTACTCTTGCAAACCCAAATTTCGATAAAGATTTTACAATGTATGCACTTGCAAGAGTGAAACAATCTCAACTATCTTGACTCAAGTTAATGATGAAAATATTGAGCAACCAATTGCTTTCTTTGGATAGAGTTTACATGATTATGAAACAAGGTACACATTTCTTGAAAAATAAGTACTTTTAGTAGTCAGAGGACTAAAGAATTTTAAGTACATGCTTTCAAACAATAAAATTCACGTTCTTGTTTCTCATCCAAGTGTGAAAGCTTTCCTTTTAAATAAAGAATTGAATGAGAAAAGGGCAGGTTGGATAACGAAGGTTATGGAATATGATGTTGATATCCGGGTTGCTAAGATGGTTCGAGGTAAAGGTTTATGTGAACATCTAATTGCTGATATGGAAAAATAGCAAGCTACAGAACCTAAAGATTCAGAACAACATGCTGAAGTTACGTATCAACAATCAAATATCATGGTCCAACTAGGAAATCAGCAACCTGAACTTGCTCAAGAGATCCAAGAATCAAGGTGGATGACTAATTTGGTTAACTACTTATAGCATGACACCTATCCAGGAAGGTATGGATAAGAATAAACGAAGATATTTCAGATTACAAGCTATTCCTTATCTTTTTGTTGATGGTGTATTGTTCAAAAGGGATATAAATGGGATCTTGCTACGATGTGTTGATTATGATAAAATTCAGAAAATATTATCAGAATTCCATGAAGGACCTGCAGGAGGTCACTTCTCAACACATACTATAGCTTTAAAAATTATGAAAGCAGGTTACTATTGGCCTAGTATATTCAAAGACTATTTTGAATGGATTAGAAAGTGTAAGAAATGTGCTTTCTTTGTTGGAAAAGAATGTCTTGCTTCATTTTCCTTTGCATCCCATTTCATCTGATCAACCTTTTATGCAGTGGGGTCTTGATTTTATTGGCATGATAAACCCACCTTCGTCACAAGGGCATAAGTGGATCTTAACTGCTATAGATTATTTTACATGATGGACTGAAGTAATAGCCTTGAAAGATGCTAATGAAGCTTTGATACTATCCTTTTATGAAGGCATAGTTTATAGATTTGGTGTTCCAACAACGATCATATCAGATAATGCTTTAGCATTCCTTAGTGCAAAGGTAACAAATTGGGCTATCAAACATGGAATATATCTGAGTTCTTCATCTAATTATTACCCACAAGGTAATGGCTTAGCTGAAAGTACTAACAAGAATCTGTTAAGAATCATCAGAAGAACACTCAAGGATAATCAAAGAGCTTGGCATCTGATGTTGAATTCCACACTTTGGGCTGAAAGAGTGACTCCTAAAAGATTAGTTGGAAATTCACCATACAAGCTTGTGTATGGAAAAGAAGCAAGAATGCCTATTTCAGTTGAGTTACCCACATTAGATTTGCTACATCAAATGGAGCTACTTGAGAATGAACCATTGTAGGTTCGTTATATAGAGTTAATGGAATTACAAGAGCTGAGAGATCAAGCTCATTTAAATATGGAAAAGAATAAGAAACAAATCAAGAAGACTTTTGACAAGAAAGCCAAATTTAGAGTCTTCAATGAAGGAGATATTGTGTTAAAATGGGATGCTAATCATGCAAAGCCGGAAGACACTCAAAGTTTGATACACTCTGGAGTGGCCCTTACATGATTTCAGATTGCAAGGAACATAATGCTTTTCAACTTTCGAAGCTGAATGGAGAGGAACTTCCCATTCCTGTGAATGGTATGTTTCTCAAACACTTGTTATTGAAAATCTTACAGTGATTGTTAGAGTAGGATTTCCCTTCAATAAGTGTAGTTTTTGCACATTGCATTATTTTTCAATTCAATAAGTGCATTCGTGCATGTGATCTGGTTTACCAGATCCTTTCCTAGCTTTAGTTCATTTTGGAAGGGTTGGACCTTTTGGAAAGGTAGATTTTGGTTATATGCTTCGGACTCCATGCCTAATGGACAAGAGCAAGGCACTGGTATATAAGCTAGCAGGTAGCTTTTCCCACTAGGATCGCCAGAAATGTTGACAATTTTTGCACTTGTGCAAAAATGGGCAACTCAAAACTTTGTTACGATGGATAGAATAGGTGAAGTATACCTAAGCTAGGGAGATCACATCAGATTATGTCATTATTGCTGATTTATTTAAAAGATTACATGAAATCTACAGCTATGTGTGTTACAAAATGTAACAGATCACATAGTCTGCAATTTCATGACCATCCTCAGCAAAAGAACACAAGCCCCGAAGGACAGTTGTGTTGTCTTGATGAGGACATCCAAGTGACAGAATAGGTGAAGTGTACAATTTTGGAACAACAAACATAAGTGTAGATCACATGAAATCAGAGTTCATTACTGAATGTTACAAGTTATATTCAATGTTCTTTCCTTTATGATTAAGACATTCAATTATGTTACTGAGTTTTTTGTTCATTATACAATCCATATAGAAAGTAGAAATGTAGAAAGAGATATATAACTCATTTACAAAATTCAATGTTTTATTCACAAGGAGAGTCAAATGTTTCCCACACAAGCCGTGGGATGTAACTA
Source organism: Taxus wallichiana var. yunnanensis (assembly GCA_018340775.1). Lineage (NCBI taxonomy): Eukaryota > Viridiplantae > Streptophyta > Pinopsida > Cupressales > Taxaceae > Taxus > Taxus wallichiana. The sequence continues at coordinate 345,923,269 of CM031235.1, read as the reverse complement.
AAAAGTAAAGTACAACTACTGAAAAGGAAGATACACATGCATGAAAGAGAAAGCAAAGGAGTATGAGGGTGAACCCATCATTGCCTTGTATATTCTTTGTTGTGTAGAGCATCTCCTTGCTAGCTCCTTCATCCTCAAGTCATGGTACCTGAAAAGCAAAAACAAATCAACCATCAGTTACGAGCTCAGGGATCAAACCATATTCCTACACTATCCTACTTCATGCATATGAATCTTCTCCTAAACAAGAGATGTATTCTACTTGAAGGGAAAACTGCATGCATGCTTTAATCACTCAGAAAGAAGAAAGTGAAAAGAGAATAAGAAACATGGACAAAAGAGAGGCCAAAAAGCCTAATTATTTTCTAACTATTTTCCTAAGTGTGTAGGTACAAGTTGCAACCAAAAGAAAAATAGACAAGTCATAAGTGTATACAAGAAAAGAAAGAATGTAACTCAAAGTTCTAAAATGGAAGAAGTTTTAGTGCAAAAGAGAGAGTGGAAGATATAAACATTTGTTTTAGTTGCGGTAGGATAAGAAGAATTAGTTTCCAAGAAGCAAAAGCTAGATAAAAAAAGGGAAAAAAAGCTGAAACAGATGAAAGAGAAAAGATTCTAATTTTTTTGCGAGCTTCGCCTTATAAAATCAACATTTCAGATTTTTTCATCATACATATCGAGTTATAATGAAAGGAAATACAATATATAATGCGAGAATAGAAATGGATTGCACTTTCGGTCATCATATTGAAGTACTTGGAGCATTCATTATAGCTTAATTGAATAACCTAAAATTTGAAGTAATTTTACAAAGTACAACCTTTCTATGAATTTCAATTTTCAAATAAAGGAGGTATAAATTACACAGATATGCTGCCATATCAAAGAAGTATAACTATTTATGTAAGGAAATAGATGAAGAAAATATTAACATCATGTTCATCAGAAAGTCAAGACTTGATCTGGTTATAATGGATTAAGCATGAAGGAACATAAGCTCCATTGAAAGAAAATATTAAGAGTAAAAGGAATCTTAGAACATATATGAGTTATAAGAAAGATAAAGCTCCATGGCATCAGTTTAACCAAATAATGGTACCATAAAAGAATGAATATCTCTAAATGATAAACAATGAAGCCAAGTTCAAGTGTTCAAGTGGATCTGAGATATTTCACTTAGTCAACAGTTAATGGAAGCATTTTTATTAAATCCTGAATGATTGAAATATGTGTACTGGGTAGCAAGAAATCACATAAGGGAGCTAATTATCAGTGTCTCAAAAGTCAAAATGGAAAATGAAGAAACAAGTTACAATAGCCAGAAATCAAGACTTACCATCAAACGATGATGCAAATATTAGGGTCACCAAGCTTAACCCATCAACAATGTCAGAATCTCATGGAAAGCTTGCTCAGAAATCCCTTTCAGAGCAAAAATGATAGAAGTCTCAGATCTCAGAAAATCTTAGAGAAGGTCAATAACAGACTCATAATGATAAAGAAGTGCAAGTATTTGAACCTCATGACATTACAAGTGCCTCAAAACAACCAAATACGAGCTCAAATAATCGGTGTTGGTGATTACAAAAAAATGTAGAGGTTGAATAATAATATAGTTTCCGTGCTTGAAAATATCAAAATTGGTGGCCAACATTCTCAACCATCCCACTTAGAAGAACTCGTAAAGAAGCTACAGAAGCTCAAATGGTTGTCAACACACAAACCCAATAAATCGAGCTCTCATACACAAGTATAGAGGCAAACAAAGATGAGACTCTCATGGCTTTAAGCCTATAACCATTCAACAGAGAGAACAATACAAAATTTCAAAACTATGATTCAAAGAAAAATCACAAAACTCGTTAGTGGGTTTTGGTAGATCCAAGTGTTCGACCACTTACCTCGAAGATAAAAAGGTAAAAAAATCACATATACGAGCTCGAGAGCTTCGAGGATGACTGTTTAAGAATAAATTACTAGGAAATAAGTGATTGGAGGATACGGTTGCAGATGGCGATCTATGAAAAAATTCACCAATGGCAGCCATCTTTCTAAAATCAAAGTGAAAGAATTGACATCAACTCAAAGACAACCAACGTCAACTCAAAGACAAACAACACCAGCCACGAAATCACACAAGGAACTCAGAAAAGGCCGAGCTTCATGAAGGAAAATGGTGGCCATTGTGGAATATAGTATTTGTTACAAAGGTGGTCAGGTTTAAGAAGAAATCCATATCAAAACCCCTGTAATCTTACGATGGCGATAAACCCACTTGACCGTAGAAGATAAAATAAAGAAATCATAGAGAAGACTAAGTGGCGTGACTATCAAAGTCACCATTTTAATAATAGAGAAAACAATACAGAGGTTCAAGCTGTAAATTGGAGACAAACACATGCCCAAGTCGAAAATGACAAGTCCATTAATGGGTATTATTGGATTTATGTATTCTGATCACTTACCCAAAAATTAGAAGGAAAACAACTTCATAGAACTAGTCGAGAATGTATGGCCACCTTCCAATAGGTGTTAAAAGTTTCTCTTCTCAAAGGAATGAAATCTCTGGGAGTTTCTCACGCAAATGCATAGACCAAGTAAAATGATGAAATTTCATTGATACAGAGTACACTAAGTTTCCATTTTTTTAAAGTAACACGAAATACCAATTCACGGTCATAAAATCAATAGAAAGTTCATAGGAAAATATGCTACCTAGGAGTTGAAGATTAATGGGCTCTCAGATCCGAGGAAACACAGAGTGCAGGTTCTAAATATCACATCCATGGCATCAAACACAAGATGGACCATCAGAACAGAACATTCAGAGTCCCCTCATGGCGACTAGCACCCAGAGCTTGGCAAATGCACATAACCAACTCAAACGACCACTATTTTGCAACTGAAAGCTCCATGAGAAAGCTCAAGTGAACATTCATGGTGGCTTGGGAAAATCGATCAGATCTCGCAAAGAAAGCAAAGTAACAGAGCTCAAAAATTTCAACCATGGCATCCAAGAAATTTTTTCCAGGGCTTCACCCTCAAAACCAAATGTGAAATGACCAAATGAGGGACTTTGAGTTGTTTTAACTCACCCACTTGAGCTCAACTTAACCTAACTCACCTGGAGTTAGTGATCAACGATAAAAAAATATCAAGTACACAAATCAATGGTCTAGAAATGAGCTCAGAGATCAAAGAATAACCATGGCTAGCCTCCCACTGACCACATTAATTGCCGGTTTTAAAACCCTAACCACAGGTTATAGATCAACGGTCACCATGGAAAAGGTACAGAGATCGACGACCATCCATTAAAGGAAGTTCGAATGCAAACATCAAGAGTCGAAGAACCCTAACCGTGGTTAGGTCAGTATTAAACAGAGCCACCGACAATATTTCCCAAGGGTTGAGTCACCGTGGGGAGGGGCCAGCCCACATCACCGAACCAAATAATCATTGCCATGAATTTCAAAGTCTAAAACTATAGTCCATTCAAATAATCAAAAGCCGACCACATTATGCCAAATGATCACCGAAAAGGTGAATTTAAAATTATACACTACCAAGCATGCAATGACCAACACATATATACATGTGTGTATTTATCAAAAGGTGGTGGCATGTGTCATATATATATATATATATATATATATATATTTGATTGATAAACGCTTTTAACCGAGATCTATGAACCGGTGGGGAAAGGGACCCTAACCCTACAATAAGAAGAGGAAGAGAGAAGAAAGAAGACGAGAGAAGTGAATGAAGTAGAAGAAATAGGAAGCCGGAGGGAGGAAGAGGAGGCCAAGACAAGAGCAACAGACGAGCCTAGAGAAAGGTGAAGGCACCATCCGGTTAACCAGAAGATGGGCCGGCGCGTGAAGAAGTCGCATGTAATAGGAAATGAAAGGCAGGCAAGGCACGATCCTTTAGTTCATTCAGTTGATCCACCGCAGAATGAACAAGGAAGAGGGCCGCTTCTATGTCGACCACCAGTAGAAAGTGCTGGTCCAAGGTTGGGTGAAAGTTCTGGGCAAATGTCACCAGGTCTCTGTATTGCCCACAGAGCCAGCGGATGTCTCGACCCGAACCAATGGCCAGTTCATCAACTTCCTCCACCCACAACAATGGATCCAGTGGAGAGAAATCAGCGAGTTGTGCTTGCAAGCCGACGCAGTGAACCGCATATATTTGATCTAAGGTGACCCGTTCTACATCTGCAGTATTAGAGTGTATTGGCAAAGGCGAGAATGAGAGAAAGGCGAAATAATGTCGAATCGGTTCGGGGCGACGAGCATTGAAACGGTAAGAATCTCGAGGATTGCTTCGATAGCCTTGGCCTCTTCAGGCGAGGAGAATTTGAAGATCATCGCAAGCCGGTGCCTATCAATAGCTGAGACATCAGCCAATTCGTGAAACTGTCCCCGGAGAGCCACAAATGGGAAGCCAACGAAGGACATTGTGCAAGAAGAAGCAGAACAAGAGCCGAAAGGATAATGCCTGGAATAGAGAGATCGACATAAAAGGAACATGGAGCATGTGAGAAAGAAGTTGAAATGACCTTAGAAGAAAAGGAGAAGGTAGGGAGCCCGTGGACATGACCAAAAGGACCAGAACCGCATGTGAGAGAACAACGGTAGGAAAGAGGAATGCCACCGATAGATGGAGGAGAAGACTACACGATCGAGGAAGCTGCTAAATGCAAGAGAGACACCGACAACGGAGTTACCCGAAGTACCATCTCGATCTTGGGAAAGAAGGAAGGGGAAACCTTGCCAATCATGAGCAGCACTGGAGGAGATACAGGCAAAAGGATTGTCAATTGCGAAGTTAGCCAGAAAGTCTGCAGCGCGATTGGCTTCCCAAAAATTTTGGGAAATATTCCAGAAATGGATTTTTCCAAGCCAATGAAGGATTTGAGGGATGAAGAGGTTCATCTTCCATGACGGGGAAGCACCTCTGGAAACTGTGAAGATTAGGATTTGGGAATCCCCTTCAATATATAGATTTGAACAACCAAGATATTCCACCATCTTGACCCCTTCGAGAAGAGCCTGGGCTTCTGCGGTATTACAAGTGCCCTCTTTGAGAGGGAAGGATCCTGCTTTGATGAGGCATCCTCAATCATCTCTGAGAATGCAGCCTGCTCTGGATAAACCAGGATTACCTCTAGAAGCTCCGTCGAAATTTAATTTCCAATGCCCCTTTGGAGGAGGACGCCACCTGGTTTTCTTCCTTTGAATCATTTTTTCAGTTTGAGAGAGCCCTTTACGAACAATTGATCCAGGTTTAGGAAGTTTGATAAGAGACCAATGATGAAGGATCGAGAGATCCTTAGAAGAGAAGGAGGAAAAGGTGGGACACTTAGCACTAACACACTCTGAAATGGCCACCTCAAGCTTAGTAAGGAAGGTAGGAAGCTCAACCGCTTGCTCCCTAAAGAGACGAAGGTTTCGTTCCCACCAAATATGCCAGAGCAAAAAATATGGGCTGACATGCCAAATAGAGCTGAATAGGCATTTGGTGTTAAAGGACAGCCAGGAAGAAAGATTAGCAACAATGCTTTTGCATGGGACCCAGGAAAGGTTTAACTTGTTAAGAAGCCAATCCCAACAATAGGAAGCAAATGGGCAGAACAAGAAGAGGTGATCTAAGTCTTCCTCTGCAGCACCACACATAAGGCATTTAGAGGGGCCAGAGAAACCCCACGAACGCCTTTTAGCTTGTGTAAGTACCTTCTTGTTCAAAACTAACCAGCCGAAATATGCAACTTTCGGGGTGATGTTGGGATGCCAGCAACCGAGAGAACTCAGAGATCCCATACCTGCTTAAGAGACAAGAATGTTATAACCGGCTTTAACTGAATATGAACCGGTGGAGTCACCAACCCAAAGTAAGCAGTCATCTTTGTTGAGAAACGAGGCATTTCTATCCCGGATAGAATCCATGAGGAAGGCGGAATCATGGGCAGAGGCACCAATAGATGATATGTCTTTCCAAAGCCAAGAAGGTGAACCATCAGGGTGTTGGCAGCCATAATTTGAGACTAAAGTACCCCAACACAGTTTGGAAGAATTCATTACTCCATTGAGGGTAGGAAACAAATTAAGTGGGGGATAACCATTCCAACTTTCATCCCAAAAGGACACTAACCGACCGTTGTTTATCTTCCAGGTGACCATCTCAGCGATGAGAGTTTTGGAGTTACACAGGAAATTCCAAATATGAGAGCCTTTCGGTAACTCGGAACTAGAAAGAAAATAATCATGCCGATGTCCATCAAGATACTTGTGGGAAAGAACCTGGAAGGTGAGTCTGCTGTCTTCAGAAATGAAGTTCCACACCAATTTAGCACCAAGGGCCTTATTTTGAAGGGTGAGATCTAAGATACCCATACCGCCCAAACTCTTTGGAAGCTTAACCAGATCCCAGTTAGCTAGATGGAATTTGCGCTCAATTCTGTGACCTTTCCATAAAAATGTGTGAGCCACTTTTTCGATTTTGAGTAGGACAGATTTGAATCTGTAAAATAGATAACATGTAGATTGGAATTGACAGGAGCACCGAATTGATGAGAAGAACACGGCCAGCTAGAGATAGCCATTTTCCTTTCCAAGACAGAAGTTTGGAAGAAATAGAGTTCAGGAGCCCGTTCCAGAGGTGTGCCTTTCCCTTGCCATGGAAGAGTGGAATTCCTAGATAAGTATGTGGGAGACTGCCCAAAGAGAAGCCGAGGATCTCTTTAATTCTGCCTTGAAGCCGAGGAGCCACGTTGAAGAAGAAAATAACAGATTTATGAAAGTTTAAAACTTGACCCGCAGCTAGAGAATATGAATCCAAGATGGAGGAAAGGCGTTTGGCTTCAGGGACAGTCCCTTGACCGAAGAGAAAGGTGTCATCCGTGAATTGCTGATGGGAAAGAGGAGGGAGGTTGGAGGTGATGTGGAGACCTTTCAGAGAGCCCTCTTGAATAGCAGACTTTATGCCGCGACTGAGAGCTTCCGCTACCAAGGTGAAAAGGAAGGAGGAGAGCGGGTCTCCCTGTCTAATACCTCTACTACTCTGAAAGAAGCCTTCCGTGGAGCCATTCACAAGAACAGAAAAACGAGGGGAAGCAATGCAATTAAAAATCCATTTACAAAAGTGATCACCAAAACCCATAGCTTGCAAAGATTTGAGGAGGAACCTCCAATTAACACGATCATAGGCCTTGCTGAAGTCTAGTTTCAACAACATTCCTGCTCTAGAAGAATTATGAAGAGAGTGTATTAATTCGTGAGAAATAATGATACCCTCGGTGATAGACCTGCCCGGAATGAAACCACTTTGTTCCCGAGCAACCAATTTATGCAACAAGGGCAGATCCTATTAGCAATAGCTTTAGAAATGATTTTATAAGAAGTGTTACACAATGATATGGGTCTGAAATCATCCAACGTCTCAGCCGGGGATTTTTTAGGGAACATGCATATGAAAGTATGGTTGAGATTACCTAAAATCTTCCCCGAAATCCTAGATTCCTCGACTGCATGCCAAATGGAGGGACCAACAATATCCCAAAAATCCTAAAAGAAGGATGCTGGGAAGCCATCAGGACCGGGGGCTTTATCCCATTTCATAGAAAAAATAGTTTTCTAGACCTCCTCCAAAGAAAAGGGCGAGATAAGCATATCATTATCAACATCCGTTATAGAAGATGGAATCTGCGATAGGAATTGGGACTGCGCACCAATAGGGGATGCCGAATCGTTTAGGAGCTTTCTAAAGAAATCCACCACTTCTGATTTGATCTGAGCTTGTGAAGAAGCGACGGTGGAATCTTTGAGCTTGAGAGTGGAGATATAGTTGAAATTTCTTCTAGCTTTCACAGAGGTGAAAAAAAACTTGGTATTCTTATCCCCATCCAACAACCAGGTTTCTCTGGATTTTTGACGCCAATAAGTTTACTCTTTTAGAAGGATATCACCCAGATCCTTAAGGAGAGATTTTTCTTTCTGGAAATCCTCCTGAGTCATCCCATGATCTAGAATGGACTCATTTAGGGTGCAAAGATCCTTCTCAACTCTATGTTTTTCTTGGAAGATATTTTTAAAATTCGAATAGTTCCAGCACTGTAATTTAGCTTTTAACAATGACAACTTTTTAGAGAGTTGGAACATCCTGGTCCCTTTGAAAATAAAGGAATCCCACCAGACCTTGACCAGCGGCTTCAGAGAGGAGTCGTGAAGCCACATGTTCTCAAATTTGAAGGGGGATCGACGTGGAGGGAGGTCAAAATTTAGAACCAAGGAGATAGGAAAGTGGTCAGAGCCGAGAGAGGGAGAACCGAGATTTTAGAAGGAAGTTAATTCGCGACCAATGTTCGAAACTAGGAAACAATCAAGACGCACTTGTAAGGGAACCGAACCGGATCTCCTATTATTCCAAATAAACCATCCCTTACAGGGCTCTATGTCAACTAAATGAGAAGAGGAAACGAAGGAAGAAAAATCCACCTGAGAGCGAGGTTGCCATTGAAGACCTCCACACTTATCACGATCAGAAAGAGTAGCATTAAAGTCACCAGCGACGATAATTTTGAGGCAACATCGGTAGACAAAAGCAGACTTAGGCTACTCCAGAGAGCTCTTTTCCTAATTAGAGATGAGGGACCATAAACATTACATAGGAAGAAGAAATCCTTAGAGTGTTTAATCATAACTTTACACCAAATGAAATTAGGATCAATCACAAGGGGCTCGATCACGCAACTGCTAGACTTCCACAAAATGCCAAGACCACCCGAGGCACCGACAGAGTTTGAGAAGCTGCCTTCCCAGCCTTTCCATTTTCTGAACCATCTACTTTTGCATCCAACTTCCGACATTTTAGTTTCCTGAATCAAGCAGATATCCATAGCCCCATCCGAGGCGTAGCATCTTAAAAGATCTTTGTTTGTTAGGGCGTTGAGGTCCCTAACATTCCATGAAAAGAGAATCATATTAGCTTTAGAGAGGACTCACCGCTCCTACTTGTAGACGGGAAGAAAGAACACAGTTGAAGTTGCTTCCCATTCGCAACTTCATTGAGAGAGAGCTTACTTTTGTTAAGACGACCAAGAATGCTTTTCAGTTTGAAATCCACATTGAGAAAAGGTGGAGTGGGAAGAAGCGAGACCTAGCGGATCCGGTTATTCGGAGAAGGATTCTCTGTAGTATCTTCTAGGTCTTCCTGGGGGTCACCTTCTTTAGACTGGAGAAGATCATCTTTGTCAATAATCCATTTCTCAAGGGTGGATGAGCTACCACCCATACCGATGGAAATGCCCTCGTGGAAAAGGGACAGAATCCTAGTAGAGTCTTTTACAACAACAGCCGTTTCTTTAACAAGGGAGAAAGTGTCGGGATCCAAAGCAAGGGGTTGAGTCTTTGTCGGAGGAGAGTGAGGGACAATGGGCAAAAACAACGGGGAAGAGCGTGGGGGGAAGGCGGGTGAGGGAGAGGGATGAGGGATACTTTCGCCATTGCAAGGCACTGTTAAAAGGGGGTTTTTACAAAATTTATGAGTGTGACCAGGCTTCTTGCACTTGAAACAGAGGTTGGACAATCCTTCGTATTCTACTCTCTGCTTCCAAAGACCCGATGGGGAGTTGATATGAATGACTTCCTGTGGCTTAAGAGAGGGATTGATAGAAATGCATATTCTGGCAAAGGAAGAGAGAGTACCATTCAAAGAAACGGGATCGATGCGAATGACACGACCCAGGCTTGAGCAAATTTTAGTGAGAATGGGAGCAGACCAAAACTCACTGGGTAGGGAGTAAAGTCTTATCCAAACTTGGTGCCCATCCACGTCCGCTCTGTTGCAATCAAAGAGAGGTTCCCAATCGTGGATCACAAGGCCTGAGTCAGAAAGGAGAAAATCTTTCCTGTCCATAGTGTCATTTTTTCGCAAGCAGTGCTACGAAAGGGCACTAAGAATTTTTTTTTCCAGAAGCGAATACTCGTGCCGCTACCCCACTGTGTTTCGCATCGCTTTCTAATGCCAGTAAACGAAAGCCTTCTCCTAATAAACTTTGTGAAAATAGCCCTCGAGTAAAAACACTTAGTATGTGCAGCAAAGGCGACGTCCTCAACCAGGGACATGGAGGGAATACCATCCTGAAGGGCGTGCAAGTCATAATCCATCGGAAACGAATCTGACTCAGAACCAAGGGGGCCCAATCTTTTTTTCAGAGCTTCCGACAAGCCCTGGCCCGCCTTAAGCGCCATTGCAGTGACCTGGGGGCGCGTAGCCAGAGGACCATTGTTGGAACATGAATTCAAAAAATATGGCCATTCTGAAACGCGGCGGAATATCCTCTTGGCCATCAATGTTGCACTAGATTCACTTCCACACGATCGAGGATTCCGGTGACTAGACTTTCAACCTTCATGTGTCATGTTTATTAATCAAGATGGTTGACCCTTTTATATTGCTAAGTCCACCAAGGTGGCCAAACCAAGAAGATTGAAGGTGGTCCCCACTTCAAGGAGGTTGAGTAGAGTTGCAAATGCTATCCATGTGATCACTAGCAAACAGAATGAGTGTGAGCATCAGAGGAAAAGGTGGTCCTAGCCAGATTGATATGTGGATGAGTATTATTGTAGATATTTGAAATATTCTTGCTCACATACATGGAGTTGTATTTTTGCATGCCTTCACAATAGGACAAAATAAAGAAGAAGACAGAGTTGCATGTTATGGAGAGAGTTTTGCCTAGCAAGCAATTTTATTATTAGCAAATTATTCAACCATTCTTTTCTTAAAAAAAGAGAAACATCAACTTCAGATTTGATTGTATTGTATTTAAGGCCATTAATGCCTATTTTTAAACTGCATGCTCTAGTTTGTATTATTTTATCCCTTTATTTATTGTTAAATAAATGATAAAATTAGGATGCATGGGCGAGTACAAGCTTTAGGCTATTTTAGGAAAGGGGGTAAAATTTATTTTTGTTATATCTTGTGTGCCTTTGTAAAGCACGGGAATTTTTTGGAGGACTTTTGGATATATGAGTACTGAAGCAAATTTTGCAGTTTTTCCCTCTGAGTGTGAAGTGTTCTCTACCTTTCCAAGTTATTTTGTAGTCTTGTGTATGTTATATCAATCTTGTGAATGCAAATTCCCTAATCAACCACCTTACCCTGCTGTAATTTTTAGTCTTTTCTGCTTAAATTTTAATGTGCATGTTAACTTATTAGTACTATTGTGATCCTCCCTCAATGCAATCAAGTGTTTTTCCCTTAGATATTATGTAAAATAAAATATTGGTTCATGCATCAAGAATCATTCACGTGTCGTTGTGCATACACTACCAAAGCCCTCATACAAATTTGGTGTATCACCTTAGTTTTAATCATTTTACAGTCATCTTTTACCCTAAAACTCCTAGAAATCAGTTTAGGATACACAAATAAGGAACCAAGCCCCGACATCGGAGATTCACCTCAAAATAGGTCTACCCATAGGCCTAAGGTGTTTCCATTGTATCTATAAAGAGAGAGATCATTTGCGCAAGCTTAGAAAACTGCGCAGCCATCTCTCTACAAGGTGCACTTTCAAGAGACAATAGTTTTTGGCATGCCGGTGGGACCACGAATTAGATCTGCATGTGAGTTTTAGATCTATAATAGATTTATAGCAAATTAAAAGTCACTTTCGGGAGCAAACTGCAGCTAATTTATTCTAAATATTTTATGATCTTTTGGAGACTTTATAAAGCTGATCTCGGAAGATTGCAACATGTTTCATGCCTAAAGTGACTACAAGATCATCGGTAAGAGGGATTCCTTCTAATTTTGTTTCTTTACCTTTGAATTCTGATAGAAGGAGAAGAGTTGGTAATACTTTGCCTTATAATAGACCTGGTTTTGGTAACCCTCCTCCTAATATTCCTTCACCACGTGTCAATTTTTCTATCAATATCCCAGTTTTTCCAATGGCCCAACAACCACCTAGGAATTTTGTGCCCTTTACTAATGGCAACCCATTAGTAATTCCAGTTTATCATGATATTCCCAACGCTGCCATGAAAATTTTGCCATCATTTATGGGTGAAAATCAGGTTACACCAGCTGAACATATCAAAGATGTTACAACCCTATGTGCAGTCTATAATATCACTCATGAAGACGTAGCCCTAAGAATTTTAGTTGCATCTTTTAAAGGGCAAGCCTTGCAATGGTATAGAAACTTAGAAATTGGAAGCATAAGAACTTGGGATATTTTAGGTGAAAAATTGCTGAAACAATTCCAAGACAACTCAGATCATTTATCTCCTGGATTGAACAATTATCTACTATTAAAAGAGCTCCCAACAAATTTATGTCTAGTTTTAATATCCGTTTTGCCAGAACTTGGGAGAGAATTCCAGCAAGTGTCAAGCCTCAAGGTGATCATGCTTTCCTTTATTATCTTAGAGCATTAAATAGTGATATCTCAACTATGATTGATCAATGGGTGGAGAGACACTCCAACAACTTATGATATTGCTATCAAGCTAAAAATAGCCTTATTCAAGCTGGAAAATTAACACCAAGGCCATCAATTCCTTTTATGGTAGATTTAGCACCTATTCCTCAGCCTATTACAATCATAGAACCCAATATTGTAGCTCCATCAGATGATGTAGTCAAAGCTTTGTAGAGTACAAGGAATAAACTAACTTCAATTGAGAACAAAATTGCATTACCTAGCAGACCCTACCAGGCTCCTTATCAACCCTACCAACAGAATCAACAAAACAGGTAGCCCTATCAACAAAATCAGAATTATAGGCAGCCTTACCAGCAAAGGCAGTTTGACCCAAAGGCTCCTAGTTCTTCTAACACTTTAGTTCTAGTTAATATGGCTACAGAGGAGTGGTGTCAACCTTGTAATCAACCTCATTCAGTTGTAACTTGCCCAAATGCTTTTCTGAATCTGAATCTTGTTGCACAACCTCAATCTGAAACATTGTTTATGCCTCAAATGGAGGGTGGGCAACAAGAAACTCATGTTTAGAAAGCACTTGAACAAAATTTAGTTAGCTTTAATTAGGAGGATTTTGTTGCGATACTACTAGGGTCCAGGAGGTGCTTGAAAATAAAAAGCAACAAAATAGGCCTATCTTGCGTATTGTCACTAACAAGACAACGATAGCCCAAAGTTAACTAACAACCCTCTGTTCCTCAAAAATCAGCAAGTGTCCTAGGTGATAAAAGCCATCAAAAACAACTACAACCTGATCCAAGAAGATTGTTTATACATCGAGATATCTAAAGGCAAATTTGAATCAAAATCAGTTTTCGTTAAAGCCTACTCTAAGACAGTTGCTTCTTTTAACATTGTTGATGTAATGAAAAAGTATAATGTTAACATCTCAATGTGGGACACTCTAAGTATTCTGGAAAACAAGATTTACTTTCTCATGAACTAGCTTCTGTCAGTAGATTTCTTCAAATACAACAGAGAAGGAAGTTCAGAAGATAGACATGGTCCTTGGAATGTTTGAGCAAGACCGTATTAAGGAAGTTAAGTGGATGGTATAGAAAGTTTTGAATGCTCATGACATTAAGAAACCATCACCATTTTATCCATCATTGATCTTTGGAGAATGTTTAGTTCATAATTCCATGGTGGACAGTGGTGCAAGTAGCACAATTATGCCAAAAGCGATTACAGAAAAATTAGGCTTGTAGTATGAGCCTACAGAAAGGAGTGCCTTACAACTTGATGGAACTACAACTAACACGGTTGGTATAATAAAATTTTTGGAGGTAACGTTACATGCTTGCCCAAATGTTTCTATTCTACAAGATGCTCTTGTTGTGGACTTGCCTCCATACTTTGCTTTATGCTTATCTATAGATTTCACAATAAAAATAGGAGATTATCTCTCTTCAGATTGGTCCTTATTTTTCACTACTCGTTATGGTACTAAGGTTACTATCAATTCAGAACCACATATTCCATATTAAGCCTTATTCTCCAAATGTAGTAGCTAATTACTCAGCTTTAGAGCAATCTGATTTTGATGATGTAGCTCGAGTTTCAACATTAGATGGTGTTTCCAACCTGTTTATGGATGAAAAGACAGTTGAAGAACATGCTCATGATCCTTTTAAGGAAATTGAAGAACATATTTTGGTGTGTATTATATGCATGAATAAAATACATCACTTCCCTTGCTGTCCAAAATTAACGATTCAGCAGAAGGAATTTGGAAGCTTCATTTTGATGGAGCTAAGAACAAGAAAGGATAGGGAGTAGGTTTGATGCTCACTTCCCCGACAAATGAAAGGTATTTGTCAGCTTTGAGTCTTCAATTTACATGCACTTGTAATGTGGTTGAATACAAAGCATTAATTCATGGCTTACTTTGGTCCAGAAAGAGAGGTATTAGCACATTACAAATCTTTGGTGATTCTGAGTTGGTTGTCAATCAAGTCAAAAAAATTCAATGTTTGTAATAATCCACTAATGAATTCTTACAGACATAGAGTTTCAAACCTAATGGAAGATTTTGAAGCTATTAATATTCAATCTATTCCTAGAGATGAAAACAATCATACAAATAGACTTGCAACAGTTGGTGCTAGTTTTGAAGTCGTTGGAACAGATGGAAAACAACAAAATTCAGCCTCATATTAAGCTAATTGTTAGGCCCTCAATACCTGATAATGATTTAAATTGGCAGGTTTTTGAAAATGATGATCAAATCTGCAGGTTTTTGCATAGTAGTAAGTGAGTTCTCTGCAGATTAATCGGGATAAGTTACGACATTTATATGGTGATAAGATTGTTCATTTAAAGATAAATAAATTGCCTCAAGGTTCTCATTACATTAGAAGACATATTCATTCATCGATGATCAGTTAAGAAAAGACAAAACTAAGATGTCAACACATGCTGATAACTATGAAGAGATTTCAATTGATGAAGGGAAAAATTATTTCTCGTAAAGGTATGTTCCTTAACCGAAAAAAAGCAGTCATTTATTAATCCTTTCAAGACAGAAACAATCATTTAGTACATCAAGGTAAATTACTTGGTCATATTGTTTCAAGTAGGGTTTAGCAATTGATCCTTTCAAAATCAAAGCTATATCACAACTATCATTACCTCATCATAAGAAGGCATTGCAAAGTTTTCTTGGAAAAATCAACTTTGTTAGAAGATTTGTTCTAGATTTTGTAGCATTGGTTAAACCATTAACAACTATGTTAAAGAAAGAGAAAACTTTCTCTTGGACCAACGAAGGAAGGGAAGGTTTTGAAGCAATAAAATCAGCTATCTCTCAGGCTCCTACTCTTGCAAACCCAAATTTTGATAAAGATTTTACAATGTATGCACTTGTAGGAGCTGAAACAATCTCAACTATCTTGACTCAGGTTAATGATGAAAATATTGAGTAGCCAATTGCTTTCTTTGGACAAATTTTGCATGATTACGAAACAAGGTACACATTTCTTGAAAAACAAGTACTTTCAATAGTCAGAGGACTAAAGAATTTTAAGTACATGCTTTCAAACAATAAAATTCACGTTCTTGTTTCTCATCCAAGTGTGAAAGATTTCCTTTTAAATAAAGAATTGAATGAGAAAAGGGCGAAATTTGGATAACGAAGGTAATGGAATATGATATTGATATCCGGGTCACTAAGATGTTTCAAGGTAAAGGTTTATGTGAACATCTAATTGCTAATATGGAAAAACAACAAACTGCAGAACCCAAAGATTCGAACAACATACGAAGTTACGTATCAACAATCAAATATCATGGCCCAACTAGGAAATCAGCCATTACCCACAAGTGGAATAGGAATACAAAGATTCATGTGAGGGAGATGAGAGGTCAATTCAAATTGTATAAATTGTGATGACTTCTCCATTCCAAAGGATTCATATTTTTAAGAGCTTATACTCTATAGCATTGTGAATTGTGATAGCTTGGTTGAAGCTTTGTATTCATCACTTCACATGAAATAAAAGCTAATTTTTTCTATTTTCCCTTTCTTGTTTTTCCTCTATTTCACTCTTGTACGCACTTTGTAAGTATCGTGATCAAAGAGAGCTTTGTGTCTTTGAGGAATGAGCCTTACATAACTCGTGTCTATGTGGGTTTCGTTTGTCTCACTAACTGCTTCATTGGTGCTTTCTTTTATACTAGATGTTGAACTACTTCGGTTAATGGCTGTGAGCTCTATAATCTACTCATGACAGTAATCTTCCTTGACTAATTTCCCCCCTTTACCCTCAACATTGTAATTTCCTCCTTGTACCTTTGTACAAGAAATTTTCCACAGGTTCAATGGAGTTTCCTGTGTGATCCCGACAAACTTGACCACCTATAACATATAGATAGGATTAGGATTAGTTACATTCAATAATGGGAATTTTACCATTCAATGCAAAGGGGCGTTGCCTGTGAACGTTAGTGGAGACACCTAATTTGTCTACCCAATTTTTTTTCTCACCAATAGGTGTGTAGAGGGATATCCATTTGAGGGATTTCCGTGGTGGTCACCGTTTGAGTTTATTTCTTGGGTTGGGTTTTTAAGACAATGATTAGGAGGTGATGGACCATGTTAGCCTACAAAGACATAGCGAGGATGGGGGATGTGCCCCATAATATGCCTATGTTGACAAAACTATGTGAGATATGGTGTGTGAAAACTTGTAAATTTTGTCTACCTATAGGTGAGATGACAGTTACATTAGAGGATGTATATCATATACTATGATTACCTATTATTGGTGAGAGGGTACAAGTCATGGTTGTGGAGAATATGGAGAGACAGATGAGGGTCACTAGGTGGTATTTTGTGGGGAATAAAGTTACTAGGCACATATTAGCTTGGATTCGATTTTGAGATCTGGGGTTTCACGCTTGCAAAGTTTTATAGCCATGGTTATTACATCATCGATCATAGTGGAGGGAGGTTGTGTGGGCATCTTATATAAAATTAATGATATTTTACAGCGGATAGAGGAGGAGGGTACCCGGTATGTTTGGGCATGATGTGTGTTGGCCCACATGTATAGATATATTTCTGATTTACACAGGAGGAACATGGAGGTGGGATTGGAGTGAATACTTTATTACATGTATGGCCCTATAAGCATATATACTTATTGAGGCTAGTTGGTGGTCTGTAAGCAAAGTGGGCTAGGCAGACATATTTGCTAGGAGATGGGTTGGTGTGCGTGGGAGGAAGATGGATATTGATACTTATAGAGCCTTGATAGATCGGATGGGGCCAGAGGTAGTGATATGGAGGTCATACCAAGATTATGGAGGATGAACAGAGGATGCGGTAGAGTTACAATGCACACAGAGGACTATGTGGTTGGAGGATCGGTTCCCAGGTGTGACCGAGTTATTTTAGGTAGAGTGGGTATCTCGACAGTTTGGTATGGCCCAAGATGTGCCCCCAGAGCCATATGTGTGGGTTAGAGCTGTTAGAGCACCAAGGAGGCGAAAGATAGATTGGGGCCCACATGAGAGCAACTAGTACCTAACGGGGTAGATGAGGCCGATGCGGTGATAGAGCGAGGGATGCGAGATGACATACGGTATATGGAGGCATATCATGCATGGTGGATAACACATCAATGGGTGTTTTTATTTCCATTGTTTATGGATGTGGCGGGATTAACATAATGAGGAGGATTCGAGGGGAAATCACATGCCCTCGATAATGTAAGCGGCAATGATAGCGGAGTGTAAGTATCTATATAGTTATATTATATGATTGGTTACTTACTTATGTGATGGTTATGGTTATCTAATGTGTTGTGTTATTGGTTTTAGGTGACATGTATTGGAGTTTGATTATGGACACATCTATCCACACATTGACACATAATGTGCCTATCAAAATACTTGCAGATGGATGGATGTTAGAGCGCATGGACAACATTATGGGTGAGAATGCCCATTTGTTTGAGCTAGTGGCCATAGCAATAATGACATGTACCTTGATAATGAGTGAGAGGGATGAGGCACGCGAGGAGACACGGTGAGCTATAGAGGTGGCGAGTGGTGGTCCTTTAGTGTAGAATGTGTTTGCACAATTCCTTGCATTACAGAGTCATTTTGTAGAGCAATCTACAAAGAACACACTATTACATAGGCATGTAGAGAGGTATAGGGTCGTGATCAAAATCGTCGGAGTTCTTGGCAAGGCATAAAGATCTAGAGCACTTGCAATACCAGATAGTGACAACGATGATGAGATATGATTTGTATTGATGTATTCGATGTAGGGGAGTTGCCCCCCAGTGATGAGATGTTTTGTGAATTTGATTGGTATATATAGACAGATTTATTGGCATATGATGATTGTATTCAGTGTGTATTGATGTTTATGATGTGATGATGATGTATAATTTATTTGATTGTCATGTATGATGCTTTGATGCATTGAGTATTGTTTATGTTTGTTGAGTTGACTTGTAATGCATAATTAGTGTGATGATGATAGTATAATGTATGTGATGATAGAAAATGTATGATTGAAAAATAACCTTTTGTGATGAATTCTTGGTGATGTGTAAAAGTGTGATATAGTCGTAATATGTTAGTATGATAAGGATAGGGGAATATTAGTGATGCCCATAATGTATAGATGATGAGGTTCATTTAGATAAGACCCCTTAACAATCAAGAATGAACCAGTAAAGCAAGAGTGTGTAATTGGGAAATGATTCGATAGTGTGTGCTAAATGAATTGATAGAGTGTGTGAAGATAGGTTCTTATTGTAATAGATCCCTTGACACTCTTATAATAACTGTAAGAACATGAGTGCTTCATTGGGGGTAGGGTGATATAAATAACCTACCATAAACCAAGGTGGCGTGAAGCGGTGGAAACATGTGAAATGAAATCAACTTGAGCATATGAACCAAACTAAATGTCATGTTGAGCAGCGGTGGGAGATGCAAACGTCAAGGGATGTGGAAGCCAACGTGAAGCAGTAGCATGACGCGATGGATGAGATAGATGAGGTGGATGAGATGGTATAATGATGGATGGATGTGATGGAGAGCACACATGAGTGACGACTGTGGCGATGGACAAACAATGACCTTAGCACTAAAAGGAGGAGATAAATCAACTAGAATAGTACCTCATGGATGAAGGAGTGGAGATATAAAGCACTCACCGAGTGAGAGCCGAGAGGAGATGATACCCTTGTACTCTAACTATTGTAATAGATAGTGAAGGGTAAAGCAATCACTTTCCCTATGGCCATTGATACGTTGATAGTTATAATATAGTCGATCATCTTTGGCGTTGTAAATCATGTTGTGGATGATGATGGTTAGAAGGTAAGTGAATTAAATTCTCATTGAGAAAAAGTACATCACATCATGTGGTCTAGGGTGATGAGAGAAATACAATGGCTCACGTGAAACATGTATAAAAGATTTAGGTGTAGCCGAGTCACGAGTAGGAGAAGAAGAACATACGTGATGTAGTAGACTGATATTTCTTACAAGGAGGAGATAAAGATTGTGTAGTATGCTCAATCGATGACAATGGATAAACACTAGATGATGTGGTAGAAGTAACAATAGGTGGTGCTAGGTTGTGGAGCTTGTTTTTATGTGTGAAAGTGTTGAAGACTACACACTAAGATTACTGTACACTTTCCACAGTTGTCTTGCATGGGTTTGGGGGCACAACCCCAATTTTTTTTGGTCTTAAAACATGCCCGATATATCGGGAAACATGATTTTCTCATAAGGGCAGGATTTTTGATCCATATGTTTATGGGATGGTTTTGGCCCATGGTTTTAATACCCATGGTTTTGTAAAACTACTTAAGTAGTTGTCTACTGAAATGATTATATGCATATGGTAGGTATATGTAACATTGCAGATGTGTTTTGAATTCGGGTGTGAATTCTATAGAGTTTGTTGAGCATAGCTCCAAACAAATTTGGGTATTGTATTGAGAGAGTGGTGGCTTGTAATAAAATATGAGTAAGTGATTCTTGGTGGACGTAGCCCAAATTGGGTGAACCACATTAAATATTGTCTCTTTGTGTTGTGTTATTTTATTTTGCACTTTTATTTAAGATCTGTAATATTTTCTACATATTAGTTTCTACTGTTGCGATTCTGTGAGGGATTATTCCACATATTTTATCCCTTATTTCCTAACTTGGTGGAGGATCTATAACATGTGTAGCAATAAGGTCTTGTTCTAGATCAATGACTCTATAACATAAAAGTGTGAATGATTCACATGTGTCATATTACAACCTCTATTTTAATGTTGGAATCAAACCATGATAGAAGATAAATTTCTTCTTTAGGTCGATAGGTTGAAAGACTAATTGGTGCATACAAGCATTAAATTGCAAGATGTAATCCATGATAGGTTCTATTTTTCCCTGATGTAAAGTAGGTAGGTGATCATAGGTAACTCTAGGGCCATTGTTGATGATAAAGCGATGAAGAAAAGCTTCTTCCATCTCATGATAAGTGTTAATAGATCAAAATGGTAGGTGAGTATACCATTGCAAAGCATCATCAATAAGGCTATGTTGAAAGGATTTAAACAATAATCAATCATTAGAATATGAATCCATAGCCATACAATAATGTTTGAGATGTAAGTAGGGGTTTCCAGTACCATCAAAACATGAAAATGTAGGCATGATAAAATCCTTCGGAAATGCTAAGTTATGAATCTTCTTAGGGATAGGGTTTCCATGCAATGAATTTTTATCAATGAAATCATGATAGGATTTTATTTCTAATGTGAGTGATTGAACCTGAGATTGTAAATGACCCATAACATGTATGAGAGACAAGATACTTTATGAAGGAATAGTAGAGGATGACACTAATGTGTTAAATGGTTGTAATTTTCCATTGTGAGTAATCATAGGGATGTCGAGAGGATATGTAGGAGAAGATGATGCTAAAATTACACTGAGTGTAGGTGCCGAAGAAGCAATAGGTGATGAAGGACATGAAACATCCATAGAAGCGGTAGGAATAGCATCAGAAACATCCCTAGGAGATGGAATATTAGATGGAGATGCAACAATAGGAGGAGACGAACTAATAGATGGAGATGGAGTGATAGGAGGGGATGAACTAATAGATGGAGATGAGTCATGCATAGTAGTAGATACAACCTTAGAAGAAGATGACAATGGATCGGAGATTCACACTCAGTTGTATGTAAAGTAGTAGACTCATGACTATCAATTGTTTCGTCAAAATCGAGAGAGGGACTCAGATATGAAAATGTCATCAATTGGATCATCAACATAGTGTGAATGAGCATGTGAATGAGTATGTGATGGATCATGAGAAGAATGATCAGAAATAGGAGAATCCTAAGATGTAGCTATAATAGTGGTTTGACTAGGATGAGAATCAGTATGCACATGTGTACTAGTGTTAAGACCAAACATGAAATCAATAAGAGAGTCATCTAGAATTTCCTTGGAAATGTGAGAAGGGGATCATGGCTAACTGTATAACAAGGTTGAAAACCAGAAAAGCTAGCCAGATTTGACACGATGCTAAAAGAAGAATTTTCAAATCTAGTAGGTATATTGCATTCGTTAGCTAAGATTTGTTAAATATCATCTGGCATAGTAACATCATGATATAGAGCTATAAGCTCAGCTATAGTTGCCTCATCATAGATATGATTAATACTAACATGAGGCATGATTAGCCAAGAAGGAGAAGAGCTATCCTTAGCCATTAGGGTTTTAGTGGATCCTAGGGAAAAATGTTCTAAGCTATGGGTTCACTAAAATGATTCAATAAAATAGGAATATTTTATTAAAATCAGAAATGTATAGCTATGATAAATGACACAAATGAAGTATAAATGTTAAATAATTTATTTGGTAATTTAAAATGAAATAAAATAAAAGGGGAGGTACTTACTTGAATTGAACTTACCTCATAGTGATCCGATACTGAATAAAGTGATGAAATGGTGGAGTAGAGCGTCAAAATGATATTTAGAAAATAGTAGCAAATACATATTTGGCAGGGGGACTGGGTGCAGCGGAGGGATAAGGGGGTGCTATGGGCATCTTGGTCGAAATTGGGGTGCCACTGGTCTATGAAATATTTTGGAATCTGATCTTGATATGTTTGCTAGGTATTCATAGTATCTTGCCTTTGGCAGGTGAATGTCACACTTGTTTTGCTAATATCACCATAGACATGTAATGAATAATCACCTGTAAAACCCCACACAAAATATCAAACCCTAAAAAGAAAGATGCAAATGAAGGGGTCAGACCATCCTCAACTACCAAATGGATGGACTTATGAGCTCTACACTACATCTTAGACCCAATGTAGTTCTATGTGCTTGTGTGTGAAATAATATGCCTAGCTTTCCGTAGTGCCATTGATGAAAAGATATCGGGAAATAGTTAGATAAAATGTAAAATGCCGGATGGAATAGAATAAATACTCCCCTTCCTATGTAATGTGTGATGAAAAATAGTGCCCAAATGCGGTCCCTTGCTAAACGTAGATATATATCCCTTGATAGTAATGGTGCACGCCCATAAGGTAGTATGTATGTTGTGTTTATATAACAATATCTTGTTCAAATTTCAACGCTTATGACCCGACATGCCGACTAACACCTAGGGAGATGTGAGGGAAAACCGTAAAGACCGACCTCGAATGTTAAAACAAAACTAAGTGTGACGAAGACCGGGGCACCTAGAAATCGGGACAGGGCACCCTAATCCCTATCTAAGCACACTAGTCAAAGAATAGTGATGACACCGAGTGAGTACTAAAAGATAAGACTCCATGAGACCTAAGCTGGGCTGTGCAAGTGAGTGACAAATGTGCGAGACAAATGACAATAAAGACCAACAAGAAAATTGAATGGACAATGAAATGGGTCATCGAGTGAATACTTTATTTACACAATATCCATTTATAAAACAACATACTTGGTGATATAATAATAGTAGTAAGTGTGTGATTTTGAGACTACAAGTACAAATAGGTCGGTGGCACCCAGAGGGGACGAGGGTGCTTGGCACCTGGAATCCTCGGGCGCTAGTGTCCAGGATGATAAATGCTTTGAGGTGTAAAAAGACATACTAAGCTAAAAGGGGTGTAAAGCCAAAAGTGACAATATAAAGCAAAGCGAGGTGGCCAAAGACATGGGTTGATTAGTACTTTTCTTAGGAATCATATGAATAGTAATATGCGATCGGGACTAGATAAATGACCACGTGTGATTTTTCCGTCTACACGTGCATTATTTTCTTTACGGGAACTATTTGCCACCATGGTTTTACGATACTTTGTTTGATACTATTTTCCATTATATGCCATTATTTGCGGGCTATGCCCTATATCTTGTTTTTCATTGTTTTTATGCATTTGGCCTCTTCGGCCCTGAATGTCTTGTGACATTGTGAGCAATGTCCCATGTTGGAAACCTATTTTTGCGGTCTACTATGTCTACACTATTGTTTCTTACAATATTTTTCTATAGCATGTTTGTATATTTTTCTTCTAACACATTTTTGTAGACATATTGCTTGCATGTGCCTTGGTTTCTACCATGCACATTCCCTCCCCATGTAGGTAATCCATTTGAGATCGAATCCGGTCCTCTCCTTTAGGCCACATTATCCTAGTGAAATTACATGCACCCCAAATGAGGGGGCATATATTGGGTGAATTAGTCACCCCATACAATATCTCATAGCTTTAGTACATGCCTACATAGTACATGAATAAAACAAAGTTATAATTATAGAATGACCTAGATTCTAACTTGGGTCCTCATTACAACATGAACACTAGCACTCGAGATACAACCATGAGTGCTTGGGAACCCGACATTTTCTAGACACCTATGGCCGGGGGAAATTCTGATTACTTTTCTCAGATTAGCACATTCTCAATAGTTTACAGAGTAGTTTTCATAGTACAAGCACAATCCTCTAACAATCAAAATGCATTCTATCTTATTTTTCTACTTGGATTAAACTAGATCAAATTGGATAAAATACGAAACAAAGAAGGATCACACCATCTATAGTGGTGTATAAATTTGGGAAGAAATTAGGGATGGAGAATAAAACTAGACCTTTATCCCCAACACTCTTCTTCCGTGGCGTGAGATCGCCCAAAAACTTGCACTTGGCATGAGATCACCCAAAAACTCATTTTGGCATGAGATCACCCACAAAACTCACTCTTGACATGAGATCACCTAAAACACTTGCTCTTCTACAACAATTTAGGACACTTTCTATCATTTTCACTCATCACAAATCAGGTGCACACATTCCTTTTACTACTTTTTCACATTTTTACATACTTTTACATGATTTTTACATAGTTTTCATAACACATGACTTTGATTACTCTTTCAATATTATTTTGTAGGTCCATCATTAATACATAATAAGAAGCATCCCAACATCAAAAAATCACAATGATAATAGGTATAAACACAACACAACACATACACTTCACCCCTAGGGTCACTTCCTCTTTCTTAGCTTCCACACTTCATTTTTATCACTCCACACTTTTTCTTGTCTCTTCAGCACACTTTCACCATCAATCTACATGGTTATCAGGTACACATATCTTATCTACTTTATGTTATCAAGTATTCACTCAACAACATAAAGTGGGGGCAAATGTAAACAAAAAATCATGCACTTGGGTACATTTCTAGGTCCTAATCACATACTACTATTCATATGATTCCTAAGTGATAAAACTAATAATTGACATCTATCTTTGGCCTCTTTTTTTGTCTTTCTAGTTTCCTCTTTGGTATTTCACATCCCATGGTCCACTATGATATTAATTGATTTATCTTTATTGACTCTGAACACTAGCGCTCAGTGCCCTTGTCCCCTCTGGGTGCCCCTAACCTCTTTGTATCTTACTCACCTCTTTTGGGCCTCTTTTATCTTTTGGGCATCTTGTTTTCTTATGGGTTGGAATTTTAGTTGTCAATTACGAAATTAAAACAAGGGAATCATATAAATACAAATCTATGTGACCATAATAAAGGACCAAGATCTAAGCATCTATTATCACCACCTAAGGTTGCATCCAAAGGAATTCTAAGAGCATTAAAGAATCCATCTAACACTCACTCAAGGGACAAGGGACTACATTTTCTACATACACACATAGGAGGGGAAGTTCATTTTTCCATCCAAACATCTATTTACATTGCCACATCTAGCTATTAGGAATAACTAATTGTTAGTGCTCACATTTTTGTATGGGTTAGATTAATATCGTGTATATTATTAATAATGAGTTGATATAACTCATATTAATAATATAGGATGAGATTTTAAATAATGTGAGTGAGTTATTTGGTTGGTAAACCAACTCACGTAGATAATTTTTTGAGGATATTGTGGGATGGGGTGTTGAGAGATTCTGGGATAAGTTGAGGATTATATGGGATTCAAGATGAAGGTTGACTCATTGTTTTAAGGAGATTCTACACGTATGTAATTGTATACTCTCCCATTGTAAATCATCCCTGATAAATTCAATTTCCATATTATAATATTCAGTGTTTTATTTCTCATATTATTGTATAGTTTTTAACGGTGGTATCGAGTAGGTAATTGGTCTAGATTTCACAATGTAGATTGCTTTGAGATTTCCATTGGCCAATGAAATATATCTATTTATAGATTTTCTACCGTCTATGACTCCACAACTTTCGCAACACTTCATGTATACGTATTTCTTAAGTATAATATATGCCTGAGACGTTGAGCTTTCGGGATGGGATAATATTTTATTATTAAATATTTTTCTCCATTCATTGTTAATAGTTATTTATTGTTCAACCACCTTTGCTTACCATTAGGTGGCTAGTTTAGATCAGTGCGTGATCTTTTTCTCAAATTTGGTTGTACCAGTTACATATGAGAAGAAAAGACTAGAGGGAATATAAAGTGATCATTTCTATCACATTAGTTTGTAAGGCTTTGGGAAACATCCATTTTTAACATTACAAATCTTTATTGGAATTCTTATCTATTGATTCATTACTACTCGTAGAAGAAAGAAAAATGTCTCGTCTATTGTTGGATTTCTGATTAAACAAAAACATCTCATATGCCAAGGTGTAGTCCATGTGAATGTTGATAACTTTTCTTTCATATTTTCCATACATAGGTTTATACTCTTTGTCAAGTCATGTCCAAATTGTAATGGTCTAAGTTGAGTAACGTAAATATTATGTCAAGTCATTTATAAAGTTGCTTGGATTTCATAGTTCAATGTATTGGAATTTGAGTCAATTTTGATTATTTATTTGGTATTTAAAGTCATGCGTTTTTTTTAAAATGTCATTCTTTTAAAATTGGTCCGAGGTAGTGATGTTGTTTATTTTATTTAAAAAAACAAATTGTCTTAGTTTCAATGGTATATGGTTCAGGTTTGAAGATTTTTAAAAAGTATTAATATTTGTGCCACACTTTTACTTTTTGAAGTTTTGTTTTAATTCATGTTTTTTTGAAAAGTATTTGCTTTAATTTTTTGGTTTATAATTTTAGTTTTAGTTTTAATTTAGTTTTAATTTGTTTAATAAGTTTTATCTTTTTTTAATTTTTGTTTTTATGTTTAAGATTATATTTTTTTATAAATCAATGTGTTGAAGTCAAAATTTATAGTCAACATTTTTGTTAATAATTTATTTTTTGTGTCTCAGTATTATTGTCTTATTTGTTGTCCTTTGTCTAAAGTAGAGTTAAAATTCTTAAAGTCATTTTTGTGTCATTTAGGTGATCATTAGGAAAATTGTAAAAAAAAGGTTGCCTGCATTTCTCCTGGTCACATTTTCGCTTGTACGCGACGATCAAGTTCAAATTGAGGGGGGCATTTCATATTGAGATTCATTTTCAAATTTTTGAGTAACTAAGCTTGAGTTTCATATGGAGGACAAAGGTAATAGAGGAAGGAGGTCAATTAATGACCTCTTCTAGCCTTAGTAGTGACGGGGCCACACAATGAAGTTGTGACATTTTTTAAGTTGTGTGCTTGATTTCCGTTGTGTAAAAATAAGAATAGATGAATCATTCCTATTCAATTGTAATGTGTGAGCAATTATTATATTTTCCCCTAATGTAAGAAGGTGATGAGAGCTAAAATATTAATATTATATCTAGGTTGTTGGTTGACCTTATAAAACCATCATTTGTTATGGTTGTTGGTTAACCACATGTAAAACCATCTTGTTTGTTTGTAGGTTGTTGGTAAACCGAGTGTAAAACCATCATGGGTATTTATAGGTTGGTGGTTAGCTGAGTGTAAAACCATCATTGGAGTTGGGTAGCAGTACAAGATAATGTTTTCCCCATGTTTTCACTAAGGGGGGGAATGTTAGGAATAGCTAATTGTTAGTGCTCACATTATTGTATAGGTTAGATTAATATTGTGTATATTATTAATAATGAGTTAATATAACTCATATTAATAATATAGTATGTGAGTTTAAATAATGTAAGTGAGTTATTTGGTTGGTAAACCAACTCACGTAGATAAGTTTGTGAGGATATTATGGGATGGGGTGTTGAGAGATTCTAGGAGAAGTTGAGGATTCTATGGGATTCAAGATGAAGGTTGACTCCTTGTTTTAAGGAGCTTCTCAACCTATATAATTGTATACTCTCCCATTGTAAATCATCCCCAATAAATTCAATTTCCATATTATAATATTTAGTGTTTTATTTCTCATATTATTGTATAGTTTTTAACACTAGCTACCGCTCGCTATCAAGTGCATCTTGTACAAGAGTTACCCGGGGGCACGATTTCTACACACACGCACAAGAACTACATGGAGTCTGAAATGTAGTTCAGTGTTTGGTCATAAGTTCACTCTGTCAAGTGACCATTAGGGTCAGTCTGACTCCCCATTTGCATCTTTATTTTTAGGATTTTATGTGTTTTGGGGTTTTGCAGCCTATCATTCATTTTGTAGTTTATAGGCGAACTCTACGATCATTTAATGACATAAAGGTGACCAAAAACAAAGTTAGCAACCACCTTGTGACACGAAAAAAATTAGTTTTCAAGATTTTACATAGTCACATGCACTCAACATAGGTCTCTAGCACTTAGGTGCCCTTGTCCCAATCCATGTTCCCTAGTCTAGGATCATCTAGAAACTATAGAACTTTATGAGCGTGGTTGCAACAATCTCCTCCTCTTTTTCATTAGATTTCTAGTCCAGAACACTTCAGGATTTATTGTGAAATCAGATAAGTATTCTATTCATTCTCTTGCACCTAGGGTTTCATTTTTATCTATCTTATTTCTTGTGTCAAATCTATACTTTAGAATTTATTTATCATATGTGACTCTGAAATGTCTAAGGTTTAACATAATTTTAATATTTGTTAAATCATTGGTCATGTGGAGAACCAGAAGGAAGGGATACTTGGAGGGGCACATTTTTGTTTCCTCTCTATCCCCAAGGGAATGGGGACAAGAGGGACACTAAAATTCACCCTCACCAGGAGGTGACATGTGTCCCACTCCAAAAATGACTTCATGCGAGAAGCATACCCACAAAAGAGACAAATTGATGAAGTGATTCTCGAGAGATCCCGATGGTATTTTATGATGAATTATTATATTATTTTGATTCCTAAAACCCTTCCAAGAAAAATTAGATGGTTTTCAGACCTTAATTATGCTTGCATCATAAAATTTCCCCCTTTTTCTTTGCATGTGACAACATGGTGTGTCTACCAAAACTGAGCTTCCATGAGAAGCCATCAGGTGTTGTGAAAGATTTTATGATTCCATAATGTAGAGGGTTCCTTAATATTTCCAATGACTATTTTTTTCCTCCTAACTCCTTATAGAGCTTTTGAAATCCTCTGTAGAAGTTCAGGTGCCAATTTTGACTGCATGTTTCTTACCCCTATAAAACCGCTTTCACATCAATTGTTCCCAAACCTCCAAAACTTTCCTAAATCTTCCAAAATCTATTCCATTACTTTCAAAACTCTTTAACACCACCTTTGGATGATTTCAAGCTTCTAGATACATCCCAAATGATGTACACTAGTCCTGAAAAATCCAAAATTAGCCTTTCCAAGCTTATGAGAGAACTAGCATTTGGAAGCACTTCACCATATGAGATGAATGACATTGCTACCTCATTTTAAACATTAGGAAATATTGTTAATTACACGTGGGGTCCTAAAAATTTAGGATGAACATGATACAAAATGTAAATTGATCCTGAGAGGGGTTCAGAAAGACCTAGGAGCAAATTTTCACATTTAGGTCTAGTTGTCATGCTTGAAAGTTTGAATTTTTCATGCTACACATTTGCATGAGAACAATGCCAATTAAATTTTTATATTTTTCTTGGAACAAGTTCCCAAGTCTTATTATTTTCAACTTGATTCAACTCCTCTTCCATAGTGCCAATCCAATGTTTTTCTTCACTTGCTTCAAAAAAAGTCTTAGGTTCTATTTTAGATAACAAGGACAGATTTACATGTTCAGATGTAGTTGTTAATCTTCTTCTTTTCTGTACTCCAACATCCTTATCTCCAATGATTTGATTCTTTGGATGATTCTTCTAAACTGATCTAGATGGTGTCTTTGTATCTTTCGCTCAGTCTCTTCTTCTTCAACTTTTTCTTCATCTTCCTTTTGCTGCTTTCTTCTTTTGTGTAGTCAATTTCTTCTACTTTTCATTTTTGATATTTTATTTCATCCACTTTCACATTTGTACTTTCAAAAATTTGTGCAAGTTTTTATTATAACATCTATAGGATTTTCTTCTTGAAGAATATCCAAGGAAAATGCCTTCATCAGATATGGAATCAAACTTTCCCAAGTCTTCATCATCTCTCTTTATGTAACACTTACTTCCAAACACTTTTAAGTATTTAATAGTTGTTGGTCTTCCTTCCATAGATCATAAGGAATTTTACTATTATTTACTTTGATTTTACCTTTGTTCAAAATGTAAATTGATGTGCCAACAACTTCTCTCCAAATTATTTATGATAGCTTAGATTTATTTAGCATTGTTTTGGCCATTTCTTGTACAGTTCAATTTTTCCTTTCTACAAATCCATTATGTTGTGGAGTCCTTGTAGCTAAAAAGCATCTATTTATTCCATGATGCTCACAAAAATCCTCAAATTTGTTTGAGGTAAACTCACTTCCCCGACCAGATCTTAAGAAATTAATTTTGAAATTTGTTTCTTTTTTGACCAAGGCTTTAAAGGCTTTAAACTTCTCAAATGCCTCTGATTTTTCTCTCAAGAAAGTGACCCATATTATTCTGGAGTAATAATCTATAAAAACATAAAGCAACTCTCACCTTGCAAAACTTTTTGTTCTAGTAGGCCCACAAAGGTTTGTATGAACAAGTTCTAGTGGCTTTGTTGTAGAGTACTCCTTTGACAAGAAGTTTACCCTTGTCTATTTCTCATGTTGACACTGCTTGCAAAGAGTGTTTAAAGGTTTTGTAATTTTGGGCATATCTCTTACAACTTACTTGGAGCTGATTTCTACTAAATTATCAAAGTTTATATGGCCCATTCTTCTATGCCATAGCAAATTTTTTTCTATCAAATGTAGAATTTTTCTCCTTGATCTCATTGAGCACATAAAGATTATTAGTTGTTTTGTGTGCATCTGCAATTAGTTTTCTTGAATCTTCCTTCCTAATCTCACAACCTTGTGCATAAAATGTGATAGTGTGTCCTTGATCACACATATGACTAACATTGAGAAGATTATGATTTAGACCTTCAACATATAATACATCTTTTGTTTTTGTTTTTCCATTATCAAGGCTAAGGGTTCCTTTTCCAACTATTCATGTTGTGGCATTATCTCCAAATTTTATTGTGCATGTACTTATTTCCTTCAAGGTGAGAAATTTGTTCTTGTCCCCAGTCATGTGCCTTGAGCATCCACTATCAATATACCATTGTTATCCCTTCTCTTGTGTATGAAACATAGTTTGCACAAGCATAGATTTTTCTTTCTTCTGATTATTTTTCTCTTGCTTCTTTTCCATAATTTGGTAGATTTTTTTTTGGTTAGCGAGGGCATCCACCTTATCATTCTGTTTAAGATATTTTATAAAATCATTTTGACAAAGTCTTGCTATATGGCCAAATTTATTACATTTCTAACATATAATATCATTCTCATTGTAATTTGATAGAGGAGAAAACGAATTGTAATTTCTATTTGAAGACCCATAAGAACTTTCATTCTTGTTCCAACTAAAATTTCTTGTATGATTTCTACAATCTACTACTTTATGACCAAAATGATTACATGAAAAGTAATAACCAAATAAGTAGTTTTTAAACCTGGTCATGTAATTTCATCTTGGAGGAAATGAGAATCTATGTTTGTCTAAATGATCTTTTGGAAGAGTACTGATATTCTTAGGAGCATGATTTTCATTCTTTTGACTAAATTCAGCTCTACTATGACCTTTTAGAGCATCTTCATAGTTCTTTGGCTTATCTGCATTTTTCTCCTTTGGTGGCTCTTTGAGATCTTCTTTTGTACTCTTCTAGTTTTCTACATATCCAAGACTAATTTTGATAAATGGTGATCTCTAGCTATTGATAACATCATTTAGGAATTTAGATCTCTTCTCAAACTTGAGGTATCTACTCAAATTTATAGTTTTTTTCTCAAGTTTCTTTATGAGGGAGACAATTTCAGATTATTTTCTTCTTTTGTTTTCAACTGGATTATCACCTCTTCCTTTGTTTTCTTTAATTTTTCAATTTGAATTTTTAGGTTAATAACCATTTTTTCTAATTCTTCT
Organism: Taxus wallichiana var. yunnanensis; assembly: GCA_018340775.1. Lineage (NCBI taxonomy): Eukaryota > Viridiplantae > Streptophyta > Pinopsida > Cupressales > Taxaceae > Taxus > Taxus wallichiana. The sequence goes on along the minus strand of CM031235.1, from coordinate 345,891,415 downwards.
AGATTATGTAACATTTGTGTTTCCAAAGCACACTTTTCTTCTTCATATTTCTGAATATGTAATCTTAGTTTCAGATTCTTTTTCTTGAGCGCTTTTAACTCACCCAAAACACATATGAGTTCTTCAAGATCTACCTCTCCTTCATCTTCGATGTCTTCTTCCTCTTCCAATGTTATTTTATTTGTAGATGCATCATTTTTTATTTATATAGCCAAGAACCAAAGTTCTTCTTTGTCACTTGATTGTTATACCTTCATCGCCTTCCTCATCTAAGCTACTATCCCTTTTAGAGTAGAGGAATATCTTGTACAATCGAAAACATTTCTTATTTTAATTTTGTTGAAGCTCTTATTATTTTGAGATCTTCTTCTCTTCTTATTCTCATCCTTATCCCAATTTTCCTCACCATTACTATCATCCTTATGTGTATATTTGGCAGAAAAAAGTCCTATTTTACCATAATTGAAACACTTGAAAGGTAGCTTACCTTTATATTTTCTAGATCCCTTTTTAATATTTCTAATGAACATGAAATCCTCCTCATCTAGTTCATCACTTGATTCAGAATATTTTTATTTTTCTCTTTCTTTGAATATTTGAAAGTTTCTTCCCTTTTTTAAGGCTTCTCTGATTCTATCCTCATCTCATAGGCTATGAGAATTCCATGTAACTCATCCATCTTCAACTCATCTAGGTCTTTCATTTCTTTAATAATAGAAACTTTTGCATCAAATATTAAAGGTAAAGATCTTAGTACCTTTTGAACTATTGTGGATTCTTCAATTTTTTCACCAAGCCCTCTAATGATATTAACAATCTCATCCACACATAAAAGATATGTTGCAACATTTTCTTCATCTTTTATTTTTAATATTTCAAATTGTCTCCTATGAGTCTCAAGTTTTGCAGTTTTTACTTTGTTGTAACCCTCATAGATGGTCTGCAGTTTATCCCAGATGTCCTTTGTTGAAGTGCAATGCATTACCTTGACAAATTCTACTTCTGATAAGCAACATAAAATTACATTCATGGATTTTACATTATTCTCACTAGCCTTATTTCCAACTGATTTAACAAATATTAGAATTTTTGAAATCCTAATTGTAGAGTCACAATGAAATGATAATCAATGAAGTACAAATTTGACCTAAGAAATAAGCTAGATAAAATTAAAACCCTAGGTGCAAGAGAAGGGAAATAATTCTTAGCTGATTCCACAATAATCCCGAAGATGTTCGAGCTAGAAAACTACTGAACATGAGGAGGAATATGTCAAAATTGAGCCCAAAATTGTAGAACCATAAAAATGTTGGGACCTGGGGCACCTAGAGTAGGTTAGGGGCACTAGGCATTGGAGACTGGTTTTGGGTTTCCATGACTGCAAAAAACCTTAGAAATATGATTTTTATTGTGTCACTTCAATGTCACTACCCTTCATTGTTGATTTATTGTGTGTTGCACTATGCCCACATAATTCACTTGTAACCTATAAAGAGAAATAAAACCTGTAAAACCCTAAAACACATCAAATCTTAGAAAGAAAAAGATGTAAAATGGGGAGTTAGACTGACCTCAATGGTGACCCAAAAGAGTGAGGTTACAACCGAGTGTGGCTCTACATTTTAGACTCCATGTAGTTCTATGTGCTTGTGTGTGCAATAGTGCTCTAGGTTTCCCTCACACCGATGACGCCAAGATAGTGGGTTATAGCTAGATAGAATGCAAATGTGTGGATGGAATTTAGAAACTTCCCCTTCCTATGCAGTGTATGTAAAGTAATAAGCCCAAAATGTAGTCCCTTTGACAATATGTAGATAAGCTTTTCCTTAGAATTTCCCGACATTATAATGTTATGTGTGTTGTGTTTATATAGTGATCTCTTGTTTGAATTTCGACACTAGTGACAAGACATGCCAAATAGGACCTTGGGATAGGAGTAAAAAAACCGAAAAGGCTGATCACAAATGTCAAAAATGTGAACAAAGGGGACATGAGTGCCAAGGTTGGGACAGAGCACTGGGCGCTAGTGTCCACTCCCGGGAGCTAGTGTTCCGAGATAACCGATGACAAATGTGAGAAGAATGACAGATAGGGATCCCTGTGACGTGACCAAAACTGAGTGCAAAAGTGATAGATGTGAGAGAAAAAAACAATAAAAATAATTAAGGCAAGCAGATGGACTATGGAGTGTGTCACCATTGAATAATTTTCTTTCTCAAGATCCATACATAAAACAACATACTTGGCGGTATAGTAAAATCATAGTGTGTGCATGATTTTGTGTCTACATTTGCCCCACTTTTTATTTTTTTGAATAATCAATAACATAAAGTAGATAAGAGATGTGTACCTGATAACCATGTAGATTGATGGTGAAAAGCATGCCAAAGAGATAAGAAAAAGTGTGGAGTGATAAAAATGAAGCGTGGAAGCTAGAGAAGAGGAAGTGACCCTAGGGGTGAAAGCGTATGTGTATATGTCACATTATAACTATATTCGTTGTCACTTGATGTGTTTGATTATGTGACTACTATTTCCCATAAGGACATAATTGTAAAAGAGAAGAGAAAAAGAGTAGTCAAATATGTGTATATGAAAAATTTGATCAAAATATGTAAAAACATGTAAAAGTGTGTAAAATGCAAAAAGGAACATGTGCACCTGATTCATGATGAGTGAAGAGTGTAGAAAGGATCCTAAAAATGCTGTAGAAGGATGATTTTTTTGGGCAATCTCATGCCAAGAATGAGTTTTTCGGGCGATCTAATGCTAAGTGCATGTTTTTGGGTGATGTTATGCCACGACGTGAGGAAGAAGTGTAGGGAGAAAGTTCTAGTGTTATTCTCCATCTTTTGACTACTTCCTGATGATTTATACACCACTGCAGATGGTGTGATCCTTCTTTGTTCAAATTCAATCCATTTCAATCCAATTTGATCTAACATGAATAGAAAAATGGAGAAAACATACATGCCGATTCTTTGGAAGACTTTCTCGTAATGAGAAAATTACTTTGTAGACTACTGTGAACCATGTTGATATGAGAAAAATGTTGTAACTTCCCTAGTCATAGACACCTAGGAAGGGTCAGGGGTGCTCAAGTACTCATGTCTATATCTACACGTTGATGTTCATGCTGTGTTGAAGACCCAAGTGAAATTTTGGTTTGTTTCTATAAGTGAAGACTAATTTGTTCTTGTACCTTGCAGATCTGAATTGTGAATATCTACTACTGAATGGGGTGACTGATTCACCCAATGTATGCCAGGAATTCATGTCTATATCTAGGCATTAACGTTTGTGCTATCTTTGAAGGCCCAAGTCGATTTGGGTCCATTTGTGAGACCGTAGATTGTGTTTATCTTGTATTGAATTGGATTGTACTATGATTGTGAATTGTTGTATGGGGTGAATAATTCACCCAATGTATCCCCCTTGTTTGGGGTGCTTGTGATATCGCTAGGAGAATGCGGCCCAAAGGAGGACCAGATGTTGATCTAAAACTTTCTCCCTATAAGGGGGAGGGAATGTGCTTGGTAGAAACCAAGGCACACATAAACAAAGTGGATGGAAACATGTGTAGTGCAAACAAGAATAGTATGCACATAGAAGAAAAATGTAATCTAATAAGCAAGAAAATAATTTAGACGGTGAAAAGCGGGTTTCAAACATGGGACATCAGTCAAAATATCAAAAGACAATCAGGGTCGAAGGGCCAAAAACATACAATGTGCACATAAGACAAAGGGAAAAGCCCACAAATAATGGAAAATAATGACAAACAATAACAAAAAAGTAATAGACAACCATGGTGGAAACTAATTCCTGCAAGAAAAATGATGCACATGAAGCACCCATTAGCATATTAGAAAGATAAAAAGTATGTCAAATCATGTATGATCTGATATAAGATAGTGTGCTAGTATGAATATGAAATGATGAGTGTACAAATGTAGATGCCCTTAGGAGCCACTATGGGACTAGTAAGAGGTATAGTGCCAAGCATCCATGCTGCATGTAATGATTTATGTAAAGGCTGCATTCACAACTAGAAGGCAAGTGAACACGTATGTGTATATAGAAAATATAACGACATACAAAATATCAATATAACATAGTAAACAAAGTGTAACATGTGAGTATAAACAAGTACAAATAATGTTAAACCAAGATATACAATAAAACCTTGAATTCCTATATGCAATCATTCCTAGAGTCCAATACATCGTATCTCCCTCCTACGGAAGTGGTCTCTCAGTTTTGATCCCCATTTGATCAAGAGAGCCCAAGGGTACACCATGCAAGGAAGAGCCAATGAAAGATGGGTGGAGAAGATCATTGAAAAAGGAAAGGTTTTGTTTCTTAAGGTTCTCTCTCTGTTCAACTTTGTCTCGGCCACTATTTCAAAGATCAAAGTGACTAAGGGGGAGATTGAGAAAGAAAATACATTTGAGATAGTGTTCTCTCATTGGTGTCTGAAATGAGTTGTCTTGACTCCTACTCCTTGGTGAATAAAAATGTATTTGTATCCATCTCTAAGAATCTATCTCCTATGTGGTCATGCACGACGAGTGTTAGGCATGCCATTTTGAAAGTGGAGTCTACAAAGGAGCATGCATTGGAAATATTAGAGAGTGTTATTGAAAGGGTGCAAGAGCTTGGATCACCTTCATTTAGTGAAAATTCATCCTTGGAATAAATCATGAGTTCCTTTCAAGAATTGGTTCAAAAAAGTTGGGGACCCCTTCTCCTTCAATGAAGATACCTCGGAATATGTCATAGAAATTATAGGTTCTATCTATAATACTGAAGAGATCATGAAATTTTGTTCACGCAATCTTGAAAACTTAGTGGAAATATTGAGACTTGGGTCAATGTTTTGGAGCATGTGCACATTCGCGTAGTCTAAGAAAGTTGCCTTCACGGAGTACGGTTCAATAAAGAGGTCAAAGGCAAGGAATTCATTCCCGGAGCATCTCCATAAGGTAATACAAGAGATGTCTCTTCTTCATTGGGAGATTCTTCTTATTCATGATGATCATATCTCTTCTTCTCTCTCTATTTTCTATTTCTCAATTGGGAAATGTACTTTATGAATCTTTCATCTTATTCACTTAAGTGACCATTGTAATTTTTCATTATAAAAGTCCCCATTTATTTAACAAGAATAATGGCTTGTTTTTCATTCCTAGGGAATGTGAAGGGTCAAAAGTGGTGGGAATATGAAAGGTCATGTGGGGGTAGATGAATATATACATTGTAAAACTGTAAATTGGAATGTCTTCTCCATTCAAAAGGGTTAGATTTTCTTGGTTAATATCTCCCATTATATTACTACAAGCAAGGATCTGCAATTCTTCTTTCCGCTTGTTTTATGTTTTCCTCTCCATCTCAAATTTAATCCATGAACATGGTTACTTATGCAATATTATGAAAATGAACTTTAATTTACTTGTGTTTTGTTCCTTATTCATTGACATGGTGTATTTTCATTGATAACTTGGGAATATTTTGGTTATGTGTCAATAGACTTAGCTTGTTATTTATTGAGTAAGATCCCCTTCCCATTTTCTCCCCTCTCTCACACACACACACACACACCTTTCCTCACCTCCTTTTGCACACGTGGTTAGTGGAGTATTCTTGTGTGATCCCACTGGTTGAAAGGCCACCCATGATGGTTAGGGTAGTGTAAAATAAATGTAAATTTTTCCCTAATGTAAAAAGTACAACAAAATCATTTTTAACTACTAACTACATTCGATTACACACATAAATTATTATTCTGCATTTATGTTATATAAATCATTAACAATATTATACATATATAAATTATGTAATTCTCTATTTTTGTATAAAATAATTGCATATTCCATCAATTCATATAATACATTTAAAAAATACATTCACAAGCACATTTTGTCTAAATAAACAAAAGATTTAAATTCCTTTTATTAAATTTTCAACATGGATTACATAGTTTTATAGAAAGAACTTATTTGAGACAAATGATCAGGAATTTGATACAAAATTCCAATGCCACACATATGTAAACAGACACCAGACTATGGCCACACTATTGAGAGGAAATTTTATACACCCAGTGTATTTTCACCTTTTCTAGCCAAGAACCATCCAAGGTTGTATGTTGTATCCTGGTTAGGACATCGCTAGTGTCCTCTCTCTTACCCACTTTGTCTTTCTATAACCTGATCGACTTTGGAATTACTCCACAAGTTAAATATTGAATATAATTACACAGTCTTCCTCAAACGCTTTGGAATTGTTTTCTCCAATCACAATCATAAATCATATTCCCTTTGCACTTTCATATGTATTTTATAATATTTCATGGGTAGTTATGAACCAACACAATGGTCACACCTTTTCACTTTAATTAATCCTCTTTAATCAAATGCTCGGGTTGTTCACACCCACTTTTATTTTTCAATAGTTTATTACAACACCTTTTATTTACAAAGAATCTCAATTCAAACTTGTTATTATTTAAATAAATCAAGTCTTTAATTATTAAAGCTTTGGGGATTAAGCCACATAACATTTCTTCCCCCTTGAATAAGATACTATGCTTAGTAGTTCCAAGTTTATTATGAAAACCACATAGAAAAACACAAGTTATTTATTTAAATAAATCAAGTCTTTAATTATTAAAGCTATGGGGATTAAGCCACATAACATTTCTTCCCCCTGAATCAGATACTATGCTTAGTAGTTCCAAGTTTATTATGAAAACCACATACAAAACACAAGTTATTAGTTAACTAATTCGGGACAACGATATTTTACAAAATCTTCTTTCCCATGTAGTACTTTCAGTATCATAAGTCCACTTTACTTTAACCTCTTTAATTTATCTATTTCTAATATTTTTAGTCCTTTTTCCAAAATTATTTCAGTTCAATTTTTAATTCACATGTAGGCTCAATAACTATGTTTTTCCAATCTATAACATGATTAACATCATATACATATTTCTTTAACAAACTTACATGAAACACATTATGTATTCTAGATAACTTAGGAGGTAAAGAAAGTCTATAAGCAAGAGTTCCTATTATTTCCAAAATTTCAAATGGTCCACAATAACGAGGAGCTAATTTAGCATATTTACGTAATTTTAAAGAATTTTTCTTAGGTTTAAATCTAAGAAATACTTGATCACCTATTTCAAATTATCTAATAGATCTTTTTGAATCAACCCAATGTTTATACCTATCTTGGGCAACTTTCATGTTTTGTTTTGATTTATTTATAATATCTTCAATTTCTTTCAAGTTATCATTTTCACACCAAGATCTATGATCAAGATTCAACCAAGAAATTGGGGTAGTATAATTCCTACCATAAAAACTTCAAAAGGGGTCATTTTGGTCATAGTATGATAACCTTGATTGTAAGAAAACTCAGTCAAGTGCAAATATTGTTCCCAATTCCCAAGTTTTTCACATGTATACACTTTAAGCATGCCATCTAAAATTGTATTTATCCTTTTAGTTTGTCCATACGAGTTTGAGGATGATAAGTAGTACTAAAACTCAAACTAGTACCCAATTCATCAAATAAAGATCTCCAGAAAGAAGAAGTAAATTTAGTATCTTTATTAGTTACTAAATCTTTAGGAAGACCATGCAAATGAAAAATTTCTTTGGTAAACATATGAGCTATATCAGAAGCAAAGGTTTTGATTTTGGTTAGTAGAAAATGTGCCATTTTAGTTAATATATCAACCACCACAAGGATAACATCATGTCCATTCTTGGTTTTAGGTAATCCTGTAATAAAATCCATACTAATTGACTCCCATTTCCAATCAGGAATAGAAAAAGGTTGTAATGGACCAAGTTTACTACATTGTTCAATTTTAAATTTTTGACAAGTCATACACTGTTGTACATACTTTCTAATATCTTGTTTCATTCTAGGCCAAAAATAATTATTTTTAACTTGATAAGTATGTCTTTTGAAATCCAGGATGACCAACTATAGGAATATCATGAGAATCTCTTAAAATTTGTTGTCTTAAGTTAGGAAGGTTAGGAATACACAATCTACCTTTATAGTACAACAACCCATTCACACCAAGTAAATAATAAGTAAGTCTATCCTTTAAATGCATATTTGATGTTCCATTTTTCAAACCAGAATACAATTCATCAAAGTAACTATCATTAGGTAATGCATCTTTTATCTCTTGTTCAAATTGACTTCTTTCTAAGGACAAAACATTTGCACACATTCTTTTTCTACTTAAAGCATCAACAACTAAATTTTCCTTACCAGGTACATATTTTATTTCAAAATCATATTGACTTAATAACTCTACCCATCTTCTTTGTCTCATATTTAATAAGGGTTGAGTAAAAATATACTACAAACCTCTATGATCAGTTTTCAAAACAAATTTGCACCTAACAAATAATGTCTCCAAAATTTTAAAGCATGAATAATTCCTAACAATTCCAAATCATGAGTAGGATAGTTCTTTTCAGTAGGCAATAATTTTTAGATCCAAAACACACAACTCTATTATCTTGCATCAATACACATCCAATACCAGAACCACAAGCATCAGTAGCAACAATGAAAGGTTTAGAAAAATCAGGAATACATAACACAAGTGCACTTGTTAATGCTTCTTTCAATTTACTAAAAGCAACTTCACATTCCTCAGACCAATGATATGTGTTACTTTTCCTTGTTAAATATGTGAGTGGAGTAACTATTTTAGAATAATTCTTAATAAACCTTCGATAGAATCTAGATAATCCAAGAAAACTTCTAATTTCTTGTACATCTTTAGGTGTATCCCAATTTTGTACTACTTTTACTTTAGAAGGATCTGGTGCAATTCCTTTTTCAGAGATAACATGTCCTAGATATGAGACTTCAATTTTAAAAAATTCACATTTACTTAACTTACCATATAACTGATGTTTTCTTAAAGTTTCAAGTACTAATCTAACATGTTTCTCATGTTCTTCTTCATTTTTGGAATAGATCAAAATATCATCTAAAAATATAATCACAAACACATCTAAGAAAGGTCTAAAAACATCATGCATCAATGTCATAAATGTGGCTGGAGCATTTGTTAATCCAAAAGGCATAACAACAAATTCATAATGTCCATATCTAGTTCTAAAGGTAATTTTTGCAATGTCAACATCTTTTATTCTAATTTGATGATATCCAAAATGTAAATCAATCTTAGAAAAATATTTAGCACCATTCAATTGATCTAATAAATCATCAATTCTAGGTAAAGGATATTTATTCTTAATAGTTAGTTTATTCAATTGTCTATAATCAATACACAATCTCATAGTTCCATCTTTCTTCTTAACAAACAACACTGGTGCACCCCAAGGAGAAACACTAGGTCTAATTTTTCCTTGTTTCAATAATTCAGTCAATTGTATTTTTAGCTCAGCTAATTCAGGTATAGATTTCCTATAAGGTGTTTTTGACACCGGTTCAACTCCAGGAATGAGGTCAATAACATGTTCTACAGATCTCCTAGGTGGTAACTCTTCAACATCAGAAGGGAATACATCCATAAATTCTTGGACTACTAGATGAACATCTATATCTATTTGTAATTTATCATTTTGTTGAGTAATCACAACACATAAAACTTTACATTTTTATTTAAGACTTCTTTTAAGTTGAACAACAAAAATAGTTTTTAAAGTTAGTTGTCTTTTAGTTCCTTGCAAAATATGAGTAACTTCATATTGATCTTGAATACATACTTGTTTATTTTCACAATTAATAAGAGCATGATTCTTTTCTAACTAGGTCATCCCCAAAATGACATCATATTGACCTAAGTACATGAAAAGATTCACGAGATACAATATTATCAATTTGAAAATATAATTCTTCCACTAAAGCTCCTGTTTGTCTTACTATCCGTCCATCAACCATTTCTATAGCTACGGGTTCAATTTTTTATGGAAAACAAATTCAATTTTTTTACTAAGTTAGGTGATATAAAACTATGACTACTACCTGAATCAATCAAGAAAACAAGTGTTGCATTATTAATAGTCCCTTTTACTTCAATCAATGACACTTGTTTATGTACAATACCTATATCAAAAACAACATAAAATTTCATATTTTGGTTTCCTTCCTTTGATTTATCATCAATTTTTTGATTTTTGTTCTTATCCCAACTCTTCTTTTTCTAAGGACAACCCATAGCAAAATGGTTACCTCCACAATTCCAACATGATCTTGTTTCCTTTGTTGATTTATAATCTGAGCATGATTACACTTAATAGTTTCACTGAATGGCCTTTTTTTATTTTTAAATTGGAAATTGGAATTCTTTTTCTTATAATCTTCTTGCTTTTGGTGAACAACAATTTTATATTTTTCAAATTGCTCAGCTATTTGAGCAGCCTCATCAATAAGTAGGTTTTCCACACCATACACTAGCCTTATATTCCTCTCTTAAACCATTAATAAATCTGACGACTCTATCAGTTCCAGAAATGAAAGGCACAAATCTATTTAGATTCTCAAAAGTTTGTTTGTACTCATTGACAATTTTTAAACATTGTTTTAAATCAAAGAATTCATTTTTCCTTTGTTGTAAGAAATGTTCAGATAAAAATTTCTTCCATGGGACCTTATGAGCTTTAAGTTTTTCAGATCTTAATGTATCTTCCCATTAGTTAAGAGCATCATCTTTTAGTTGATAAGAAGCTATTTGAGTTTGAATTAACTTACTAGTATTATGTAATTCAAAATATCTTTCTAAACTAGTTAACCAAGTTTCAACCTTTTCTCCAGTTCCTACTTCCCCTGCATATTTAGGTAACTTAATTTTCCAATCAAAGTTTTTTTATTTCCTTATAATTCTTATTTGAACTTTCTTGCTCAATACTAGAAGAATAAGAAGAACTAGAAGAATCATTTATTTTATTGGAAATAGAATCATCATCTGAAGAAGATTGTTTTCTCTTGTTTATTTTCTTTTTTGATTTATTACATTTATCATATTTACTCATAACTTTTACAAATTGATTTTTCAATATTTCTAATTGTTTAGATAAATAATTTACTTCCCTGTCCAATTGTTGGTTTTGGAGCTCTAGTTCATTGTAATCAATGTTGTTTTAAGAGTCCATTCCACCCAAAATTGATTTGGCTCCCACTCTGTGTATGCACAATTCACGTAAGAAACTCACTCATAGCTAAACTTCATCAACTCAAACTAGGATTCCACAAATAATTTAGGTGATAAAAACATCACTTGACGATTTTGAAAATATTATAAATTCATACTGAATTTCATATTTACCACATGAATTTTAGATGATAAATTTGAAAGCTAGACCCCTATTCAAAGGTCTATAGGAAATTAAAATAGGGGATGAGTTGGGTGCGAGCTCGGTGAGCTATAGACCGATCTGCCTCGGGATTTCAATTGTAAAAATCACCACGAATGTGGAAGAGTTATCATAAGTGAGGATCCAAATTTATTCGGTTCAATGAAATAAGCTATCCGTAATCGAGGTCACATTAGATTGTATCCTCGTCGACACATGTTGACATTCTGGTGAAGTTCAACATGATGGGAGTATGTGGAATCCAACACACGAGAATAAGTTATTTTCGAAATAATTTTTGGGTTCATACGGTCGGTGGGGTCAAAACATCAAGGACATGTGGTGAAGATTGGTGGTGACATGACAAAGACAAGTGGTGAAATCTCAATGAAAAAGGAAGGTGCTATGTGCCATAATTTTGGGTAAGTTGAAGGCATTTGGGGTCCAATGGAATCGAAACCCAAAATCAGCTGTATTTAAGGAAAATTTTGGGTCCGAAGTAGGAGAGACAAAAGAAACGTCAACGAAAGGAAGAGACAGAGGAATCAATAAGAGAGCGCCACTTGGAAACAATCTAACGATGAAGGTGGACACATGGAAACATTCCACCATACTTTTAAGAGATGGATCTAGATGCATTTGAAGTCCTACAAAGAGAATTTTTAATGAATCTTGGGCTCATCCCACCCCTCGCAACCAATTTAAATAGGGACACATGTCAATTTTTTCTCACCTTACAATATAATATAATATATGTCAAGGATCACAATAAAAGGGTATCGCAAACTTACGTCCACAACGACATAAGAAGTTACAAACACTTAGGATGAAAAATGTAAACCACAAAGGAAGCACTATGATACATTAGAGGATGCCACATCATTAATTCCAAACTATGCAGAATGAGGGATGAAAACAACAAAAAAATGTTTCAAACGAGGATAATTGCTTTGATACCAAATGAAATGCAACTTTTTCCCTAATCTAAAAACTATAACAAAATCATTTTTAAGTACTAACTACATTAGATTACACACATGAATTCTTTTCTATATTTATGTTATATAAACCATTAACAACATTATACATGTCTAAATTTTGTAATTCTATGTTTTTGTATAATATAATTAATAAATTAATATAATACAGTAAAAAAAATACATTCAAAAGCACATTTTTTTATAAATAAACAGAAGATTTAACTTCCTTTTATTAAATTTTTAACAGGGATTACATAGTTTTAAAGAGATAACTTATTTGAGACAAATGATCAGGAATTCGATACAGTATTCCAATGACACACATAGGTAAACAAACACCAGACTATGACCACACTATTGAGAGGAAATGTTATACACCTAGTGTATTTTCACCTTTCCCTAGCTAGGAACCATCCGAGGTTGTATGTTGTACCCCTGGTTAGGACACCTATGGTGCCCCTCTCTCTTTCCCACCACCTTTCTATAACTTGGTCAACTTTGGAATTACTCCACAAGTTAAATCTTGGATACAATTACACAGTCTTGCTCAAACTCTTTGTAACTATTTTCTCTCCAATCACAATCATAAATCATAATGTTCTCTTTGCACTTTCATATCCCTTTTTATAATATTTCATGGGTAGTTATGAACCAACACAATGGTCATACCTTTTCACTTTAATTAATCCTCTTTAATCAAATGCTCAGGGTTGTTCACACCCACTTTTATTTTACAATAGTTTATTACAACACCTTTGTTATAAAGAATCTCAATTCAAACTTGTTATTATTTAAATAAATCAACAAGTCTTTAATGATTAAAGCTTTGGGGATTTAGTCACATAACATTCCCCCTTGAATCAACTACTGTCCTTAGTAGTTCCAAGTTTATTATGAAAATCACAGAAAAACACAAGTTATTAGTTAAATAATTCAGAATACTGATCTTTTAGAAAATATTCTCTTTCCTATGTAGCACTTTCAACATCACAACAAGTCCACTTTACTTTAACCTCTTTAATTTATCTATTTCTAATAATTTTAGTCCTTTCAAAAATTAATTCAGGTTCAATTTTAAATTCACATGTAGGTTTAATAACTATGTTTTTCCAATCTATAACATGGTTAACATCATATACATATTTCTTTAACAAACTTACATGAAACACATTATGTATTCTAGATAACTCAGAGGTAAAACAAGTCTATAAGCAAGAGTTCCTATTCTTTCCAAAATTTCAAATGGTCCACAATAGCGAGGAGCTAATTTAGCATATTTACCTAATTTTAAAGAACTTTTCTTAGGTTTAACTCTAAGAAATACTTGATCACCTATTTCAAATTCTCTAATAGATCTTTTTGAATCAGCCCAATGTTTATACCTATCTTGGGTAGCTTTCATGTTTTGTTTTGCTTTATTTATAATATCTTCCATTTATTTTAAGTTATCATTTGCATACCAAGATCTATGTTCAAGTATTCGACCAAGAAATTGGAGTAGTACAATTCCTACCATAAACAACTTCAAAAGGGGCCATTTTGGTTGTAGTATGATAACCTTGATTGTAAGAAAACTCAATCAAGTGCAAATATTATTCCCAATTTCTAGGTTTTTCACTTGTATACATTTTAAGCATGTCCTTTAAAATTCTATTTATCCTTTCAATTTGTCCATCTGACTTAAAATGATAAGCAATACTAAAACTCAAACTAGTACCCAATTCATCAAACAAAGATCTTCAGAAAGAAGAAGTAAATATAGTATCTTTATCAGTTACTAAATCTTTAGGAAGACCATGTAAACAAAAAATTTCTTTAGTAAATAGATGAGCTATATCAGAAGAAGAGGTTTAGATTTTGGTTATTATAAAATACACCATTTTAATTAGTCTATCAACCACTATAAGGATAACATCATGTTCATTTTTGGTTTTAGATAATCTTGTAATTAAATCCATAATAATTAACTCCAATTCCCAATCAGGAATAGAAAAAGGTTGTAATGGACCAAGTTTACTACATTGTTCAATTTTAACTTTTGACATATCATACATTGTTGTACATACTTTCTAATATCTTATTTCATTCTAGGCCAAAAATAATTATTTTTAACTAATAAGTATGTCTTTTGAAATCTAGGATGACCAACTATAGGAATATCATGAGAATCTCTTAAAATTTGTTGTCTTAAGTTAGGAAGATTAGGAATACACAATCTACCTTTATAGTACAACAACCCATTCACACCAAGTAAATAAGAAGTAAGTATATCCTTTAAATGCATATTTGATGTTCCATTTTCAAACCGAATACAACTCATAAAAATAACTATCATTAGGAATGCATCTTTTATCTCTTGTTCAAATTGACTTATTTCTAAGGATAAAGCATTTTCAAACATTATTTTTCTACTTAAAGCATCAACAACTAAATTTTCCTTACTGTACATATTGTATTTCAAAATCATATTGACTTAATAATTCTACCCATCTTATTTGTCTCATATTTAATAAGGGTTGAGTAAAAATATACTGCAAACCTCTATGATCATTTTTCAAAACAAAATTGTGACCTAATAAATAATGTCTCCAAAATTTTAAAGGATGAATAATTCCAAACAACTCCAAATCATGAGTAGGATAGTCACAGAGCATTGGTGAAATCCCTAATTTTCCTTTGTGATAAACTATTTTGCCAATAGTGCTTAAACTCTAGGTGCCTCATATTTACAAAACCCTATGTATGATGTGAAACAACCTCAAAACATAACCAAGGGTAGGATACCCTACAAAAGGTTAGTATTTAAGTTAAAGTGTAATCTATGAACAACCTACATTGACACTACTTGATAGAGGCCTCAAACCACATGTAGCTCTCCCCTAACATGTGATCTATGTGGATGTAACTACTTGAAACTTAAACTTAACATAGCTTTGAAGGTTTATAAGTTGGGAAGCTCATGAACCTAGTTGGGAGTTCTTTAACCATGTGCGGGGTTGTTACTAGATTGTGTTGGTGCATTAAATATATTTAAGAGATCTTGGGGTGATTTGAAATTTATTTTACATATATTCTCTTGAAATTTCCATGCGAGGTAAATAGGTTAGTTATGATTTATTATATAGGATTTTGTGGGTTTAGTTTTGCACTAAGACCAACCTATAAGATATGAAATAATCCATGAAAAGATATCAAATTGGAAAAGTTACTTTTAGGTGGCTAGGATGAAACCATAAAATTTGGACTAAAGTATTTGATGGTTTAGTCCTATATGGATGGTCCCTTATAGGCACTCTATGAGATTCTAAAAATTTCAGGGAATGATGAATGGTAGGATTATACATCTATGAATTAATTCCTTTAGTTATATGAGTGAATAAGTAATGCAAATAGAGTAGAAAATCATAAAAGATAGATAAAAGTAGGTATCTAGGCTTGGAATGTACATGCAAGTCATGGTTTAGGTGAAAAACTAATATTATCATTTCTAGATGATAAATGAAAAAATTTAGGTGTCTACAATTTCTTTATTTTTAGGCTCATTTGTAGCATCTAGATTCATCCTTTCCTTATCTATGATATTATATTTTAAAGTAGCATTCATAGCCATCTTCCTAAAAATCCAACCCCATTATACTTTGAGTCCAATTTACTCCCATCTAATTTGTAAGAATTTTTCCAACATATTTGGAAAAATGTCAAAGCTTAAAGCAAGGGGAAACCCTCTTCCCATGTTTTTAAAATTCATTTTCTTGAATGAATTCCTTACCCATAATAAACATAGAAATAAACTTTACTCATAAAGATGGACAAAAAAATGGAAATCTTAAGACTTCCATATATTATAGATATTTTATTCCTTGTTTGAGTATCCACATCATAAAATATACCAAGAGAATTATTATAGCACAAAGGATCCTTAAAATTTGATATTCAAGACGAAAAGTGTAAAATATTACACAATACTCCCTAAACTCATTGTCAATTTAGGTATCTTGTTAGTTTACCTTTAAAACTACATCGATATCATATGTTCCGTAACATCTTTATCTTCAAATTTAAATAAGTTGGTCACAAACCATCCCTTTGAAACTAAACTAAACTAAACAAGACTATCACCCTTCCAATAATTCAAAATCCAATATTTTATAAAACTTTTATTAAAATATTTTATTTCATCTTACCTATGATTATTTTAGATCTATATTCGCAAAAGCTTTCTATTCCTTCTGGTTTAAATTGATCTTCAAAATATTCTCCCTAGCCAATATATTTGTTTTCAAAAACTTCCCAAGTATCACTAGACACCTCCTACATCTGAGATAAGGAAAATGATAGAAGAATTGATTACATTTTTGAATATAACTTCCGACCCTATAAGACAAATGAGGAGGATCACACTTCCATGAAATTTTTACCCTAAACATTAACATATCTTTAAGGATGCTTTATTTAATCAAAATTATTATTGGAATCACCCAATTCCCCAAAGGAGCATTATAGGCCCCAATCTCATATCCCAATAATCCACAACTTTATTCCCCATCCAATTTTTATAATGAAACTATAATTCCTTTTCTTTTAGAGCCTTTCTCAAATCCAGTATACTTGATCCATATGTTCACCCCACATTTTAACAAAACCCAAGGGAATGACATAAAAACCAACAAGAAATTCCTCAAGAACATCTTGTTGATGTTCACATAAGTCTTTTGATTTTCCAACACCAAACTATATCTATCACATGCAATCTCATTTTCCAATTTTTTTTCGTTCTCCTTATCCTCTAATCTAACTTATCATATGTTTAGATGTATTTGACCATCCTTTACTTTTTCAACAAGATATTTCTCCCACCTCATCTATCCATTCAGGTTTGTTCCTATTTTTTTTCTAAGAGAATTGGAACCAAAGAATTCATTTATTTGTTATAAATCTTCTACCATAATACATAGCTCTAGTTTCAGTTTCATCTTGATCTTGAAGTCATTTTCGATACTTGAACATATTTTTGATAATTCTCTTCTTCCTTCCTCATATCTTTCACAAAAATCAGATCTTGGTATTATATAAAAATCCTCTTCAAATTACTCTATCTCTATTGCTTGCCGCTAATATCTCGATTCACACTTCTTATCGCAAATTCTAGATTTTCAATATATATTTTTATCATTCTTCCGATTGTAGCTTCCTAACTCAACATCCTTTCATAGACCATTTTTGCTTAATCATTTCTTTTATAGATTATAAATTATATGTTCCCTTAAATCTCATCATATTGATACTCCCTTGTTTTTTAAATTCATGAGCTAATTTTATATTTAACCATACTTACTAACAATTTTTACATGAGAGTATCAATCAAATTTGGTTTTATAATTTGACGGGTTGTTTTCCTCTCCTCTTTTAAAAAGGGGTATGAGTGGGATAGTGGTCCACTTTGCAGGTAAAATTTCTCAAGACATGTCATTAAATGTTTATCTTATGTGAGGTTCCAACACTTTGATTACTCATTTTAAACAAGCAACCTACTGATCCTCTATATCTAGTGCTTTATAACTTGTCGGCATGCTTATACATTTTAATCTCTTATGGTAATTAATTTTTCTTTTGTGGTTATTTATGGGGAGTTTCTTTACTACACCACTCATATGATGTATTTTCTTATTAATCATTTTTAGCTCTTTCTAAAAAATCTTTAGGTCATATATCCCAATCCATATCAACTCTTCGCCTTATTTTTATATGTTATTCATTTTTATCCTCACCGATTACATGGATATGTTTATTTTCCTTATTCCCTAGCTCTTTGAAATTATTTCTTATTTCCTTACATTCTTGAATAAACTAACAAATGATAAAAAAATATGTTTTTATTTCCCTTAATGGTTTGGATATTTTATTCTTATATAGTGCTTCTTAGATTAGGTCCATCAATTTGTTGTTATTAATGTGGCTCTTGTGGGACCTATATTCTCTCTTTTCTACCCCATGTAATCTAAATTTTAATGTTATTCTAAAAAATCATAATTTTCTTATTTCACATATATTTTTACTTCCCTTTTCATCCCTTTTGGTTGACTTAGATATACTCAAAATGTTGTTTTTGATTCATATCATGTTGGTTTTTTTTTTTTTTTTTTTTATATATACCGGGTTATAATCAAATTTGAGATCAATCAACAATTCGCTAGTTTCTATCTCTAAAATCCTTTGTAAAAAATATTACGAGAAAATGATAGATTCTAATACACTTTTCCCATTTTACACTATGTATGTATATATCCCCTAATTTTTCCATGTCCTATTACCATTACATATGATAATATTATGTATGTTGATATAGATCAAGTAATTATTCCCCAAAGTAAGCCACCTTATTTTTTTTTCCATATTCTTATCTCCTTATTCCAAACTACCTTTTTATTCCTCTATCCAAAGTTGCTTATCATTCACACCATCATTGTTTTCATGATACCATAATTATGGTTGATCTAATTACGCTATTAAAAAATTGTGTAATTTCGAGATAAGATCATATTACAATTAATAAAAAATAAACATTTAATTTTTATACCATAATGGGGTAAAATATAATATTGCACTAACATAGATGAGCTAACTAGGAATGCAAGAACTAGGGTTAGAGAGGATTGGATTGATTTCATTATGAGATGTGATGATAATGATTAAAAATGTGTAAGAAGTGTGTACAAACTATTTTTGATATGTGCTAAAAATCTAGGAGTGTAATTATGCAATCAAGAAAAATTTGTATGTATCAAACAAATTTACTTAGGTTATTTTTCCCTATTTGGATGGTTTTATCCTCTATAACTATTTTATGAATGTTTATTTTGGAATTTTATTCCTCTATATCTATATCTTCTTATTATATGGTTAAACATCCATGATCATATCGTGTAACTTATTAGAAATTATTCTTATTCTTCTTTGGTGGGGACATTAAAAATATTTATTTCTTTTAGGTTGTGTGGTACCCACCATACCTATGTAGAACTACTCTAAAGAATCATTAAACCCACATAGTTATTCCAACAAATGAATGTGTGTAATATTTATATCATAATGTTTTTTTCACTAATGGATTTTATGGATACTATTAGGTATATATTGTATGAGAAGATAAATACAAAACCACTTTTACGATATAATGAGGATATTTTGCATACAATGTCATGTCATTTAGATTAAAAAGTGAACCAATGGTATTTTCAATCATTGTGGGTTAGGCCTTTAAAAATTCTATTCATATGTTTTTACAAGTATACTTGACGATTAGATTGTCTATTTGTTAAGGGGCCATCATGAGAATCCATGATTATTTTTGAGAGATGTAGACATTTATAGATCTCATTTAACTTGAATAAGTATACTTTTGGGGTATTATATGGTAATTTTTGGGAATTTTCATATGTAAATAATGTATGCTTGTATAACAAAAAAAAAAGTAGTAGTGGTTTAACAATTATAGGTATCAAGAATGTAAAAAGATGTTTGTGCATTTTTGGGTCGTTGACTATAAGAAGTTCATAAAAATTTTGTGTGCTTAGATGGACCTCCAGAGGATTTTATTAAGAAAGAGGACTCTTTTTATGAATTTATTTTTACCAAGGGCCTTTGATATGATAAAAGAAAAATTAGATAATAAATAATTTTGTATCTATTGATTAGAAGAATCCCTTTCATGTTCATGTGGATACATACGGGATAATGGTTAGAGTAGTCCTTATGCTAATAGGAGAAGGAAAATTGATCATACTATTTGTTTTGTAAGCAATAAATTTTCCAATATAGAAAATAACTAAAGTATAAATAAATATGAGGTTGGAGGCATGATTTATATACTACAATTTTTTTGACAACATATTCTAGCGATGTCATTAGTCTTTTACACATACTATGAGGTTTTGAATTATTTTATGAATAAGTCATTTCTATATGATCATATATATTTTTTGGATGGTATTACTTTAGGAGTTACACTTTTTTTTGGTAGTAAATCAAATTAGAATTTACACATGACATGATCACTTATTAAGGATTAATACAAGATAAGCTATATAGTCTATCTAAAAAGGGTGCTTTAGATGCTCAAATTTTCAGAGTTCTATACATGCTAGATGAGATGGAAGAGATTGTGGAATTTTAAATTTCAAGTGTGGTACTGAAGGATGGACCATGATGTATGAAAAGAAAATGGAAGTTAAGTTTTCCCCTTATCAATTGACTAGACACAAATCATATAAAATGGGAAAATATAAGGTTTTAATACCTTGTGTTGTGGAGCATGTAAAAAAATCTTACACGAGTGCCATGGAGTCACCAAAGGTCATTATTTGGATATGCCACGGTAAGAAAGATCTTGTTATCGGGATTTGGTGGCTTAAAATGTTTAAGGGTGCACATGAATCTATACAACACTATGAAGTTTGTCAAAGGGTTGGGAATCCAAATCACAACAATGAGATGTCATTTGTTCATATGATTACACAAGAACCATTTGATAAGTGGGAAATTGATTTTATGGGACCAAGTAGCCCACCAACCAAAAAAAAAGGGGTGAGCTACATCATCACCTCAACATATTAATTATCATTGGGTATAAATTGCATCGACTTGAGATTGTATAGTAGCCCACTACCACAATATTCTTGTGGGAAATTTTTATTACTTTATTTGGTTTCCTTTTGAATTTTGTAAATAATAGAGGTAATGTTTTCTTGTATAAATAGTATGCATTATTTTGAAATAATTTAGGATTACACACAATAAGAAATATGCATATCATTTGTAAACTAATGGGATTTCATTAAGGCTTTCAACAAGATTTTTAGGGACTAATTTAAAATAATTTGTGATGTGGGTTGAAATAACTATATAATAATCAAGTTGTTGTGGTATTAAGGTTTTACTAGGCTACCTATAAGTGGCTGAATAAGTTTAAACCTTTTTAGTTAGTTTATATGAAATAAGAAGTTTTACTAGTTGAATCATGAATTTTTATGTAAGTAATATAGGGGCAAATACTCTATCATTAAAAGGATGAAAGAGCTCACATGCTTGGATGAGAAGAGGTTATTATATCAATGGATCCTAGGTATTGTGAATATTCAAAAAAGGATTTACATGAAAATAATATTAAGACTAAGATGTTGTAGAAAGTTGATGAAATATATTTGTTTGATTCAAGGTACAAACAAAACCTAGTCAAGCTATATATCCAAAGGATAGGTCTATTTTTCATTTATCTTATTTTATAATCTAGTGCATGTAAGATGTGAAAATTAGATGGGGAGATACTTATTGGGTGTTTAAATAGGTGCATGATTAAGCCCTACCATGATTAACACCATAAAATATAAAATAACAATAAGATTAGAAGCCAATACATGTTGACATTAACTTTTGTTTTTGTGTTTATGTTTTGAGTGTATACAAAAATAAATGATATATTGATCTAAGTTGTGTGTGTGTGTGTGTGTGTGTGTGTGTGTGTGTGTGTGTGTGTGTGTGTGTGTGTGTGTGTGTGTGTGTGTGTGTGTGTGTGTGTGTGTGTGTGTGTGTGTGTGTGTGTGTGTGTGTGTGTACCACATCCTTTTGTACAAAAATTTAAAACTCTAAGAAACATAACCCTTTCTTGCCTAACATGTCACGTATCAAAATTAGTTTCTGTTTTATATAAAGCAGAAACTAATTTTGATAACGTGACATGTTAGGCAAGAAAGGGTTATGTTGCTTAGAGTTTTAAATTTTTGTACAAAAGGATGTGGTACCAAGTGTTGGAGGAGAAAGAGGACATAAAGTTTATAAATATATCGAGTGAGTCAAGAAAGATCATATTATATACCTAAGTTTTGGGCTAACTCGATCAAGGTTTTTCGTGCGGGTGAATAAAATATTTTTGTGAACTATGAAGTTTTGCTGAGAAGGATATAAAGGGATAGATATGAGAATGTGTTTATGTGGAAGGAATATGTGAAATTATCGGTGAGGATACATAAAAATACATTAAAGTATATATATATATATATATATATATATATATATATATATATATGTGATGATAAGGAAATATTAAAAATATACTCGACATCGATGAATTACAAGTGGATGATAAAAGGTAGGTGGACAAGTTTGATGCCCACCTAGCTATTTAAGGCACACGAGGGATGAATAATGATGCATTAATATTCATTAATCATCAAATATAGATTAGTGAACATAAAAATATTGTGAAGAGTGAACCAAAGTCAAAGTAAAACACAAAATTAAGGTTTTTAAGGAATAAGTGAATTGATTTTATAAGGAGAGGTCATTGGTGTATTTTGAGAAAAAAATGGATATTTAAACATACACAACAATGGGTTTAAAATGGAAACAATCCTCTTAATTTCCTAGAGGATCAAAAGCACTAAAGAAAATAAAAAATCAAAGGAACACCAAGGTATATTTTTAAGTCAAACACTAGGATTTTATAACATTTATACGCTATTCAAACATATCTTGGTATGTTGGAAGAAAATTAAAATTAAGATATTAAAGGAAAACTATAAGGAAAGTGAAATGTTAGTGTTCAATTCAAACCTTAATGATCAACATAATGAGAAGAAGAACTCCAAATAAGATCCCAACAAATTACCATTTTCACCTTATATTCTAGCTAAAATTTTAAATTGTAATATAGAAGCCAAAAATAAAGTTAAAATCAAAAGGTTTACTAGAGGCCATGTTTCTCTAATCTACCTTCACTAGAAATGTGTGTGTGAGCAAAAATTCATCAATATTTAGAAGGGAAGTATAATTAACAAATTATATATCCAAAAATAAATGCCAAAGATTATAGATTATAACATGTTGTTAGAATGTAATAACATGAGTTGAAAAATAAATAATAGTCAAGTAAAGAGATGATAACACCAGATTTAAGTGGGGAAAACTTGAAGGTAAAAAAACCCCACTGAATAAAGCACTATCTGTTATTAATAATTTCTGATACAACTTTTACCCAACACTTCCACTTCACTCCTTGGTCTCATAGAATGATTGCAGAGCTCTTTATCAATCATTCAATATAATACCATGTCAATGATGTTCCATTATGATGTCTTTGTCTAGACATCAATCTAGTACTAATATATTCGTTTCTCATATCTAATCCCGAGAGGGATCACCCTAATCAATAGGGTGGGTGAATCAGTCGAGCTACTTCACTCTTAAATGTGTAAGATCTTTGTGGAATATCTTCATAATAAATTTTGATAGACAAACTTTTAAAATAATATTGGGGCATACTACAGTGGTAGATAACCCACTTGAAATTATCACCCAACACTCCCCCTTAATGTTAAGTGGGGAAGAACATGAAAAAAACATGTTGACATATGTTCCTTATGCCAAGATGGCTAGCATCCAAAAACACACGTGTTTTGTGGGTTTTTCAACTCCATGGTAAACTGCGATGGGTTTGTAGTTTTGCGGTACACTAAAGTAGAGTTTTGTGGGGTTTTCAACTATGCAAAGTATACTACCGCAGTGTCCCATAGAATTATACAATATGTGTAAAATTTTTTTGTGAGTTTTCTATTTCGTGGTGCACTAAAGTAGAGTCCCGCGAGTTTTTCAATTTCATGGTACACTACCGTACTTTCCAATGGAATTGTGCAAGCCGAAAACAAATACAATGTATTGCAAATTTTATCAATACCATGAGACACATGTTTTGTTGTGGTTCAAAACAATGTTCCAAGGATCCTATAAAAGCCATGATATAAAGGAACATATACAAAATAAATTCTAAGGACAATTTTTTTACATATGAAGACTTATATCAGATTATGGATCCTTTTATAAAATAAGGCATTCTCATAAATAATGCTTCACTGGGATTTACAAATAACTTCACATAATGTGACACATTTTCTTATTAAAAATGGAGGAAGGATTGGAAGTTTTCAACATGCCATTAAGAGGTGGCATTGACATGCACACTCCCCCTCAAGGGAAAATTTGATAGGCCAAACAAGACACAAAATTTATAGAACTTTATAGAACACATCAACTTTGTAAAGATATCGCAACTTGATCTTTAGTTGAGCAGAACATATGATCAATATCACCATTCGGGTATTTCTTTCAAATAAAGTTCATATGAACTTCGATATGCTTGGTCCTTTGATCTTTGAAATGGATTATTTGCAAGAAAAATGCAACTCTGGTTATCACATAGAAGAGTAGTGCTTCCTTTGACACCCATATGTAGTTCATCCAACAGTCTTTTCAGCCACATAGCTTCCTTTGTAGCTTCCATAACACTTCTATACTCGATTAGTAGAAGAGATAGACACTTTTGGTTTCTTCTTGATACTCCACATGATGGCACCTACCCCCAACTTGGAAAAATATCCATAATTAGAATTTATATCTACAACATCACAACCATGATCAAAATTATAATAGAAAAATAATTTTTCATCATTAGAAAAATAATAAAATAGACCATAATTGACTGTTCCTTTAATATATTTCAAAATTATTTTTCCATTTTCTAATGATCCTCATAAGGTTCTTGCATAAATCTTGAAACTACTCCTACTGCATAAGAAATATCATGTCTAGTAATAGTCAACTAAATTAGACTACCAACTAGTTGTCTATACAAAGTAGGATCAAATTTAGCATAAATTGGTTTAGGTTCTAATTTAACACCAACAATAGGAATGGAAATTCAATCAATTTAAATCTTCTAAGAAAATTCATAGTATAGTGAGATTGAGATGCAACAATAGACTTGTGATCTTGAAATATAACCATGCCAAGAAAGTGATTTAATAAACCTAAATCAGTGTTTTCAAAATGTTTCTTTGAATTTTATTTTATCTTAACAATAATGATAATATGATTGTTTTCATACTTAACAAACATATCATTATCATAATAACAATTAGTGAAACCAAAATCTTGAAAGAAGCGGTTAATTTCAACATACTAAGCTCCAGGGGCTTACTTAAGACCATACAAAACCTTTTTAGCTTACAAATATAAAGTTCCTTTGTATGTTCTTCAAAACCTTTAGGTCAGTGTCTCATGTAGATTTATTATTTTAAGTCACCGTACGTACCCAAAATTGTAAGGTATCTTGCCCAAAAGCAGTGTAACAAGTGCCCCAATGA
Source organism: Taxus wallichiana var. yunnanensis (assembly GCA_018340775.1). NCBI lineage: Eukaryota > Viridiplantae > Streptophyta > Pinopsida > Cupressales > Taxaceae > Taxus > Taxus wallichiana. The sequence continues at coordinate 345,865,882 of CM031235.1, read as the reverse complement.
TGATACAGGTCTCCTTACAAGGTGTTTTGGATCCGAGAAAAGCTCTCTCGAGTGTTAACATCCCGCATGCCCCACTTAGCCCCGCGTCCTTTATTTTTCCTTTTTCCTCTCTTTTCTTGGCCTTTTTGCTCTTCAGTGATGAAACCGCCGCCCTGCATGGGCGGCGGTCTCGAGACCACCGCCCTGATCAGGGCGGCGGTCCTGTAACCGCCGCCCTACTCAGAGCGGCGGTCCTTTACGCATTTTCCAGAAAGCATTTTAACGTGACTCACGTAAAAATCAACGTTTCACCAACTTTCCTTGCCGACTTAGGCTTGCATTTATGTTTTTGGTCCCCTGGAATAGTGTTTGGCCATTGTTTATAGTTTTAGAGTTTAGTTTGGTTTTGATCTTTGGGTGAGTGAAAAGCTATAAATAAATGGTTTGTGCACAAGCAAATGGTCTGCCCCTCATTCACTTTCATGCTCTGATTTTCATAGTTCAGTCTTTTATTCTGTTTAGAAGCCATAGTTTTAATTCCTTGCATGCTTAGTTAGCATTGTTCAGCTGTTGGTAAGCCACATACCCATCTTGTGCAGGCAATACTGTTATTTCACCCAATCCATTGGAGTAGAATAGCTTAGGAAGCCATTAAAGTTGTAGGTTTTGCTCTTCAAACAAGATAGTTTCAGGTTCTGGATGCTTTATGTTGCATGACTCGCAGTAAATCCCGCTAGGAATTGCATAAGCCAAGCTCTGTACTCTTGCGCTATCCCTCTCCTACTCGCATTATATTCAGTCTGCATTCTGAGCTACCTTTGTCCCAATATCTACTTCTGTTGATGCTAGCATTACACGCTTTTCTGGATTCACGTGAATACGAAAGAACGAGGAGATCACACTGAGGGGACAAGATCACACACACCATCGGATTCGCCACTATTCTGTGGAATCCAGGTTCTAGCTTTCAAAGTTCTAGTTAGAATCATATCAAATAGAGTAGATAATTGCTTCATTTCAGTAAATTCTATTCTCGATATTGCCAGGGAAGCTGTGAGGATTGATAGTTTCTGAGAAACTATGATTCACTCCTCACTTCTGAGGTAGGATCGAGAATCTTGCAGATAGATTAGATGAGCTATTTTATTTGTTTAGAATAAATCTACAAATTGCACAGGCAAATAACTACACTCGGTTATCTTGTTTGTTTTAAATTGTTATTTAGTTGTTATTTCTAGATACGTTTAAATAGCTACTTTTCTTAAATTCTTAAAAGGTTTCTCTAGAAAAATAGAAGTTATATATGTTTTAGATTTATTCCACGTAGTTTAAATTTACTTTGTTACAGTTAGATTTACATTTTGTTTTGTATGACAATCACGGGACCCCGGGAGCCCAGAGAATACGTATTTGAGCCAATCGTGCCTCAACCCAACCTCGTCACAGCAATAGTTGACATAGACCAGAACCTTAGAATACAAGTCTTCCAAACAACAATAGATTTACGACTGATCAGCTCTCAGTTGAGAGGATTAAATATAGAAGACGACCAAGCACACACGTTTTGGTCAAATCAACCGAACTACAGATTACCCTAGGCAAACATTCACATGACTGTAGAAGGGTTCGAAAGAGAACAAACCTTTGGTTGTGATCCTTTGGTCCCATAGCCAGATGCAGGAGACACTCTCACAGACATAGATACTAGTTTAAGAATCCAGGTTACACGAACGCCTATGAGATATTTCGAGAAAATCACACAGTTATTGAGTCTAAACGTAGAAGCTGAGAAAGTGTACGATTACTAGATACTAGGGATTAGGACTTGATTTTATACATGACCATAGCAGGACCGCAACAACCAAGAGTCTACGGTTGTGATCCACAAATCCCACAACCTAATGAATCCATAAGTCAATCAGATATAGACGCTGGCCTACGCACACTAATATTCCAGTCCACTCCACTTCCACCCATCATCATCGAGCAATTATCCTTACTAGATATAGTGGCTAACAAAGCTAGAGAATTCTAGACTAGGCCAGAGAATCGTCCGTAGAGTCGATTGCATTCATTACCCACCCTATGACCTTATCTGGAGACATACACGAAACTATCCTAGGTCATTTTCCATGTATTCCACAACCCATAGATCGAATCACGCCAGAACTCGATATTGATTGGAGCCTTCGAGCAGTCATCCTGGCGATCGATCTATCACACCAGTCCAGGTTAGAAGGGCCTTCTTTGCCTTAGATTCACAAATTCCACTAGTGCGTGTCGAAGACATTAGATTGCCTAACTAGTTTGTCTGCATCCCACGAATATTCCATCCCCACCGGCTGTCTCGGCACGACCTCGGGAGGTTGGGTACGTGGAAGAGTTACCTGTAGATTCCCACGCTCACTTGTCACTTTTTCGGCATACAAAATTGGTGAACCCGACGTGAAACAAACAAAATTAGTGAAGTTGACGTAAACTTCCTACTTTCTAATTCGGAGTCATAGTATTACATTTTCTTTCAAAGTTTAGTTTACTTTTCATCTTCTCGCCTCATTAGCCTTTCACAAATCATCTTCGCTCCTTCCCATTATTCTGTGGGTATTCATATAACCCCCGAATATGTCCGGATTCGATGCATATGGCAGACCCCTCTTGGGTCTTGAGGCATACTACGCCCAACAAAATAAGCAATCATCACCCTCACTCTCGGTATGGGGGGACAACTACTCAACTAATCAGTTGTCAACACAAACTCCAAGAATCAGATATAATTCATCTTTTCAAACTGAGGAGTTAGATCAAACCCCTCGAACGCAACAAACAGAGCCTTCAGGCTCGAATAATATGACGTTTACTGAGAATCTGGTTCATCTCCTCAGATGCTACTTAGACCACAAATTAGTAGGCAATCAGACCCATACCTAGTCTTAGATGATGAACAGTCAATACGTTATCCTAGGAGTGAACAACACTCCCGGGGTATGTACCCACCTATAGGAGGTTTACAAATACAACCCGAGGTCTCTTTTCAAGAAAATACCTCTATGCCACGGCATATAGGAAATACCCTCGGAGAAACTTGGCAGGATAGCGATCAGTTCATAGTAGGATATCACATGCCTATACAACACCAGGGTATACAACAAATTCCGCTAAGGCAAAGCACCGTGACTTCACCAAATGAAGTCATTTCAATGTTAGTAGAAAAAGTGAGAGGGTTAGAACTTGCTCGGGTCAAGCAAGTCAAAATTCTCAGTTCATGCAAGCAAGAAGTTCCAATCCTCCATACCACCCTGGCCAAGTAGATCTCCTCACAGGAGTAGGCACGTTAGGCATGCCTCCTTAGTATCCACAACAAACGCCAACAAGGCCCATCATCTCTAACACCATTCTTCCCGGTCTAGTATCAAATGATCCATTCCTAGACAATACCCCGTCATACTTAAACATGTACTCCAAATCACCACAAGGAGATATGTTCTCCTCTCCCCAAAGCATGTTTCCTCAAACGGGGACTTCCCTATGCCCCCGCTAACGCATACGCTACGCCGTATCAACAACCCATCCCACCACCACTCCCTCAAAGAACCACCATCAATGGTCGAAACCTATGCGATAGGGACTTATTGAGAATATCTTTACCCCAATAATCAATACGGTGGATTTTAACCATCCAAAACAACAACAACAACAACAACGACGAAATCCCATACAAGAGGCCAAGCCAAAACTCATTTGGTTATCAAAACCAAAGCGAAACAACAAATGCAAAATTTTAATCCTAATAGGCAACAGTTTGATCAGAGTTTTAGGCCATAATATACACCAAACCAACAAACCGAAATTACAATCCCAATTCATATTGTGGTTTCCACAAAATTCGGGGTCATGATACTAGAACGTGCCGTGACTACAATAAATTTATGCAAAATTTGCCAGAAGAGCAAAGACAGTTCTTCAGATTTGTTTTTGGCAGATCCCGTGTCACCGCCACCAAACATGCTCGCAGGGGCAGTTTCCCCTCAGAATGCTCCCCTCAAGATCTTTAACGATCCACTCCCAAATCATGATAGCAACAGGCTGAATCTAACTGGGATGAACAAGGGTGCAATGACGGGAAACAATGATCATGAAGCCTCGACTTCACTAAGTCCATCAGTTGCGCCACAATTAGGAAATCAACCGAGACCCAAGATAGTCAGTTTGGTAGAACTAGACGTTGAACTACCTATCGAAGCTATAACAAGAACACGAGAGTATTTCTCTCAACCAAGCCCAAGTCATCTGCCAGAAACAGATAAGAGTCAACAAATAGTAGAAAAACCCGTGGGTGCCTATGATTTAATTAGCGACCTAACAAAGACCTTCTCACACATTTCATTTTTGGACTTACTAAAGAACTCTCCTACTCACAGAGCTTCTCTTTTAGAAGCATTAGGTTTAGGTCATCTAATTAACATCACTCCACCTCCTGAAACACAAGTAAATCACGTAGATTTTGATATCCACCCTCCGGGGCAGCCGGACAAGGATGTCGAATTTATATTCGAAATAAGTAAAATGCCTACAGATGCTGAGATTACACGCCGAGGTGATCCAACCTTACACTTACAAGTATGGGTTTATAATAACTACGTAAAACGGGTAATGGTTGATGATGGGGCTGCAGTTAACATAGTCCCCTTCTCTTTCCTCCAAAAACTAGGATATGGGGAAACAAACTGTTCCACCACTTGAAATACATTGAGAGGCTATGATAGCCTTAAAGCCACTTCGATAGGAACTATAATACTACCGGTCACCTTAGGACCCAAAACAATCCTGACTGAGTTTTATATTATAGATCGGGAAACTAATTATAATATGATCATCGGCCGACCATGGATACACCGAATGAAGGAAATCCCTTCTACTTTATTCCAAGAAGTAAGATTCCTGCATCTAGGAAAGGTATTTGTAGCCAAAGGTGATCCAAAACCTTTCGATATACACCTAGCTGACTTAAAGAAAAGACCAGGTGTGCACTCGAAATTTGAACTTCCAACAAACCAACTTAATAAACCCACTGACCCAAAACCAGAGGAGAAGTTGGTACCTACAACGGATCTTGAAACTATCATCATAGCCAAAACAACCCCAACCCCCAAAGATAAGGCTAAAGAAACGGTGTCATTAGGGACTACTGCAAAAATCGTTGAATTAATAGAACAAGATTTACCAATTTTCTTACCATTTGATTCAGTAGGCATAGGATATTCACTAGGTGTTGGTTCCCTTCCATCGAGGATCTCTGCATGGTAGAAGTGGAGTCAAACGCAGTGAGATACCCCAACATATTTACTCCGGATAAGTATTGGACTCTCCATTTCGACGGAGCTAAATGCCGTTATGGAGCGGGGCGGGTATAATTCTTACTTCGCTTTGAAGAGAAAGTCCTACCATTTGCCTTTAAGCTAAATTTTAAATGCACAAACAACGACAACGAGTATGAAGCCCTCCTCCTTGGCCTCACCTTAGCCAAAAGAATTGGTATTGATAACATCGAGTCTTAGGAGAATCACAATTAGTGACAAACTAGGTTTATGAAATATACGAAACCAAAGCCGAACACTTACTGACTTTACAAAAAGCCGTATTAGATTTAAGCAAGGTGTTTAACTTCATATCCATTGAAGCAATCCCATGAGAGAAAAATCTTCTCGCCGATTCAATAGCAACTTCAGCATCGCGTTTTACTCCAAGCAATGAGTTAGAAGATACCCATTTCACGGTGTCCATTCGTGATGAATCATTGAAAAAAACAATGACAAATCCCCTTTCAAGTGGAAGTGAATCTACCATCCTAGACCATGTTGATAGTCACATGGCCACTTTGGATTACTTAAACACCTATGTAGCACTACATCTCTCCTATCATATGCTAGATTTGTCCTTGATTCCACATTTGTCTTCCTATTTTGGAAATCCCATGATGGATCTCCCCTCACAAATGGAACCTAGCATATACGCTGTAGAAAATGGGGATGATTTGGATTTGCCTCCAAAGAGCACCACGAGTTTGAAGAGGGTAATGCCTCTTTAATTGAGGAAACAATCGATGTCAACATCGGGACAGATGACGAACCAAAAATCTTGAAATTAGGATCATCCTTAACCCCAGAAGAAGTAGAGATACACACTCGGATCCTCAAAGAACATCAGAAGGTGTTTGCATTTAATTATAAGGAGATGACAGGAGTCGCACCCCACATTGCGGTGCACAACCTCGTCACTAAATTAGATGCAAAGCCAGTTAAACAAAAATCAAGACCCATGAAGCCCAAGGTAGCTCTCATGGTAAAGGAGGAAGTAATAAAACTCCTCCAAGTAGGATTTATCAAGCCAGTCGACTACTCCCAATGGGTATCGAACATCATTCCCGTTCTCAAGAAGAATGGAAAGATACGCATCTGCATAGATTTTCGAGACATCAACAAAGCATGTCCTAAGGACGACTTCCCGTTACCATCTATCGATGTCATTGTTGATGCAACAACTAGATTTGAACTTTTGTCTCTCATGGATGGATTCTCGGGATACAATCAAATCAAAATATCTGAGCAAGATCAAGCTAAAACTACATTTATAACTCCTTGGGGAACCTATTGCTACGTTGTTATGCCATTCGGTCTCAAGAACGCCGGTGCTATGTACCAGTGAGCTATGACATATATATTCCACGATTTAATTCATAAAATCGTGGAATCCTACGTTGATGACTTGTTGGCTAAGGCCAAGAAGCGTTGTGACCATCTAGAAGTACTCCACGTCATTCTTTCACGCCTAATAGAATACGGAGTCACACTAAATCCAGAAAAATGCGTCTTTGGCGTAACAGGAGGAAAGCTCCTAGGTTACATCATATCGTCATGGATAGATGTTGATCCAACCAAAATTCGGGCTGTCCTCGAAATGGTCCCACCTTCGAATGAATCTAGAATCAGGTCATTTCTCGGAAAGCTGGGTGCAATACGAAGATTCATCCCAGACTTGAGCTTCTCCGTTCATCCAATCAAAAATTTACTCAAGAAAGACTATAGCATTGATTGGACCGAAGACTGCAATGAAGCCTTTGATGCAGTTAAGCATTTCCTGTTGTCACCACCTACGCTAATGCCACCTAAGCTAGATCACCCGTTAATTCTATATTCACGAGCTACCAATGTCTCATTAGCTTGTATGTTGGCCCAAGAGGACGATGACAAGAGAGAACGTGTGATTTATTTCATTAGTCGAACGTTACTTGACTATGAAACACGTTATACACAGGCAGAATGAGAATGCCTTGCCATAGTCTTTGCTACTAAATGCTTAAGACACTATATGTTGAATCAAGAAACGAGGGTCATGGTAAAAACAAACCACTTACAAACTTTCCTCACACAAGGGTCATTGTCTAAAAAGGCTGGACGTTTTGTAACCTTAATGGGAGAATTCAAATTAACGTTTGTAAATCAGAAGTCAGTTAAGGGACAAATCATTGCGGATTGGTTAGCTAATAACCCATTAGATGGAGGCGATCTAGTAGATTTAGATTTTCTAGATGAGTGCGTATACTACATCGAAACCCGACCTTCTATCTCTGAGTGTCCCTGGTACACTGATATCATTAATTATATCATGGACCATACATACCCAGAAGGAGCTACACCACAACAAAGAAGGCGGTTACGTATTATCGTAGCCAAGTACGTCATTATAGAGCAAGTGCTCTATTGAAAAGCATTCGATGGAATGCTCCTAAGATGTGTCGACATAGAAGAATCCAAGAAGATTCTCTATGAATCCCACAGTGGAATATGTGGAGGCCACTTCGGTGGCCATGCCACCGCTCGAAAAATACATCAAATGGGCTATTTCTGGCCCACTCTAGAACACGATGTAGTAGAGTTTGTACGTGAGATGTCATAAGTGCCAAAAATTCTCCCATGAGATCCACATACCGGCACAACCTCTGCGCAACCAATCACTACTCCATGGCCCTTTTCTACAAGGGGCCTAGATTTGATAGGGAAATTCTCTCCCTCATCTACAGATGGCCACAATTTTATAATCACGGCCACTGAATATTTCACCAAGTGGGTAGAGGCTATGCCTCTTACTACTGTACCTAGTTATGTAATCGCCAAGTTCATCTTAAACCAAATCATTTGCAAATATGGTATCTCGCAAATCATTATCTCCGATAATGGAACTTCTTTTAAGAATGAAGAGGTTCGCAAACTATGCAACAAATTTAAGATGAGCCATCATACGGCTTCCTTGTATTACCCTCAAGCCAACGGAAAGGCTGAAGCAAAAAACAAGACACTGAAAGCCATTCTTCTTAAAACTGTGAAAGAAAACAAATGAGATTGGCATTTGAAGTTATATCCGGCCTTGTGGGCCCACCGAACCTCGATAAAAACACCAACGGGAGCAACTCCTTTCTCACTAGTGTTCGGGGCAGAGGCAGTTCTCCCACTCGAGGTTGAAATACCCAGTCTCCGCATTTCATTACAAGGGATTCTGGATGAAGACGCTTACAGAGAAGCACGTCTTTCTCAACTAGAAAGCCTAGATGAAACTAGGTTAGATGCTGAACAGTGACATAGAATCTATGCTGACCGGATGTGCCGGCAGTACAACAAGAAGGTCTATGAATGCGACATATACGAAGGGGATCTAGTTCTAAGACTAGACAACCAAATCAACAAGAAGACCGGCGAAGGAAGGAAATTCCGGCCCAAATGGTTGGGCCCATACCGAGTCATGAAGGACTATGGAAATGGTGCATACCTCTTATGTACGCTAGAAGGTGAGGAATTTGGTGAAACAGTCAATTCCCTGCACCTCAAGTGGTTCTACGCATAAGTAGCTAGCACTACTTATATACATATATATTTACATTGCATCTTCATATAGATTAAGATCATTTTGTCTCGCTTGTCTCTTACATGAATGATGATCAAGGAATCTATTCTCAAAGAAATTCATAGCAAACTCATGATGTTGTTGGCATAAACTCTTTAATCATACCTCTCCATTTTCATGATATCATCAAATTATCTCAGAATCATTTTATCAAATAAAGTCAGACATGACGAAGTCTTAACGGTAACCATACCAAGATCTCGCAAGCTTATTCTCACTTTGATTTCTTCTTAGGGCAGGTGTCTTGCCTATGGTCTGTTCTAGAAGCTTCATGGTGTCACATCTATCCCATATGTATATCTCTTTGGAAATAAGCACATACTGACATTTTACTCAAATAAACAAGTCAAAAAGTGATTAAACAGAAAATTTTAATTTTACACATTTCCTTGCCTCACCAACCTTCGGTGATGAGCTTTCGTCTCTTACTAGTGACGTAGGGTTGGGAAGGGATGGAAATGCCCTTACTCGCCTATACCTTTCCCACGGTGATAGACCCACGCTTCTTGCTAGTAGCATGGGGCAAAGTGTAGGGGGTCCTCTTGACAAATAAATGCAAATGATCATACGCAAACAATTCAATCTTTGAAACTTTGAGTCAAAAACAAATGAATCAGATGTTCAAAATTCCAAGAGAGTTTAAATCCTACAAACCCAGATTTTGTCTACTAAGTGGCCATCTACAGATCTAAGTCTAGATAAACCACAAAGTAAGTTGCATTCTAAACTATGAAGTCACTCGGGTAGAGTAAGCTTGTAGCTTCCAATTTGGTTCCACTAAAGCTTTGTCTGTCTTTCATCACTATCATTTCAGCTACACCTCATAACTTGTGCCCTTTCTAGCTCTCCATGATGAGCCCTCGCATCTTACTAGTTGTGTGGAGTTAGGAGTGGGGCAAGTTAACTGTTCATCATACTGGTTATATTCATCACTTTGCAAAACAAACATGAGATATCAAAAATTGCTTACGGAAGCTAAGATTCAAAATCACATTATATCTACATATATCAGCATCATGAAATACACAAAAGGAAACAAACATTTGCATCATTTGTTCTCCATTGCATACATTCTAAAAAGCATATAAACATACATCGTAGTATACATAGGGAAACTGGAAATAGAAAGGAAACCATGAGTGCCAAGATTTTGATCCAAAACGAATGCATATATATAAATGATCAACGTTTATATACAATGCCATCATGCACTAAGCATGGTCAAAACGCTCAAAGAGCCCGTGATATACAAAGGAATATATAGTACAAAATCTACGAGAGCCAAGTGGCCTCTCAATCCCTACGCAACCCCTCCGAAGGTGCATGCCCATGCCTAGGACTCCGGCTACGCCGGTGCTCTGAATGTACGGAGGGCTCAGGATCCCGAGGAGCATCCGCAGTCTCACCACGAGAATGGCTCCTCATAAGACGCTCAGCCGTCTTGTACCCCGCTAGCTTGCGGTGCGAAGGGTCGATACCATCCTGGCCACGTGCCAGACTAGAGCGAACACGTCAGTATGCCTACCAGCCTGCCGAGGGCTCCCGGCGTCTACTGACAGCTCTACACATGTCCTATCCATGGGGATCATCAGGGAATCAGTACATACCCTGCGGATCAAATCCCGTCACTCATCAACAGTCTCTGCAAACAAAGGAGAAAATGAATTAGAAACTAAGCAAGAGGCTAAAAGATACCAAATAAAAACTAAGGAGAGCCTACAAATAAACATTAAAAGGGAGAAAGGGTAACTTACTCGAGATCACTGAGCCTCCGGGATGGGTCATTTGGGCCGGCACTGCCGCGGATGCGATGCCGCTGATTGAGGGGCTCCTCCGGCAAGAGCAATGTGTCACCCTGTAACGGACTCATCCTCTCCACCATGGCCCTAGGAGAGTGGCTCCTCTGAAACCACAGTCACCCTCTCTGCGCCTCGCTCGGCCCTCTCTGCTGCGATAATGTCCCGAGTGTCATGCCACTCGGGATCGCTCGTCCCTCGGTCTCCTCCTCGTCCCTCCTCTCGTGAACTCCTCAAACTCGAGTCAATATCAATAGGGTCATCGCTGCTATGCATGCGCAAGACCCGCGGCAATCAAGTAAAGGTGCCGAGATTCACCGTCTCTCCCTCTAGCATGAACTATCCTCCTGGCTGCAATGGGAATGCCAGGAGTAATCACTGTCCAACCTCGGCCTCTAGGCCCCCCTCTGGCCTCACGAACTAATCTGTAGACTGGTGCCACTGGGGGAAGCATACCCATATATGGTAGGCCAAACTGCTGAGGAACCCGGCCAAAGGGGTGCGCTCCACTCGTCCCACCCTATTAATGAGCTGCCTGTGGTGGAGCGGGAGATCAAGGTAAAATTCTCCTCGCCCCATATGCCCGCCATGGTCTCGATCTGATGTCGCCTCCATGTTGGCGTGTAGTCGGGAGGAGGCGGGCGATGAGGTGCTCAAGCACCGACATGTCTGTCCATCTGGTTGCCCTAACAGCTCCAGGATCTGCCACCTCCACACCCCTGCCATAGGGGATGAAATGCTCATAAACCCAACTCATGACTAGAGTCGGGTGGCTCAATGACTGCCCCTGTAAACGGACCACCCTATATAGATCATGGTAGGTGGTCCTAAGAATGTCTGCTCCCTAAGTGTATATCCGACCGTGCCCCTCTATCTATGCAATAATGGGGGCCCAGCAGTATAATAATGTGTCCCCTCCCTTGTCCCCGATCAATCTCGAGGCAAGGATCCCCATGATGGCTGTTGAAATATGGGGATGGGCAAAGAAGGAATGGATTGAACTCTCACCCCCTTCTTCGACCCCATGGAGATGACCTGCATCTCCTATATAAGTCGCCCACTATGCAATTTGTGCCCGTGAGCCTGCTGTCTCCAAAGTGAGTCGCCTCGATGATCGGGACCCCTGAATGCGTAGATGTCCTCCAATGTAATGGTCCACTCGCCACGGACCCCTGACAATCAGAAGGTGTTCCGATCTGCATCCCAGTAAGAGAATAAGTCATAAAGGATGTGACTAGATGGTGTAACATGGGGCACGTGTGATATGCGTAATATGCCAGCCCTCTGAAGTGTGTCCTCCTCATCCTGTGAAAGGGCATCTAATACCCCTGGGAGCCAATCACACTCCTCTCTCTGCTCCATCGGATGTACTCCTCTCTCGCCTACATACACCCAAAAACACACAAAACAGAGCAAGTTAGTATCTGAACAATACTGAGAAAGTCATAAAAACACGTAGAAATGCTAAAAATATAAACACAATCTCAAAAACAGGTTCCATTTGCATTCTGTGCAAAACCGCCACCCTGAGCAGGGAGGCGGTTTTATAACCGCCACCTTAAAGGCGGCGGTCGTGTAATCGCTGCTGCTCGACAGGCGGCGGTATGTAACCACCACCCTGGCTAGGGTGGCGGTCGTGGTCCGAAAACCCACGTGGGTTTTTAACCTAAAAAGGCCTAAGAAGTGTAAAAACAGCCATTTAACTTAAAAAAAGAGCATACCAGTAGGTGCCCCCTAGGTGGACCTTTTAACACTAGCATTTTCAAAAATGACCCCCATCAGCAGAGTATTTAGCATTTCAAAATTAAGGGGGGAAAAACAATAAACTGAAGAAAACTAACCTGTGATCGCTGAGGTTGGTGTTCCGCACGTGGAGGCATGATCACGATCTCGCTGTGAACGTTTCGACTCTACTCACGTAAGAAACTGTCACCGTGGGTCCCAGAGCTCAAAATCAATCAAATCGACTCGCGCAAATGAATAGGAAAATGGGCCCACTTTCATATATATAGCACTCTGTTTCATTTTAAAAATGACTTTTTCATAGGTTTGGAGCGCTGATGGAGGTAAGTTCCTATCCCCGCACAAATGGTACGTTCTCATTCCCTGTTATTCTTAGTGTTTATTTTTCGAACTATTGTATCTATCTGCACTTGAGTTCTCTTTTCATTTTGCAGGTAGCGGGAATTTTGGATGGCGTCATTTCAACACACGGACGTGTCAGGTATAACTTCTAACTTCCCATTTCGGGACGCCATACTTAGACCCACCGTTTACGCCTCTTCATGGCTAAAACACTCTTCTGAGGGGGCAATATGTACGTACCCAAAATTGTAAGGTACCGCATCACGAATAAAGTGTAACAAGTGCCCCAATGATGATACAGGTCTCTTCGCAAGGTGTTTTGGATCCGAGAAAAGCTCTCCGAGTGTGCGTTAACATCCCGCATGCCCCGCTTAGCCCCGCGTCCTTTGTTTTTCCTTTTTCCTCTCTTTTCTTGGCCTTTTGCTCTTCAGTGATGAAACGCCACCCTGCATGGGTGGCAGCCTTGTGACCACTGCCCGATCGATCGGGCGGCGGTCTCAGAACCGCCGCCTTGCTCAGAGCGGCGGTCCTTTACGCATTTTCCAGAAAGCGTTTTAACGTGACTCACGTAAAAATCAATGTTTCACCAGCTTTCCTTGCCGACTTAGGCTTGCATTTATGTTTTTGGTCCCCTGGAATAGTGTTTGGCCATTGTTTATAGTTTTAGAGTTCAGTTTGGTTTTGATCTTTGGGTGAGTGAAAAGCTATAAATAAATGGTTTGTGCACAAGAAAATGGTCTGCCCCTCATTCACTTTCATGCTCTGATTTTCATAGTTCAGTCTTTTATTCTGTTTAGAAGCCATAGTTTTAATTCCTTGCATGCTTAGTTAGCATTGTTCAGCTGTTGGTAAGCCACATACCCATCTTGTCAGGCAGTAGTAATCTTGTTATTTCACCCAATCCATGGAGTAGAATAGCTTAGGAAGCCATTAAAGTTGTAGGTTTTGCTCTTCAAACAGGATAGTTTCGGTGTTCGGACGCTTTATGTTGCATGACTTGCAATAAATCCCGCTAGGAATTACATAAGCCAAGCTCTATACTCTTGCGCTATCCCTCTCCTACTCGCATTATATTGATGCATTCGAGCTGCCTTTGTCCCAATATCATGCTTTTCTGGATTCACGTGAATACAAAAGAACGAGGAGATCACACTGAGGGGACAAGATCACACACACCATCGGATTTGCCACTGTTCTGCGGAATCCAGGTTCTAGCTTTCAAAGTTCTAGTTAGAATCATATCAAATAGAGTAGATAATTGCTTCATTTCAGTAAATTCTATTCTTGATATTGCTGGGAAGCTGTGAGGATTGATAGTTTCTGAGAAACTATGATTCACTCCTCACTTCTGAGGTAGGATCGAGAATCTTGCAGATAGATTAGATGAGCTATTTTATTTGTTTAGAATAAATCTACAAATTGCAGGCAAATAACTACACTCGGTTATCTTGTTTGTTTTAAATTTTTATTTAGTTGTTATTTCTAGATACGTTTAAATAGCTACTTTTCTTAAATTCTTAAAAGGTTTCTCGAAAAATAGAAGTTATATATGTTTTAGATTTATTCCACGTAGTTTAAATTTACTTTGTTACAGTTAGATTTACATTTTGTTTTGTATGACAATCACGGGACCCCAGGAGCCCAGAGAATACGTATTTGAGCCAATCGTGCCTCAACCCAACCTCGTCACAGCAATAGTTGACATAGACCAGAACCTTAGAATACAAGTCTTCCAAACAACAACAGATTTACGACTGATCAGCTCTCAGTTGAGAGGATTAAATATAGAAGACGACCAAGCACACACGTTTTGGTCAAATCAACCGAACTACAGATTACCCTAGGCAAACATTCACATGACTGTAGAAGGGTTCGAAAGAGAACAAACCTTTGGTTGTGATCCTTTGGTCCCACAGCCAGATGCAGGAGACACTCTCACAGACATAGATACTAGTTTAAGAATCCAGGTTGCACGAACGCCTGTGAGATATTCTGAGAAAATCACACAGTTATTGAGTCTAAACGTAGAAGCTGAGAAAGCGTACGATTACTAGATACTAGGGATTAGGACTTGATTTCATACATGACCATAGCAGGACCGCAACAACCAAGAGTCTACGGTTGTGATCCACAAATCCCACAACCTAACGAATCCATAAGTCAATCAGATATAGACACTGGCCTACGCACACTAATATTCCAGTCCACTCCACTTCCACCCATCATCATTGAGCAATTATCCTTACTAGATATAGTGGCTAACAAAGCTAGAGAATTCTGGACTAGGCCAGAGAATCGTCTGTAGAGTCGATTGCATTCATTACCCACCATATGACCTTATTTAGAGACATACAGAAACTATCCCAGGTCATTTTCCACGTATTCCACAACCCATAGATCGAATCATGCGAACTCGATATTGATTAGAGCCTTCGAGCAGCAGTCATCCTCTTTGATTGATCTATCACACCACCCTGAGTTAGAGGGCCTTCTTTGCCTTAGATTCACAAATTCCACTAGTGCGTGTCGAAGACATTAGATTACCTAACTAGTCTGTCTACATCCCACGAATATTCCATCCCCACCGGCTGTCTCGGCACGACCTCGAGAGGTCGGGCACGCGGAAGAGTTACTGTAGATTCCCACGCCGCTTGTCGCTTTTCCGGCATACAATCACCATTAAGAAAAATGATTTTGACATCCATTTGATGAATCTCCTAACCATATTGGGTAGCCAATGCAAGAAGAATTCTAACAGTGCTAATCTTAGCTACAAGAGAAAAAGTCTCAACATAATCAAGACCAAGTTTCTGAGTGAAACCACGAGCCTTGCCTTAAATTTGTAAATTTCTCCTATAGAGATATACTTGATTTTATACAACCACCTAGAGCCTACAATGCTTTGCTTAGAAGGAGGAGGGACAAGTTCCCAAGTATTATTTTTAATCAAAGCATTGTATTCATATTTCATAGCCTAAATCCATCTATCATCTTGATAGGATTATTCAAAAGATTATGGTTCTACCTCATAGAGGGTCATCAATGCATGATAAGAGTCGACTACAAGTTATCTTTCTAATATAACTAGCCGAGAGTATTGAACAATACTTTGAGCCTATTTAGGAACCTTGTGATGTAATACATTTTAAGAAGACTCCCCCTCAATCTCCATCATATCTAGATTAGGATAATCATCCTCTTGAAATTATGTTTCCATAATATTAGGATAAATATTATCGAGGCTTTATCTTAGGATTAGCACAGAGAGTTCATGAGAAGCATGACAAAATATCTTTTCCAATACTTGAACATTTTTGTTTTCAACAATATCACACTTGAAAGGATCATAAACTCTCAGTCTTTTAGTTCTACAACTATAGCCAACAAAAACACAAGAAAATAAGGTCGGATTGAGCTTCTTCCTTTTGTCTTTTGGAATGAAGATAAAAGTAGGACTACAAAATGTTCTTTAGTGAGAGACATCTGGTTTTTTCTTTGTCCATACTTCATAAGGAGTAGCTTGATGAATAGTTTTAGTAGACAATCTATTAAGAATATAGACAACATTATTCATAGCTTCAGCCCATAAGAACTTAGGCATATTGGATGCATGAATCATAGACCTAGACATTTCCAAGACATTCCTATTCTTTCTTTCTGCAATGCCATTTTGATGTGGGGAATAGGTAGTAGTCAAATTTCTCGAACCCCACATGACACACATAACTTGTCAAAATTTTGTTGACATATTATCCTCCATCATCATTCCTAATTCTTTTAATTTTTAGATTAGAAGCATTCTCAACTAGAGCTTTAAATTCTTGAAACTTAGACAGGACAACAAACTTTTTCTTAATGAAGTAAGACCAAGTCATTCTAGAGAATTCATTAATAATGAAAACAACATACAAAACATCACCGAGAGAAGAAAATTCAAGTGGTCCTCTTACATCATTGTGAATAACTCCTAATAAGCGAGGAGAATTGAAATCATGATGTTTTTGAAATGGTTCAACATGTTGCTTACCACATAAAAAATTTCACATGTTTCATGATCAGATTTCATCTTATGGAGGCCAACAACAAGATTAAGTATAGACATTTCATACAAGATTTTCAAATTTACGTGACCTAGTCTTTCATACCAAAGCTGAATATCATTTCTAGAAGAGGAATAAAAGCAAGCTTCGAGACACAAAACTATTAAAGATATAAAATCCATTTTTCTGAATACCAGAAGCAATAATATTACTGAATTTATATTTTACATACTACTCATCTTGTAAACAAACCAATTTACAATTTTATTTAGATAGTTGAGAGCAAGATAGAAGATTATTTTTAGTTGAGGAACATACAAGACATTCCTACCATTTGATAATCTAACATTGCCACAACCTTCAGATTTAATAATGGAATTATATCCTAGATATATGTTCTCCTCACATTTAACTATATCTGAGAGGATACCAAGAGTAAAAGTCATGTGCCTAGAGGCACCACTATCAAGAATCCATTCATTTTCATTTGAGGTTGAGAGGGTAATATATAGGGCAATAGATTGCTCAACCACATTTTCTTGATTTTTCTTATGATTATTAGGCTTGTTGTTCTTAGCATTCTTAATTGATTTGTTAGTATTTACTCTACAATCAGACTCTTTATGCCCAAATTTTCCACACTTGTTACAAGTGCCATTAAATTTGACTTTAAAATTATTTATTTTTCTTAGCAAAATTGAATTTGGGATTGGATTTAAATTTAGATATGATATTAGAGTTATATTTAGGATTGTTGTTTCTATTATGAGAAAACTTGTGATTATGAGAGAACAAGGCTTGAGAAGCAGTCTCTTTTGAATTAAAATTCTCCATTACTCACTCTTCTTGAATTAATAGAGAAGAAAAAGTATCCAAATCAGGTAGATCATTCTCATTTTGATACTTAGAATTAAGAATAGATATATAATTTCTAAATTTTTCATGGATATTTATCTGAATTATAAAATATAGGAGCTTATCTTGAAACAATTCATAGTTACAACCATCCAATTGAGCTTTAATGTTCTTAATTTTAGCTAGATAATTAACTATTTTCTCATCCCCTTTCATAGGAGTTGTAAACAATTCCATAATAAGATTAATTATTTTGACAAACAATTGCCTTCATGCATTGTCTCTAATTGCTTCCATGCATCAGTAGGTGAGTCCATATGACCTATATGCATTAAGAATTCATCTTTTATGCTTTGCAAAAGGATGGAAAGAGCTTCTTGAGATCTCTGAGAGAAGGAGCTAAGATTTTAAGGGGTAGTTTGTCTCCTATGAGATGTTTTCCCACACCAGTCACAATATCCCATAGTTTCCTAGCCATAAAACATGCTTTTAATTGAACTCTCCATATGCTATAATTTTTTCCATTTAATAATAGAGATTTATCCATTGAAAAACTAGAGGAACTATCCATTCTAAGAAAAATAAAAAACAGAGAGCAATAAATTACAATTTTAAATACAATGGAAAGGTTCAAGAACCAAGAAGCAAGATCTGCAGAACTCAAAAAACAAACCGTGAAAGATTGCAGAGTAGAGGAGAAAAAGTTATAAATTTTTTAAATTTTGAAATCCGTAGCACAAAGGAATTCAAAACCCGTGGTACAAGGAAATAGACACCCATGGTAATTGATAAAAATAGAACCCACGGTATAAAAAAATATTAAACTCGCGATCAACAAACAAAATAAACACATGCATAAAAAACTATAACAATTTTGACAAATGTGAAAAGAGGATACATGTGTCGATTTTCAATTAGATCAAACTTCACATCAGTAGCTAATAAGTAAGAAGACAGTTAATTAAAAATAGACACCAAAATTGTATACACATGTCTTTAATTAATTAGTTCACTATTTCACACTCGAAAAAATTTAAACAAAATGCGAAAGCAAAGACAGTAAAAAAATCAATCAAATGATGCCACTTGTCAAAGATCTAACAACTAACAATATACACTTGGTGGCTTTCTGCCAAAATTTAACTAGATTGCCTTAGGTGGAATTAAAGTCCCGAAATAAGCTAAACTTAAAAATAAAGTTTGGGTCCGAAAAAATAAGAGATAGGTGTCACAATATAAGAGGCTAATCCAAAGCAAAGACTAACACCCTAACACTTGTGAAGACCAACACAACAAAATATTAATACATGTGTCCAAATGCAATCGGTTTTCACTTCTTAGTACAACCAAAATGACTATGGACACATGTGGAGCCTTTTAAATCACTCACTTTTCAGAATACTAAAAAACACTAAAAATGTAAAAAGGTGGCTAATTCTTATTGGATAGCCACTACCACAAATGAAAAGACTGACATATGTGAAATATGGAGCAATTCTATCAGTTGGTATTTCACAAACCGAGAAATGTAAAATGTGAAGACACACAAAGCAACCCTATCGACTCAACCTTTGTAGATAAAAGAAGCAACTAACACACAACTAAAAAATTGAAATGTGAAGATAATTAGAGAAAAACTATTGCCTCAAACTTCATAAATGACAGAAGAAATCAAAAAAAAAAATGACAATGCGAAATATGAAGCTACTTTGAGCAATCCTATTGGCCCAAATTTCACAAATGACAGAGGAAATAAAAGTCAAATCGACAATGTGAAGACATGTGTAAAGCCCTTATTGGCTCTGTTGGTTTTTGAATTAGCACTTTAGTGATCAATAGTCAGGGGACAGTGAGTCCCTCCTCTTTATGGGAGAGGTTCCCTTATTGAAAGTGAGCAAAGAGCAAAGCTTATATACAAATATATAACTTTCATATTGATGAGGACTTCTGATTATTTTGAAATGTTTCATACCAATATGGATTATCAATACATAAGAATGGAAGAACAAAGAAACTGAAAGGGAAGAATATAACAATACTTTCAGGTAATATAGATAGCAGAATATAACCTTACATGTACTTAGAAATAGGGATACAAAATATAATCATTCACATTTGCAACATCAGATATTATTCCACAGGCACAAAGTTCTGGAAATCATATCATAAGAACACAAAGTTTCTTAACATGAAAGGTTGATGATTCACAAATTTCAGACAAGAAAAGAAAAGGATAGTAGATGAAAATTAGAGACAAGGGAAATTCTTCTGTATTGATTACTTTCAATTATCTTTACATTTCAAAAAGTATCAGAGTCCCCCAAATAATGGCATGGAGAGCCCATTAAATAGCTTACCAAAACAATTACATTTGGTTCCAACTTCTTTTAATCTAAAAGATTAAAGACTACTTAAGAAATACATTAATAGAATAGTCCTTAACCAAATATTACATCATGGGATTACAACTTCAAATTAGAGGAAGTGTCTTAGGATTCGAGGTAGAAGCATCCAAAGGAGGATTAGGAGTGCCAACTATCTTAAGAATCCAATGTCTAAATCTTTTCAATGCTTCAGCTATCTCCATGCACTTCGGGATGGTGGTGTTAGAAGTGGCATGAGTCCATATACCAAGGCACTTTTCCATATCCTTCTCAAACTCTGTGTTTTCAAGAAACTCCTTGTTTTCCTTGGTGATAGCTGATTGAAGGGAGAAAACCTCCTTCATCTTCTCTTTAGACATTGAATCTTCCTTGACAAAGGTACTAAATTGAGCCTTGATCTCCTGTATAGAAAAGTGATCACCTAAGGCTTCATTCTGGATTTGAAAATGAATATCTTGGAAGGCAGACATAACACAAGCCTTGAAATATTCTCCTTTTGCCACATGTTTTTAGTTCTCCTAATGTTTCCTACAAAACTTTGATCTTCCACTCAAAATTGAAAAACTA
This sequence comes from Taxus wallichiana var. yunnanensis, assembly GCA_018340775.1. Taxonomy (NCBI): domain Eukaryota; kingdom Viridiplantae; phylum Streptophyta; class Pinopsida; order Cupressales; family Taxaceae; genus Taxus; species Taxus wallichiana. Next base: position 345,845,221 of record CM031235.1, on the reverse strand, counting down.
GGGTCTTGACAAATTTCTCTTAGCCTCATCAAATACCTTGTTTTCCAACAAGATTTGCTCATCTGTCCTACTCGTTAAGTGGAGATCTTGGATGCACTCACACCATAACTTCAGATATTTCTCCAAGCCACTGAGTGTTGTGGTGAATTTCAATTATAATTTGGATACTTTCTCATATGATTTGAAGGCCTCCTCAATGAAGTTCAATCCTACCACTGTCATATCATCAACCAGTGATTCAATGGCCTTTCCATAGGTGGCATACTTATGAATATCTTTGATGGTCTGAACTTCATCCTTGTTGAGAACTATGGGAGGTGGAAGAGTGGTTAGTGGAGTTGGATCCAAGACCTTATCCTTTGCCAACAAGGATTTTATAAAATTTGAAAGAACTTGGTTCTATTCCTCCAATTGCTCCACAATTTTTTTACCCTTCTCAACATGTTTAATAACTCTGGTCATAGTTTCTCTGAGGTTATGAACCTCACTTTTAGGTGTTGACTCTCCAAGTGGAATCCTTGTGAGTTCTAAGTTAGAAATTAGAAGGTCTTTCTCCTCTTTGTCCACCTTAGGCTTTGCAATCTCCATGAATTGTTGGCCCTTAGAATCTGACACTAGCCTCGAGGTAATCTTTGCTTTCTTTTCCAGAGGAGGAGTAGACTCGAGTAAGGCTGCCACAACATCAAACTTGGGAACCACAATTTGAGAAGTAGACTTCCTTTTCTTTCTATCAACGAATGGTTGAACCCAAGAAAAGGAAGAGGAAGAGGAAGAAGGAGAAATGGGTCCAAGTGCAAGTGTACTCATTGCACTCAATGTTTGCACCACAGATGTCTCCAATGGAGAAGTTGGCATATCTTTAGAAATATCCCTGGAAGAAGGGTCCACCAAACCTAGAGACTCAGACATTTGGCCTTTATTTTCCATCTCAAGTAGTGTTGATAGGGGATTCTTCCTCTTCTTTCAGCTCTTCATTGTTATCCTCACTCAAAACAACATCTTTTGGCTCTATGGGAACCTATGGCTGCTCCAAAGGAAATTCTTCCTTTTCTTCTACAATTTGCTCTTGCTTGACAACCTTGCCTTTCTTCATGTATACCTTTGTTGAAGAGGAAGGAGTGGACTGTTCAGGAACCTCAACATTGAGTGCAAGTTCTTCTTTCCTAGGAGAGGAAGTTTCTTATGAAGAAGACCTAGATTTTCTCATCCTGAAGGTTTGCATCTTCTTATCAAACCAGAGCTTGGTTCTTACAAGAATGGGGTTGATCACCTCTTTCAAATCATCCTACTCTCTTACAAACCAATCAATGGTTTCAAGAGGAGTGTGTTTGATGGACCTCTCATATTCAATGGATTACAGGTCTTCATCATCATCCTAGAGCTTATTAGGTACTTTGTAGAGATTGAAAACTATGATTTGTTGAAGAGAAAGTCTACCAAAGTACCTTCTCCGGCCTCAAAGTCATCTACGTAATCAACCCAATAATATTTAGTATCTGCAAGGTGATAGAAACCCATTTTGAAATTCTTAGCAATATATCCCTTGATATCAAAGAAAGTTCTAGGATTGAAGTGATGAAGGGTGAGAGGAGAAATAGTTCTATCAATGTTCTGAGCATCTAGGGCTATCTTGCATGTATAATTTCCCAAGGTGATAGGGAAACAAATGCCAGCAATATTTTTATCTCTGCAAGTCCTGTGAAGTTTGTCCAATTATCTGCAAATCTCAACAAGGGCCATTTTTTCATTACAAAACATAGGAAGCTTTAGAGGAAGGCCTTCAAAACTAGCTATCCTGATGTATGAAAACTTTCTGAATTGAGTGAAGAAACTCCCATATTCAGAGATCAAGGTCTTTTCTTCCTCGGAAAATCTTCGAGCAATATTTCCTTCCAAAAGCCTCACAATATACATGGTGAAAGCATCATTGACTCTCTTGAAGTGATGATTATTGACTTTGAGAGTAAATTGAGGATAGTATTCATATATAGGAGCATCCTTCTTATCTTCAATGAAAGAGAAACCAAGCCATTCCTTGGATGCTGCAATGGTGTACATGAGATAGGAGGACATGTAGAATGTATGAGTTCTCTAAACATTGATCAGCTGCTCCATTAGGTTCTCATAGATTATCTCACCCCAATTCAAATTCTACTTCCCTTCACAAATGATATTGATAAAGGGACACATCCAAAAGTGAAACTCATTTGTAGAGGGAATTCCCATGATCCTAGCCAGAAGAGTGATGATGTCTAAAAGTTATTCCTTAAAATCAACCCTGAACAATGACTTAGAAAGTCTGGATGCTCCTTCTTAGGGTTCTTTAGCCATGATTTAGCTACCCTAGCCTTGTATCTATCATTGTCATGGTCAAATAGTGTTTGTTCTTGAGCAAGAGTGAGGGTATGAGCATCTTCCACCACTAGGATGTGTAGGGTAGCACAAATAACATCATAATCTAGTTGTGCAACCACTTCACCATGGATATCAACAATCTCCTTGGATTATGGATTGAAACAAGCTCCACAAGTGAGCATGGTATCAATGCACTAGACAGACATGGGGAGACCCCCTGTAAATGTACTTCCCCTATCTTTGAATAATTGGGAGATAGAAGTATGGTTATCGCATCCAAGATTTCTCTAAAAGTCATCAAGGTCGAGGTGCTGAGCTTCATTATTCCCAAAATAGGACACAAAGGTTTCTAATGAGGAGAGATGCTCATGCCCTTTATATTTAATCTTCATTATGAAATAGATAGGGAGGGAAACAACCTTTGATTGAGTGTATTAAAATTCAAAAAATCCCTGCAAGAGAAAACATAGAGGCACAGACGTGAGCAACGAATTATTTTGCAAGAACGCGAGTGGGAGAGAACAAGTAAGCAAGTGCATGAATGAAAGAATGGTTACACTCCTTTAAATAGCCATGAATTCAAATGGATGGAGAGAGAAGACAATGAATGTGCAATAAATGACTCCCACGCCGACTCAAAACATGTGAGATGTGGAAAAGGTGGAACAAAGTGGCCTGCACGATTCATGGGATGCAGGGACACGAGGATGCACAAAGCCGAAATACCCAATCTAAGAAGAATGTGGGAAAAGAGGGTTTAGAGGGCACAAACTTATCCATGGGATACAGGGACACATGGGACACACAGAGCCAATTTTACCAATGGTAAAGTGGAAAATTGGTGAACATGAGGCTCGATGACACTTGGGACACACAGGACAAAAATGTCCAACTTTGCGATGGTAAAGCAATGCAGGTAAAGTGGAAAATTGGTGAACAGGAGGCCCACCTATACTTGGGACATGTGGGACAAAAATGTCTGACTTAGCCGCAAAACATTAAAAATGACCCCAAAGACTGAATTTTTATAACTTTTTGAACTTTTCCCTTCACTTAAACACTTCCAAAGGACACTTCTTTAAAATTTTGAAAATTTGTCTTGAAGAAAGAAGGGAAATTTTGAGAGGTGACAACAGTTGGCTCTTTCTGGGGATGACTTGACTAGGACAGAGGGACGAGGCAAGATCAAGAACCAAAAGAAAACTTTGGGAAAATAGACTAGTGCCTTATCCATTGGGAAAATAGAGTCAAAGGCAAAGCAATATAGAAGACAACACACAAAGGGGAAAAAAACAAGACACAAGGGAAAGACCAAAAATAAGACACTATACACAATATACAGAAGGATTGCCTAGTCACCTAAGACTTGAACAACTTCAAATACTACCCACTATAAGGAAGTGGGAGAGGAGATCCATCCATATAATCCAAATAGAAATAATTTTCTCCAGCAAAGTGTCTTATCTTGAAAGGACCAAGCCAAAGAGAATCAAACTTACCATGGATTCCATGAGGCTCATACCTTTTGTCCCACATTAGGAAAATGTCTCCCACTTGAAAATCTCTAGGTCTGGCCTTTTTTTCAAATAAAGCTTTCACCTTCTATTGGTGAGTAGAGATTCTATCAAAAACTTGCATCTTATCCTCATCCAGCTTCTAGAGATACATGATCCTTTTGTCCAAAGAACTGATGAAACTTGAATCCTCAATAGCCTTCATCAAGTGCAAGGCTAGCAATTCAACTGTTACTAGAAATGAGCTTCAACACCATACACCACTTGAAATGGAGACATTCCAATGGCTCTTTTGGGTGTAATTCTATCTTCCCAGAGGGCATCATAGAGCTTCTTGTGCCAATTCCTTTGAGAGTCATTGAAAAGCTTCTAGATGATGGCTACCAAATTCTTATTTGTTGATTCTGCTTGTCCATTCCCTTGGGGGTAATAATATGAAGAATGAGTAAGGGAAATTCCATACCTATAGCAGAAATCCATCAACTCGGAAGAAGAGAAATTGGAAGCATTATCAGTTACAATTTTTTTGGTACTCCAAATCTTATCAAGATGTTCTCTTTGATAAAATTACACACCACCTTAGAGGTAGTACTTTTGACTGGAATGGCTTCTCCCATTTTGTGAAGTAATCTGTAGCAATTAGCACATGAGTGTGTCCAACACTAGAATGTGGGTTGATAGTTGCAATAAAATCCAATCCCCACTGTTGAATCATCAATGATTACTAGTTTGAGTGGTAAAGCAACCAATTTAGGCCTCCTGACAAAATTTTGACAGGCTTCACACTTTCCTACCCACTTTGATGCATCTTGGAACAATGTCGACCAATAGTACCTTGCACGAATAATTTTGTGAGCAGTGACAACAGATGAGAAATGCCCTCCATAGGCTTGATCATGAAAAGCTGCAAACAATTTCTTTTGTTGGTGTTTGTCCACACATTTAAGGAATCTTCCATCAATGCCTCATTTGAATAAATCATTTTCCCAGAATATGTATTGTGTAGACCTTAGATTAATAGCTCCCTTTTCCTTTTCACTTAAGTGAGATGGAAATTTTCCATAAGGAAGAAAATGTGCAATATCAACATACCACTCATTTTTGAACTGAGAAAGAGAACAATATGAACATCAACCCCTTATGTGGACAATTCCTCATCATCTCCCTTGGCGATAAGTTCACATAATCCTTTACCCCATACTAGCTTTGTTGGCCTGATATCAAGGTCATATTCCTAAACCTTTTCCACCCAATTGCCTCGCTTAGTTCCGAACTCCTGTTGTATAAGAATAGAGTTGATAGTTGTATTAGGTACAAATACAATAGAGTGAGAATTAAGGACATAAAAATGAAACTTCTTGACAACTTTGACCACTGAAAAAGTGTGTTTCTCCATCAAAGTATACTTCAATTAATGAGCCTTCAAAACGTAGCTCATGAAGGCAATTAGAAGTTCATTATTCTCGATTTCTATGAGTTAGTATATTAGCCAAAGTACTCTTAGTAGCATAGCAATAGATAACTCAAACACTAAGCTTCTTGTAAGGTCTTCTACCCATGGCTATGGTTCGATATCAATTCAACCTATTTTAATGGTTTCAGAAATATGTGACACATAGGGCTTGAAAGAGACACAAATAGCTAGGAAACCAAATGGAACATAAAGTTAAAAAAACTCAATCGAAGAATGTCCAATATTGTACACTAGGTCCAAATTTGTACAAATGATCTTGAAATAACTATAAGGTTTTGAACCAATGTAGTTTCTAGTTGCATTATAAAAAATGAAGCATCTTCAAGTTTATTACTCCTAGATTCTCTATTTAGTAGACCCATATCTCTCATTTATCACTTTGTATAGATAAGTGCATCTTTCCTCTTCTAAATTTGACCAGTAGTATATGTTATCACTAGTTAAAAGTATTAATGCATTTTTTGATATTACAGATTAATGTTAGAAGTTAATTAATAATAATAACCTCTATAACAAACCTTACATCCTTTTTTATTTATTTTACATTCCATAATATTATAAAAATCAATTAGGGTGTAAATTGTTTTGGTGAAATTGACTCTTGAATTGAATATTTTCCTTGAGGTTCCCTTATTTATGCTCATCTACTTCGCTTTGGGGGTTGTATATCTATTTTACATAATCATGATTAATCCTTAATTATTCTATCTTATCTACCTTAATTCCTGTGGGATTTCAATCTCCCGCTAGTATGAGATCCTATTTCCCTTATGTCTATACACAACATGACACTATGGTTCCTACTATTGGCTCATATTATATTACATCTATTTTTACTAATATTATTTTCATTGTCATCACTAACCATGTATAAGGTTAAGTGTCTAATGTTATCTATGATAATCATTCTCATGGCCTTCTTGAGGATGAGGCATAACATATTACACGTTTCTTACAAGAGAATCTTGCGAATGTTGAAATTCTTGTATATGTTTTTGAGATCAACTTACATATGCCTCATAATATCATATAAAGACATATGTTATTACTACATCTATAGTTTCTACATCCATGGGGGAACCTCCTATATACAACACATGATGTCTATATTCCCATTCCTACATCTACCATTGTTCCTACATATAATCATAGTGGTTCACATTCTTCTTATTCTAGCATATAAGATCTTGACACAATTTTTCACATTTTACAAGCTCAAATCTTATAGCTATAATGGTGTACATGTTGAGCCTAGAAATGACTAAGTCCTAGAGTAGAGAATGAGCGTGAGTGGAAGGAAAGATAGGAAGAAAGTGCGTGATGAAGAGCGCATAGGGAGAACTAAGTGCTTGAACAGTTCAGTTTGAGTGAAGGGCTTGAGTAAACATGGAGCATGTGGAGGTTGGCACACATGCACAAAGGAGGGTTCTAAGACTTAGCTACATTGTGGAATATGGTGTTGCATGGAAAGCACGTGAGGATGCGGGTAGGCATGATAAGTGGATAAGGTTAGTGCATGAAGACTTGTGGCCCAAGGAAAGAATATTCCAGGGAATAATCAAGGGTTAATCATTATTCTTAAGGAGCTGTAAAGTGGAAATTAATCATAGCTTTAGCAAGCTGGCATAGGCATTTAAGTATGGTGGAGCATGATCCCTCTTGCATGCAGCCTGCTCATGAGTAATCTTGAGGCGGTGGGGGAGAAATCCCACTCTATTTAAGAATGTGCTTGGGTCCAAAATAATGTGTGTATGGGGATGTGAAGGGCTGCGAGGAAATGAGAGATGATGTGAGAGGAATAGGATATGTGATGCGAGGCACAAGATATTATGGGTGTATAGGAGAGAGCATGGATAAAACCCTTTGAGAAGAGTCATTTTATAGGGCTAGGATGTTATTTCATGATGTATTCAGTTTGCTATGACCCTTTTGATGTAATATGGCTATTGTAAATAGTTGTGAATCAATGAATATGATGGATTGTTATAAATATCTTTGGTTATGGGTCCAAACCCTAGTGTTTTTCATATTTCTCATGGTTCAGATCTAATTTCTTTGTGATGTTGTAGTGTTTACTTTTACATTATGGTTCATTTGTGTTTAGATCTAGTTCCTTCACTTTTGTACCAGAAAGAATAAATGTGTTTTTGTTTCTACAAACATTCCTCCATTAATGGAAAATAATTCTTACAAGGATCACATAAAGGAGGGGCTCAAGTGCCCTCCCGCGCCTCGGTGAGTGCCCAATCAAGGCTGGGTGATGTGCCGACACGCTTTGGGTTTAAAGGGAGTAGGGAAAAGTGAATACATTTTGGTTCCATTTCCAAGACCTCTGTTGAAGTTGTTATAAGAATGGGGAGTGATGATATAATGCTTGACCTTGGAAAATGTTGAGACTTGGCTTAAGAACACGGAGGATGAGTTTGCACAACAATTCAACATTGGACTTGAGTTTGATGCATGTAAATGGGTAGAGGAGCATCTATATCATGAGCTTTATGAGACATTCTTTTGCTGTTTTCCAATAGAACTATATGAATGGTTGTCGGCGTATGCATCGAGGAAGAGTTGGTATTATCGACCTTGTGTTTGGACCTAAGAAGATTATCAATGGCTTCATGATGCTGATCTAACCTAGACTCATGTTGTTGATCGTTGGTGGAGTGGTGTGTTGACTAGCTATACGTTGGAGTACACAGTTTCTATGTACTCTTGCCTAGAGGTTGTTGAGTTTGAGTTCTTGTGAGAACCAAGAGGATCTTTCTTACATGTTATACCATTAGCCATCAAGATCTTGATCATCACTCGAGTTTGGAAGCATTTCCTATGGCTAGCTAAATTCCCACTAAGTATGGGGCACAAAAGCTGGTGTGGTGCAAGATGGCAGATCCTATGACAAAAGTGGAGAGAGAGGAGATATGGCTCAAGTATAATGAAGTGCGAGAGAGGGAATTGGAAAGAAAACATGAAGTTGTAGGATCAATGGAATTATGGAGGCAGACGTTGTAGGAAGGATTTGAGGTTCACGCAGAGAAATGAAACCTAGGTAGTTTGTGCTACCCCATCTTGGAAAGCATGGGAGAAGAACCCCTCATTCTAATGAGAGCTCGTCATATGAAGAAAGGAGAAGAATCGTAGGTATGCATCTAAACCCACCATGTGACCAAACCCTTGCGCTTAGTTTCCCAATTTCTGAGATAAGTATTTCTAATTCAGTTGGCATTGGTAAGAAAACAACATCAGGTAGATATCATTTTACATTACATCCATCTATGGCCACATAGACATTTTCGGTGTTTGGTGGAATCCTATCAGGCACATCATTTAGACAAGGTGTGGGTACACAAAGTTTGGGTATCATGTTTGGAAGTGGTTCAATGTCACAAACTATTGGTACATAGTTCAACACAATGGTGGGGATGCAGATTGGAACTGCTTTGGCCCATTTAACTATTATAGGAGGAGGATTTGGTGGATCTAGAGGGATAAGAGCTAGTGGATCTAGTGGCGCTGGTGGTGGAGGAAACACAGGAGGGAACCAAGGTTATGGATTTGGTGTACAAGGACCTCAACCACCTTATCAGGTGTTTTATGAGATTTATTTACAATTACCTGATTACAAAGGTGTTGAAGATGTTGCAGAGAACATACACAAGTGCAAGTTGCTATGGCGTACTAAGGGTATCACTTCCGCAGAGTGGAAGGAAAGTTAGTTTGTAGCCACATTGCAAGGGCGTGCACATAGTTGTACCAAATGTATAACCCTCATTAGATGGTGGTGGATTATATCACGTTGCATGATGTATTTTTGGTGGAATTATTCATTCCATAATTTGAGTAGAAGAGCATCAACGCGCTCAAGGACATTCAATAGGGTATGACATAGAGTGTGTGGGAGTATGATGCATGCTTTAAGAATATCTTATCAAAGTTATCTTATGATATCCATCCTTGCAAAGCATGCTCAGTGCTTTGTTGGAGTATTGATAACACCTTTTGAGACATTCACTCTTCCATAATACTTTTATAGATTTGTGTGAGGCCTTGGAGGATGCTTTGCACGCCGAGGCCATCGAAGTGTTAACACTAGGGTAAGCCCATTTTTAGAAGCACAAATTGTTTCCATGGAAAAACAACTTGAAAAATTATTTGCAAATTCAACTCATGAAACATGCAGTGGAATTTGGTGCATAGATTGTGAAGTGGAAGGACACATAAAGGATAGTTTCCCTTGAAGGTCAATGTGCACCATGTCATTAGATTATGAAATCTGTCATGGGGATCATGATCCAAGTAGATGCCCTTTGTTATAGCGTGCGCTCCATAAGAATGTGTCTTCTTATTGTAATATTTACACATCCACTACTCATGATACGAAGGATTGTCGATTGATAGACCAAATTCATGATGCCATTGATATTGGTGTGCGCGATTGAAATTGTGAGCAGTTCTAAAGGAGAAGGTCATCGTATGAAGGGCGACAAATGGTGGAGGTCGAGGAAGAGCTTTTTGTAGAGGATTTAGAGGCCATAGTGGTTGTAGAGGAAGGGGTGACTTCCCCCATGGGACTTGTTACAATTATGGATCTATTGAACACTACAAGTGTGAATGTCCGTATTTACTACAATACTCATGGTGTGGAAAGAAGAACAAGTATGAGGAGTTCCCTAAATTGTATGACCACATGAGCCAAAACCAGAAGAAGGACAAAGGCACAAGGATGGTTAGTGTGAAGAGAACTGACCCACTATGGATGCCTAGGGTAGCACTTAACCCCGAGTTAGAACCTATTTTAGTAACTACATGCTCGAGGCTTCATGCACCATAGAATTCTTAAAGCAGAGGTCTCTCATTACAAGAGAATAAGTATTACATGGGAAATATCCTGATTTAACCCATCAGAAAGAGGTTTACCAAGAGACCATGGAAGTGATTAGAATCTTGTAAGGAGAGATTCAATGTTTGAAGGAACAATCATGGAAGTTAGAGTAGATGAAGAATGTTGAGGTACCTTAGAAAGACATGGATGAGATTAGAGAAGTGTGTAGGATGCTGCGCTAGGAGAACATTATTCCTCTGTTAGGAGAGTGGTTAAGAGAAAAGGTACCGCACGTGGGAGATGAGCATGAGAGGCAGGTCTTACATGCTAATCTACCCCCTCACAATATTGATTATGACAAGGAAATTATGGTGAATTTGGTTTTTAATGAATGGATCTTGGGAAACATACTAATTGACACAGGTGTAGAGGTCAATGTCCTTACTTTGGATGTATGGAATCGATGGGAGGCCTCCATTGCAACCCTCTTCAAATGTGTTGTATATGGCGAACAGGACAAAGGCTATGCCCATTGGAGTCTTGAAGGATGCTTCCATAACCATTCAAGGGGCTAAGTTATGAAAGTAATCAAATTTGACTTGTGCTTTAACAAGGGATACATCAGTTTTGAGAACAAAGAGGAGTGCGTCATTATTCCACTAATAGATGGGAGGTCTACACCTTATGTAGAGCCTTTAGGAGAAGAGGACCTAGATAAAATCTATGTGTGCACCATTAGAGACCCCAAGGCTATTCATCCATCAAGAGAAGGATTCATTTAATGGGAAGATGCTTAGTCTATAAGTGATATAACTAGCATTGCATGTGATAATTGGGTGCATGGGACCTATGAGTTGGTTGGAAGACAATTAAAGGGCATTGTAACTCGAGTGGCTAGAGCACACTTAGTTAGGCACTTGGGAGGAAGAAAATTACCAAGTTATACTGGGGAAGGTAACCCTGATGTCTTTCTATGTGCGATGGAGATCTAATGGACATGTCAAGTAGAGAGGAGGAATATGCTAACTTATACCTTGCGCGTAACAACAACACATTGGTGGGCGACTCATCGAGACAATCTTATAGAATGGTACAAAGTGAGAATCACATTCTCTGTTAGGTTTCTCCGGAGCAATGCACCCTCTAAAATATGTGACTATGATGGGAAGGAATCTACCTCATTCCGTACAAGAATGTGAAAGAACCTGGATGGTAGGCCCAAAAGCCTTACCTACCTCACTATGGGTGCATAAGTTCTATTCCACCTTGTAGGGTTGTGCATGTGCATGATATATCTAGTCAGATATACATCATCAAATGGGAAATTGGTAAGAGTTGATGGAGGATATTATTCAAAATTTTGAGTATTTAAGTCCTAAGCCATCAGTGAATGAGGCGTTGCAGGTAGTCAAGCACCTTACTTTGGGAGATTGTGCTATGGCTGAAGACCAAATCCTAGATTTTCTAGGGGAACCTAGCTTGGAGGCATGCTTCGAGGAAGGAGAAACACATGAGATACATTTTGTGCACGCCTTCTTAGAGAAAGAAAAGGGAAAGTTGGTGTACCTGATAGATGATGAGGAAGTAGAAAACTTAGATATTAATCATACAAAAGGTACATGTAAAGTCTTAGAAAGTGCAAATGAGAAAGCACACGCTTACCAAGAGCCCTTGAAAATGAAGAAGGTAAACATTGGTACATAAGAAAATCCAAAAGAAGATATCATATGAGATTATTGGATAGACTAGGAAGTTTCAAAGATAATTGAGATGTTGTGTGACATCCAGGATTTGTTCCTATGCAAGTAACATGAGTTAAAAGGAGTTCATCACTCATTGGGAGAAATGTGGATTAAGTTGAAGGAAGGTGCACACTTGATTAGGAAGAGGCCTTATATGATGAATATGAATTTGTGTATAAAAATTAAAGATGAGATTGATAAGATGATAGAATCTAGAATCATTTAAGCAATTGAAGAATCTGAATGGGTGAGCCCAATGGTGATTAGTATAAAGAAGGATGGGAGGATAAGGATATGTGTAGACTATAGAGATTTGAATGCTGCATGTGTCATAGATCCTTTTCTAACCCCGTTTACTAAAGATATCTTAGAAGGTGTAGCAGGTGGGAGATCTATTCTTTTACAAATGGATTCTTAGGTTATCACCAAGTAAGGATTGCGAAGGAAGACTAGGAGAAGACTAATTTCACCATTGAATGGGGAAGTTTTTCTTATACGGTTATGCCCTTTGGGCTTAAGAATGCACCTGCTATATTTTCATGCATTGTGGTGTAAGAATTTCAAGACTTCATCCATAAATTTCTGCAAGTTTACCTGGATGATTGGATGATGTATGGGTTAGTAAGAGATCATTGTGACAATTTAAGATTGATGTTTGAGAGGTGCATGCGTTAAGTATCTCTCTAAACATTAAGAAATGTGTCTTTACTACTCCTTTTGGCACATTGCTAGGTCACATTATTTGCAAGGAAGGCTTATTGGTAGATCCTTCAAAGTTGTTATCTTGGGATTTGTTAGTTAGATTTTCTCGCATAGTTGAAAACCTAGAAATCACGAGATAAATCTCCCTCATTTACCGGTGAGGCTTCGTGTAAGATTTGTAAATTAAACATGCTAGTATCTATTTAGGGGTTTTACTTTAACCATGCAGCTCATGAACCCTAGTTGTATAGTTTTACAACAAGTAAGCAACTGTTAAAGAAAGGAAATATCTAATGAAGAAGGAAATAATAAAAACATAAGAAAGAAAGAGGGAAAATGTGCAACACAATCAAATGATTATAGAGTTCATAGATGAAACCAATAGATATTAACACACAAAATTATAAGCAAAGGCAACTTTCAGATCTAGATCTAGATAACACAAAGTTTATAAGTAGATCTAAGACAAAAATCTAGAAACAAAATACATCGTGACACAAAGTTCTTGGAAATCTGCTTCTTTCTATTCCTTTGCTTCAAATAGCTATTAGGGGTTTCAGCACAAAATTTGGAACACAAGAATGTTGCTTACAAATTCTGATCCTTAACCCGAAGGTTCTTCCTCTACTTATAGAATGTAGAAGGGAAATTACAAATGGGAAACTTAACTGAACTAGAACATAAACAAGAAGTAAAGATAACATTTGGAAATCATCCTCCTTTAATTCCTCTCCAAGTGACATGCATCTGGATCCATAGTCAAACTTATACACATCTGTCACTTAACTTATAGAATTGTTCCACATAACTTAAAGTAATGGTTTTAAAACCAACAACTTTAAAGTTTTACAATTACATCCAGAACGTGGAAAATAGAAAAAGAAAGAGTAGAAGAAGAAAGATTTGCCAGCTGTAACATCTACATATTATTTTTGTTTTGATACCAAATATACTTGTTGAACATGTAATTCAAAAAATTTCCATCTGTTTTAGCCACAACTTCTTTTTCTATCCTGAATTATAGCAAGCCTTCGTTCAAAACCCCAATGCACGCTTCCACATCCTTTAAGCTAGGCCCAAAATTCTCAATATCTGACTACAAGCGTTACCAGTTTACTGATGGAATCCATCATGAAAGGCCTAACAACTCCATCAATTCTCTCTTGCACCATCAGAAGAGATCCCTCCAGGGAATCAGACACTTTGCTAGGAATGGTCCTTGTGTATGAAGAAACATTCCTGACCACTTCCTCATTGGTGAAACCGATGACATTGTCTGGTAATGATGATGCCATACTTTCAAGTGCCCACATCCTTTTTAACATGATTCTAAATATCTCCAAGTGGAAAGATACTGCAAACTCAAGCTGCTTCCCCTTCTCAACTGATCCATCAGGCACAATTTGTTCCACAATCAACACCTCCCTTGGCAGTTTAATTATTTTGACCAAAATACTCAGGTTACTTTCAACTACTGTGCTCATGTCTATCATGCTCGTCACCAGTTGCTTCAGCTGAACCGATGCATCCTTCATAACCTTTAGATGGGCTGGCACCTCTTTGAGTTATATAGAAGCTTGGGAATGATTAGAATCTTCCATTCATTGATAACTTTAACCTTTTACCTGCATCTTCCACTTCCTGCATCAGATGATCACTCACCTGTTTATGTGTTGAAATTGGCTGAGCAGAAGATTTGGAAACTTTGGCAATAATCTCACACAACTGAGACACCTGCTTCTGAAGTTCAACTTTCTCCACCTTTTCTTTGTCAAGCCTAAGGAATAAAGCATCTATCAATGTCTGTGTGTCTTGCTTCAATCCTTCTGTGGTGGCTTGACCTATGGGTACTCTAGTCATTGTTATATCCTCTGCCATGAGCTCATCCTCCTTCTTCCCTTCTGCTGGTACTGACATCTCAGTGAACTTCTACCTTGACTCCTCAATAATCAAACTTGAAGTCACCTTAGCAACTTTAGGTTTTCTATTTTTTCTGCCCAAACTCAAGAGTAGCTGTAAGTCATGTTCTTCCAAGTTAATCTCCTCTCTAGCCTCTGGAACCAACTGTGAAGCAAACCACTCTCAGAAATTACTTCTCAGAGAATGAGAAGTTGCTAAGTGTACCACCATTTTGTGCTCTAGTTCCTTGCCATTCGAAACTACTACAGTGTCATGGATACCTTCCTCTGTATTGTCCAAAGACAAAGCTCTTTCAAATTCTACCATTTGTAACTTCAGTGTTTCTTCAGGAAGAGGTGTTAAATGGCGTGGCTAAGGAGAAAAGATGAATGTTGCCAGATTCAATGAAGGAATGACAATATCTTGTTGAGGTGCAACAGTCGGTGAAGTACTTGATACTGGAGAAGTCAAAACTAACACCATAGCAGTAGAAGTGATCTTCTCCCTTAAATAAGACTTTTTGTGCACTTTAATATTTTCAGGCCTTCTGTTGCTTTCTCCCTCGTGCTTTCTTTTGAGGGAATATCCTGTGATAAGGTTTCCTATGATCTGATTCATCAAGGCAATATCCCTTTGTTAGCAACCAGTTTGAATTATTGACCAGAATGGTGGTAGACCTTTCCTCGATCATATGGCAGCCACCTATGCTCTCTTGAAGTATAGCTCTATCTCCTCCCATCCGATGGTATGCATCAAGTAACACAGGCCCATCATCTTTAATATCCGTAGGTATTCGTGCTAATCCAAAGTCAAACACTTGTCGTCGCCGATAACCGCTGAAATATTTATTTCTTACTTCGTACTTGCTTATGCACTTCATCTAGAAATCTTCCAAGGAAGGCACATGCACATACTCTTGGGAGATTTTATTCCTTGCCACCCCATATGGATCAAAGTTGAGCCGTGTTGGGAAGAACTCTTTCTTGTATTCAAAGAACATCTCTACTTCAATTCCTCTAGATTTACGAATGCCCTGGTAGCTGTAATAGCCCACTGTGATCGGAAAGAAGCTTGTAGACTTGTGGTGTTTCGACTATAGGTCATGCATCTCAATGAGTTATATTCTCAACTCCATGATGAAGAATCTGTCACTTGGATATCTAGGCAACTTGACTGGTTCTCTTGAAAATTTAGTGACCCTGAGGTATGTAAAGTTCGTAAACTGGATGAAGATACTACCAATCTTGGACACAACTTCCCAAGCTTCCTTGCTCACCCTGTTGGCCTTTAGATCATTGTTTAGCTTGCAAATGAATCCATAGAAGAATCCATCATTGACCACCTTGTAATCTTTATTGCATACGGGCACAGTAAGCTGCAGATAGCACTCAAAAATAGGATCCTTGGAGAGCACACCACGTCTATCCAGCTTGGAGAAGATACCTTGTGAAGCTGTTGCATATACCAAATACGAAGTCATTTTGAAGCTGTAAGTCCGCCTCACATTCTAGAGCTGCTCACCGATGTTGTCACTAATGATTTTCGACCAATTGATTATAGAATCTGCTTTGTTGATTTCAATGGTCCTGATGAAGGCATACATCCATGAGCGGAAGTTGTGAGCATTAGCTTTGCCATTTATCTTGCATAACAATTTAGTAATGTCATCCACCTCCGTACTGCATTGGATCCTGGAAGATTTCTTGGGAACTTGAATGGAGATTTGGGATTCTTCATGTACCTGCTGTTCATTATGCCCACACAGTCAACTTTATGCTTTTCCCATATGTTGCCGGCATCCAGTATGCTAATAGTAGTCACCACCTGTCGTGCGTTTGGAATCTTTAGACAATAATTGATGAATTGCGCGTCTAGCCAGATTATTGTCTTCCCCATAGCATCTTGGATTGATCTAGATAGTGGGTGGTAAGACCTAGCACACTCCATGATGAATTCTGGCAACTAAGTTGTGAATGGGAATGTTGAAGCTCGAATGATTCCACTGCTTTTGACTACACGCATAAGATAAGTCTTTCTAGCTCTCGGATCTCGTGAATCAATTTCAAAGAGGTTCTAGACCTAGATATGTGTCTCCACCGTCGAAAACCTGGAAGTAATGCATGATTCTGTTGAGCTTTCTCTTTCATCCATCTTTGCCATGGTTGGATCTGTCTTTGTCTGAGAAATTCTTTTTCTCTTTATTTGGCCATAATTCTTTTCAACCTAAGTGCATATATGAGGATTTATTCGATTCGAGATAATATATTCAATGTATCTAACATTTATTTAAGCTCCCTTTCAATTATATAAGCACATGTAATGAATACCTACAATTAATTTAGACAAAGACAACAACTAGAACATGAACACTTGATTTTAATCATAAAAATATGCATATATAAAGCTCGCTGCCCTAAAATTTGAGGATTTGTTTACATGCAAAGCAAGCATGAATTCGTTAACTTCACTTGGGCATCTGTACCACTATGTAGACAATTAACCTGACTTAAATCAAGCTCATTCAAACCTAGGTGCCAAACTTTAAAGCTTTCTAGAAGTGAAAACACGTTCATTTGAGTAAAATTCCTCCTTAATTGGGCACCAAAATTACCTAGGCTGCACTTCTTTGCTAAAGAATTAATTACTTCATTAATATGGTAGCCCATGCTTATATAACCTTCATCATTCTATAATTAATTATTGCCTCTCCTATTCCTGGCAATTAATTAATTAATAAACATATTTTTCTCTTTAATTTGGGTGCCTATTTTGTGCATGCTCATGGATTGCATTAAATAAATTAAATTTATTTAATTTTAGCTTTCTACTTCCAGTCCACTTTGACTTCACACTATGCTTTGACCTCATTCGCCAAAAATATGAATTAATTCCATCAATAAATACTCTAAAAAGTATTATTTCTCCTCTAGGTGGGTTGTACTTTTTTGCATGAGAGAGGGCTGCATTAAATAAATTAAATTTATTTAATTTTAGAATTCTATTTCCAATTTCCTTTATCCCCTTATCCTGTGTTGAATTTTCCCCATGCTTGGGCACCAATTTTGGAAATAGAAACAATTAATAAATGTAATTAAAGCTATCCTTCTATTCCAAAAGGGGTCGCACTTTTTGACATGGATGATTTCTATTTTTAAAAGTCAATTTCCAATGGGATTATTCACCCTGCACCGCAACTCCAAAAATCCCATGATCCACTTAAGTTTTTGACTTTCATAATGGGATTTTTTACCCTACAAGGCAGGTAAGAAATTCCCATCAATGCCTTAAGTGATTTTCTTTTATTTCACAATGGGATTTTTCACCCTGCAAGGCAGGTAAGAAATTCCCGCCGCTGCCTCTAATTTTTCCATTATGACTTAAGTGGCTTCGCTTCCATGGGAAAAAGTACCCTACTAGCAGGTACCAAATTCCCACCTTCCTGATGCTACCAAAAATCCCATTGTAGCTTAAAACCTTCCTTTCCCAAAAATGCAACCTACCCAGAAGAGACCTTTTCTGTGCATGACTTCGTCTTTTCAAAGAGAACCAGACCTCATGTTGAAAATTCCTTCTAGCATGACATTTGTAGATGATCTCCAGATACTCCAGGAAAGAAAACAGACTGAACCGGAAAAGGAATAGACCTAGGGAAATTTCATAGAAAACAAAACGAGAAAAATACCAAAAACGTAAAATGTTGCCAGAAGTCACAGATAAAGCCCAGGATTCATTCCTGGTGGAAACCCTACTGGTATATGGGAATATTGACATGTAAAACCTCAACAGGGTTAAACCAGAGCACAATTTACCTCAAACGGGGCTTAAAATAATTAAATAAAAATTTCCCGCAGGCAAACCCCAACAATAGGATACAATGAGTTTGGGCATCTAGGTATTTGTTGAAATTGGCTTATATGACTCTCTGAGAATATCTTGACACAATACAAACATTTTATGGCAATTAAAACACAAAACAACCCATTATTTTAAAAGTATGATTTTTTTAATGGGGTAGTCTCATATTTCAGGGTGAAATCTAGGGACACCAGGATTGGAGGAGCCTACCAAGCACAATGCAAGGATTATTAGGGCATATGGGTTACTACAGAAAATTCATCAAAGGCTATGCCAAGATCTCCACACCATTAGAAGAGTTGTTGAAACATAAGAGTAAATTCTATTGGGATGAGTTTGCAACAAGTGGATTTTAAGACAATAAATGAGAAACTTTACTCTGCACCCATTTTGTGCTTTCCCTCATTGGACAAGACCTTTCACATGTGCATGTTGATGCATCGTGTATGGAAATAGGACTAGATTTAAAACAACGTGGAGATGGGGTTATTGATCACCCTTTGTGTTTTGCAAGTAGAAAGTTAACCCCAGATGAGCAGAATTACACAACAATAGAGCGCGAAGCATTGCCAATGATTTATGCACTGAATAAATTTAGGAAGTACTTGTTGGCTACTCCGTTTATCTTTTACACAGATCAAATGGTGCTCAAGTACTTGGTAAACAAACCTATTTTATAAGGGCACATAAACCGTTGGATCTTGTTATTTTAGGAGTTTGAATTTTCAATTGTAGTAAAACAAGGAAAGAGAAATTTAGGACTTGATCATCTATCATAGATTAATTCAAAGCGAGGACATGTAGAGCATTGAGGACACAATGTTAGATGCACAGTTGTTCAAATTACAATGCACACCCTCTTATTTGGAAGATATTGTTGTTTTCTTATGAATGGGTGTGATGCCTGAAGGAATAAAGGATATAGAGAAGAAGTGGTTGGCTATACATATCGCGCCCTATATGTTGGTCAGTGGAGACCTACACAAACTAGGCCAAGATGCAATTTTGTGTCAATGTGTGCCTGGAACATGAATGTACTACAATCATGGTGTCATTGCAGGTGGTCACTATGCAAGAAATGTAACCACGTGCAAGATCCTATTGGTAGGCCTTTGGTGGGAGATAATTTATAAGGATTGTATAGAATATTGCAAGGCCTGTGACCATTGCCAACACCTTGGAAAGTCGGGGAAAAGAGATGAAATGCCGTTAAGACCTATTGCTAGTGTAGAGCCATTTGAAAAATGGGAAATTGAATTTGTAGGCCCTATTTCCCTAGCCACGTGCAAGATAGGTTCGTGTTATATTATCACTTGTACAGTAATATCTTACGAGATGGGTAGAAATGGCACCTATGAAGGATTACACAACGACTACAACATCTAGGTTCTTATGGGAGAATATAATCAGCAAGTATGGATGCCCATTGAGTTTAACAAGTGATAGGGGTACTCATTTCTTGAATAAAACTATTATAATCTTATTGGAAAAGTTTATGGTAGTCGATAAAAAAATATGCCCCACCCTAAGGCTAATGGAATTACTGAGGCCTTTAACAAGATATTGAGCCACACATTGACTAAGATTTGTGATGTCGGAAGGAGAGACTAGGATGATAAAGTCTTTGTAGTATTATGGGCATATCGAATGACTTATAAAATATTGAACAAGGCCACACCTTTTTAGTTGGTGTTCGGCGTGGAATCTGTTTTCGCTCATTGAATTTATGTTACCATCCCTGTGTATTGCGCACACATGAGGATTGGATGATGAGAAAGAACTTAAATATTGCATAGACAAACTTATGAAGTTGGATGAAAGGAGAGCCATTTCTAGGTGGAGTCAAAAGATGGAGAAAGCTAGGTAAAAGGCATGGCATGATCGACATAGGGATCCAAAATGACTCTACTTCATCGATTAGCCAACAAAGAAGGAAAATGAAGAAAAAGAGGTTTTGTATTTATGTTAACAAAATTGATGTTCTATGTAGAGTGACGGTTATAGAACCGCTTATCCAACCCAAGCGGCATCCCCAGAATCGTCCTCGGCTAGGTGGTGGTCATGTGACCCGTGGCCGGTCACATTGGGTGGTGGTCTTGACACTTTTGGACAAAAATAAAATCTGAAATGAATAGTCCCATATTTGAAAAGGATGTCCGTGTCTCCTTTCCTCTAAGACCTTTCTCATCCTCCAATGCATGGGAGGACATGTGAAAGGCTATAAATACATGTAGGAAGGAGAGTTTTGATTATTAAAGCATGAAAAAAAGTGAGAAAATTATTCTTAGTACTTTGGAATTGTGTTTGTAGAAGAAAGGATTTTTTGAGGAAAAGAAAACAAGTAATTAGGAGGAAGTGTGAGATATTATCTACTTCTCTTTCATATTTATTGTAAATTCTTTACTTCTTATTTGAATTGGCCAATTAAAGTGGGAAGAAAAAGTGTTTTTTCTTTCCCGATTGGTTTTCCTCCTTCGAGGTTTCGAGGATAAACGCTTTTGGTGTTCCGAGTTTACATTCTTTCCTTTCCTGCAATTGTTGATTCTAAGCATAAGAAAATTCATTCACTAGATGTCTCTGTCATTTTATAATTGAAAGTAGAACAATAATGTTTAATTGTGATTCTATGAATGATTCCAAAGTAGAGAATTTACATATCAGTATTGTGCACGCATGAGGATTGGCTGATGAGAAAGCACTTGAATAGTTCATAGACAAACTTATGAAGTTGGATGAAAGGAGAGCCATTTCTAGGTGGGCTCAGAAGATGGAGAAAGCTAGGTAGAGGGCATGGCATGATCGACATATTAAAAATAAGAAGTTTGAGGTTGAGAAAATGATTCTTCTATATGATTCAAAGATTTTACACCATCCTGGGAAACTCAAAGTACATTGGTTGGGACCGTATGTTATAAAACATATACTTGATTCAGGCGCTTGTTAGTTACAAGCGCTGGATGGAACACTGTTACCCGACTACTTCAACGGGAGTAGGCTAAAGCCCTACTATAAATAAGCCTTCTTGTTTTTTGTAAATAAGGAAATGTTGCCATTTATCTTAGGTTTCCCATAAGTGCATTTTCCTTTTTGTGTTTCCTTTCATCACCGATATGATTTGTCTTTTATTTTTGTGTGTTTTGTAATAAGCGCAATTGTGAGTTTGAAAGCGCGATTACTATCTAAAGAGGTTTTCATGCACAGAGGACCGCACATACTTTTAGTGTGGGGTAGGAGAGTGTAGAGAATGTAAAAGTGACACACAGTTGGAGCAATGTTGATTGGTGGCCCAAGAGAGAAAACATAAGTGTGAGATATCTGAGAAGGAATGTGTGTAACATGGGTGATAAGGGTTAGAGATGAAATGGTGTCAAGAAAGCTTTATAAAAACCACATACAATGATGAATGTGTAAAGAAAAATGAGGTAGACAACAACAAGGAAAAATAGGTTTAAGATGTAGAGGAAGATAGAATTTAGTGTTACGAGTGCGCGTAAGGGTCTATGGTCGATAAAGCTTGGTGCGCGGAAGGTTGAGAAGGTTACACGTGAGTGTGCACGTGGAAGAAAAAGTGCTAGAAAAAATGCGCAGGATGAAAGCGTTGGAAAAATATGAATTTAATGTGGAAGTATGGTGGTAGGTGACATGGAAATTAATATGGGAAAAAGTAGAAAACTATAAATAGGGAGTATGTTATTTTTCACCTTGCGTTTATTTGTTGAATATATCTTTGCGAGAAATCTATGAAAGTTGCATGCGAAGTGAAGAATTTGAAAAATTTATGACCCACATTGGAACAGACTACATGATCGTGCGTGGAAGTGGTTGTTTGAAGGATTCCTGCAAGTTTTTATGTTGTCTTATGGAAGAAGGGGTTTCTAGGTTAGGGTTTGTGAAACTAGGGCACGAGTTTGAAGAAGTTACGTAGAGGGATTGGAATCGAAGGATCAAGTAGTAAGAAAACAAGACACAAGGAAGAATTAGCAAGGACTTGACAAGGAAAAATGGCACCAAGGAAGGGATCAAACATTTCACCCAAGAAGAATGGCAAGGGCAGGGAAAACTAGTCACATCAACAAGTTTTAACAAAGAGTGGTATGTGGAGATGCAATACCCAAATGGTGTTTCATTGGGGATGGATTGGGTATCTCATGTACGTAAGATGGTTATAAGTGATTATAACCATAAGATAGATACAACTAAAAAATAGATGACATTGGAGCTTGTTTGACCTACAAGAGAAAGAACAAAAGATGACAAATCGGTGTATGATGACTTTGTGAAGAGGAAATTGGAGAAGGCTAGACTTTTGCAACTCTATGAGTTACCATTTTTGGAAAACTTGAAAGGTTATACCAAAGTGTTGCGAATGCATAAAGATTACTTTTACTTTGTAGGAAGGAGAATGTGCATAACTGCACAATTGATCTCCAAGTACACTGGGCTTATCTACATGGGAGAGTCGTTGGATGATGACTTGGGTGACAAGGAGGTTGTCATCGAAATAGCTAAGGCATATGAATACAAGAAGGGGGTGCTACTTCAATATTTCCAAGATCACTGACCCAATTATGAAGATGGCTGCATGCTTGCTCACCAAGTTGAATGAATAAGAACAGTAGACACAAGTGAACAAGATATGGTTGAAAATTTGAGAAAGATTTTAGAAGGGATCATCTACAACATCTCGGCCTTCATTACAAAGGATATCATAGATTCCGCACACAACAAAGATAAAATCATTTATGGTAATATTATTCTTACCGCTGTATTTTTTAAGGTTGGAGTGCCCAATGGGACGAACAACTATCTTTCAGAATACCCTGATGAGAACCCCTTCCCATATAAGAGGTTTGAGGAATACATTTGTGAAACAATGACATCTTCATACAAGGCATGTTTGGATAAGTGGTACAAATGGATGCATAATGAATTTGAAGTAGAGTGGAGAATTTGAGAACAATTGCCACCTTGGTGAAGGATGAGTCCGAATTTGTAGTGTACATACAGTTCTGCATTGGCAGGTTCATGTTAACAGATGACACCAAGAGCCCATGGTGTAAACTACCTTTTTCCTTCACAGTGAAATATTTTTAGAGCACAATCAACATGTTTAAGGAGCCTAAGAAACTTATATTTAATCTACGTGAAGTAGATCAAGAGTACCATGCGTTGTGCAAGACGTTGGTGTATCCTAAGAAGTGGGCATATGTGGAGAAGCATGTCTCCCATGACATGCGTATACAAGGCCTGTAACATTACCACTTGCCATAAAAATGGTGACGAGGGTTTAAATACACCTAAGGCCTGAGTTTGAAAAGGGCATATACATTAATGATGATGTCTCCATCCATGAAGACCCTGTTGGAAAGATGAAAGGGATGAAGTGAGATAGGAAGGAAAATCCAAATCGGGGCACTGAGCGAGCGCGTGTGTGGTTCAAACCACGGGAGAATAGGAGTCACGTGTGGGCACAAGCACTTATAATCGGAGGAAAAAGTCTCCCGTGAAGGAGAAGTCCTGAGTGATGGAGAAATATCTAGTGAAAAAGAAGTAGAAGGTATCACAGAGCTTAGAATCTAAGAGGACAAAGAGCATGAAGGGTAGTGAGACCAAGGATGAGAAGTGTGAAGAAGAAAGGAACCCACATGTATACAATGTGCATGAATCTAATGAGGAGAGGGATGAATCCTTGGAGGGTACTCATGAGGGAGAAATAAGTGAAGAAGAAGTGGGGACCAAGGCACATGAGACCATGCACACTGTTCGGTGAAAAATTAGAGGACACATTGGAGAAGAAGGTGGAAAGCATCATCAAGGACTTGATAGAGCATGAGGTGGAGCACAACACGAGAGAAATAGAAAAGGAGAAATACCAAAGCATGGGCGGATAAAAATTTTAGCAAATCGGTTTCGATAGGAGCATGCACAAGTGGCAAGGGCGCAATAAAAATATCTAAAGGACCCATAATGAATTACGATGATGACCTAAAAAAGGTCCTATGTACATGTTTCTAGAGCATGGTGCCTTCAGAACAACTCTTTTATTGGCCATCATTTAAAAAATATAGTGCGTACCCACACACCAGGAAGATGCTATCATGGAATTTTGATTCCCATGTTGATGAACTAGAATTTTAATTCAATATAGGTGCATTGATAGATACAATGAACTCGAATAGGCAAATCCCATTGTGGATTCACAACAAATAACCTATGAGCAAGTGTGCAATGCACTGAACAAGGTGTCAGTGGAGCTTGAAACATGATTGTTCGGGAGGTATAACAAGATCAAAGGATTGGAGGAGTTAGAGGAGTAGAGCAAGGAAATAGTAGAAATAGATAAGGAGATAAAGGGGAAGGAGTCTATAATTGCGCAACTGAGGGATGAGTTGAGAGAAGAAAAGGGGAAGGTGTGTGAAGCCTATAAGAAAGTAGAGAATATTTCAGACTCCATTATTTTAAAGCACCCAGATTTAGCTCCCATGGAACAAAAGTATGAGTCATCCTTCCACTTCCTTGAGGATTTGATGTGCTTAATCATGATGGAGAAGCAACCATTTGCACTGGAGTTAGTGCATGAAGTTATGGCACAACAGAAAGAACATGAGAAATAAAATATTGAGGAAACCATAACTTGTTACTCTGAACTCCTTGCTCAGTAAATACCACAACGCACATGGTCTGAGGTTGTCTACGACAACTGTGAAGATGGAAACATAGTGGCAAGTGTGTTGGTTGGTACGCATGAGGAAATTTTGAAGGATTTCTAGGACAAGAATAAAGGAAATAAGGCGGAACGTGATAAAATATTGGTGGATGTTGAGAAGAAATCAGGCAATTGAGATTTTAAGGGCCTCTGTTAAAAATAAGGTAAAGGAAGTGTATCCCCATGTTACACATAAGATGGACATGTTGAACGACCTTAACAAGTAGATGGAGAATATCATTGATACACTGAAGGCTAAGGGTGAAGAGTTGACATTTGATGAAGTCAACGACTGATAGGGGATTTGTTTACACAGGCACAAAAGGAGGTGGATTCTTGGAATGATATTGAAGCATCCTTGAATAAGACTTTCCCAATCCTTGTACAATAGTAACAAAATTCTTTTGTTCTTTGGCGTAAGCTAGATACAAGTTATTCTTTCCTTCCATTCTTTATTCTTTGTTGGAGATCATATTGTTTTTGAGGATAGATAACATGTTTAGTGTGGGGTAATGTTGAGCCCAGAAATGACTAAGTCCTAGAGCAGAGGATGAGCACGCACAAAAGGCAAGATAGGAAGATGGCGTGTGATGAAGAACATGCGCAAGGAGAACTAAGTTCTTGAATAGTTCATTTTGAGTGAAGGGATTGAGTAAACATGGAATGTGAGGAGGTTGGCACACAAATGTAGAGGAGGGTTCTAAGACTTATCGCATCATGGAATATGGTGTTGCATGGAAAGCACATGAGGATGCGGGTAGGCGTGATAAGTGGATAAGGTTAGTGCATGAAGACTTGTGGCCTAAGGAAAGAATATTCCAAGGAATAATCAAGGGTTAATCATTGTGCTTAAGGAGCTGTAAAGTGGAAACTAATCATAGCTTTAGCAAGATGGCATAGGCATTTGAGTATGGTGGAGCATGATCCCTCTTGCATGTGGCTTGCTCATGAGTAATCTTGAGGTGGTGGGGAGAAATCCAAATCTATTTAAGAATATGCTTAGGTCTGAAACAATGTGTGTATGGGGATGTGAAGGGATGCAAGGAAATGAGAGATGATGTGAGAGGAAGAGGATATGTGATGTGAGGCATGAGATATTCTGTGTGCATGAGAGAGAGCATGGGTACAAACCTTTGAGTAGAGTCATTTTGTAGGGCTAGGATGTTATTTCATGATGTATTCGGTCTGTTATGACCCTTTTGATGTAATCGGCTATTGTAAACAGTTGTGAATCAATGAATATGATGGATTGTTATGAATATCTCTGGTTATGGGTCTAAACCCTAGTGTTCTTCATATTGCTCATGGTTCATATCTGATTTCTTTGTGATGTTGTAGTGTTTACTTTTACATTATGGTGCATCTGTGTTTAGATCTAGTTTCTTCACTTATGTGCTAGAATGAATACATTTGTTTTTGTTTCTGCAAACATTCCTCCATTAATGGTGAAGCATTCTTACAAGGCTCACATAAAGGAGGGCTCAACACCCTCGCACGCCTTGGGTGAGTGCCTAGTCAAGGCTGGGTGATGTGCCGACATGCTTGGGGTTTAAAGGGAGTAGGGAAAGGTGACTACAATACATCCATTTATGCTCATGTTATATATTCTACTCAATTACTCCATAACTAACTTTCAATTTGTAAAGTAAATTCTTATCCTTTTCCTCTTAGTTTTTTTGTTCACAAGCTTCCTATTTATGATGGAAAAAGTGACCTAACATAACACCTTTAATAATTACTAAGATTATCCCTATAAATCTCATGGATTTTCTTTACAATGGTTCTATAATCTCCCCACACATTCTATGTGATATTTTACCACTTTGGAAAATCAATTTCTTGCACAATTTTCTATCAATATTGGGGACAAAGTTTCTTATGCTCAAATGTCTAAAATATGAAAAGGGTATAATGAGAACATTAATGATTATGTTTTATGATATAATACCATGCTTACTAAAATGAAAAATCTTTTTTTGATGGAAAAATTCAATATTTCTTTACATAAATCTTGATTTTTCATTTGAAATAATCAATTATATTCGATAAGCTTCACTCATTTGATCATCTATTCCATACATTGAAATAATGTGAATACAAGTTACTACTTATGAATAAAGTTAAGTATGTTGCTAGCTATTATACTACATCTAATGCAAAACTTCCAAGAAAATATACACACAACAACAAGGCTAATTATAATAATGTTATTATTAAATACATTATTAATGTTGTATTTCAACCTAATAAGTTGTAATGACAAATTAAATGAATGCAATTTATGAATTTACCTTGTGCTCCAAAAATCATGCTCAAAAAATTAATTGAGTGAAATCTCATGTCTCTCCATCCACCACTTGAGGTTCATGTGAGTAATTCTCATGGTAAGAGTTTTGATGCTAATAATTTGCAATACTATAGATGTATTCATCATTTCATTAATTGGTGTATCAATATTTTTCATGTTATACAAGATCTTATTAATAAAAATGAGATTGAATGGGATGAGCCTATTGAATCCTCCAAGACTACTAATGATAATGAGAAGCTCAACATTTTCAATGACCCACTTCCTAATCATAACACTAGAAAATCTACTTCAGAAGTGCATAATGCTCATCATGCAATACCACCTTTGCCTTCTTATGATCACCTATTATAAGTAATGATTGGCACTTTTGTTCCTATTCTACCTTCCCCACCATTTACTACCTTTACTCGAATATGATGTGGTTGACCCTTTTATCTCAAATGCTTCATACATTCGTGTATCTATAATCAAGTACATATACATAGTGTTTTTGTTGATCTACATAACAACCATAATTTATGTACTCAAAAGCTACTTCATTCTCTTGGCTATAATAATTCTAATTTTGGACATATTATTGTACCCACTAATATCATATATGTTATTACACAAATACCATTTATAGTGGCCTCCACTCTTATCTCATGTGACATGTGTTTAGGTATTCCTTGGTTACATGATCTTAAGGTTATTGACGTGCCTGAAATTGTAGGGTATTGCACCACCGTAACGATGTTACATATGCCCCAAATTATGATACAGTCTCCTTGTAAGGTGTTCAAAATCCAGAAAAGGCTTGCAAAGTATATGCTTGTATCTTGCATGCCCCACTCAGCCTCCACATGCTTTGTTCGCCCTTTTGCCCCTTGCTTTCTTGCTTTTTTGTCTTGATGATTTGAGACCGCCACCCAGACAGACAGGCGGCGGTTTTGTTTGCATTTTCCAGATTCTTTCGACGATTGCGTCAAACATAAATCTTCAAATTTACATGCTTTCTTCAACCACTTTGGCTTGCATTAATGTTTTTGGTTCCCTGGTAATAGTGTTTTTCCTTTGTTTATAGTAAAAGAGTTCAAATGGGAGTTACCCTTTAGTAAATGCATTGGTTATAAATAGCCAACTTGTTTTCAAGCAAATGGCCCCTCATCTTCTCAATTCTCTTATTCAGTCTTTCAATTTCTTGCTTAGAATTCTACTAGCTTCATGTTTTGCATTAGTTATTAGTTTTCCTTTGTTGTTTAGAAGTCATTCAATCTTCTTGTTTCAGTCTTGTTCCATTGCTGCTCCATACAATCAGTTTAGCATAGAATAGCTTCATTTCTATACTAGAATCCATTAAAGTTATAGGTTTTGTTTTGTCACAAGGATAGTTTCTAAAACTCTTGGTACACTTGTGTTATATTCCCACAATAAATCCCACTAGGAATTGCATAGTCAAGCTCTATTCACTTGTGCTATCTCTCTCCTACTCACATTGTATTCAGTCTATATCCAAAGCTGCCATTGTTCGAATACCATCTTCTATTGATACTATCATATACACACTTTCTGGATTCATGAGGACATGAAGGAATGAGGAGATCACACTAAGGGGATGAAATCACACACAACTGGATTTACCACTGTTCTATAAATGCCAGGTTTGAGCTATCAAAGTTCTAGTTACAACATATCAAATAGAGTAGTGAATTATTTCATTTCAGTTAAAAGTTCACTCTCGATATCACCAGGGAAGTTGTGGGGATTGATAGTTTCTGAGAAACTGTGATTCATTCCCCACTTCTGAGGCAGATCGAGAGCCTTTCAATTTAATATATTTAGTTGATTAGATATTTAGGATAAAATCACAACTGCACAGGCAAATAGCCATACCAGGCTACTTTTCTTGTTTTTATTCTGTTACTAGATTAGTTGTCCATTTTATAAATATACTAGAGTAGCTTCTCTTCAATTTCATTGAAATACATCATTGAAAAATAAAAAAATAGAAGGATGCTTGCATAGTGTAAATACCTCTTTCAGTAATCAGTTTATTAATTTTAGTTAAAAGTTGAATCATTTTGTATGACAATCACAGGACCTAGAGAGCCTAGAGAGTATATATTTGAACCCATAGTGCCTCAACCAAATCTACCCATGACATTAGCTGATATAGATCAGGACCTTAGGATACATGTCTTTCGAGAAACAACAAACTTACAAGCAATTAGTGAGCAACTAAGAGGATTAAATATCGAAGACGACAAAGCTTACACATTTTGGTCAAACCATCCTAACTATAGACTACCTTGATAAAATACCCGAATGACTGTGCAAGGATTCGAAAGAGAGCAAACATTTGGTTGTGATCCTTTGGTTCCATAACCTGATGCAGGAGACCTCCTCGTTGACATAGATACTAGCTTACGTATTCAAGTTACCAGAACACCTGTTAGGTACTCTAAGAAAATTATACAACTTCTAGTTCTAAACATAGAGGCTGAAAAGGCATACGATTACTTGGATAGTTAGGAGAAGGGATTGATTCTTCACATGACCATAATAGGTCCACAATAACCACGAACTCATGGTTGTGATCCCCAAGTCCCACAACCCAACGGGCCTACAAATCAGTTAAGTATTGATACCGGCTTACGAACGCTGGTATTTAGATCCTCACCACTCCCGCCAGATATTATAGTACAGTTCTCCGTATTAAACATAGAAGCCAATCAATCTAATATTTTCTAGGCTAGACCAGAAAACCACCCATAGTTCACTATAAATCCACTAAATCACCTATCACCATTTTCATGACCTTGTATGGAGATATATACGAAGATCCCACAGGTCACTTCCCACGTATCCAACAACCAAGAAACATGATCTTGATAGAGCTCGACATTGATTGGAGCCTCCAAAAACCATTATATCTGAATGAACCATTACACCAATTCAAGTTAGGAGGGCCTTCTTTGCCTTAGATTCACAGATTCCATTATTGCGTATTGAGGATATAAGATTACCCGATTAGCTTGTTTGTATCGATTCATATTCAACATTCATTGGCTGTCTCAACACGACCTTGGGAGGTTGGGTACGAGGAAGAGTAATTGTAAACTCCCATGCTCGCATGTCACTTTTCCATCATACAGTTACTTTATTCATCATACACCAATCTGTCAAGTTTATTCACCAACAATAATTTGTCATAATTTAGCATATTCCTTTTGATGCTCTTCTACCTATGTTTCCTCATCACCCTCCTATAGTTTATGCTTTTAAGTCTCCATATTGACCTTTTACTTCACAAGTTATCTCTAATGACCCTTGCCCTCCTAGGTCTCTTGATAATCCTTCTACTTCATATTCTATCTTTAGTGGATCTCGCCTTCATAGGATTCCTTGTAAGTATTCTAGTTTACATATTATATCTAGTTCTTCTCACTTTCCTAGTCATCATTATAGGTCTATTCCATCACACACTATTTATTTTGGATCTATTCCACTTCGTTATCCTCTCAAGACTTATATAGCATGTATTATCATTTTTGTACCACTTGCACATGAACACCATTATTGGGCACAATTAAGGCCTAAGTCTCTACTCGCAATGGATTTTAAT
This sequence comes from Taxus wallichiana var. yunnanensis, assembly GCA_018340775.1. Taxonomy (NCBI): domain Eukaryota; kingdom Viridiplantae; phylum Streptophyta; class Pinopsida; order Cupressales; family Taxaceae; genus Taxus; species Taxus wallichiana. Next base: position 345,814,240 of record CM031235.1, on the reverse strand, counting down.
CATATCCTTGTGAGGATATAATTAGGTAGTTCTTATGTTACCCATTTCCTTGTAAATATCTAAACCGACCAAAAAAAAATTCACATATTTGTAAAAAATACAAAACAAGAACCTATGCACATAGTTGGAAACTATTTTCACTCCACATTACATATGTTATTTTCACTATGGTTTGCTAGGTAGTGTATATTTTTCTATATACTATTTATACACATGGGTTAATGAGGTATATTGAGATTGATACATGACACATAAATCATTACACGATGATAAAATTTAGCTTAGTTCCTTACATTACTCTCTTGCGGGAATCCCTAAACATTATACAAGTGTTATTGTTTCATTATAGTTCATTTCTACTTCCCTATTACACTTGATTATATATTACGTACATACTATATTTTGAGTTGACATGAATAAAACACATATTTTTGCAATAATGACATATTTTAATTGATGTGATTCTTTAATAGTTGTGATGATTTTATCACTATTTGACATCATTGTTTGCTATACATGTTTTCTACTCGTTTATGTCACTACTTGTATGTTTCATTGTATGTGTGATGAGTGCATTGATTGTCTTGTGACACCATCGTGTTTTTTGCTCTATGCCTTTATTTATAACATTGATTCTTTGTATATGATCTAAGTGCCTTGATTATCTTGTGACACCATTGGTGTCCCATGTTTATGGCTCTATGCCTTGATGTGACTATTCTTTGCATGCTATTACTTCTCTTTTTCATTTGACTAGTGTTATATATCTATACTAATTATATTACATCTATGATCTTAATACTAATTCTATTCATGCTTATATTATTGCTATTGTTTATTGTTTCTTTACATGTCATGTACTCCATGCGTAACCCCTTTTGTAGGTATATATTCTCAAATGTGGCCACCACTTCAATATTTCAAATTCTCCCATAGATTATGAAACATACCATACATGGGTACACATCTATTATTTTGATCCATGTACTCAAATGATTTATCAAATGTGCCTCAAAAGAGGGGGAATTCATCAAGGTATCTTCTATACCTACAAGAATATTTCCAAGTTCAAGAACATTTTTATAGGGAATATGTTCTCGAAATATCTTCATATATAAAAAATTAGGAAAAATCACATAGTTTCAAAACCATAAAGAATGGTCAGGACCATATGGATGTGCCTAACCTTACCATACATTTCTTCATGGGGCTAGTTACAATGGAGAATTCTAAAATTTAATATTTCTACTTATATATAGGTTTTTGATATGATTTCAAGCTTAGTTGACATGATTCAAAGTAGTTTACAAATGATTTAATAAAATTTAATTATAAGACAAGGAGACTCGCTAATTAGATAAATATAACACTAAATAAGGATGATCAAGAAAAGGAAATGAAAGAAAGAGTGATAAACAGTGGTTTGAAGAATGACTCAACTTGTATATGTAGGTTTGAACCGATTCGTACTAGAGAATAATATGGAAGAGATAATTTTGGGTTGTGCAGATCTGTGTTTGGAAGTAGATTGCATAATTTCAGGGGACATGAGTCCCTAGACTGGGATAGGGCCACACGGGAACTAGTGTCTAATCTAGGTGTTTGTGTCATAGAGTGGATCAGATCTGGTTCCTTCGTATCACTCATTGTCACTCCTTATTCACTGTAGGTTACATCAAATTCACTATGTCACACATGTACTTGAAAAATAAACCCTAACTACTTGCACAATACTCAAGTGCACATTAGATTAATAAAAATTTACATATTATCGAGTTGGTTTGATCTTGACGGTCACCCCAATGTGATTGTCACTGAGTGCTACAATAAATTTTAGACTCTATGTAGTTCTTGCATGTGTGTGATTGAAATAGTGCCCCTTGAGCTAGGATCCCTAGTCCCACCATACAAAGAGATAGCGGGATACAAAACTTTATCCCAAATGAAAATGTGTGGTATGGAATTCAAAACAAACCCTCCTATATAGTGAATTATGTAGTCTTAAAATGTAGTGTTTGGTGTGGTAGATAGAAAATATTACCTCCTTCTAGTAGTATTTGCCTCTTGAATGCTTACCCCTAATGAGGTTAACTAAGAAATATATATATATATATATATATATATATATATATATATATACCATTGCTTAATTTTTTCCATTAACAAGTGAAAGGCTAATCAAGGGTGATAAAGGAAGACAAGAAAGAAATAACATTCTAAAGATCAAAGAAATATGCAAAGAGTACACAGGTGCCAGAGGGCACAATAGTGCCCGAGAACTCCTGTCCCCTAATGGATGGTTTTAAACAAGATGCTCAAAAGGTCAAATAGTGAAATCAGAGATGAGTATAATCTCATTTGGAATACAAAAATATAATTTGTTGATAAAATAAACAATCAATAAAGATGAAAATGATAAAAGTAAAGTCAAAGCAAAGTAAAGAGGGTTGTTAATGACTAGTTATCTTACTTGGGGATCACACATACAAATGAAGTATTTAGAGGCTATATATACATAGTAAGTGCATGATTTAGTGACTATAGAAGGAAACATGGATGTTTCATTCCTTATTTAGTTTAGTACTTAGTTCTAGTTACAAAGACAAGGTTTTGGGGCATGAGTCTCCTTCTCCATGATCATCTCCCCATATTGCACACTTTTACTTAGTTATGTGATACTTTGGACACACATCCTCTTTTATAATTTGTGTCTACATATAAAAAATTAGGCCTAGATCCATATACGATGGTGTGGTCTATGGGGTTATGTAAGGTATTAAAGTGATTATGTTCTTCATAGGTAGTCCTTCATATTCTCTTTCAAAGGGAAGATATCGTGGTTACTAACACTTTTGATACATGATCTTCTTCCTTTATGGGGTACTTTGGTGGTTATATCTTCTTATATATATACCTTCTATTTGGTGTTGGGTTGCATGCACTCAATACTCTAGTTTGTACTTTGGCATGAATTGGTGACTAATCATCCCCAATCCCTTAAAAATTTCTTGAAATACAATATAAATATCCTAGTAAAAACAAAGAAAATGATTTATTCCTCTACAAAAAAATATGTGTAATCTTTCCATGTTTTCCATCTCTTTATTTAATTTTATGCAATTTAAAATTCTATATTTACATTTGAGTTGTAATCTAATTTCATTCATGGACATTGACTACACTCTATGTTGTAGGTTTCATCATGGAGCATGCAAACACCAACACATATGGATAAAAAATATGAGAAAAGAAAAATTGTGTCTACACACTCATGTATCTTTTCCTTTAATCATATGATCTTCATTTCATAATTAAATGGGGGAAAATTCAAACATTAAAATTTGGCAAGTCTCCATTTTGACACCACTAGTTGTGATTATACTCCTTTTCTAAGACAAATATTCACATCTTATCCTGCTCAAGTACATCTTACTATTTTCATCAAGGAGTTTATATTTCCTCATTTACATGCACCCAAATATCCCATCTAAATTTATTAACAAGAGAAAAATAATAGCAAGAAATGTCAAAGTGGTTTAAATTGACAACTAGTTGAATTAATATATATTACATGTTAGGTAGAGAATTATATGTGATTTGAGGATTATTTAAAGTATTGCGATATAGGTGGTGCATGAATTGCACTTTAACCCAAACACTAACCTTATTATAGGGTATTCCACCCATGGTTAGGGTTTGAGTTCCATTAAAGTTATTTAGATGGTTTTACATTTAATGTGTGATACTTAGGATTTGACATTGACATACATTTATTGGTAATCAAAGGAACATAGAGTTATAAAATCTAAATTCAAGTAGGTATTGTACAATAGGTCCAAGGCCATACAAATGATCTTAATAGAACTGTAGAGTTCTAAACCACAAAATTTCCAGGTTGAGTCTTAGGAACGAAGCATATTTATGTTTAATACTCCCTGATTATCGTGTTTGTTCACATAAATATCTCCTATATGAATCTATATACCATATTATGTATTTGAGATTGTAACATATTATTATCAATATTTTAAATTATTAATATTGTATTTTGATATTGCATGATTAATTTTGGAAGTTAATTATTCTACATAACCCTCAGAATAATCCTTTTTCCTTTTTAATTTGTTGTGCCTTACATAAAATTTTAAAAATCAATTAGGCTGTAAAAACTAAGTTATAATTATTTAGCTTCCAAATAATAGCACACTCACATACATAGATGCATAAGAAAATGAAAGAGTACTTACCAAGAATAATAACTCACACAATAATGATTGACAACACGAATAACCATTTAATCTACTCTCTCCATGATTTAAAATTTCTTTTTATCAAAATAAAAATCATTCAACCGTAGTCAACATCTTTCCTTCTTAACAATACCCCAAGGGGTATTTATACTAATGGGGCATTGTCATTCACCGGTTATACTAATTTTATTTACAATTTTTTCAAATAACTAGTTTATGTGAGAGAATACGAGAATGAGGATCAGCGGGATGGCGTGCACATCAAATGAGTTGTGATTAAATGATAACGTGATGGAGTTCTATGTAGTAAATAAGCATTTAACCATGAAATGTGTATGCAAGAGAAAAGGGTATAATCATTATCATAAATAAAAAGGGTACAAATATGACTAATGTGTAACTCATAATGGATATTTTGTCAATCCAAAATATGAGGTTCAACCACAAGATATGGGATTAAATCCCTCCTTAAAGACAGTGAGGCTGCCCGCTTATTACTAACCTAAAAACAAAGAAAAACAATATATACAAAGATTCACACTAATCTAACCATTGGGGGTTGGGATAGAATCCCAAAATCTGCATTCACATGATTCAAAGGTATTGCTTTTGTAAATGAACGGGGTTAGAAACTATTACAATGAAAGAAGCACAATGGAAAGGAAATGAGAGAAACGTATTTTCTTTCGAGTAAACGCAGAGCACGAAATAATCATACGAGCTTTAGATCATAAATATAATGTCTGAGATGATTAGAAACACTAAGATGCTATGCAAAGAATAGCTTAAGATCATGAATGTAAGAACAATGTCTTAAGAAAGATATATCCCACAACACAAAGTTTGCGAAATAATATCAACTCCTATTCTTTAAAATGATTGAACGAAAACACAAAGTTTTTCTTCTTTCCAATAGCTCTGAATATTACAAAAATCTCAACCCTTTGGAATGCATAAGCATCCCTTATTTATAATAAAAGGAATTGAGAGAAAATAGGATAAATCCTAGAAAATAGTGTTCTTTAAAAAGAGTTCTATTTTTCTTGACTCTCACGCAGGAGACCAAGTCAAAATTTGCTTCCTATGTGACAAAATAGAAATGAAAAAGACATGTCAATTTCAAGATTGAAATGACATGAAACATTGGGACTTAATCTGAATCATCATCTTTCGCTCCTTCATCTTTCTCTTCCTCCAGCTGAGACCTGTTTGTTCGAAATTCTTGGAACTTTCGAATTATGCCTTGCATTTCATTTTCATCAGGTGCAGTGGAATGATCATTCAAAACTTCGTAGGTTTCATGGGTATCACTAGCAATGCCGGGAAGCTTTTTCAATCCTTTTGCTGAGCTTTCTCAAGGCCTCCAAAGAATGTTCAATTCTTACAAACCGATCAATGATCTCAATATCAAATCCGTGCGTTGGTTCATGCTGAACAGACTCTTGGACTTGTTTGAAAAGATCATCTGCTGATAGGATACCTGAGTTTCCAACTGACACCTTTGGAAAAATCTTCAGCAACTCTTCTTCCAGATCACTTTTTCCATCAATCAATTTATCCCTTGATTCTCTCAACTTACCGCAGGCTTCGTTGAGAATCTTCACCCTGAACCTGATGGCTTTAGTCAGCTGGAAATGCTTATCCGTATGTGGGATGACGCCTTCTTCTACCAAGAGATGTGATGGTATTTGCTTTAATACCTGGAGAGCTTCATAAGTCAAATCAAGATGTCCAATTTCTTGAGAGAAATCATCGTCCATCTTCTCTCCATCCTTCTGCATGTCCCCCAAAGATTGATGAACTTTCACAACGTCTTGCATCACTTCCTTCCCCTGTTGGAGCAGCCTTTGGATCCATTCATCGACCACCCTTCCTTTTTTAGCAATCTTCTCAATTGTAGGTACTGATGAGAAATCGAATCCGACAGGGACAGAAGAAGATGGTATGGATTCAAGGGGTTTTGAGGTTTAAGCAAAACCTCACCAATCGCTCCACTTTTCCTTTAAGCTCATCTCTATTTTCTTTTGTTTCTTTCAACCAAGCACAAACACGTTTGTGGTATCCCATGCATCTTGTTTGCACCCTTCTCCGCTGTCACTCTTCCTAGAGCCACCTGGTTATCGATAATCATAGGCTGTTATGTCCTCTTTAGTTTTGTCGGTCGCGAGGAGTGGTGATCTTACGAACTTATCTCAAGCGTCCACCAAAACCCTTGAAATCTGTTTTAGGTTTCTTGGCAGATTTAGCAGTAGAATCCTTGAGTGAGCTTAAATCAAAGGCTGGTATGGGTACAGTCACCTTCCTCTTCCTCGGAGTTTTCTCGAGTAACCATTGGGTGTATCAGAGGAAGTTTCCACTGTTGTAGAAGTTGGTATCCTACTCTCAAGGGGAGAAGATTCTACTAGTGAAGGGGGAATAGTTACCAATGTGGTAGTAGATCTGATAAAAAGAGGCACAGGAGGGGGTGTGTTGGTGATCACTTGGGTCCCAGCAGAGAGGGGTGAAAGTCCAGAGAAAATACTAGCCATTATTGAAGAATTTGATGGAGAATGAGGAGGTAGGAGTGGTTGTGAGGGAGGAGGCGCAGATTCAGACTCCAAAGCCTGGGATGCAAGAGATAAGGTCCCTTCAGTTGGGAAATCAACAAATGATGAAACCAGAGGCTGGCTTCCTTCTTCTTCCAAAGTAATTTCTCCTATTTCTGGTGGTGTTGGTGATTCTGGCACATCCACCATTTCAACTGGAGAAATAATTGAAGAGATTTCTCTTTCTTTCCTCTTTTTGACAAACTTGACCTTTATAGGCCCCCTAGAAGATTTTTGTCCTTTTCCTTTTTGGAGGGCCCCGCCTCTGAAGTAGCCAACTTTGAAAACTTATCATCTTTAAAACTCATTCCCCAAGAGGAGAGCCATGCTTTGGTGCATGCAAGAATCAGAGCCGACCTATCTGTAATGGAGGCTTTTTCACTGATTGACCAATCAATAGGTGGGAAAACATATTGATCTTCATTTAGTCCATCATAGGAAAGATCCAAAACACTTTCATTGTCACTAGTACCTTCTGGTAAATCAGCAAGCTCAAGTGTTTGAATCTCAGCAATTGTCAATCTGCTATGATCCTTTCTACGAACAGCAACCTCATCACGCAGATCAATCCAAATGTCCTCTATGCTTGGCCTGTGCAGGTGCAGGGTTCCATACGCCCTGAGGACTCCTCGAATGTCAAACCCATCTCGGGGTTTCATATGCTTCTTCAACTTGTCCTGAAGCTCATGGATAACATTTTTAGCTTTCACCACTGTCGAACAAGTGTATCTTCCAATAGAAATTGGGAAGGATACAACAACCTTATGTTTACTTTGTTGGAATTTATGGAAATCCAACAGTTGCCTAACCAATTCCATCAATATCAGTTTATCCCCTGGATATCGGGGTAGATGGAAAGGATCCCCCGAGTACATGACCACCCGAAGATATGTGAACTTCTTGAATTGTAAGAAGACACATCCCCATTTGGAAACTTCAGCCCAGGCCTCATCTGAGACTCTTGTCTTCCTCAATTCAGGGTTTAACCTGTAGATGTTTTCATAAAAGAAGGTGTCATTCACCCTTCTGAATTGGTCTTGGGACCCTTTTCTTGTCGGCTTGAGGGAATCTTGATAAACATGGTTCACCATCCCGCTTCCTTGGTATCCAACCCGGGATAGTTCCTCATCCCGGCCGCTGCATAGGTGATATATGAAGACATATAAAACTTCCCTGTGGACAAGACTGTTGTCATTTGGGAATCTATCTCATTACTAATGAGAGTGCCCCAATCAATCCCTTGCTGATTCTTCTTGATGGTGATCATGAATTGATACATCCACCCTTGGAAAACATTTGATTTGGGTAAACCAAAAACCGACTCAACAGAGTGATGATGTCATTGATTTCCTAGATGAAATCACTCTTAGGGATAAGTCTTGGGAATCTGGAGACAGACGGTTTGGCCTTGATCAAGAACTTTTATTTACATGCTTGATACAATCTTCCGATCATTATCCCAAGCTTTCGAGGTGACTTGATGTCCAACTCTCAATATTCTTCAAAATTGGGCAGTTTGAGGAGGTCATCAAAGTAACCTCTGTCTAACTTGATCACCACTTCTCCCGCCTGATTTCTCACAGGACGAGAAGCAGAGTCATAACTGGAAGTGTAGGCTAAGATGAATTTAGGGCACTGAGTAGACATGGGAAAACCCGCTGTAAGAGGTAAACCGCTATCGGCTATCGATTTCATCCATGGAGTTTGGGAGGAACTCCTTACCCTACTCCAGAAATCCTCAATATCTATATTTCCGAGCTCTGTATCTCGGATGTCATAATTGCAATCGATATATGATGGAGACTCCACCTTTCTGAAGTTGTATTTCATCCTTCCTGACTTCTCAGTCTTTTCTTATGATGGACCAGGGTCCGACATGAAGGATGTCAAAGGAAGAGAGTTTCAGAGATCAAGAGGTGTTGCACACTGTGAAAATCCCGACCTACTGGAGATGTTGGAAGAATGGAAGAGTCCGACACACTGAGGAGGATGTCGGGGAATCTAGAAAACCCGATGCACTGAGGATGTTGGAGACTTGGGAAAACCCGACACTTTGAAGATGTCAGAAACTTTGGAAAGCCCAACACTTTGAAGATGTCGGAAACTTGAGAAAGCCCGACACGCCAAATCTTCTGATATACTTCGGGTCTTTGATACTGCACAACACCCTTCAAAACCCGAGAAGAGGGAACAGGGTTTTTGTTGAATTTAAAACATGCAAGTTCTTTCTTTACCATTCATATACCAAACACATTTTAATTACAACAAAATTCTGGGGAAATAACACAAAGTGGTAATTCCAAAGAGATAAACCCTAAAACATAAACCCGGTTTAGAAAACAACCCCAAAAGGAAAAAGAATAAAAACCCCACAAACCTGGTAAGAAAATGGGAAGAATTCCATACATAATCAATCCATAAAAACCATGAACAAAGAATGGAGAGAGAGATACCTTCAACCAGAGTAAGAAAAGATCGAAAATGGGTAATTCAATCGGAGCGAGGTGAGTTTCAGGTTTCGAGGTTGGAGAAGCATGTGCGAAAATCCACGAGTTAAAAATACATCCGGTAAAAATGATGTGGAAATCCGCACATATATAAGAAAATTTTCAATTAATACACTTCTGCTGGCACGTGCCAACTCACCCGACAACTCGGCATTAACGCCGTGTCAGCATGCTCGAGAGATCCGAAAACCCGACACAAAGGTGTTTAGAGTAATTCAGGTTTCGGGTCCGGGAAACAATCGACACAAAGCATGAGATGTTTAGATGCTTCAAAGTTCCGAAAACCCGACATGAAGGACTAAATCGGACTTCGGGTATCGGAAGACAGGCGACACGGAACATGTTTCGGATAAGGCATGTTCCGATGCGCCGAAGGTCCGAAAACCCGACATGACTTACTTGAAGCGGGTTTCGGGTTTCGGGAACACAAGACATAAAGCATTCAAAACACATGTTATCCTGTTTATGAAACCCGAAAACCTGATTTTCTCTCATAAAGGCAATTTTACAAAACCAGCTTAAAAATTTCGTAGGGTTATCTGATAGTTTTGGCGTAAACTCAAAACTGAGATAACAGCTGGCTCCAGCTGGGGACTTTCTTTGTGATACCAAAGGAAGAGAACTCAGAATCTCTGGTTTTATCCATTGGGCTACGGAGTCAGAAAAGAAGAAAACCGAAACAAAACAAAATGAAGAAAGAAAGAAAACCAAAAGCAAACACACAACAAAAAGTAAAGTATGTACAATGCAAGAGAACATCTTGCATTAGTGATGGAACAACTTTAGATGTTGTCCAGCTGAAAGGCAAAGGGAGTAACCCTCCATCTAGATATGATAGAAGGAAACTATTTTCACCATTCAGCTCATGGATCTTGAAAGGTCCTTTCCACAAAGAATCGAACTTCCCGTGCATTCCTTTCTGCTCCCTCCTCTTATCCCAAAGCAACACCAAGTCTCCAATCTGGAAATTACGCTGCTTTGATTTCTTGTCAAAAATTTTCTTCACTCTGCTCTGATGATCTGCGATGTGATCAACCACCTTGCTTCGTTCCTCTTCTAGCCTGGCTAGGTACATAACCCTTTTTCAATAGAATTTTGAAAAGCCGCATCTTCGACTGCTTTTGCCAACTGTAAGGCTGGAAATTCTACTGAGATAGGAATCTCAGCATCAATCCCATACAGTACTTGGAAAGGGGACATTCCTATAGCTCACTTTGGGGTAATCCGATCAGCCCACAATGCGTCATACAATGCTTTGTGCCATGTCCTCTGGTTTTCATCTACTAGTTTTCTAATTATGGTAACCAGGTTCTTGTTGCTGGACTCAGCTTGCCCATTGCCTTGGGGATAATAATCAGATGAGTGAGCCAAAGTGATGCCGAATCCATAGCAAAATTCTGTCATCTCATGCGATGAGAAATTAGAGGCATTATCAGCTACAATCTTGTGAGGCACACCGAATCTGACAATTATATTTTCTTTAAGGAACTTGCAAACAACTTCAGAGGTTGCTTGCTTGATTGGTGCAGGCTTCCACCCACTTGGTAAAATAGTCTATAGTAGTCAGCACGTAATTATGTCCGGCACTAGAGGCAGGATTCAATGTTCCAATGAAATCAATTCCCCACTGGTGAAAAGGTTCTTCGATCACTACGGGCTTCAGGGGAAGAGCTGCTAACTTGGGACGCCAACGAAATGTTGACAAGCTTCACACTTGGACACCCACTCTGCTGAATCCCGAAAGAGAGTAGGCCAATAGTACCTAGCCCATAGGATCTTATAAGCTGTTACAGAGGATGAAAAATGTCCTCCGCATGCTAGGCTATGGAAGGACTCTAACAACTTTTCCTGTTGTGATTTATCAACACAACGCAGGAAAACACCATCAATACCTTTCTTGTATATTCCGTTATTCCACAAAAGGTATTTTGCAGATCTCAACTTGACTGTCCTCTTCTCCTTTTGGTTTAAATGTGGGGGCATTCACCATAAGTTAGAAAGAAAGCAATATCCATGTACCATTCATCAGTTGTACTCACGAAAAGCACCATGGGCAGCTCTGAAGAAGTATCTTGAGTCTTTTCACACTCTGCTTCAGCATGATTTTCTGCAATCAATTGGCATAGGCCCCTTCCTCGTACCAACTTGGTAGGTCTGATGTCCAAGTCGTACTCCTGAACTTTAGCTATCCAGTACCTCATTGACTCCCCAGCTCTTGTTGAGTCAAAATGGATTTAACGGCAGTGTCGGGAACGAGAACGAGGGTATGGGAATTCAGCACATAGTACCTGAAATGCTTCACCGCTCGTACCACCGCATAAGCATGCTTTTCAATTTGTGACATCTTTAATTCATGTTCCTTCAATGGGCAGCTCATAAACGCGATGGGAGCTTCAATGCCTTCCCCATTCTCCTGCATCAGGATGGCTGACACTGTGTGAGCAGAGGCGTAGCTGTACATGATGAAATCTTTTTGAAGTCTGGACATACTAGGATAGGAGCGCAAGAAACTTCTCTTTTGATCTCATCGAACGCAAGTTTCCTTCTGTACTCCATCAAAATGGAACTTTGCCTTTCATCATCCCAAGGATATCCTTGGTTTTGTCAGTGAAATCAGGTACAAACCTTCTTAGGAAATTAACCTTTCCGAAGAAAGAATGAACTCCAGTTTTACTTGTGGGTAGGGTAAGGCTCTGAATGGCCTTTACCCTTTCTGGGTCAATTTTGGTTCCTTCTTTAGTCACAATATGACCCAACAGCTTTCCTTCCGTCACTCCAAACATGGACTTCTTGGGATTTAATGAAATCCCATGACGCCTGCATCTCAAAAGTACTTGCTCTAAATGATCATAATGATCACTCCATTTTTGGAGAAAACGGTCAAGTCATCTAAATACACAACTATGACCTTGCCCATTAGGTCTCTGAATGCCAAGTCCATAGCTCTCTGAAAAGTGGCTCGGCGCATTGATCAAGCCGAAAGGCATCCTCCTGTAAGCAAAGGTACCCCATGGGGTTGTGAAGGCCATCTTGTGTTGATCCTCCGTAGTTACCTCAACTTGATTGTATCCTGAAAATCCATCGAGCATGGATAGCATTTCTGATCCAGTAACAGTTTGTAATACCTGATCCATGATAGGCAAGGGATAGTTATCCTTCAGTGAGGACTGATTCAGGTTCCGGAAGTCAACACAGATTCGGATTTCACCATTCTTCTTCCTGACAGGGACGATGTTAGCAATCCAAGTGGAGTGATGGATTGGAAAAATAATCCTGAGCATCTAACATCTTCTGGATTTCTGCAAGGATGGTTCCTGAGATCTTGGGATTGTAATGTCTTTGCTTTTGTCTGTACGGCTTCACATCAGGCTTCAAAGGGATACTGTGCTGTACGTCTTTGGGCTTGAAGGATTTTAAATCTACATAAGACCAGGCTAACACATCCATGTATCTCTTCAGAAGTGAAGTGAATCTTGCTTTCTCTTTAGGGGAACAACATTTCCCAATATTCACCATCCGAGGTTGATCAGACGAACCTAGATTGATTTGACCTCCTCAAGAAGAAGCTCCCTCAACTTGCATCTTTGTTTTGAATCAAACGATCATGCTTTCAAAAAAACCCTCCATAGAAACCAAACCTTTTGGTATCTTGTTGCTACTTTTGTGGATAAACTCACCATCAACCTCTTGATATGGATCGAGATAGTTTCACTGGAAAGCTGATTAAACCTTCAAAGTATAACTCACTAAAATGGTTCAGCCTTTTCTAGAAAAGCCAACATTGTTGATCATCATTGAACACTTTGAAGGTGAGTCACATTATCTCGTTACTTGATGAATTTGGCAAGTTTTTCGAACTGTTCAGGATTTGACTGAAGGTATTCTGCTTCCGACATTTGGATTTTGGTTCTCTTTGCATGATCAACAATGTCAAAAGTAGTATAAGAAGGGGTGATGGTAGGCTCAGTTCTAATCACATGGGCTTGTGCTGAGGCACTGATCTTAGGAGAAAGAGAATAAGGAGAAATTGCCTTTTTGGTGACCTCTCTTTCAGTTTGTGCTGAAATAGGAGTACCTCTCTTAACTATGGCTATGGGAGGTTCCTTATTCTTCTCCTTAGTGTTTTCAAGAGGTTTTCTGGGATTCTGAGATTGGGATCGAGTGAAGACAGCAAATGACTGACCATCTGGTGCACATTCATCTTCATCGTATTCCAAATACCCAATGCTGGAGTCGCCAGCCGAATCGTCATAAGACTCATCGGCATATCCTGAAGCTTCAAAAGCCTCGGAGAATCTTGTTCTTCTGGTTCTTCATCTTCTTCAACTATTTCTACTACTGCATTGATGGGAGGAGCTTCAATTGCTAGCCTCGGTTGAGCAGGAGTTAATCGCGGCCTATCCCTTGCAAGCGCACCATTATTGTTATTGAAATTCCGTCTAGGGATATCCCGATACGGAACATTGTTCACCTGCTGAGACATTTTCTTTTTTAAAGCGATCAAATCATTAGCCATTTTCTGAAACATAGGATCAGTATTACCTTGAGAAGAACCTTGATTTTTGAGTTTGGGTATGTCTTTCTTGATTCTTCCGGCCAAAATAAGATCATCTTCTATTTCAATAGCTGTTGACTGAGCAATGCCAAATTTGGGATAACCGACCTTCTTAATAAAAAGCTCACATCAGGAGGCTGAGCATTAATGAAGAAGCATTTCTGATTCTCCGGAGTTGGAACAGCTATCTCTAGAATCTTCGAATCAGTTTATTAAACTTTTCCACGAAGTCCCGCATGGGTTCATGAGATTCCTTCTTCATATGAGTAAGTTGAGCTAACAAGGCATGAGAATCTTCGGCTGGTTTGAAACGTGCTTCGAACTTGGTCCACATGGTAGCCCAGTTTGTGATGCATGCATTGGAAGATGATAAAACCATTCAGCTGCTGCACCATGCAATGTTTCAACAAAAAGTCAAACAGAAACATCTTCGTGAGCTACTCCAAGGACGCCGCACGCTACAAAGAAAGATGCAACGTGTTCATCAGGATGCTGCTTCCCATCCCCATTAAATTTGGGAATGTTTTTACGTGATCCATGTGGTAACTCGTGCAATGGTGGAGTTAAAGAAAGAGGACCAATAACTGCGCCCCAAGGCACAGGTTGCACTGCCATCCTTCTGAAAAGAGTGCGTATAGGGATCCGAGTATCAGACAAGAGTAATGCATGACAAGTTGCAGACGCTTCCCATTCCACGGGGATCCGGTTTCTCCGAACAGGTGAAGAACTTCTGGTTCGGTTAGAAACAATGTTGTTGGGGGACAGGCTGAAATTGTGCTGTTGTAGCAACTCAAAGAGTGGGTCAATTTCACCTTGGGCTCGGCGGGACCGAGTGAAGATCTTCCTGGCCAGCTTGAACTGGGAAAGAGATCTTGTTAAAAATAAGGAAAATACGGAGTCACCAGACACCAAGAGGATAAGCTTTATACTATTAATCCGTATTCCCCAGCGGAGTCGCCAAAAACTGTTGGTTGGATATTTTGTCAATCCAAAATATGAGGTTCAACCACAGTATATGGGATTAAATCCCTCCTCAAAGACAGGTGAGGCTGCCTGCTTATTACTAATCTAAAACACAAAAAAACAATATATACAGTATTCACACTAATCTAACCATTGGGGGTTGGGATAGAATCCCGAAATCCACATTCACATGATTCAAAGGTATTGCTTTCGTAAATGAATTGGGTTAGAAACTATTACAATGAAAGAAGCACAATGGAAAGGAAATGAGAGAAACATATTTTCTTTCGAGTAAACTGAAGAGCACGAAATAATCATACAAGCTTTAGATCATAAATATAATGTCTGAGATGATTAGAAACACTAAGATGCTATGCAAAGAATAGCTTAAGATCATGAACGTAAGAACAATGTCTTAAGAAAGATATATCCCACAACACAAAGTTTGCGAAATAATATCAACTCCTATTCTTTGAAATGATTGAACGAAAACACAAAGTTTTTCTTCTTTCCAATAGCTCCGAATATTACAAAAATCTCGACCCTTTGGAATGCATAAGCATCCCTTATTTATAATAAAAGGAAACGAGAGAAAATAGGATAAATCCTAGAAAATAGTGTTCTTTAAAAGAGTTCTATTTTTCTTGACTCTCATGCAGAGACCAAGTCAAAATTTACTTCCTATGTGACGAAACAGAAATGAAAAAGACATGTCAATTTCAAGATTGAAATGACATGAAACATTGGGACTTAATCTGAATCATCATCTTTCACTCCTTCATCTTTCTCTTCCTCCAGCTGAGACTGTTTGTTCCAAAATTCTTGGAACTTTCGAATTATGCCTTGCATTTCGTTTTCATCAGGCGCAGTGGAATGATCATTCAAAACTTCGTAGGTTTCATGGGTATCACTAGCAATGCCGGGAAGCTTTTTCAATCTTTGTTGAGCTTTCTCAAGGCCTCCAAAGAATGTTCAATTCTTACAAACCGATCAATGATCTCAATATCAAATCCGTGCGTTGGTTCATGCTGAACAGACTCTTGGACTTGTTTGAAAAGATCATCTGCTGATAGGATACCTGAGTTTCCAACTGACACCTTTGGACAAATCTTCAGCAACTCTTCTTCCAGATCACTTTTTCCATCAATCAATTTATCCCTTGATTCTCTCAACTTACCGCAGGCTTCGTTGAGAATCTTCACCCTGAACCTGATGGCTTTAGTCAGCTGGAAATGCTTATCCGTATGTGGGATGACGCCTTCTTCTACCAAGAGATGTGATGGTATTTGCTTTAATACCTGGAGAGCTTCATAAGTCAAATCAAGATGTCCAATTTCTTGAGAGAAATCATCGTCCATCTTCTCTCCATCCTTCTGCATGTCCCCCAAAGATTGATGAACTTTCACAACGTCTTGCATCACTTCCTTCCCTTGTTGGAGCAGCCTTTGGATCCATTCATCGACCACCCTTTGTTTTTTTAGCAATCTTCTCAATTGTAGGTACTGATGAGAAATCGAATCCGGACAGGACAGAAGAAGATGGTATGGATTCAAGGGGTTTTGAGGTTTAAGTAAAACCTCGCCAATCGCTCCACTTTTCCTTTAAGCTCATCTCTGTTGTCTTTTGTTTCTTTCAACTTCTGGCACAGACGTTTGTGGCATCCCGTGCATCTTGTTGACCCTTCTATTGTCACTCTTCCTAGAGCCACCCTGGTTATCTGATAATCATAGGCTGTTATGTCCTCTTTAGTTTTGTCGTCACGGGAGTGGTGATCTTTACGAACTCATCCCTGAAGCATCCACCAAAACCCTTGAAACTGCTGTTTTAGGTTTCTTGGCATTTAGCAATAGAATCCTTGAGTGAGCTGAAATCAAAGGCTGGTATGGGTACAATCACCTTCCTCTTCCTCAGAGTTTTCTCGAGTAGCCATTGCGGTGTATCAGAGGAATTTGCCACTATTGTAGAAGTTGGTATCCTACTCTCAAGGGGAGAAGATTCTACTAGTGAAGGGGGAATAGTTACCAATGTGGTAGTAGATCCGATAAAAAGAGGCACAGGAGGGGGCATGTTGGTCATCACTTGGGTGCCACCAGAGAGAGGGGTGAAAGTCCAAAGAAAATACTGGCCATTATTGAAGAAGTTGATGGAGAATGAGGAGGTAGGAGTGGTTGTGAGGGAGGAGGCGCAGATTCAGACTCCAAAGCCTGGGATGTAAGAGATAAGGTCCCTTCAGTTGGGAAATCAACAAATGATGAAACCAGAGGCTGGCTTCCTTCTTCTTCCAAAGTAATTTATCCTATTTCTGGTGGTGTTGGTGATTCTGGCACATCCACCGTTTCAACTAGAGAAATAATTGAAGAGATTTCTCTTTCTTTCCTCTTTTTGACAAACTTGACCTTTATAGGCCCCCTAGAAGATTTTTTGTCCTTTTCCTTTTTGGAGGGCCCCACCTCTGAAGCAACCAACTTTGAAAACTTATCATCTTTAAAACTCATTCCCCAAGAGGAGAGCCATGCTTTGGTGTGTGTAAGAATCAGAGCCGACCTATCTGTAATGGAGGCTTTTTCACTGATTGACCAATCAATAGGTGGGAAAACATATTGATCTTCATTTAGTCCATCATAGGAAAGATCCAAAACACTTTCATTGTCACTAGTACCTTCTGGTAAATCAGCAAGCTCAAGTGTTTGAATCTCAACAATTTTTAATCTACTATGATCCTTTCGCGAACAAAGAACCTCATCACACAGATCAATCCAAATGTCCTCTATGCTTGGCCTGTGCTGGTGCAGGGTTCCATACGCTCTGAGGACTCCTCGAATGTCAAACCCATCTCGGGGTTTCATATGCTTCTTCAAATTGTCCTGAAGCTCATGGATAACATTTTTAGCTTTCACCACTATCGAACAAGTGTATCTTCCAATAGAAATTGGGAAGGATACAAGCAGCCTTATGTTTACTTTGTTGGAATTTATGGAAATCCAATAGTTGCCTAACCAATTCCATCAATATCAGTTTATCCCCTGGATATCAGGGCAGACGGAAAGGATCCCCCGAGTACATGACCACCCAAAGATATGTGAACTTCTTGAATTGTAAGAAGACACATCCCCATTTGGAAACTTCAGCCCAGGCCTCATCTGAGACTCTTGTCTTCCTCAATTCAGGGTTTAACCTGCAGATGTTTTCATAAAAGAAGGTGTCATTCACCCTTCTGAATTGGTCTTGGGACCCTTTTCTTGTCAGTTGAGGGAAATACTGATAAACATGGTTCACCATCCTGCTTCCCTTGGTATCCAACCCGGGATAGTTCCTCATCCCGGCCGCTGCATAGGTGATATATGAAGACATATAAAACTTCCCTGTGGACAAGATTGTTGTCATTTGGGAATCTATCTCATTACTAATGAGAGTGCCCCAATCAATCCCTTGTTGATTCTTCTTGATGGTGATCATGAATTGATACATCCACCCTTGGAAAACATTTGATTCGGGTAAACCAAAAACCCGACTCAACAGAGTGATGATGTCATTGATTTCCTAGATGAAATCACTCCTGGGGATAAGTCTTGGGAATCTGGAGACAACCGGTTTGGCCTTGATCAGGAACTTCTTATTTACATGCTTGATACAATCTTCCTGATCGTTATCCCAAGCTTTCTGAGCTGACTTGATATCTAACTCTCCATATTCTTCAAAATTGGGTAGTTTGAGGAGGTCATCAAAGTAACCTCCATCTAACTTGATCACAACTTCTCCCACCTGATTTCTCACAGAACGAGAAGCAGAGTCATAACTGGAAGCGCAGGCTAAGATGAATTCAGGGCACTGAGCGGACATGGGAAAACCCGCTGCAAGAGGTAAACCGCTATCGGCTATCGATTTCATCCATGGAGTTTGGGAGGAACTCCTTACCCTACTCTAGAAATCCTCAATATCTATATTTCCGAGCTCTGTATCTCGGATGTCATAATTGCAATCGATATATGATGGAGACTCCACCTTTCTGAAGTTGTATTTCATCCTTCCTGACTCCTCAGTCTTTTCTTACGATGGACCAAGGTCTGACATGAAGGATGTCGAAGGAAGAGAGTTTTGGAGATCAGGAGGTGTTGCACACTGTGAAAATCCTGACCTACTGGAGATGCTGGAAGAATGGAAGAGTCTGACACACTAAGGAGGATGTCGGGGAATCCAGAAAACCCGATGCGCTGAGGATGTCGGAGACTTGGGAAAACCCGGCACTTTGAAGATGTCGGAAACTTTGGAAAGCCCGACACTTTGAAGATGTCGGAAACTTGAGAAAGCCCGACACGCCAAATCTTCTGATATACTTCGGGTCTTTGATACACTTTCAATCGCACAATACTCTTCAAAACCTTCAAAAGAAGAGGGAAAATTTTTTTGTTGAATTTAAAACATGCAAGTTCTTTCTTTACCATTCATGTACCAAACACATTTTAATTACAACAAAATTCTGGGGAAATAACACAAAGTGGTAATTCCAAAGAGATAAACCCTAAAACATAAACCCGGTTTAGAAAACAACCCCAAAAGGAAAAAGAATAAAAACCCCACAAACCTGGTAAGAAAATGGGAAGAATTCCATACATAATCAATCCATAAAAACCATGAACAAAGAATGGAGAGAGAGATACCTTCAACCAGAGCAAGGAAAGATCGAAAATAGGAAATTCAATCGGGCACAGGTGAGTTTCGGGTTTCGAGGTTGGAGAAGCATGCGTGAAAATCCACGAGTTAAAAATACGTCCGGTAAAAATGACGTGGAAATCCGCATATATATAAGAAAATTTGCAATTAATACACTTCGGCTGGCACGTGCCAACTCACCCGACAACTCGGCATTAGTGCCATGTCAGCATGCTTGGGAGATCCGAAAACCCGACACAAAGGTGTTTAGAGCAATCTGGGTTTCGGGTTGCGGGAAACAATCGACGCAAAGCATGAGATGTCTAGATGCTTCAAAGTTCGAAAACCCGACATGAAGGACTAAATCGGACTTCGGGTATCGGAAGACAGGTGACACGAAACATGTTTCGGATAAGGCATGTTCTGATGTGCCGAAGGTCCGAAAACCCGACATGACTTACTTGAAGCGAGTTTTGGGTTTCGGGGAACACAAGACATAAAGCATTCAAAACACATGTTATCCTGTTTATGAAACCCGAAAACCCGATTTTCTCTCATAAAGGCAATTTTGCAAAACCAGCTTAAAAATTTCGTAGGGTTATTTGATAGTTTTGGCTTAAAATCAAAACTGAGATAACAAACTCTCAATGAAATACCATCATACCTTCTCAAGGGATAAGAGGTGTTACATTCCCGAAATGGAAAATAAATCCTATATGATGCATTGATGCACATTGATGCGTATGATAGAATCTATGATAGAATCTATCATACCCCCTAAGACACCTAAGACCTATGATATCACCTAAGTGAGATGACTCACCACGTGATGTGGATGATGCTACAAGATGAAAAACAAGTCACACACACCAAAACCCCCTTCATCATAACTTAGGATGAGGCGGTGAGTTAGAAATAAGAAACGGGTCCAGTAGCTATGCCGGATGAGGTACCCATGTACAATAAGGATCTTAAGTAATGGAGGAAAACCTAATGGGAAAAATATCCACTTACAAGAGATGGAAGACTCCCCTAAAAACCTAAGAAAGATGCATCAAATGAATCCCAAAACCAAAGTTCGATAAGGTACCCATGTACAAAATGTAATCTTTCTAGAAGAAGAAGAGAAGAGAGGAAGGAGACTAGAGAAACCAATGAAGATGTGAAGCCGCAACCTGGATCTAAAATTTGTAACTTTATGAAGTCTCCAAGAAGAGTGTCGATGATGTGGTCATTGACCTGTAGACTAAAGAATATCCATATGCATCAAACAATGTTCCTACCCTTAAGAAGGATAGAAATGGAGTATTGGAAGTCTGTCCATCCACAAAGGAAACCAAAGGTAGTAGTACGAAGAAATTTGAATTTGGTCCACTAAAATTTGACATAGGTCTAGAAAATGAGTGCAAAAGAACCAAAGGTAATGCCATGAACATAGAATTATTACAAAGTGAGAGAGGGAAAATACACCAAAATTATGCCCAAGTGAAGTGAAGGAAAAGTAACAACCCCCATAACAGTAGAAAGAGGATCCACAAGAAAGGGTGGATCAATGATGGTATCTGAAATAGTGGAAGTGATAAGATTCCCAAAAGGGGCACTCCTAAAAAAGGAGATGAAGGAATCATTCGAAACACATGTAGAAGGATGAGAAACTCTATGTCTTTGCATCACAATTAGGCACTAGGAAGAGAAAACTAAGGTTCGAAAAATACTTGTCCCAAAAGGGTGGCTCGACAAATAGAAGAGCAATGTCTGACATGTATGAATCATCAACATATGAAGGAGGAGGAGTGGAAGAAGCCTCACACACTAGAAGTGGAAAGGAGGCATATGTAATGAAGGTATGAGGTTGGGAATGAGACCGCTAATGTCTAATGGTAATAGAGGAGTGTCAAAATTATATGAAAGGTGGATGGGAGGAGGATAAGATTCCTCATCAATACTCTCATCATCAGAACTAGAAGAACAATGCTCATCATTAGGTATAGGAACAAGAAAATCCGTGTCAAAAAAAATTTAATCACATGAAGAAGGAGAGGAGGTGACTATATCAATAGGAGAAGCAAAAACAACATTCTCTAAAGGTTCTCCAAATAGGAACTAAAGAATGCTCTAAATAGTGCAAATACAATTTGAGTGTGCCACATGAAGGTGGAGAGGCTTGGAGACACGTATCAACAAGCAATAGAGAACATGGTCTCATCTTTCAAGCGAATATTTAAGATGATAAGTATCAATTGGTGAAGGAACTAGCCCATATAAAAAGGGATAAAGGCCCTCGTCAAGTAAGATAACGTTCCATGCAAACACACCATGATGTATAATTATCTCTACCAAAAAGTAGTAGCGAGAGGATGAGAAACAATCATGCAAAGCTCAAGTCTAGAAAAAACATCCTCCATGGTACATCCGTGAAAAAGAAATCTATGTAGGAGATTCATAGAATAAAAATATATTCTCAAATGGACATTGGTTGATGTAGAGAAAAAATAGAAACATGCATATACTCTGTGAAAAGAAGTCTTCAAGTAATCTGTCTTTAACTTAGTTGTTCACTAGAGGATCAAAACAAGCCCAAAAAGGATAAAATTTGCGCAAACTGAAAACTTCTTGCTTAGATAGGCTAATCATCTCCCTAACCTATTCAACATCTTCTTGACATTGCTCATTCATTAACCAACTCATCAAACTTCTCTAGGGTCTCCTATACACTTACCTTTCTACCACTTGCACAACTTCTTGCTTGACTAACTCCTTTTCTCAAGGTGAAATTCTTGCTCTTTTTCCTCTTTCATGCATCTTATGTCCTTTCCCTATTATAACACTAAAAAAACATTTTAAATAGACTTTATCCTGATTCAAAGTGTCTCAAGACTCCACTCTCTCTATATTTTCTCTATACTACACTTTAAGCTCTTAAGACAAGTAGTTTAAAACAATCCTGCATAGAGCCAACCATAACAACCCATAATAATTTTTAATAATTTTCCTATACCCTTTACCAAGCTCATGATGTACCCCTAAATTTCATCACTTTATTCCTTATACTTCTCTTGAAAATCAACCTTCCTTCCTTGATCAACCTTGCTTACTAAATGCCCCTTAAGACAACATGCTTGCAACAAACATGGATAGAGTGATCTAAGGACACCCAAAAGGTTTTTAAAACTTCATTAGTTCACTTTTGGAATCACTAAGGTGCTCCCAAAATTTTGGATCCCAACTCCTTCCACAACTCCTTATATCCCACTTTTTCACTTTTTGCTCTTGAGAAGGCAACTAGCTTAGGACAATATTACAATACCTATAACTTCTATTCTAAATGGAATCAAGAAACTAACTCAAAAATTTTGATGACTCATTATGGATTACCTTAAGCTTGATAAGTTTCAAGTTCCATCTCATAAGAAAAATACCACTTCCTTTGGAAAACTACCCTCTAAATTATCCCTTCACTGAGTTTAATTGTCCACCCACACGGGATCTGGTAAGGATATCTTCATATTCCACCATTGAAACTTCAATTTTTTTCTTCTAACAGATAGGGGATATCCTCAATATGGTTCCTTACAATTCTTGGTTTGAAAATCATTGATTTGGTATCTCAAATTTCAATCCCTAGCACTAACATGAGTGAGGGTTCCTAGAAACCCGGGTGGTTTAAAACTCTTAGAACTTTTATTAAACTCACTTGCTAATCACCAAATTTGAAATAAAGGTCTAAATCCACCTATTACACGTGATTTATTTACTAATAAGGTATGGAGAGAAAGAATACACGTCCTTCAATAGGTTCCTTCACACGGTGACTGAAGGATCACAATCTACACAAAATTTCTTGTATTATTTAGGTATATATTATGTAATGGGTGATACCTTTATTCCACCAAGAATAATTTCTCTCCAAATCATTATATTTATCAAATAATCATCATCACTACATCCATAGTCAACCTTGTGCTTCAAAAACATGCACACACACATAGTTTGCATTCTTTTCACTTGATCATTAAATCATGCAACAAGAGTTACCCAAAATGATGAAAATTATTTCAAAAATTCCTAAAGACCACAAAGAGTTAACAAATCCACCTTCTAGAGGTATATCACTTAGTTTCATTCCAATGCAATAAGATTCAAGAAAAAAATTATGGTCTTACACACATTCCAATGTTAAAAACATAGCATATGCAAACTTGAGTTTAAAACCAACATTCTTAAGACATCTATAGTTATACTTCCATGCTTTGAGAAGAGAGAGATCAACATTCAACCATTCAAACTTAGCAAATAGCATTCCAAAGTGAAATAACTTGCAAACTGAGTTTATATATATTTATTAATATACTACTTCATACAAAAACTGAGCTCCTCTCTCTTCTCTGTTATATCCTCCTACATGAGGAATGAGTTTCCAAAACTCCTAACTCACTCCCTATACTCAAAATTTCTTGCATGTACCTAATCTTAGATGCTTCATAACTACACTTTGTGACTTTTCAACTTCCATACATGTTATGACCACCTTTTTCACATTCATAACTCTTATCTACTCACATGATGACTAATTATACACTTGATGAATTAACTAGATACTTACAACATCGTATACACCTTTAGTATTATTTGGATATGCCTTTACAATTTGAATTGAATTTTGGAGTGAAAGATATCATTTGAATTTTCAAATCCCTCACTCTTAGCTCTTTCTCTCTCATGACTCCACATACCTATTTAACCTCATAGCTAAGAACTCTTATACTTTAATGGCTTTTAGATGATGTCCTTGCATCATCTGTCTTAGTAAAAAAATGCATCCAAAATGCAAGAAAAGAAGGGTGTAAAAACACATACAAGGTTGCAATACGTTGGACTCGGCCGAGAATGCATTTGCATATAATCACAACACCCAAAAACAATGATAACCCTCCATGTTTATGACACTTTATAAATAGTGTGTTGATTACAATAAGGTGTGTTCGTGCGACATGAAACAATTGACCAATCACCTTGCAGTATGTGAAAAACAAAATAAGAGTGGATGCCACACTAAGTCTTGGTCGGAATCGGGAACAACATGTAAACAAGTTAAAAAGACGTGAAATAGTTGACCACTCACATTGCGGTAGATGGCGAATAACATAAGAGTGGATGCCACAATAAGTCTCAGTCTAAAGTAGGGAACAACATGTAAAAAAGAAAATAAGGGTATAAGTACAAGGAACAAGGGGAAAAAGAGAGTTTGGTGTGAGAAAATGTGTCCCATGTTGTATAAGGGGATTTCTTGTTGCAAGATCTGTGGCGAGACGTGCTCACTAGCTCGCAAGTAAAGAGGAGTAGTACAATGTAAAAATGATTCAAAATAAGTCAAAGGGATTCTAAAACACCAAATAGAATTCCATAACACACAACAACCACCGAAAATGCAAGAAATGACACTAAAAATACCTACACACTCAGAAAGGTTACACACTCCCAAAAAATGGTCGGCGGAAAAACACACCTAGTAACCCTAGTTTTAGAATAATTTTTGCCAAGTTTTAATAATTTTTGAAAAGGGATAGATTAAAAAATTAGTCTACGAACTTAATTAATTGACATCTTAATTGGATCCTATTTAAAAAACAAGACCTAATTAATTAAATTGACCTTACCTTTAAAATATTAAAAAAATAAATCCTAAAAATAAATTAAGACCTAATTTTAATATCAACAAAATTTAAAAATTTACCTTGTTTTAGAAAACCTTAGCGAATTAAATAATCTAGGTTATACATAAAAATCAACTTAGGTTAAGGTAAACTAACGTAAGTTAAAAAACATGAAGTTAATTTTAAAAAAGGTGGGTTGGTTGAAAGGGGAGGGAGGTAAGTGGTTAATGAGAGGGAGTGGGCTCAAGGAGGTGAGAGCCACATGGGAGTAAGAATATGGGAAAGGCATGTGAGAAGTAGGCTTGAGGGGGGGACCCGACAAGCAAGATGGATGCGTTGGTAGGCTCGGGCAACATAACCCATCGAGGTAGATGATGTGGTGAAAACACATGCAACGGGAGAGGTTGATGGGCATATGACAAGAGGTGTTACACATCCAAACTCAGTTGGCAGGGGCTTGCAGGGATCCATATATGGATGTAAGGGTGATCTTGCATGCAAGGCACATTTGGCACCATTGTGTCCTAGCAAGGCCTATGGATACAAAGAGATAATGACATGAGCAAGGAAAGAATTAGAGAGCACGGTGAGGATGGAGCTCTACCAAAAAGTTGAACATAGAGAAACAAAAGGTCTCAAGTTCAAGCAGAGTACAAGCCAATGGAGTAAAATAGAGCTCCTAAGACAAAATGAGTCCAACTTGGATGTGTGTGAGGCATAGAACTAGACAGAGAGAAGATAACAAGGCAGCCTAGGGCTTGTTGAGAAATAAAACTTGCACAAGATGAAACTAAAGGCGAGCGAGCATAAAGAATCACACAATGAATTGAAGAAACACACGAGCCAAAAAAAAAACAAGAATCATAGGTAGGAAAATAAACAAAGACCAAGTTTAGGGATAACCAAAAACACGTCAAGCCAATGTAAAATAAAAACCAAATCACTAGAACTCACTTG
Source organism: Taxus wallichiana var. yunnanensis (assembly GCA_018340775.1). Lineage (NCBI taxonomy): Eukaryota > Viridiplantae > Streptophyta > Pinopsida > Cupressales > Taxaceae > Taxus > Taxus wallichiana. The sequence continues at coordinate 345,788,119 of CM031235.1, read as the reverse complement.
GGGAGCTTCAGCTTGAGCTAGCGGGGATCTCAAACAAGTTGGGTGAGTAGGAGAAGCTCAATGGGAGATGAATGAAGGTGAGTGAAGAGAGAGGCAGATAGAGGTAGACAAGGAGCAAGAGGGAAGAAGGCCAAAAAACTAGATTTTTTTAAAGAAACTGAATTTTTTAATGAAAAATCCAATAACCAAATAAAATACCATAAATACCTCCAAAGGAAGATTTCCGCTAAAGTTGGCTATAAACAACCATATTTAGTGAAACACCCCTGAAACTCCAAAACTTGGAAATATAGCTACACATGCATAAAAAACAACCCACAAAACCAGTAAAACTTTATGAAAATAGAGATAAATCAAATCAATGCAAGTAAAACATGAATGGAATAACAATTACGAAGCTTGCATACAAAACTAGTAAGAAAATGAAACCAATAGTAGTAGATAAAAAAATATAGAGAGTGGCATGGATCCGAACAAAATGCTCTAATAGAATGTGAGAGAATGTGAGAATGAGGAACAAGTGGGATGACACACACATCAATTGAGATACACTCAAGCAACAACGTGACAAACTTCTATGTAGTAAACAAGAATTCAACCATAAAATGTTCATGCAAGAGAAAAGGTTCTACTCATTCTCATAGATGAAAAAGGGTACAAATAGAAGTGTTTTTACCATCATACCTCCTCAAGGGATAAGAGGAGTTACATTGCAGAAATGGAAAGTAACTCTTGTATGACACATGACACATATGATGGAATCTGGCCATACCCCCTAAGACACCTAAGACCTATAATCTCACCTAAGTGAGACAACTCACCAAGTGATGTAGATGATACCACAAGATGATAAGTAAATTCACACACACCAAAATTTACATTGACTTATCTTACAATTAAAGGTTGGCGTACCTATATTCTAAGGTCGATTTATATCTTTAGTATATGCACGACTCCTTTGTTTATCTTATCCTTCTTGAAATTTTGTCCCTTTGATATCTACTTGTTAACTCACTATTGTGCTATTTGAATATCGTTTCATTTTATACATTGCCCGTTATTGGTAGTTATAAATTTTTTTGTTCCTTGATTCCCATCCTTAACATTCTCGGACACATGCTATCATGAAATGTGTTTAAGTTCTCATGTGTGTTGGATGGCTAGATTTTTTCCTACTACTTCACATTCCAAAATATATCCTTAACCTTATGCCTCTAAGTAAGTGTTATAAAAGTTCCTTCAAAAGTGCATGTGTACATCACTTACAAAACATGTCTTCATTCGAGGCATGTGTGACAACTCAAAATTCCTTATGCTTTGAATAAAATAATACTTAGTAAAAAAATATATTTCAAAAAATAATGGTGTTAAGATCACCTGCACACTAACTTGGATTCCCATGACCGGGTAATTCTTTATCAACTTCTTTAAAAGTCTCAAGCAGTTATTGGTGTAATTTATCTTCAAAACTATGCTACTTGGTGAGTGTAGCATATATTATTGGCTTTAACTAGTCCATCTACATGCTCATGTTGTTCACTTCATTAACATATTTTTGGGGTCCTTTGTTTTAGATTTCAATGTGCATAATTCCCCCACATCTTTATTTTTTTCTTCCAAAGTGCATTTTCTTATTTAAGTGTTTTGTTATGGAGGCTGATGAGGTGCTTCTTGAGCTTGTAATTTTTCATGTTGATTTCCTTTTCCATGTCCTCCACCTCCTATAGTAACTTGTCCCTACCCAAATTTTCCTTAATCATAAATACATGTATGCTCATCACATTTTGTTTAAATTGTTTCTCAAGAAAAATGTGTGCATCTATGATGGTTCCCTAATGTGTGAAACATATAATAATTTGTATAAAAAGGTGGCATTTTCACTTGGCTTATCGCGCAATTCCTTGCATTCCTTCAATTTATTCATTTACGGGGATATGTCCTTATCTCGTTCTATCTTTGCAAATTATTGCATCTATGTACCATTTTCATCCTTTCTTTTCTTAAGGAACATGTCAACTAGGAATTCAAGTTCAGATATTCTATCCGGTTAGTTAAGTGGTACATTAGTTGTTAAGTTGGTACCCTCTTCAAGGATCTATTGACATGATTTATGACCTTCATGTTTAAAAATTTGCATGATATTTTTCAAGTCAGTCCAGATGGGATATTTGGTTCCTCAACAAAATGTTGTTTGAAATATTTTGATGAACTAATTCACCATCCATATTGATCAACACATTAAATTCTTGGGTGTTTATCATTTGGTAGGGGTATATATAAGATATTGGGAATCCATTTGTATCTTTGGTGGGAGGTTGGTACACACTAACCTATGTAACCTCAAAGTGGGGTTTTTCTATGTAGACATCCATTACATATGAAACCCCCTTTTTATATTTTTTGGTTGTATAATTGAGTTGCATCTCCTCCCAAAGAAACAATCCTTGTGTCTTCCCCTTTTAGAATTGAGTGCAGAGAGTTGTTATGGGGTATTCTTCACTTAGTAAGTTAATGACTCATCCTCATCCATATCTTGTTTCATTTATTTTTATTTTTCTTGTAGAATAACGTGATATCCATATATTTATTCATTTTTCTCCTCCCCCATCCAATTTTATGATCACGGGGCCTTCTATTATAACTTCATATGCCTTGTTCTATAGCTCCATCTACTCATTTTTTCACTATGCGTGGGAATTTTTGGTAGGTTACTTTTCTTAGGAGGGGTTTTAATTATTTTCTCCTCCTCCTTTCCCTTCTCCAATTAATTTGATTTATTTCAAATCTCATCACCTACTTATCCTTCACACCTCTTGCTCAAGTTTCCCTATTTTTCCATGAATATGGATGAAATAGGGATGTCACTCCTCATCTAAATCTAGTTCCGATTCAAACATCATGTCCTCTTTAGAAGGTATCTCCTGCTATAAAGGTTCCCTAATGTATTATAATGTTCTTGCAAGGAACCTTGCGGTACTTATAATTGTACAATCATTAGTTGGTGTGGCCTCTACCCATTGAGTGATGTAGTTAGTTATAATGATATATCTTGTGTTTGTCATTTACACAACTAGGAAATAGGACCAAAAAAATAAATGATCCATTTCTTGAATGGTTCTTATGAAATGATTGGGTGTAATGAAATTTCATTTTGCTTATTTGGTTTTCTTATGTAATAATAATGGTCACACATTTGAATGTTGTCCTTAGGATACTAGATACAATTCTACCACTAACATCTAGCCATAAGTATTTTTGTTCTTATTGCTTGCCCCTGTATAATGAGATAAAATTATTCCTTTATGTACTTCCCTTAAGATATATTAACATTGGTGTTGCAAGGAAAATATTTTAAAAATATAATCCTAGTCCATTTTGTTTTATACCCCTCTTACGAGCTAAAATGGGGTTGTATGCACCGATAGATTTTTCTTTGTTGGTCATTCTAATTCTCAGGTGCAAGTCCAAACTATAGGAAGATCACTATATAATTTAATTTATCTAGCATAATTTGAATTCTAAATAAATGATCATATAACATACCTTATTAAATATCCTATGCCTCTTCTCCATTATTAATGTATGAGAGAATATTTGGTCTAGAATTGCTCTTCCTAGGCTTGACCATAATACATAATTACAATTCCTAAGAGGTAAATATGTACCCATGCAAAATAACCTTATTTATGAGATAACTTAATGTCAAATAATCCATGTAGAACATAAATGGGTGGCTAATAATTATTGTCAAATATTTATCACACATACACCATTGATAGTCCTTCACACTTGGTTGTGGCATAGTTCTTCTCCACTAGTGTTAGATTTAGAGTATAAAAGAACAAAGGATGATTCATGTTGTCTTTCTTAGGATAAGCTAGAATGGAACCAACTACTTGTTAGAAAATAAGGGATAAAATATGTGGAATAATCCCTCACAGAATCACAACAGTAGAAACTAATATGCAGAAAATATTACAGATCTGAAATAAAAGTATAGAATAATAAAAGAACAACACAAAGAGACAATATTTAACGTGGTTCACCCAATTTAGGCTACGTCCACCAAGAATCACTTGCTCAGATTTTATTACAAGCCACCACTCTCTCAATACAATACCCAGATTTGTTTGGAGCTAAGCTCAACAAACTCTACATAATTCACACCCAAATTCAGACACATCTGCAATGTTACATCAAACCTTACCATATGCACAAAACCACATAAGTAGACAACTACTTTAGCAGTTTTAAAAAAATGTGGGTATCAAAACCATGGGCCAAAACCATCCCATAAACCTATGGGTCAATAACCCCACCCATATGAGAAAAACATGTTTCCTAGTATATCGGGCATGTTTTTTGAGGCCAATTTTTTTCTCGGGGTTGTGTTCCCTAACCGCCGCCTTTGGGAGTTTCTACCCCTAGACCCCACTAGGGCCTGTGCGGCCTGAACCACGACAAGACAAGCTGTGGAAAGTGTACAGTCTTTAACATTATCACACATGAAAACAAGCTCCACAACCTAACAATCTTCCACTTGGAGACTAGTTTTCTTCTAAGCAAACTTCTCAACCCTTCACTAGTTTCCATGAAGACCAACCAAAGTTGAACACGGCTTGAGTTTTTCCCTTGTGACCACCTTGGTAATCATGTCTATAGGATTCGAATGGTATAAATCTTCTCCAAATTCAACTTCTCTTCCTCCAAAGATGTCCTAATGAAATGGTACACGAGATTTACATGCTTTGTCCTAGAGTGCAAAAAAGTTCTTAGCTAGGTGTATAACACTCTAACTATCACTATGCAACTTCCTTTCCTACTTCTTATGCCCCAAATCCTCAAGCAATTTCTGTAGCCAAATCCTCTCTTTGCTTTTCTCTATGTCAAAAACATACTCATCCTCCGTTGTTGACAAAGTAACTAACTTTATAGTCGTGAAACCCAGCTCATTGTTGTCCCACCGACGGTGTAAATATAACTGTCGTGTTCCTCATATTATCTACATTTCCAGCCATATCTGAATCTACATAACCATGCAAAGTGATGTTTGATCCAATGTAGCACAAAACTACCCCCATGGTCCCTCTCAAATACAGAAGGATCCACTTTACTGCCTGTCAGTGATCTCTACTTGGATCACTCATAAATCTACTTATCGCTCCCCCTTTGCATGGACAATATCGGTCTTGGTGCACACCATGGCATACATCAAACTACTAACCACATTGAGTAAGGTACCTTGGACATCGGGTTTCTCTCTGCTCTATCTTGGGACATTGCTCTTTTGATAACTTTAAATAGCCTACCAAAGGATTCCCAAGCTGGTTTAACATCCTACATATTAAACCTCTCCAAGACCTTCTTAATGTACTCTTCCGAGATAAAGTTACCTTTCATTCCTTCCAATCCACGAGATATCCTCATACCAAGGATTTTTTTGGTTTTCCCCAAATCCTTCATAGTAAATGAGTCATTTAGCTATTTCTTGAGTACTTTTATTTCCTACATGTTTTTACTGTCACCAACATGTCATCCACATACTGAGACACAAGATAATATAACTCAATCCTCAAATTTATTTTTATACACGCAATGGTTAGAATGAAATCTAATATAACCTTGATCCATCATGAAGTTATCAAATTTCTTATACTATTGATTTGGAGCTTGTTTCAAGCCATACAAGCTCTTCTTTAGTTTGCACACCATCTCCTCTTTACCTTTGACCTCATAGCCATCTAGTTGTTGCATATATAGATCCTCCTCCAAATCACCATGGAGAAATGCAATCTTTACATCAAGCTGATCTAAGTGCAAGTATTTTGTTGTAACTATTCCAAGAACAATTCTAATAGAAGTCATTTTTACTACAAGAGAAAAAATCTCATCAAAATCTATACCTTTTTTCTCGTGTAAACCCCCTTGACCAACAACTGAGCCTTGTATCTTTACTTTCCTCCTTCCACTTTGACTCTATACACCCACTTGTTTCTGTAATTATCTTTTTCCTTTGGGTAGCTTCACAAAATCCCATGTTTAGTTCTCCATGAGAGCCTCATGCTCCTCATCCATAGCTTGCTCCCACTTCTTTCTGACATCTACCTGCATTGCTTCATCAAATATATCTAGCTCTCCACTATCAGTGAGTAATAAATAATAAAGAGAAGGAGAAAAATGTTTAGGTTCTCTTCTTACCCTAGACCTCCTCAATATAGGAGTTTGGGGTTCTTATTGAGGAGGTTCTTGAACTGATTCATGTGTCACTTTCCCATCTAAAAGATCCTCTACCATTGCATATTCTTTCTTGGATTCTTCCTTATTTTCCTATAACTATTGCTTATACATGACTTTCTCATTAAAGACCACATCCCTAGATTGGATGATTCTCTTGTCCTTAATACTCCAACATTTATATCCAAAATCATCACCACTATAACCAATGAAAGTACATTTTTTTAATTTAGCTTGGTCCTATCATCCTTATCTATATGGACAAACACCTCACATCCAAAGACTCTAAGAAATGAATAATCAAATTTCTTACCATACCAAGCCTCCTCAGGTATGCCTCCATCCAAGGCACTTGAGGGTCCTCTGTTTATCAAGTACACATTTGTTCTCACCGCTTCTACCCAAAAAGAAAGAGACAATCTTGCATGTAACCTCATGCTCCTAGCATGTTCCATTATTGTTTTGTTCATCCTTTCTGACACCCCATTCTATTGCAGAGTTCTTGGAACTGTCTTTTTCCTATGGATTCCATTCTTAGAACAATAATCATCAAATTCATTGCTGCAATACTCCCCTCCATTATCTAACCTAAGACATTTTAGCTTAAGACCTATTTCATTCTCTACTAAGGCTTTCCATTTAACAAAAGTGTCAAATACATCATATTTGTTTCTAATACAATATACCCAAACTTTCCTTGTTGCATCATCAATAAAAGTAACATAATAACTTGAACCCCAAAGAAATGATACGATTCGGCCCCCACACATCGAATGCACCAGTTCTAAATTACTCTTTTTTTGTAGGTCCAACCTTGAGAAACTTTACTCACTTCTATTTCCCATATATGCAGCCCTCACGAACTCCAAACCTATTTCGTATATCTAGGAAAGTCTTTCTTTATGATCTCCATGCCCTTATGACTCATATGACCAATCCTATAGTGCCACAATGTTGTATCTACTTCGGAAACCACAAGATTACAAAAATTAGTGCTATAAGTGGTTAAATAAAAGGTTCCAACCTTCTTACCTCTTTCCACCACAAGAGTACCCTTGGTAACCTTCCAAGAGTCCACTGTAAATATCATAGTACAACCACCACTTCCTAACTACCTGCTGATATCAAATTTCATCTTATTGTAGGCACATGTTTGACATCCTACAATAGCCAAGTTATCCCATTATACATCTTAACCCAAACAAAACCTTTTCCAACTATGTTGTAAGGTTCATCATCACCAAGAAAAACATGTGCAAAATCTCCTTGAACATAATCAACAAAATAATGCCTATGTGGAGTGGCATGGAAAGAAGACCCAAATCTCTAAAACCCAAGATTCAATAATATTGTGAAAAGAAAGAATCAAAGTATCCGTACATACATTACTCATTGCCACATTAGCCTCCTTGTTTTCTTCCTATTGTTTCTACTTTTCCCGATGCTCCCAACGAGTTCTTCTTTACATGCCCAGACTTTCCATAGTGCTAGCATACTATCTTGCTTTTGGATTTTGACCTTGCTCGATCCTTCGATTTTCCACGGCTTCCTCTATTCTTTTGTCTCCCTTTAGTTTCCTTTGTCAAAGCATTCCCTAAAGTAGAATATTTCCCGAGATATTTTTCTTCACATTTTCTCACTTAGAATCACCCTACAAAGCATCCTCAAACTTCAACTTTGAGTTCACACGGAACATATTTGCTTACCGTCATTACAGGCTATTCTAACTCTCGGGTAAAGAGCATAGAATCAATAAAGCCATAACTTCTTCATCAAATTCTATTATAACGAAAGATAACATATTTACAATGATATTGAAATCATTTAAATGATCTGCTCTTGAACCATTCTTATACATCTTCATATTAAATAAATGTTTTCATTAAAAATATCTTATTAGAGGCGAGAGGGTTTTTAATACAACTTCCCTAATGCATCCACCCGTTTTTTTGTAGTCTTTTCCTTTGAAACATTAAATAATACCAAAGATGCATGACATGGCTGAATTGTCCTAAGTGCCTTCCTATCAGTAAATCCCATTCCACATATGTCATGCTCGAGGGTTTGTTCACCTTAAGTAAACATCGAAATATAAAGATCCTTATGATAAAGGAAATCTTCCATCTGCATCTTCCAAAGACTGAAATTCTGCTCGTTGAATTTATCAACCCTTGGTTTTCCATCATCTTCCATAGTTCCCACTCAAGCTAAAAATTTCCATGCAATTCAATACTTCAAAAAACCAAACCTCCCTCGATACCAATTGTTAGGAAATAAGGGATAAAATATGTGTAATAACCTCTCACATAATTATAAAAGAGAAAATAATATGCAGAAAATATTACATATCTGAAATAAAAGTGTAGAATAATAAAAGAACAACACAAAGAGACAATATTTAATGTGGTTCACCCAATTTGGGCTACATCCACCAAGAATCACTTGCTCATATTTTATTACAAGCCACCACTCTCTCAATACAATACCTAGATCTATTTGGAGCTATGCTTAACAAACTCTATAGAATTCACATCCAAATTCAAGACACATCTACAATGTTACATCAAACCTACCATATGCACAAAACCACATAAGTAGACAACTGCTTTAGCAGTTTTACAAAACCATGGGTATCAAAACCATGGGCCAAAACCATCCCATAAACCTATGGGTCAAAAATCCCACCCATATGATAAAAACATGTTTCTCAGTATATCGGGCATGTTTTTCGAGGCCATTTTTTTCTCGGGGCCACGGCCTTGAACCATGACTAGACAAATGTGGAAAGTGTACAGTACTCTTAGTGTACATTCTTCAACATTTTCACACATGAAAACAGGCTCCGCAACCTAACACTACCATGCCAGATAAATCAATGTGTACATGAAAAGGTGTTGTCGAGTTAGGGATTTTCAAGATAAACACACTTAATAAATTTTCTTTATGTTCTTAAAAACTTTCTACTTCCCATTCATCCATTAAAAACTTCCTTACTTTCATATAATTTTATAGAGGGGGAAAAATCTTTGCACACCCTTGGATTTTTTTTTGTAGTATCGTAATGTAGTAAGAAAGTGTAAATTATACATCCTTTTGAGTCTATGAAACCTTAAGCTAAAGAATAACTATAATCTTCATGGGATCAACATGAAGGTCATATATTTGGAAATGATGTCATTGAGAAATGCACCAAAGGGAGTCATGAAGACACATTTGTTAAGGTTCATGAATATTTTAAACTACCTAAAACACTCAAACATTAATGGTACTTGACAATACCATATATAGTCCATTCATCCATATATGCCTTAAGTAATTTCAAAATCAAATCCTTGAAGGAAACAAATAGAATTCATGAAATACAACATGTGCATTATTTAGCCTAGAGGGTATGATGGTGTAAATAAAGGATCCTCACTATGTGGTAAAAGTTGTTTTGTGTCAATCCTTCTCTACTATTTGGACTTGATGGTATCAGAGAGCCCATTAGTGAATGTGTAGATCTTGAGCCACATAACTCTTTCCAAAATATCCTTAGTGAAAGGTATTGGCAAGGGATTAATTACACATTTTGAGGTGAGTTATTGATAATCTACACATATTTTAATGTACCCATAATATTTTAGTACTTACTACCATAGAAATTACCCATTTAGACTCATTAATAGGTGTTATCACTCATGTGAACAACATTTTATTGATGTCTTTCTTTACTTTGGCATGTCGATTTGGGTTCATTCTATATAATATTCTACATACTAGATTAGATGCATCGATTAACTTGATGTGCATTTATCCTAGGAAGAATTCATGACTATCATTTCCTTGTAGATGTAGGTTAATTGATATTAATAGTCTTGTAATATATATTTTTAATATTTTCCATATTTGCTTTAGACTAGTAGTCACCAATAGTCACGAACTTGGGATCCTCTTCTATATCCAATAACACCCTAGATGCGTTGGCACATCACTCAAGTATAAAGCGAGTGCTCACCAAGCACGCAAAGGTACCAGGTCCCTCTTTAGGGTTGTTGTTGCAGGTTGTTAGCATGATGAAGACTTAGCACATGCAGTTCTATTACTAACACATCATTCTACAAAGCATACCAGATCTATATCTAAGGGAGAGAAGAATTGAGTGCTAACCATAATGAGGTAAAAACATAATAGATTAGAGATACACACAAAACTAACACTTAGATTCAGCCAATATCCTCCATTATATTCAATGTAATAAGTATACAAAATCTTCATTACAATAACATTAGTATGTGTGTAACAGATTTAACAACATATCTCTGTATATATCTCTCTCTCTCTCTCTATTACATACAGTTTTACTACATATATATATAGGGTGGGGATATTACCCTTATATATACTTATCCATTCACCGCTTATCCATTCCAAAAATAGGTTGCATGCCACTACTAGCTACGCACCATTTACAAAACTAGCCACACATGCAAGTGTGCTAACAATAGACTACTACTAGCTAACTGGTAGTAGATCTATTTCCGGCTTGTGTCCATGTAAAGTTCTTTGTATCCATCCTCTAAGAATAGCCAATGCATGGTGTGCATGCATCTCTGCCTTGTTTGTGTGCCCTACATGCCATCTCTAAAAATAGACCTTCATGAGCAAAATGGCTAAGTCCCAAAAGCTAAACTTTTTGTTCCATGCGTGTGTTCTCCCTATCCATTCGCACCTTTGAATATGACTTTTTTCCCACGTGGACTTCTTGTGTGCTTTTGTCAAGTGTTCTCTGATCAACATTACCCCACACTAATTTCATTGTCGCCCGAAAATGGTCATCTCCAAAACTGAAGTAAAGAATTGAAGAATGGAAAGAAGTAAAGAATAGAAGAATGGAAAGAATGAAAGAATGTTTTTACTCGTAGTTTCTTCTTCTACAACCTGAACAACTAATTAGGATATTCCTATTTTATTTCAGCCTCCAAGGTCTGCCACTCAACGAGTGCTTCCTCTCTCTTTTTTGGAATGTCCACAACAATGGACTCTAGTTCATCTTTCACAATCTCCCTTTTTCATTTTGCAAGACCAACACAATGCTGGACATTGCAGTCATCCTCCCCTCTAGTAAATCCATCTTTTGTGCAATGAGCTTCCCAAGCTCTCTCTAGCCAATTCTTGTGTGGTTCTTGTCTCTTCTAGGGCCTCACACTTATGTTTAACCATTGATAATATTTCTACATGCGGCCTAATGTTTTGTCCTTCATCACTTTCTAGACCTCATTGTTCTCTTCTAGGGTTTTTATGTTAATGAGCACCTCTAGAGCTATGCAGATGTTCAAGGCTTGGTCTGCTTTCTTCAGTTCTTCTTACAGCACTTGCAATGAGTCCTTCATATGATGTAATCTTCCATCACTGAAGCCTTTTTGCACTCTGCCTCTTGTGTTGGATCCTTTGGCATTGACATGCGCAGAGGTTCATCTTCAAGCACTAGGTCCACTAATGTTTACATAGTGTATTATCGAAGGAAATGTCTTTGGTACCTTTGGCTCTAAGTGTGGCCTAGCTCTTATGATATTATCACCAATTTCCTCTGTGATGCGTTGATAAATACAAAGTTATTTTTCTATGCTAAGTCTTTTCTGCATTAGGCATGTTATTTCTCCATCCTTAGTTTTAATCTCTTCCTGAGCACCCTAATTGTGGCAGCCTTGTCCATATTCCACCTCGCCACCTCTGTTGAGACTTTCACCAATGCATTGCTTACTATGTTCATCTGACATGACAGTAGGCTTTATTGTCATGTGTCTAGCCTGAGGTGTCTTCTTCAACCTCCTTGATATGCATGACTCCTCACATACATCAAAATGGCTCATCCATGTGTGTGTGCATGGACCATGATAACTACTTCCTTGTGTGCATTGTAGCCATATCTTCATCCATTAACTCCCAGCCATATAAGTCCTTTTGTGATAGTGTGCTCTGGAAACGGGCATGGACAATTTTACTGTGTCCTCTGCATAACCCATGGTTGGTGGAATGTGCTCTCCACTTGTTCTTCTAGACCTTGGCTGCTTAGGAACTTGAGCCTCAGATTTGGGACTTGTGCCTCCATGTCTGAGCAAGTCTCTATAACTATCTCATATGTTCCCTTTTCCTCCTCTTCTCCTTGCTTCATTTCTTCATCTTTCTGTTCTTCTACGTTCTCTGGAGGTGTAGGAGAATTAGGTGCACTTTCCTTTAATTCTTCCACCTCCTCATTCAAATTTAGTTTCCTTCTCCTTTTCATGGTTGTCTCCTTCTGTGGAGAGATTTTGGGTGATTTGTGCACTGTTTGTGGAGTAGCACCTTGGGTCCTTGTTCTCCTAAACACTCTCTTAAATTGTGCTCTCCTTGGACTACATCCAAGTCCTCATCATCCCCCTCTTGTGGCTGAGGTGGTGTAGTGGCACACTCAGCTTCACCCTTGTTCGTAGGATGTCTTCTACCTCTATGCTCCAAACCACCACTATCCTCGTGCTCATCCTCCTCATCCTCCACTTCAATTGGCTCTTGTGGGCTTAGGCATTGGGATGTTCTCCATGTGTGCTTACCCTTTGGTGGTGTTGGAAGTGTGAACTCATCTTCCACATACTTGTTATTCTCCAACTTGGGCTTTAGTTGGAGGTACACTAGTGCTGCCCCAATATCTCCCACAACCAAACTTATTGGTTTAATGCTCAATACATCTGAAATGAGCCTTTCAATATATGCACCCCACCTTGGATACACATATTTCTTCCTTAGTGTGTGGTAGTCACAATCTACCTTGTCCACATTGAACGTTAGGCGCCGCGCATCTGAGAACTTGTGTAATGATGCCTAGAAGTACCTTGTTGTGAAGGCATATGGTAACTTACACCAAGGGCTCCATGCTCCATCCTTCATGGTGAACCGCACTATACAAAAATGTTGGTATACAACGAATTGAACTACCTTTCCAACCACCGAAGGCAAGTCCTTGGGGATGCCATTCTTCTTCAAAGGCCACGTGGAGCCTATCATACCACTTCTCAGCCCTTTTCTTGACCTGTTCTATCATGGATCCTTCACACAAGTACTTTTTGAAGTGTTTTGTAGGTGACTTGTGCTCCATGGGATACTCCCATATCTTCTCTTTTGGTCCATCAGGTACTGATCTCCATGAACACCAGTGACAACAAAACAACTCCAAAGTTGATCCTTCCTCCTATGTGTGCTTCCTCAATGATAGTTTTCTATAATATAACATGAAATGTTGTAAACTACCCCTTCAGACATCTTTTTAGCAATGTGCAGCCACATGGTATTCACTTGTGACCACCTTTCTGGTCATTTAGCTTTGTAATGAGATGTGTGGTTGCTTGCACAACTGGATATTTCTTTAGTTTATCAATGTCCATGCCATGTGGACCCTTTGTGTACCCCAACTCCTTTCTGGTCTCCAATATTGTGGCCTTTTCTATTAGATCATCTCACAAATCTTCTCATGTGCCCTTCAATCCCATTACTGTGGAGATGAGTGCGGTTGAAATTCTGGCTCTGCATCTGCAAAGTAGAAAAAATATTCATGCACTCTACTCATGAGCCACTGGTACAAGGGCTCATATTTCCCAAAGTAAGGAGTTTGTATAGTTGGTAAACTCTATCTTCTTCAAGAGCTTCTCACTAGCATCGTCATACATTGGCATGTCTTCCGCCATGTGTTTATTTGTCTTTGTGTTCAAGCAAGGCATCAAGCTCCTTCTTATTCTCTGTGGTACGATGGTTGTACTCACTCACCTTACTTTTTCTTATGTGAGAATCCCACTCTGGCCTACGATAACCCCCTATGGATATTGCATTTTAGAAAAATTACTTTTGGGAGCCATCTCCTCTTCTTCTTGACCACCTTCTTCTTTCCCTTCACTCTTGCTGCAACTACTTTCTTGGGTGCCATTTCTACCTTGCAATCCTTTGTAGATACTCACCTCTTGAATTCTACAACATGTGAATCAAACCCTAGCTCAATTCAACATGCCCTAGGTGAAATCACGTGCCCTCGCTCCTCTCTGTCACCTTTCTTCACTCAAACCCTTCACCACCAGGGGACATAAGCTCTTTTGCACACAGATCTCTTCATCATGATTGGTTACACACCTCTCACACCTCAATTCGATCACTCGGCTCTTCACACTTAGCTCTTTTTCAAATACTCTTAATCACAATGGTAAAAATGAATTTGCATACCATCCTTATATAGATTTTCAAATTTTGATGCATTCATTACTCCTTCACCTACCAAATATCCTCTCATTAATTGACCAATTCCATCCTTTCCATGTGTTACATCTTCGTGCCCCAGTAGATATAACCTTCTAGTGCCTTCCTACCCTCTGGTCATAGACTTCTCTTCAGCGTGCTTCCTTGCACCTGAGTACCTCATCATTGCACCTTCTACTGGTAGTTTTTATGGCCTCTACTTACCTCACGTTATACCATTCCTTCATTCATCTCCATCTTTGGTCACTTTTTAGAAGCAATCCTTTGACTTGAAGAGCACCGTAGCAGCTTATTCCTTTCACTTTTCAATTCCCATGATTTTGTACCTGAATATCAACAATCCACCCCACACTAAAAGTATGTGTAGTCCTCTGCATGCATAAACATGCTTCATATAGTAATTAGCTCCATGCATGCAAGCACGCTTATTACACAACACACCAACTAAATTGACAAAGCATAACAACAAAGAAGGAAACACATTAAGGAAATACAAAATTGAAAACCTAATCTAAATGGCAATACTGCCTTATTACAAACACCAAGAAGACTTATTTATAGTAGGGCTTCAGCCTACTCCGTTGAAGTAACCGGGTAGCCGTGTTCCATCAAGTGCTTCTAACTGGAAAACACTTGTTTCAAGGATGTAAGTGATAACATATGGCCCCAACCAATGTACCTTAAGTTTTTGGATGGCGTAAAAACTTAGAGTCATAGAGAAGTACCATTTTCCAATCTCAAACTTCTTGTCCCTTATGTTTCTGTCATGCCATGCCTTTTGCCTGGCCTTTTCTTGCTTCTGACTCCAACGTGTTATGGCTCTTCACTCATCCAATTGAATTATCTTTTCAATCCATTCTTCTAAGCTTTCTCATCATCTAGACCTCAAGACAGCATGCATACAATACAAAGAAGGTAACATAAATTCCATAGGAAGAACAACTTCTATGTACCAAACACTAACTGAAATGGTGTTGCTTTGTTCAACCTTTTATATGTTGTTGATATGCCCAAAGTACTATAGATACTTTATCATCCCAATCCTTTCTTCCAACATCACAGATTTTTGTCAATGTTTGGCCCAAAATTTTGTTGAAAGCTTCAATAGTTCCATTTTCTGAGGATGATAGGGTGTAGTCTTATGGTGTGCAATCATGAACTCATCCAATAAAATTTTGATTGTCTCATTAAGAAAATGTGTGCCCTATCATTGGTCAAACTTAAAGGACATCCATACCTTGTAATAATATTTTCCCATAGAAATCGAGCTATTGTAGCCATTGTATAGTCCTTTGTAGGTGTTACTTCTACCCATCTTGTTAGATAGTCTGTGCAAGTTAAAATGTAGCATGATCTAGTTTTGTGTGCAACTGGTGAAATAGGACCCACAAAATCTATAGCCCATTTCTCAAATGGTTATGTGCTAGTAATAGGTCTTAGAGGCATTTCATCTCATTGACTAGTCTTCCAAGACATTGACAATGGTCACATGCCTTACAAATTCCTTACAATATTTATAGAGGGTCTCCCACCATAATCTAATGAGTAGAATCTTGCGCACTTGTGGCATCACCTGCATAGTGGCCACCTGTAATTCCACCATGAGCTTCTTCCATAATACCCCATGTGCTCATGTTCAATACACAATGACACAATACCTCATCATGACCCAATTTGTACAAGTCACCACTGATTAACATATAAGGTGTGATGCGTATATAGCAAGTTGTTTCTTCTCAAGGATTTCATTCCTTTTGGTGCCATCCTGTGCGTAGAAAGACAACAATGTCCTCTAGTTCTGATGGCATGTGTGTTGTAACTGTATAACTATGCATCTGGCATGGTATCCTCAATTCTTGTGCTTCTTCTCCTGATTGTATTCTTGATAGATGGTCTGGTCTAGAATTACTTTTTCCTAGTTTTACCACAATTGTGAAATCAAATTCTTGAAATAAGAGCACCCATCGACATATGTGCCCTTGTAAAACAAGTTTATTTACCAAATACTTCAATGCCATGTGATCTGTATAAAAGATGAATGGTGTAGCTAGTAGGTACTGGTGGAATTTATGCAACACATAGATCATTGACAAAGCTTTCACACTCTGTAGTTGTGTAATTTTGTTTTGCATGAGTCACTTTCTACTAGCAAAATAGATAGGATGATCTACAATACCTTCTCAAGTTGGGATAACACCACAACAATGGCCATGCCAGAGGCATAAACATGTACATGAAATGGTTTTTCCCATGAAGGAAAACACAGAATAGGTGTAGTAGTAAGTTTCTCCTTCAATGTCTCGAAATGTGTTGTTGTTGTTCTCCCAGTAGAATGTACCTTTCCCTTTCAGTAACTCTTCTAAGGGTGGAAACTTTGGCATAGCCTTTGATAAAATTTCTGTAATATCTGTATGACCCAAAAATCCATGCACCTCACTTTGATTGGTAGGCTCCCTTAGGCCTATAATGACTACAACCTTTGTTGGATCAACCAACAAACCCTCCTTGCAGATTATGTGTCCTAAAAGTATCCCAAATGGTGTAGCAAATATGCACTTCTTGATGTTCAAAGAGATACTCAACTTGTCTACACCATTCAAACATTAAGCGTAGATTGTCATAGTGATCCTTAACTAATCCATACACCATCTAATCATCTAAATATACTTGTAAGAAGTTGTGAATAAATTCCTTAAATGCTTGGACAACTATGTGAAAATACAAGTAGGCACATTTTTAGACCAAAAGGCATGACAAGTATAGGTGAAAGCTACCCCATTCAGTAGTAAATGTAGTCTTTTCTTGATCCTCTGGGAAATTTCAAACCTGATGATACCCAAAGAACCCATCTGTAAATGAATATATTTCATGCCCTGCAACTCCTTCTAGTATTTCCTCAGTGAATGGCATAGGGAATGGATCATTACACATGCAACATTCAGCTCCCTGTAGTCCACACATATTCTAATCCATCCATCCTTCTTGATATTGATCACCATTGGACTAACCCATTCTGACTCATCAAGGGCTTGATAATTCCAAGACTTCAACATGTTATCAATCTCTTCTTTGACCTTTTCATGCAAATTGGGGTTCATTTTGTAAGGTCTCTTTCTAACTAGGTGCGCACCCTCTTTAAGCTTTATCTTCATCTCCCCTAATGATTCATGCACACCTTTAAGTTCATGGTACCCCCTAGGAAATAGGTCCTGGTAATCCCTTAGTAACTCTATGATTTTTCCACTTCAGAGTTTGACCAATAGTCTCCAATTATGGCTTCCTTAGGCTCAATATTGTTCCAATATTCACCCGCTTTGTCTTCATAGGTTCGTGATAGGAACAAGTGGTCTTTATCATGTTGTCCAATACCTCACACCTTCCTATTGAATGGTTTACATCAGATTATCTACTTCTTCATCATCTACTAAGTAGACCATTTTTCCTTTCTCTCTCTCAAGGAAAGCGCATTGAAGTAATGTTGCATGGCCTCTGGTTCTTTATCAAGATGCGTGCTCTTGAGTCCTCTTTATCTAATAATTCTGAAGGAGTTCTTTCAGCCTTGGCACTATCCCCCATAGTTAAGTGCTTGATAAATTTTAATGCTTCTTCCACCGGAGGCTTTGTAGAGAAGAAGTCAAACATCTGGACCATTCTATAATTAAATTCTGCCAATTTCTAGTTTCTCTATGGAGTTCTGCATATACATACCAAAGCACGTGTGCATAACCTTGTAAAGTGGAATAAAAATGGTGCACCCATAGCAAAGGTGGTAAATCTTCCTACCCTTCTATCAGAGTCTCTCACACTTTTGAACGTGGTGTTGAACAGGTTGATTACCATGATAATTACATATTTGTGTAGGTGCATTGCTCCTAAAGAACCTAGTAGTAAGAGCAATCCCAATTTCATTCCATTTGACAGATTATCCCTGTGGACCACCCACCAGTGTGTTGTTGTCCCATGTAGTGTATATGTGAGCATATTTCTTCTTTCTCTAGTGGATCTATCCATTTTTCTTCCATGGCGCGTAGGAATACCATGGGATCCCCTTCTCTGTGTAACAAGGTATCGAGTTATTACCTATCCTCCTGACATAATGTGGTTTTGTGCCTCGAGGGAATATGCTCTTTACTTTGTGCCCTACCAACTCATAAGTGCTATGAGCCCAATTATCACATGCAACACTTGTAGTATCGCTAATGGATTGTGCATCCTCCCACTGAATTAGTCCTTCTTTGGTTGGTTCAATCATCTCTGGATCTCGGATGATGGCACATACATAAATCCTATTCAGATCTTCTTCACTTAAGGGCTCAACATAGGGTGTGGAATTTCCATCTATTAAAGGGATAATAACCCTTTCCTCTTTATTTTCAAAACTGATATAGCCCTTGTTGAACCGAAGATCAGCATTATTTGCATAGCACCAAGGATGCCCCAATAGAGCTGGAAAGCTATCTGACTCTGCTAGCGCTAAAACTTCAAAGTCTCCAGTGAACTTTGCTCCTTGTATGGTAATGGATGCATCTTTCAAAACTCTATGGGAGTGGCCTTAGTCCGATTAGCCATGAATAATACATTAGAGGATGGTTGTAATGGGGTCTTCCCATTTGTACCCATGCATCCAAGGTAAGAACATTGACCTCCACTGCCTGTATATCAATTATATTACTTAATAGCCACCCATCCACAACAACATTTAGAGTGATTTCCTTGTCATAATCTAGGCTATGAGGAGGATATTTTCATGCAAGGATTGTCATCTAGTCTTAGTACTTGCACATGGAGTGTTCCCTTTTAACCAACTCCCTAACAGTGGAATGATGTTCTCTGGTGCAACATTTTACACACTTCTCTCAAGTCATCTATATTAGTTTGGACCATCTCTGATGCTTTCTTTGCTCCTTTAAGTATTGTATCTCACCCTAAAGATTCCTTAGAACTTCCATGGTTTCTAATAAACCTCCTTCTGATAGGTAGGATCTGGGTACCGTGCATGAAGAACCTCATCTTTAGTGATGGTAGGTTTCTGTTGTAATGCTTCCCTAGCACGTGTTGCCTCAGCGTGGGTCATGATCTTCACTTGTAGTGCCTCAGATTCTACTTCCATCTTGGGCATCCATTGATTGTCCACAATGTGTTGTATCCTAACCATCCCCATGCCTTTGTTTTCTTGTTTATGTTGCTTACTCAGATGCTCATATAAGTCTGGAACTCTTCATAGCTATGGTTCTTTCATAGAAAGAACATGTAATATTATTTGAGGACATTTGCACCTATAGTGGCTAAGAGATCCGCATGTATAACATGTGCCATGAGGAAACTCACTTCTTCCACCACCATGCCTCATCCTCGAATCCACCATGGTATCCTCGACCTCTGCCATGACTTGCCTTCAAAACACCCCTCATTTTCGATCATAGTGCACCTGATTGTGCTCTGGTCCTGATGCTCATTCTTTCCCTTAGAGTTATCTGAAACTCTGTTTGTTGTACACCAATATCTATAGCATCATGGATCTATCCAATCATCCGGTAGTCCTCCGTGTCATGAGTTGTGGACCTACAAATTTTATAGTAGCTTGAAACATTCTTCCTTATCATGCGTTGTAATAATGGGAAGTGGCTAACATCATGGTTTAGGTGGCATATTTCACAATCCATCAAGCAATGAGTGTGTTCTGTGAGGGAAACTATCCTTTGTGTGACCTTATACTTCACAATATATGCACAAATCCTTGTGCACGTCTCATGAGCTGAATTTGTTGATAGTTTCTCCAACTATTTTCCATTGCTGCTATTTGTGCTTCTAAAAATGGGCTCACCCCGTATCTATGCTTCCAACTACCTCAACATGCAAGGATTCTTCAAGTGCTTCATATGGATCAATGTACATCTTATGTGATAATTCCCTCCTAAAAGGGGTAATCAAGCCCCCAAACGAACCATTGTGCATGTTGGCTTGCATGTATGTCATAAGAAATCTTTGATAACAATGTTTTAAACCATGCATCATACTCTCTAACACTTTTAGTAGTGCCTTGCTTAATATCCTTGAGCACACTTATACTCTTCTGCTCAAACTCAGGGATATGAAACTCTTTAAGGAATGCATCCTTTAAAGTTGTATAATCTATCAAGTCTGATCAGGGTCAAACTTTTTGTACCACATTGTGTGCACACCCTTGTAACGTAGTGGAAAATTGGCTTTGCCCTACACTTAGAAGTTGTGATTCCTTTTTGTGCCACAATATTTCACACATGTGCACATGTTCAACAACATCTTCTATGCCCCTATACTCTAGAAGATGAAGAGACATTTCCATGTAAATATTCTGGGGTTGGTGTGGACCTTGCCCACCTGATCTAGAACCTCTGTGTTTCCCCTACCTCTAGAACCACCAGATCCACCTAAACCAAAGCTACCTATGCCTCTTGATCCTGAAACTTGTAGCTGGAATAGGTCCTGTAGATGTACTCCCTTGTGCTCTAATAGTAGTACTATACTGAACCCCTATGGTCTGTGAAGTAGTTCCACTTCAGAGGTGAATCCAACATTTGGCGTGCTCATGTTCTATGTGGATGATGCACTTAAAAACACACCTCCAAATAACAATGAAGTCATCTACCCTACCATTGATGTGCTTGCTCTCTTACTTCCCAAAATTTCTTGTTGATTACTTGTCATACTAGATACTAGAAAACCAAGTGCAAGGGCTAGGTTACAGGTGGATTCAGATGCATGCCCCATGGCCTAGGTAGTCTCTACTTGGCATGCTTCTTCGTGAGGCCGAGGGGGGATCCCTGTCATGCTTTCCAAGATGGGGGAGTTCCTGATGCTCTGGCTCCATGTCTTCTACGTGAGCTTCAAATCCTTCATGAGCCATCTCTCTCCTCAATGCCATACTTTCTGCAATGGTATATGTTGCTTCTCTATCTCCCTCTCACGCGCCTCATTATACTTAAGCCACCTTTCCTCTCTTTTCCTTTCTACCACTAGGTCTGCCATCTTTCACCAATCCTGCTCCTACCCCCGTGTGTGGTGGGGTTTAGTTAGCCATCGGTTTACTCTCCAGATTCAAAGGTTACCATCAGGATCTTGATCGCAGAGGAATGCCTTGTAGGTAAGCTCCCCTTGGATATCATAAAACTAGAATTCAGCTACTCTAGACATGAATAAGTGGAAATTGAGTATTCCAAGATATAATTATTCAAGACACCATGGAACCACGTATCCACACTCGAGTCCAAATCAGATCAGCATCATAAAGGGCCTAAATTCTTCCTACATCTAGACAAGTGTGCGATACCTCAATTCCACTTAGATGCATAAGAAATCAGCCACTCGTACAATTCTACTGGAAAGATAGCGAAAAATCTCTCATATAAATTATCATATAGATTTTGTTCCACCCACACACATGCATTAAACTCAGATCTAGTGTTGAATCACCATGCGTATTCTTCTTCCAGATCATGTATCCATTCTTCAACACTTGCTAAGGTCAACTGGTATGTCTTCATCATGAACCATCCTGAAAACAACTGAAAAAAAAGAGGTCCGAAAATAGAACCAATGATGCAACCTAGAATTCAGTGATACAAACCCAATAAGACCCTAGATGTGCATTGACACATCACTCAGCCTAAACTAAGCTCACCTAAAGCACACAAAGGTACCAGTCCCTCTTTAGGGTTGTTATTGTAGGATGTTAGCATGATGAAGACTTAACACATATAGTTCTATTACTAACACATCATTCTACAGAGCATACTAGATCTATATCTAAGGAGAGAAGAATTAAGTACTAACCATGATGAGATAAAAAAACATACTAGATTCAGATACACAAAAACTAACACTTAGATTCAGCCAATATCCTCCATTATATTCAATGCAATAAGTATACAGAAGCTTCATTACAATAACATTAGTATGCGCGTAACAAATTTAACAACATATCTCTGTATATATCTCTCTCTCTACTATTAGTTTACTACATATATATAAGGGTGGGGACTTTCCCTTCACCACTTATCCATTCCAAAAATAGGTCGCATGCTACTATTAGCTATGCGCATTTTTACAAAACTAGCCACACATGCAAGTGTGCTAACAATAGACTACTACTAGCTAACTAACGATATAGCAGATCTATTTCGGCCCTGTGTCCATGCAAAGTTCTTTGTATCGATCCTCCAAGAATAGCCAATGCATGGCGTGCACATGTCTCTACCTTGTTTGTGTGCTCTGCACACCATCTCTAAAAATAGACCTTCATGAGAAAAAATTTCTAAGTCCCAAAAGTTGAACTTTTGTTCCATGCATGTGTTCTCCTATCCATTCATAAACATTAGATGAAATGAATAATGAATATTCTTGACTTAGAATGAGCTCGATTCCTTTACCCCAATATGATTATCGGTGAATTTTGCACTACATTTCACACTCTATGTAGTTATATTGTGTGTGTGTGTGTGTGTGTGTGTGAGAGAGAGAGAGAGAGAGAGAGAGAGAGAGAGAGAGAGAGAGAGAGAGAGAGAGAGAGAGAGAGAGAGAGAGAGAGAGAGAGAGAGAGAGAGAGATTGAATTGTGTCCCTTGAAGCTAGGTTTCCATTATTCCAGTCACACCAATATAAAGAGATATAATTAATTCTCCCTTAAGATGAATGTGCGAGATGGAATTCAGAAATATCCCTTTTATATGGTGAATAATGTATCCCAAATGTAGTCCTTGAATGTTTCTCTTTTCCCAAGTAGTAGATAGTAAGTATTATCCCCCAATTGTCCTTAGAATAATAAAGAGTAAGTCGTGTATATGTATGATTCCTTTTTTAATTCTATCATTAATAACTAAAAAGGTTGACCCATAGTGATAAAAATGATTTTATACAAGATACCAACTGATGTGGCAATCCAAATTTGAAAAAGAGAGGGAAAAGGACAGAAGCTCCCAAAGGGGATAATAACCCCTTAGGCATTCTTGTACCTAATGGGATGCTCGGAGGATATAAAAAAACTATAGAGCTGGGTCACATGTTTTTCAATGTCCAAAAGTAAAGTGACCATTCGAGAAGAGAAAGTTTCAAGAGTATCAAAAGGGATAAAGCAATGTAAAAGCAAAACATATGTTAATGTCTAGTTTTCTTGATTAGGAATCATACATATAATGAAATATTTAGAGGTATGATGTAAGTAGTAATTGCATGATTTAATGAATATAATTATCTTGTTTTATCTAATTGATGTATCAATATTGAGATGATTTTAATTGGGCTCTTTATCTGCATGAAAAACCATTTTATACTTTTTCTTTACACAACCAATTTATATCCATCTTTATTTCTTTGTCTTCCTCTCTAGAATAATTTTTCATGTTGTGCTTTTCAAATGTATTGGGTAAAGAAATTTATTTCTCTTTTCATAAGGCAAACACATGCTCTTTCTGAATAGTATCATCCTTAAAGATTGTGCATGAAATCCATTGTAGAGATTGGTGTAGATTTTATATGTGAGAGAAAAAAATTGAAAGTATGCATAAAAGTATATTTCAAATCCTTTAAGATAGCTCTTTATCTACACACTTCATAATTTACATACCAAGAATGTTCCTAAGAAAGTAGAGTGTATTATAATTCATGCATCCATAAAGCATGTGGTAAAGATAAGGGACCATTTTTCCAAGTTAATTCACACTTTTCCAAGTGTTATTCAGGTTTAGTGACTCCACTATAACTTGGAAAATTTTGTGCACAATTAGTGTGTTAAAATATAATGTGCATGGCTTCATGAGTTTGATTCCAATAATCTAGCATAAGGAAATAATTCACCCACCACCATGTTGTAGTTCCTTATAGATCATACACTATTGTGTTGATGTGTTCCTTTTCTAATGACATATACTCCATCTCTTCAAGAAAAAGGTTGTATGTTTCCTCTACCTTGGTACTTTGGAAAAGAAGATAAATTTTATTTTCCAAGATGTCTTACATGCTTCATTTTTTAGATTTTTTTTGTTGGGTAGGGTCCATTTATTTAACTTTATAACCCCAAAAATATTTCCTAATTTGTTCATAAGAACCATGTGCCCAATTCTCACAATATGCCTTCATTGTATCTAACATTGAGTGTACATAATCCAATGTAGTAACCTTTTATAAGTTGGGTGAAAATGACCCAAAATTTATAATTTGATGTTTTGGATGTGGTTTAAGTCCTCTCCATCATTTACATACTCTATATAGGGTGGACCTTGGTTGTTGTCGATAAGAATAACCATGTGTTGGGAATCAATTTTCAAAACTAATATATCACTTCTAAAGTGTAAGTATGCATTATTTATGTAACACCAAGGTTTACCCAGTAGAGATGGTAAATTTTATTCCTTATCCAATTCTATGACTTCAAATTATCCTTTTAAATTTACCCCCATTATGTTGTTGATGGCATTCTTTAGTACCCTATGGGAAATGCACACATCTTATTTTCCATAAAGAAGATGTGGGGAGATGGATGAAGCTCATGGTACCTTGTCATGTTTTAGAAATTGAGAGTAGTAGTTTTTAATTTTTCACCCATATCTAATAAGATGTATTTTTCCAACCATCCATTTATAAAAACATCAATCAAAATCTCTCGATCATACTATTTGCATTGTGTTTCCTTTATCTCTCTACTACATGTAAGCAAAGTGCTATCAAAGCATAATTTTATCGACCTATTATGAAATAAATTTTATAGTAAAATAAATGAATCCCTCTATGTGTATGAGCTTACAAATTCATCTCTATAAAACCCTTCAAATTCTGGAATTTATCTTACTTGAGTCATGCATATGCATGTTCTCCTAGAAAATAATTTTATCCTTGGAGTTTCTGATTAGACCAATAGTTTCTTGTAAAACTTATTTTTATCGTCATCCATTAGGGTGTTATTTCTAGATTGAGGATTATTGTGCATGATTTCTTCCAAGGGAGTATTGGAAACGTGAGATTGAGAAAGAAATCCTCTTCTAGTTATATTTGCCTTGGGACTTTGATTGGAGGATGATGTACTAAATTTTCTTTCTAGTCATTTATGATGAGTGTAGAGTGATAATCATTTATTCACCTTATCATTCTTTTATTTCATTTTTATCATAGATCTATAAAACATTCTACATTGTGCCCCCTCAATAAAAAACACATATTGGGAATACATGAAAGTATCATTTACAATGATCCAATTGCCTCAATATATTACAATTTTAGGTAAAATTATTCCTCCTCAAAGCATCCACCAAGCCTCCAGATACCACAACCTTGTGCATTCTCTTTGCATCCTCTTAATATTTCCAAAGAATTTATTACATCATTATGAGGGATAGGGATTGATGGATCTGGTTGATAACATGTCAATGCTTAGTGTTGTGTGTATCCACATAAAAAACATTACAATAAAGAGATACATGTTTAGGTAGCATAACACCATAGAAGACAATTCCTTACATCATGGAATTCTCTTCAAATATTACAAGCCTTAAGTAATGAATGTAAACTTCATCAAAGGTAATTGGTATTCATGTAAAGTTAGACTTATAAATCCATACACCAAATCTCATTGCATGTTTCTAGTGCATTTTGTAAACACTAATATTTGAGAACTTACCCTTGTACAATGCCAATTTTGACCATGTTCCCTTGCTAAAAAAAATTCTCACATTCATAATACATACACCTCATCTCTCTATCTCTTCTACAACTTTCTTATCATTACACTTTTCTATGTCATCAATTATGAGAATATTATTTCGTAAACATTATCATTAAACCTATAATATTCATGAAACAACTTTTAGTTCTGAGTTTCATCTCTTTAGTTTGAATACATATGGTAGGGTCATGATGGAAGGTATATGATTAGCTAACTTGTACAATATTTTCCTTCACATTTAAGGACTTTGATTTAAATTTAAAATTCTTATTTAGGTCATTTTATCTTCTTAGGGTCAGCCTTATTATTATATTTTACCTATGGAAGGCTATAAAAACACGTTAATTTCAATTTATAACTCACTTGACACTCTCACAAGATACTATTGAAAATATATTTTCAAAATTACTCAAAGGGTTCCTAAATCTACCTAAATTATTTGTACATCATCTAGAGTAGTCCCTACTGCAAGTTTGAAGCACTCAACCAGGTCAAAGAGTCTATCTTCCTCCATTTCCAAGTATGTAAAGGTCATAAATCCATGTTTTAACAAGAGAAAAGTCACTCTAAGAATTACACAAGGGTTTTAATCAAAAAAGGGTTAGGTCACATAGATGAGGAACACCATAGATCACTATTAGCACACTTTGGATACATTATATGC
Source organism: Taxus wallichiana var. yunnanensis (assembly GCA_018340775.1). Classification (NCBI taxonomy): domain Eukaryota; kingdom Viridiplantae; phylum Streptophyta; class Pinopsida; order Cupressales; family Taxaceae; genus Taxus; species Taxus wallichiana. The sequence goes on along the minus strand of CM031235.1, from coordinate 345,761,274 downwards.
TATGCTATTAGAACACTATCTTGGTGTCGATATAAATGGTGCCACTAGTAAGAATTGGTTAGCATTTCACACTTAGATAGGAACCTAAGAGAACTATAAAATGTGTACTCCCACAAAAAGAGCATGTAGTGTAAAACTTGGATTGGTTCAATAAATATGAGTATGACCACCAAGGGTATTCCATCCTAAGCACACACTCATGTTTTCTCCTTTTGTTTTGATAATCCTCTGATGAAGGGTTTTGTAGGTTACTACGATTTCTACTTTTTATAGGTGATTACAAGTCATCCCAAAGATATCCAAAAAAAAGAGACATAAAATTAATATCATTATCAAACAAGCCAAACACACAAAAAATTGTAGGTATAGACTATAAAAGGGTTCAAAACCATACAATTCAATGTTAGGATTTGTTTACATTAGGTCTAGATGGTAAAAAAGTTGTAAATTCCTACCCATTTTGGGTTTGTAGCTCTAGAACTTTCACTAAAATACCTAAAGTTTGATATTATTATATTTCATTATCCTACGTTTCCATATTATCCCTAAATTTTCTGTACAATTGAATCTATCTCTCCTCTTGTATATTTGAAAAATTTCTTACCATTCTATCATTTATTATATGTATGAATGCATCATTATGATAATGGATAATTAATGTTGGAAGTTAATTAGATCATAATAGTATATCTATTACAAACACTTACATACTCTTTAGTGTTGTGCATTCCCATAAAACCTAACATAAATTTAATTATGGTGTAAACATTTGGTGAACATAACTCCTAAATTGAATTTATCACTCCCACCCTAGTAACCCTAGGATGTCATTAGTACCAGTTTACACATGATTTTCCTATATTCTCTTTTATCATAGTAATCAAATTAACCAAACACATATTCAAGTACATTGAGATTTCTCCTCTTACTCACAAGCATCGTATTCTCATGGATTCTTCTCCAACTCATGTTTTTATTATCCCTTCTATATTGGATCATAATGCATATGGGGTACCTTTGAATGATCTTGAAATAAATAGTGCACATTCTTTTGATTCTAATCAAGATGAATATTCCCATGTATATTAAGAATAGTTTGAACTTGCATCTAACTTTCATGCTTAGCTTTTTGAAAATCATCATCATATTTATCCTCTAATTTTGATGTTGTTAGCTACTAAGATCACATGTAATCAATAATCTACCATTCTACATCCATGATACCTTCTTCTTTGGGCCCATCTCATCCCCACCTTTATAGTATTGTTATGACAATTTCTATGATGACTACTATACAAACATATCATATCTATACTAACAATGCCTCACATGATTATTCTTCTAATGCACATGATCTTGAATCCCTTGTTCATACTTTACAAGATCAAATTTTTCAATTACAGTAAGGAACATCTCTTTCCTCTCATAATATGTATTATAAATAATTTCTACATAACCCACGTGTACTTAAAGTGCCCTCTTACCCTTTTCCTAGTAGTTTTTTTGCTCCTAATCTTCCTATCTATAGTGGTAAGGATGATTGAAAAGAGCATCTTTGAACATTTCATGTCACTTGTTTGGAATATTCTTCCAATGAAACATAACTCACTAAGATCCTCCTTGTAGTCTAAAGGATTTTTCCATATAATGGTTTTACAATCTCCTTATGCTTATTTGGATTTCAATTTTTTGGCAAATTAATTCCTTGCATAGTTTTCTATTAACACTTAAGAAAAAGTATCCTACACTCAAATGGAAAAGGTGAAAAAGGTTCCAATTAAGTCATCTTTGATTATGTGTTCCACGCAAGACTATACTTACTAAGATGAACAATTTCCCGGTGATAGTGAACTAAAAATATTTTCACCTAGAGTCTCTTCATACCTTTGAAAGAATAATTTATTTTTGACAAGTTCAATTCTTTTTATCATCTATGTCACACTATAAAATAACATGAGGATACGATACTTAACATGAAAAAACTAATGGATGTGGTTAGTTATTCTAACATCCTTGATAAAAAATTTCAAGGTATGGCTACTTTTAGGCTAAAGCCAATGATGAAAAATATGATGTCAAAGTAACTTTCAACACTATATCTCAACTGACAAAGTTGTACATAAAACCTTATTGATTACAATCCATCCACTTACCTATCCAACCACAAACAAATATCAAACATTTAATAGAGTATAATCTTGTGTCTCTCCCTCCACCACTTGAGGTCAATGGAAGTGCCCCTCATGGTAAGAAATTTGATGCTAGTGCCCAATATGACTACTATTTATGTATTGGTCACTCTACTAATGGTTGTTTCAAGATTCTTCATGTCTTACAAGATATCCTCAATGCTAATACCAATGATTTTGAGACCCCAACTTAACCTAAACTTTCTAATGACTATGCAAAACTCGAGATATTTAGTGACCCACTTCCATAAGATGCTACTACAAAATATACCTCAAAAGTACATAATTATTACTATTATGTATCACCTCCACCTTCATATTATGTGTGCATTTGACACTATGATTGGTATTTTTTTACTAACCTTCCACTACTAATTATCACTTTTGATGATATTGATATGATGCATGGTTTTGTTTCTAATTCACTTTATCTTCCAACCTTAGTTTGTCAAGGTTTAATACAATTTTTTTTGGTTGATCATACTACTCCCCACAATCTATTTACTTTCACATTATTGCATCCCCTTGGATTTACTAAAAAAATATGTTATATATGATACTTAAACACACATAGGGCATAATGTTTTCCCTCTTACACTAGATTATGATACTTTTGGCCTCACATTCTTAATGTCCTCCTCTCTTCGTTCATGCAAAACGGGCTTATGTTTTTCTTGGAATCACACCTTCTCCACCATAACTTTAGTGTTACACCAATGTGTTAAGTTCATTTATAATAGATAAGTGGTTAAAGTTAAGGGTATTCCATTTGATGAGTCCATAATGTCATAGTTTTGCCCCATTCGTATAATTCTTACTGCTAGTACTCACACTTTAAAACTACATAATTTTCCTCATCATATGCCTCATGGGGCATCTCCCTTGGGTGTGTAGCGACACAAATATTACATATCCCACACTATTACTAATTGTTCACATCCTCATAGGAAATACCATCCTTGACTATTTGTTTAGTTATCTACATCAAATACTACTACTTATCTGAAATATTTTCCTAGGCATCGGAATTGGTCACCATCTATACACACTACTTATCACAAGTATTCTCACCCTTAATCTCTTATGACATATATCCTAGATCACTCAATAGTTATACATAAACATATATAAACTCTACTCACACTTGTAATACACTTGTCTTAATCCCTCTTTAAGAGTGACAAGCCTCTTGACATTAATCTCATCAAGCAGAGTTATTACCCCTTTTCGTGTATATATATTTTCAAAAAATCACAAAAATATTCAAATAATCACATAATACAAAAAAAAATGAATATGAGAAAAACATACAAAGTCGGGACATGTTCTAGTTTGTTTGGATAGCTTGTTACTATATACATGTTATTTTTCACATTGAATTGATAGATATCACATCTATTCCTCACACACACTTTCACACAATATCTTGAGCTTGATGATGGATATTCATAGATTATTACATAATGATATGATCCTACTTAGTTAGTTACACTACTCTTTTGGGGGCATCCCTTAATATTACATATGTGATTTTATTATATTATATTACTTTACACCATCATCATGCTTGATTATATAGATAGTGTTTATTGCTACCTATTAGATTAACGTGACTAACACATGTGCATTCTACAATGCTATCCTAGCTTGTTATTTTATGTTTTGTTATTACCATGTTCTATACTTGTTTCATATGCTATTTTCACTACTTGTTTATGTGGATTGCTTCCTTACTTGTTTACCACTTGGTTTGACTTGATTGTCTTGCATGATTACAATACAATGATTATTTTGTTGATACGACCTACATTCCTTATTTTTCATGTGGCATCATTGCGGATGTCCGATGTTTGTTTTTATATACCTATATTACATGTATACACATACTTTTATGATTGTGGCACATTGTTTCTCCTACTACGATTATCTTGTGACACTTTGTGGGTGCATCATGTTTTTGCTTCATACCTACATATGACTTGTTTATATACTCTATGGATTACTTGAATTTACATCATTACTTCTATTATTTCATATGAAATGTTTTTTATTTCTATGATGTTTCTAAAATTGTTCTATTATGGAGTAGAACATGATTTTTTCTTATCTCTATAATTACTATTTTATTTGCACATGTATTATTACTTGTTCCTTATTGAATGTTGCTTCTTTCTCCATGTCATGGTTTCCACCTTGAACAATACCTTTTGTAGGTACAAGTTATTAAAGGTTTCCACCATTCTAAATTTCTATGCAACCCTACAAATATTATTAAACATAAGGTACATGGGTGAACATCTATTCTTTTAAGACACGTGCTAAAAATTCTTTAACACATGTGCCTTAAAAGAGGGGGAATTCATAATGGCATTTCTATAATTACAAACATGTTACAGGATACATGAATTTTTTATAGGGTTTAAATCCTTAGAAAAGGAAGATATAATCAAATGTGGACAGATTCAAACAAGGTTAAAATTGTATAGTACAATAAGGATTATGGTATGGTCTTGACCATTTTCCTACATTCTCATACGAGGGAACATTCACTCAAGTTTTTAATTTATAAATATTCTATAAACTATACATAGAATTTTCACACATTTATAGATACAAGTTACACAACTTAGAGAAAGTTACAAGGGGCATGAGTACTTCATTCCTTCTTCGGATCAGTATATAGATTCAGTTACATAAATAGGGTCTAGGGGCATGCCTCCTCTTGTTTATCTTTAAAAACTCTATGTAATAATTTTCATTCATAGTATTACCTTATGGGGGTATGAATATGTCGATTCCTTATGAGGTGTGATTGGTTAATATTGTACAAATCGGGATTAAATATTTGTATAGTTATGTGATACATGGGTTTAGTGGAAAGTGTCGATGTAGCTAGGTTATTCATAGAATAATATTTCCAGTTCTCTCACCAAATTACAAAATAAGGAAGGTATAAAAGAAAATAAGTTCATCATAGCCTAAATACTTCCTCCCTACAAAGATACAAAAATAGAAAACATGGATCCCCTCCTCACTTTCTCTAGTGTTGGGATGTTCCCAAAACTCTAGCATATCATTTACACAACTTTGGAGACTGATCACCCCAACCCTTCATAATTTCAAAAAGAACTCCAATCATCCAATGAACAATATGAAACTAGAGCTCCTCCCTCTGTAAAATGAATTCCTTCCATGATTTGCATCTCTTTACTTAAATTTTTGTAAAGTTCAAAGTTACATTCATTATCTAGATCTTAGGTTAAAGTTTGATTTCTATCATAAACATTGACTACACCTTGTGTTGTAGGCTTTATCATGGAACATTCTAACACCAACACATTAGAGAACCACTACCAAGAGAAAAAAGAGTATGTGCAAATTCATGTAAGTTATTCCTTTAAGCATGCAATTTTAAGTAACCACTTAAAAGGGGATTAAATGTAGACACTAAATTTTGGTAACTTTTCCTTATGCAATGCCAAGTTTGACCATGTTCCCTTGCTAAGACAAATTATCACATTCAGAATCCAATCACCTCATCTCTCTATCTTTTATATAAATTTTTTATCTTTACACTCTATTATGTTATCAATTATGAAAATATTATCGATAAAAGTAACATTAAACCTCTGATATTTATGACACAACTTTCATTTTTAGTTTCATCTCTCCAATTTGAAAACGTATGGAAGGTTTGGGATGTAAAATTTGTGTGGTTCTACAACTTCACATTGATTGACTCCAATTTAAATTTTAAATTATTTTTGGTTCGTTTCATCTTCTTAGGGTTGACCTTATTAAAATATTTCACCTACAAAAGGATATAAAAGCATGAGAGTGTCACTTTATAACCCATCTAACACTCTCACAAGCTATTATTGTAAATATATTTCCAAAAGAACTCAAAGGGATACTAAATATGCCCAAATCAGCTACACATCATCTAACTAGTCCATACTACAAGTTTGAAGCAATCAACTACGTCTAATCTCCATTTCCAAGTATGAAAAGGTCATAGAGCCATGTTTTAGCAAGATTGAAGTCACTTCAAGCATTTTAAAAGGGTTTGAATGAATAAAGGGTTAGATAACATAGATGAGGCACACCACATCTCAATATTACCACATTAGGTACATTCTATATTATGCAATTATCCCATTATCTTGGTGTTAAGAGACATGAGGGAAACCATTAGGTGTTTGATTAGCTATTCACACTTGAATAAACACATAAGAAAACTACATGAGGCTTGATATTATAATGAGGGCGTGTAGTACAACACCTGGATTGGTTCAACAGCTGGGAGTCTAACTACCAAGGTATTCCATCCTCAACACACACACATGTTTTCTAATTTTGGTTTGATAATACTTTGATGAAGGGCTTGTTGAAGAGTTTTCATTGATGTCTAAGGATTTAGTTGCAGAGTATGTTGTTGCCATTGATGTCAGGTCAAGTATGTGTCTTGTTGATGCTAAAGAATGTTGTGGGGATAATTTAGTTGTCATTGATGTCAAATTATGCTAAATGATGTTTTCAAAGTATGCATGGTGGATGTCGAGTTGTTTGTAAGGTATTTTTGAGTACATAGAGAGATAAATAAAAGAAAAATATGTTCTTGAGAAGGTATGTGCATGATAACTTGATGAAATGAGTGTATACAAGTATGTTGACATTTTTGGAGCATGAGAATGTGGTTTAGAGTGTATGAATAGTCATATGTAGGTCAGTTTCTAGCATGAAGACTAAACAAGGTGAATAAAATATGGCATAACGAGGTATGTTGATAATTTTTAGTGCTAGTATGTAAAGGTGAGGATGGAAAGATGTTAATAATGTTGAATCAGGTATGTGGATGAAGTTTGAGGTCTTAGTTTGAAGGATAAAACAAGACATTGTATTTTTGGTCCTACCGAGTTCTCAATAATGAAGAATCCCAACTTGAGGTGGAATTTGAGATGCTCATTTGCATGTGAAATGTTTTCATGTGAAGCTAAGGTATTTAGCAGAGATAAATGGGTGTACTAGCTAAGATATCCTGACATTATTTATTGAATTGGGGTCTAGAGCTTTATGAACAATCATTAACACAAAAATAGGTAAAAAAACCCTAGCTTGAATTCAATATGAAAATATATTTTTAAAACAAGATAAAAATGAATTGGATGATCAAGTTTAATTATTGGATCATGTATTTGACTCTCCCATATTTCTGCATATGGTTATGTGTTATCGAGACAAGATTAAAAAAGTGAAGGTACATGTCTATTTTCGAAGATGTTGTATTTCTCAAGTTTTGCAAAGGAAAAAGTGACTAAATGGATTACAGAGGGTGAAATGAACCTATACTAAAGTTCTATTATGTTTTTTGGAATTTTCCTAGCTTCCAAGTTGTCATACCAAGTCAATTTCTCATGATTGGTTTTGGGACAATTTTGGATAGTTTTGAGTGTTCTTGAGCTCTTGTGCATTGACATGAAGTCTCTAATGCATTTTGTGATGTTTTGAAGGTCATTTAGTTCCTATGTATATGTTTCACTTGGAATTTTGAGTGTTTAAAGGTGGTACAAGCTTCATTCTTGAAGACTAGTTTTTTAGGACGTAATAGGACAATCCTTGTTGTTAAGATGATTTCATGGTGAAAACAGTTGATGAAGAGATTTGAAAGAATGGGGAAGTTATTAGATGTCATGTAAAACATTTTTTAAGAGGTTTTATTCTTTGAAGATATTCATGAGTGATCAAAAGTCAAACATTAGGACAAACCTAATTGAATTAGGCCTTGTTGAGGCTAATGAAGAAGTATGAGTAGAATTGAGCCATAATAGACCAAAGGGATTTTTTTGTGACTATTTATTATGTTTAAAATGTTATTATGGTGTTTTACCATCTATCATGGCCAACCTATGGTGTTTTAGTGCTTGTGACTAGTATATAAGCAAAGTAAAATAGGCCTATTTTGTGTGTATAGGATCATGGATAAAAGTGCAAGCTAAGGGTTGCATGCTAGAGGAGAATAAGGTATAATAGACCATATGATGAGTGTAATGAGTTCATAAAGAACATAATATAGGTGATGAATATTATTTTGTGTAACGCTATGATCTCGCGAAGAAGCATGATAAATGAGTAAGCAAAATAAGTAGTTTTATGAGTCTTCAAGAGAAACAAAGAAGGTGTATGGATGCATGAAGATCAAAGTATGTTCAAATAAGCTTGAAAGCATGATGATACATTAGAGATAGATATTATACTAATAAAAATAGATAATAAGATATAGAAAATAAAATAATTCCATCATTCATTGGTATAACAAAAAGAAGAAGGTGGAAAACATCATATGTGGTTGACTTAGTGCTAATTTTTCTTTACAAGTTGGTGCTTGCTAAAACCCTAGGGAGTTGGTGTTTCCTTGAAATTTTATTTTTCTAAAACCTTAGGGGTTGGTGCTCCTTTTGGATTTGGTGCTTCACTAAATTAGGGGTTGTATCCTCTTTGCAAGTGGGTGCTTGCTAAAGTCTAGTTGGTGCTAGATAAATTAGGGGTTGGTGCTCCTTATGGAGTTTTTGCTTTGCTAAATATTGATTTTTAGTGTGTGTGTGTGTGTGTGTGTGTGTGAATATCAATGGGTTTTCTTCCCTTTGAGGGTTTCCCACCTAAATGATGTGTTCATGTGTTCTCTACTATTTCATGTTCATGTGATGGTTGTTATATTTCTTTGATGGTTTTCTTAACTAAGTTAACATTTCTTAATAATGGTGGCATGATGAATGATTGAAGTAAAAGTTGTAAAATTTTATAAGGACACTGATTCACCCCTATCGGTGATTTTTCTTCCAATAGATTTTTATATGTTCTTAGTGTTTCTACTTTGTTGCATGTGATTACAAGTCATCTCAAAGGTATGCAAACAAAAGAAACACACAACGAAGATCATTACTAAATAAATGAAGCACATAAAAAATTTACAGTAATGAGACTATCAAATGGTCCATGAATATATAGTTCTAGGTTAAGACCATACATATTATGTTTAGACTGTATAAAATTTGTATGGTATTTCCCCTATTGGGTTTGCAGATCCAAAACTTTCACTAAAGAACATACAATTATAAATCATCTTGTTTCACTATCTTGCATATATATATATATATATATATATATATATATATTATCCCTAATTTTTCCTACACATATGATTTTAACTCTCCTCCTATGTATTTGAGAAATTACATATCGTTTTATCAGTTGTGATATGTATGAATGCATTATTTCGATTATTAATGATTAATGCTAGAAGTTAATTAGATCATAATAGTCTACCTATTACAAACCCTTACATAATCTTTAGTGTTTTGTATTACCATAACAACTAACATAATTTTATTTAGGTATAAACACATTGTTAGTATTCAAAATTTTCAATTGTGGGGTCATTGATACAATTTGTGCTTCCATGAATCGGCTTACTCGGATATTAATTCTTCCTACTACTTCTACATGAAATACAACCTTTAATGCTTCCATAGGATCTATGAAGGTAATATGGGAGAGGAACAATGGAATGAAATTAAAAATCCTACAATAAATCATTGCACATGTTGAACATGATATATATCATATGAGAGATTCTAAATCAATGCCTGAAATGCATATCATACATACACACAATATTTATCAAATATTTTTAATGTTATTTAAGGATGAGATTCTATGCTACTCAAAATTTGGTGAATATAAAATTACTTGAGAAAATATTCCTTCATTCTTTCATAATCAACCATAGATTATTGTGGATCATACTTAAAAATATATGTATGTGTACACTTGAAAAAGTTTGTGAAAAACTATTTTTCCCTATGCTTTAGAGAGATGATTCTCTTTGTGTACAAGATGAGTTCGCACTTATGAATACGATCCATTGAATTTTCTACCCATGATATTCTAGGAGATGTAGAGACATCTTGCATAAAATATGATTTGCAAGAGTAGGCTATATGGTAGCAATAAATCTTATTTTTATTAACACTCCAATTTTTTTATATGGTCCATGATGTTCTTATACTTCCCCAACTTCCAGGACGTAAGGGTGAAATAGTATCTGTTGCATTGGGTGTGGATGTTCCTAATCCTCTTTTTGTGAAATGATTACCTATTTTGTTGGAGTAATATTTCTGGTCCCTCTTCTTATGTACTTACTAGAGCCTAGTTCACCAATCCACTTCTCATCATTCTAGCTATCACATGCTAGATGGATTCCCAAGAGGATTATATGGTTATACACTTGACTTTTGAAGAAAAAAAAATTGTAGCACAAAAGGATATGCTCCATCCAAAAATCCCTCTCCTTATTTACCATTATCATTTTTGATGCTTACAATCACATCAATGTCAAAATATCCATCTACATGAGCATGCACGTTAGGCTCGGAAAGGAGACCACCAAAATTGTATTGTGGTATAACATTATTTAGAGCTTAAATTTCTCTAGTAGCACACACATATTCATTTCTAGGGTATTATTATTTATGGTGATCATCCTCGAACCATTCCCATTCACTATAGGTCTTTGCAGAACTCTTAGAATTTGACTCATCCTCTTGTTGAAGGCATATCTCAGCTAGAGCCTTCCATCGAGATTATTTGTATTACTTTTGACTAAGTGCTCACTCATTTGGGATTTCCATTTTGAGATTCACAATCAAGTTACACTCCTCCTTCCCTTGACCTTTTGTTTCACTTATGTATATAGTAGTTTAGGAGACCATAGGGAAAATTTTTCAATCCCAAGGTATACCATCAAATTATTGATCTCAAAGGTATGTTTTCTTAAGTAGGTTCTACACAACTCATGAAAGAATTTAAAATATACTTCCGCAACATAGAATTAGGTGGAAAATGTGTACTCAGAATGTAATTAAGAAGCACTTTAATCCACCATAAATCTACCACATGTGTCTATGTAACGTCTAACTACAAAATTCCTCTCCTACATTCTTCTATTAGAGTGTAGTTCTACCCCAAATTTAGACTCGATGCATATGATAAGTAACCACCAACCATACAAGTTTATAGGGAGCTTACTAAAGAATGTTTCATATAAAGAGTAATACAGTGCCTCTCTACCCATTTTATTAGTGAGCAATATCTATGAATGTGATACTTTTGCACAAATTCCTCTTCTATTATTTCTAGCCAATGTTTAATATTTTTTTGAGTAATTCAAAATATCTTTTTGTGGTACCATCATGGTAAAAAATGTAACAGGTCCTAATAACAAAATGAAAATATTTCTCTAATCTAGCCTTCACTAGTAACATGCACCTAAGCACAAATCAAAACTTTGTGTACCTTGTGAAGAAAATACCTTGAATTGACCTATCACTCAAGAAATCCACCTTGCAAACTCACCCAATATATGAGATAAGACTGGTCCCAATTGGTTCCAGCTATGTCATGATGTCTATACTAACGTTTACTTATTTAGCTTCCAAATAACCACACACTCATGCACATGGATGTATAAGAAACAAATACATAGTAACTATTAATCATAATAATTCAAGTCAATATTTCTCAATAACATGAATAACCCTTTCATTCATTCAAATCATGATTACAATTTCTACTTTTCATAATAATAATTATTCAGACCTAAGGGGTGTTTATATTGATTAAGCATTTTCGCTCACTAGTTAAACACAAAATTTACACTAGCTTTAAGGAACCAATTTACATTGACTTAACTTGTAATTCAAGGTTTATGCACATGCATGTTAAGGCTAGTCCATATCTTTCGTATATACACGACTCCTTGTTTGATCTTATCTTGTTGGCACTTTGTGTCCCTTTCTGAACTGCTCGCTAACTTATCATTACACTCTCAAAGTCTCTTTTATTCTATACAACCACCCCTTAAATGGTAGTTAGAATTCTATTTTTTCCTTGAATGCCACCCTTCAAATTATTGTGTGTGGAATACCGTGGTATGTGTTCGATTTATTACTCATGCTAGATGGCTAGAGTTTTCCTATTACCACATGCACCAAACGTATCCTCAACCTTATGCCTTCATGCATGTGTTAGATGAGTGTCTTCAAAATTGTAGGCATTCTTCGGGTAAAAAAAATTTCTTCATTGATAGGTATGTATACTAACCCAAAATTCCTTATGCTCCGAACAAAATAATACTTGGTAAAAAATGTGTATGTTTAAAAAAATAGGGTCGATAGGCCATCAACATCGTGTGACACACTCTACGCTATTAAATCAAACCAAAAAAACAATAAAGCTCAATTATTAAATATGTTTTCACAATATTTTTGGAGTGTTATGGCTAAAAAAATATAAAATGTGCATCTAATAATTTTTTTACAAAATGATGCAGAGAGAGTAAGAAAAATCGATATTACATTTTTGATGGCATGCAATTAAAAATATGAGTACTTTATTAATGGGAGAGTAAAAATACGTGTCATTTATATTTAAAAATACATATAGATATGTGACAACTATAAAAATACATGCTACATTCTAAGATGCCACATAATTATGTCGAGGCATCCCTTATGGTGGGATTCTATACCTAAAAATGTCAAGCCTTTTTAATAGGACTCCTCCCAATGCATTAACATATAATAATATTTTTAGGAAGCCACATTGATATCCAAATCCGATAAAATAAAAATAAATATTATTGATGTTGACTTCTTATATCACTTCCTCTCTATTGTGCTATCATGTGGGCTATAAATATCTAAAACTACTATTGATGTTGTTTTATTTTTGTTGTAGCTTGTTAGCAGTTTATTTTAAAATAATTAGTTATTTTTGTATTTACCATCCATCATAAATTATTAAATCCAAACCTACATTGAACTCCCTAGCTATTACAATTCATTTCTTTAGCCACCATAAGCCTCCCACACCAACCTGGATTGTCTTTATAACACAACCCAATAAAAAACATAAACCATGATCATGGATACAATGATTTATTCGATACACACATTTTGGAATGCACATAAATTAGGTCTATGCGAGCATACATTAACATAAATTAATAGGTAATTTCTTTGGGTACAACCAAGAATGTGAATCCATTTGAAGATATTGAATTGATGCCATTCCCATCAACAATAATCATGAAAATATATCTTTAAAAAAATTTCTACAATGTAGAATAAATTCATATATAGTTTCTATGCTTCATATTCACCCTTAATATTTATAAAAATATGTATTGATTGTGGTATTAGGAATATTGTCTCTAATCGTATCGAATCACAATTTTTGTTTTTAAGTTTACCATTGAAATGCAATGTCTATTATAAGTTTCTTTAGAGCACTCACTCCAAGTTTGTATATTGGGGTGGATTTAATGTTTCATCTCTTTACCCTGATTTGGGTGTTATTTTCTAATTATTTTTGTTGTTCTCATGGAAATATTGAATCAAGAAGAATGTTTTTGATTTTATATTCAAATATATGTTCTTTGAAAAATTTATGGTTATCTATTTTGAGTATGGTAAGATTCTGGGCCTTGAAATGGATGTTAGGTTTAACGCTTTTTTTGGGATGATTTAATTTGTTTACATCTAGATAATTTGTGTACCCTTTGCATTCTTGTAATCCCATCCTGCATTAGTAATACTTTTAAATTGTCTCTCATAGGTAGGGGAAACATTATAATTGGCTCAATAATCATAAGGTACAAGGATTATGGTTTTGAAATAGATTTATTAATGGATCGACATTGTTTTATAAAATAAATTAATTGGAAATAATATAATCTCTTTAGAATTATATTATAATCCCAATGGTATTTACTGAGGAGAAATGGAATTAAACTCCCACTTCATATACCATCTATAATTATTTCCTTCTTTTTTTTATAAGTAGACCTCATCTATTTCCAATTATTTCCAATTTTTTTGTTACGCCTTTTACAAAAATTCTGGTCTATGCTATCTCTACTCTCTTTCCCAAGTGTATTGATAATTTTCAACATTTCCAATAGAGCATGGAAACTCCCCAAAATTATTGGAGTTAGCTAAAAGGGATAATAATAGTATAATTGATAATATATTAGATATAATAATCTACTCATTATTTTTCGATGTAGTATTCATACTATAAAATGAAATAAATGAATTAAAACATTACAATATAAATTAAATATAATAAATACATGTAAGGTTATACATAAAAAACAAACACAATAAAAATATAATATATAAATACATGAAACTATAAACACGGTGTGAAAAATGAAGACCTAAATATTTCAAGTTTCACTCATTATTTATATACCATAATGGTTGTCATATTGTCCCTACTTATGCATTGCCATAATTAATATAGTGAAGTTGTATGTTGGGCATAAAAGGATTATGTTAAATTCTAGTTGTCAGAGAGTGCTATCCATTTTTTGTACATAAATTTCTATAAGGCATAGCTATAAGTTTTAGTTTCATGTGTGATTCCTCCATGTTATCTAATGATGTAAGTGTTATTACATGTTTTTGTGTGAGTTTATTTTAAAAATAAACTTACTAGTCATGGGTTCTTGGCTAATTGGTAAAGTCACGGGAATTTACCAAGAAGAGGTCTAAGGTTCAACCCCCATTGGAAAGTCTACGCATGAGGAATAGTGTGACCAATGTCCCTGAGTGTTTCAGAGTAGTTCAACCAATGTTCTTGAGTGTGTGACAATTGTATGCGATGCTCTTGCTAGAGTAGACCAACCAACATTCACGAGTGTGCATCGGTTGTATGGAGGTGGTATGAAGTGTGCACCAGCTATACGGAAGTGGTATGAAACATCGACTTCAATTTGAATGGAGGTGGTATGAAACTTGTGCACCTAATGGTCCCCTCCTCATGATTGAGACTGGTAGAGAATGTGATAAAATTGTAATATGTAATGATTCCTCTAAATACCTAAGAAAATAAACTTACTAATTCAAAGATGTTATGACATTCTACAAGGATGCATAGATGTATTGAAGTAAAAAATTGTTTAAGCTTTAGAAACATGAAAAAGATATGGAAAACTAATTTATATTTGAGTAACTTGTAAACTACAAAGAGATTCTTTGTGAACATATCAATATCTTCAATGAATGTTAAACCCATAAATGCAAGCCGTAATTTTTTTCCATAAAAACAAATAATGAAAATTTAAGATGTCTAATATGTATTTTGTCCCCTTCGTAGGAAAATATAAAGAATTTTTGAGATTAGGAAGGAAGGATACTGATCTATCTTTATGCATGGTGATATACTTTACAATATATTGTCGTAGTTCTAATTTTTATATCATGTTTAGACCAATATCTCCCACGAAATGGGTAAGATTGGAAAGTTATATAGCTTCTCCCTAAATAAATGGAAAAAATTACTAGGATAAAAATGAAATGAAAAGAATACACCAACAATATGAAGTTATATGTAAATGAAACTCATTATAGATATGGTTTCCTAGATCCCTAAAGAGACTACTAGCAATACACTTGGGAAAGGAAGCAGAGATAGCATAGACCAAAATTTTATGTAAAATCCCTAACATAATTTTTTTGGGAATAGTTGGAAATATATGAGGTCTACTTATTAAAAAAAAGTAGGAAATAATTATAGATGGTATATGAAGTGGGGAGTTTAATTCCATTTCTCTTGTAAATACCATTGGGATTATAATAAAATTCTAAAGAGATTATATTATTTCCAATGAATTTATTTTATAAAATAACATAGATCCATTAATAAATCTAATTTGGAAACCATAATCCTTGTACCTTATGATTATTGAGCCAATTATAAGGTTTCCCCTACCTATGAGAGATAATTTAAAAGCATTAGTAAAATGTAGGATGAGATTACAAGAATTCAAAGGGTACACAAATTATCTAGATATAAACAAATTAAATCATCCAAAAAAAGAGTTAAACCTAACATCCACTTTAATGCCCAAGAATCTTATCATACTCAAAATAAATAACCATAAAAATTCAAAGAACATATATCTAAATAAAAATAAAAATGTTCTTCTTAATTCAATATTTCCATAAGAACAACAAAAGTAATTAGAAAATAACACCGAATCAAGGTAAAGAGATGAAACATTAAATACACCCCAATATACAAACTTGTAGTGTATGCTCTAAAGAAACTTATAATAGACATTGCATTTCAATGGTAAATTTATAAACCAAAATTGTTATTTGGTACAATTAGAGACCATATTCCTAATACCATGATCAATACATACTTTTATAAATATTAAGGGTGTATGTGAAGCATAGAAACTATATATGAATTTATTCTACATTGAAGAGATTTTTTTAAAGATATATTTTCATGATTATTGTTGATGGGAATTCAATATCTTCAAATGGATTCACATTCCTATTTGTACCAAAAGAAATTCCCTAGACTAATGTTGAGAGTTACACAAATGTTGTTGTTCCCTCTATTAGTAGTAACCATTATATACATATTAGTGTCTTGGTTCAAATGGAAAATCAATAGGTTCTTGTGGCAAATGTGGATTCTCTAGCTGCCAATGTGTCCACTGGGGACGAGCAGAATATATGACAATATCTCAACCACTCTTTTGTATACACATGTAGTTAAGGACAATGAAGTGCAAGTCATGCATGACCTTATGAATAAATTCAAAATATCATACCTCCAACAATAGGGCATGAAATCATTTCTATGTGAAATAACATATGACAATAATACAAAGGGGATGGTGCAAACTACATTGTAGATGCCTTTAAGGATTACATTAACAATATATAGTGTCATATAACCAAATAATTATCATATTATCTCCTCCATTATTTTAGGAATATGGGAGTTTTAAAATTATTCTTTGTTGTTGAGAAACATTCCTTACAACACCCTTTACACTTTCATACTTTTTAGTGTTACAAATATATTAGATGTGAAAAACACATCTTCAAATACACGTTCTATCTAAACATATGACAAACACAATTGTTGAACTTGTGTTACACGTTTATATTTATTACATATAAAGTGGAAAATATTATTTATTTCTTTTTCATGTTATTATCTACCACGATCTTAGTTCTTCATCTTTCATGGTGTTCACGCCCTTATTAAATTTGTTATAATAATAGATTAAGTACACTAAAAGGATATCAAGGAGCTATATGATGTTATTTTGATTAATTAACTTCCAAAATTAATTATGCAATATCAAATCAACACTTTAATTCTTGCAAATAGTGTATACAATATATTATGAGCTTAAAAACACCAAAGTTGAGTTCACTTAGTTTATTACAGATGGATATGGGAAGTTTTGGGTGTGAAAACTACTAGAATTGGGAGATCTAAACCTGTAAGTGCTTCGTCTTTGGAAATGTTTCTGGAAATTGACCTAGTGTAGGACCATATAGATCTTTCACAATTGACCATATAATTTTGCACATGTTGTAAAATTTTGACCCAACTCAAAATCCTCCTTGTGACTTGTTAAGATTATCACCTTCCTAGAATTATCTGTCACTGTAAAACCCTAGTTGTCACTCGTGCTACAAAGCCCACTGAATATTTTGAGTAAGATCTCAAACCCTAGACATGGATAGGGGATCCTACAAAACAAACATTAATTGGGTTGTGTTATCTAATTTCTTCCCCCACCCGCTAAAATTAGATAAAAAGTAGATTCTCACCTTTGGATTTACTAAGTTCGAGATTACTGCAGATTTGAGTCCCACCAAGGGTCAAGCCTTCGGCGGTATGGGAAAAGGACTTGGTCGAATCAACGATAAAAAAATAAAGCGGGACAAGCCAACTCAAAAATGAGTAGTGGGCTTACAGACGGTGCAAGTGTCAACTGGAGCGATTCTAGAAATTACACGGGGAAATGAAGCCTCAAAATCCTGTGGGGCTTACACATGGAGT
Organism: Taxus wallichiana var. yunnanensis; assembly: GCA_018340775.1. Taxonomy (NCBI): domain Eukaryota; kingdom Viridiplantae; phylum Streptophyta; class Pinopsida; order Cupressales; family Taxaceae; genus Taxus; species Taxus wallichiana. The sequence continues at coordinate 345,743,146 of CM031235.1, read as the reverse complement.
CAACTATAAGGGTCCCACCTAAAAAGGTCTTCACATTAATATGTGGCAAGTCAATTACTTACCCAAAGAGAGATTAGAGGGCTTGCGGAAGGTGCGGGTGTTAGATTAGTGCACTTCTAAAAGCTACGAGAAAAAGAAGAGCTGTCGATATGTGTTTGGCTTCCACGTAGATCTTGCGACAAATGGACCCCAAGTTTGAAGAAAGTTGCGAAATATTGGCGATAGGCTAAATATCACGTATGGGAAATTATGAAACCCATATAGAAGTTTTAAATGCTTAGATCTTTTCAAAAGGTAAAAGGTGAAAAATCATTTGGCTTGTCTTTTCAACAATAGAGTTAATGCACAGTCTCGTGTGAAGAGTGTGAACCTAAAAATACTCAATTTGTTCACTTGCACTCAAAGGGTCATTTTAGCATAACAACATAAAAATAGGTGCTACCAGAATCATGAGCCCAAATCTCGATGCATAATGATGGAGAACATATGTAATAAAGATTTGAAAGGATGTTCTTTAAAAAGGGAGTCCACTTCTAGGGATTTGGTTGCAAAATAGTTAAAGATGTATTAAATGGGTATGGCTCTCACTACTTAAATAAAAGATCACGGGAAGCATGAGATAGATTTTGAAAATCTATTTCTGTCACTTCACACCATTTATCATAGCTTACAAGTAGTTGGAAGGCGGTTCCAGAATGATATTCTTATCTTCTTCTCATCCTATATATTGTAATAATTTTTTTCAAAAGGATCGGGAGTTAGTCAATTCTTCTTTTCTATCTCAGTTCCTCCTCTGTAAAAGGTTGGGGGTCTGGAGCTCTAGCCTTCTTTATGAGCTTTATAATAGCACTTTGTTTGCCTATTATTTGTTTTTTTACTGTGCACATATTTTAGAGTAATATAATATGCCATGTGGTGCATTTTTTCCATCCTTTACATATCTATATTGTCTTTGATAGCCTTTATTTTGATGTTGGTATATTGTGCATACTTTATGACGTTATTACTAGTTTTGAATCTATGCTTAGTAGTTTAAAGTGGTGTTCGTATGAATATATCTTTGGAATGTGGTGCATTTCCTCCACCCTTTTCATTTTTACCTTTCCCCATATCAATAAGTTAGATTCTTGATTAAAGCATCTTCTTTTGGCTTATCGCCTTAGTTTTCGTAGTTTCATCTCATTTTTTTCTATCCTTATCCCTGATGCAAAGAAGAGCTAGCTTCTTTAGAACCTGGAGGTTACCTTAGGGCACATATGCCACTAACCTAAGGTATCTAACGAATATGATGGTTTATCTGCAAAGATAATCATCAATAGTTTTCCTGGCATGCCGGGGGACGGTTTGAAGTATCCTATCTTTTCATTTCATCAAGTTGGTTTGTTCTTGGTGAGATTCAGCCTTTGGAGGCACATATAAGCACATATGGCGACTTTGTTTAGTCCAAAAGACCCCTCTCTGAAATTGCAAACCTTTCTTTCATCCATCTCCATTCATCTTTCTTTCCACGTCTCTCATTTTCCTTCATTCTATGAAGTTGTGCAATCATGACTTCATTCCCACAGTGGAATTCACACTTTCAGTGGTATCATCAATATCTAATGAGCTTCATGCTTTCTCTAAACCAACAACATAACCAGTTTCAAAGTCACTATGCCGACCCAGATGAGAAAATCTAAAACTTGTTTGGCTATGAGATCAATCAAAGACTCGGGTACATGTTTGGTGACTACTGATCAATTAGAGGATGTTGGTCTACTAGAGAAGATAACACAAATAGAGACATACATGGTTCAATCTCAGGGCTATAACACAAATGGAGGCATTCAAAATAGGATGTAGGGCACCTTGTCCATGGGTTAGCCCTATTCCTAGACACTATAGCTCGCATGAGAAGCTTGGCTTCTTAGAAGAAAAACTTCCTTCACTTATGCAGTGGATCGAAGGTATTGAAACATATGGGAAAAACATGAGACAACCTTGTTAATGGGTGGGTCAATCACCAACTCTTTGTTCATCTCTCATCCCACCCCAAGTTTTACCATATCATACCACTCCAAATGTCGAGTTCCCTTCTCCATCTCCAAGCCATTCATCCCACCCCCCTTTTCTTGAACAACTATACTTCTCATATAAACAAGGAACAACTCCAAATCCAAAAGAAGAGGAGTATATGGTAAGAAATGAATCAAATTTAGGGGTTCGAATCATGAGTCGGGTGCTCAAGGGACTACGAGACCCCTCCCTCATTCATCCTCTCCACAAATTAGAGTTTCTAGAAGAGTTTGGGCCAACGGGCTTCATGTTTCAAGATGGAGTTGTACATGATGGAGAATTTACAGACTCAAAAACCATCATACAAGAGGGGGAGACCTTGGCACAACAGGATGACGATAAGCTTGATTTCTTATCAGATTGGGGGATGTCTTGATGAAGAAGAGCCCATGGAAATTAAAACCTTTGTTGCTTCATCAACCCCACAACAAAAGCATCCTACTACTCATGATAGTTCCCCTGAATCAAATTCAGAGGCTCTAGAAAGAGATATCATTGAAAGATTTTTTCTTTCAATCAAAGAGTTTAGATTTGTTGGTGAAGCTACTAAAAAAGGGGAGGAGAAAGAAGATAAGGATGACACCACCTCTACACCAGTCATCAAAGCTAGAGGATCAACTATTTGCAGGAACAAAAGGTCTAAATCAACATGCAAACAACTCCATTTCAAAGAGTCTCGCAACCATGCCCCATCAAGAGTTCGGCCTCATCAGAGCCAAAGGAGAAGCCAACACCGGTCATGCTCACTTTAGAGCATGAGGATAATCTTGAAGCCCCAAGGGTCAGCCAAACACCTCCAACAAAATGATAAACATCTTGAGGAGGTATTCTTTTTGTTTGTTGATACCTTGGGTAGAAGGGTGGGAGGTAATTTTTCACTCTTGTTACATGCCATAACCGTTGCTAAATTAGTTGCATGGCTGCACCTTATAAGAAAGGGAAGCTATTTCTCCCTTCCTATTTCAGGTTTTTTTTAGGTTTTCCCAAGTTTAGTTAGAGTAGGAGTAGGGGTAGATTGCTTTTAGTAGAAAAAGTGTTTTTCACACTCTGCATGTCTCACTTGAGGCATGTATGATTTATCTTTATATAATCTTGTGTCCATATTACTCAAATGAAAATGCACCAGAATCTCCAATGTTCACAATAGGGGATTCATAGTTATCTATAATGAGTTGTAAACTTCACTTCAAACAAATGCAGAATAACTAAAATCTATCAAGGGAGCAATTTTGTTGATTTTCAATTTTCTACTCTCACAAAACAAGTTGCAAAGTTTCCTTATGAGAGTAGGAAGGCACAAGGATCAACTAGCAGCTATAGAAGTAAACAACAATGCTTCAAACACTTCAAACCAAGGTTTAGATCAACTCATAACATAGTTTCTGGGCCCAATGAATAGTGGGAGATTATGGGTTCATTCCATTTAGCAGGATAATGGTCCCCATGAGTCACCAAATTGTTATCTAATTTCCTCCCCCGCCTACTAAAATTAGATAACAAGCAGATTCCTGCTAGATTGACCAAGTAAGTTATGAGATTCCTGTAGATTTGAGTCCCACCAGGGGTCAAGCATTTGGTGATATGGGAAAAGGACTTAGCTGAATCAACGATAAAAAAATAAATCGGGACAAGCCAACTTGAGAATGAGTAGCGGGCTTGTAGATGGTGCTAAGTGTCAACCCGACATAATTCTAGAAATTGAAGGGGAAATGAAGCCTCAAAATACCGCGGGGATTACACGTGGAGTCAACTATAAGGGTCCCACCTGAAAATGGTCTTCACATTAATATGCGGCAAGTCCATTACTTACCCAAAGAGAGATTAGAGGGCTCATGAAAGGTGTCACGTGTCAGCTCAACGCACTTCCAAAAGCTACGAAGAAAAGTAGAGACCCTAGAGATATGCTTGGCTTCCACGTGGATCTCATGACAAATGGAATCCAAGTTTGAAGCTAGGTTGCGAAATATTAGTGATAGGACGAATATCACATATGGACAATTATGAAACCCATCTTGAAGTTTTAAATGATTAGATCTTTTCAAAACGTAAAAGGTGAAAAAGCATTTGGCTTGTCTTTTCAATAATAGATTTAATGCAGTCCGTATAAAGAGTGAAAACCTAAAAATACTCAATTTGTTCACCTACACTCAAAGGGTCATTTTTGCAAAACAACATAAAAATAGGTGCCACAGAATCATGATCCCATAGCCCAATGCATAACAATGGAGAAGATATGTAATAAAGATTTGAAAGGATGTTCCTTAAAAAGTGAGTCCACTTCAAGGGAGTCAATATTTAAAGATGTATTAAATGGGTATGGATCTCACTCCTTAAATAACAGATCATGGGGAAGCGTGAGATAGATCTCAAAAATCTATTTCTGTCACTTCACACCATTTATCATAGCTTACAAGTAGTTGGAAGGCGGTTCTGAAATGATGATCTTATCTTCTTCTCATCCTATATATTGTAATAAAATTTTTTTCAAAAGGATCAGGAGCTAGTCAATTCTTCTTTTCTGTCTCATTTCCTCCTCTGTAAAAGGTCGGAGATCTGGAGCTCTAGCATTATTTCGAGCTTTGTAATAACACTATGGTTGTCTCTTATCTGTTGTTGTATTGTGCACATATTTTGGAGTAATATAATATGCCATGTGGTGCATTTTTTCCATCCTTTGCATATTTGTATTGTCTCTAATAGCCTTTATTTCGATGTTGGTATACTATGCATACTTATGATGTTATTACTAGTTCGAAGTTGTGCTTAGTAGTTTGAAGTGGTGTTCTGTGTGAATCTATCTTTGGACTGTGGTGCATTTCATCCACCCTTTTCATTGTTCACCTTTCCCCATTTTAGGTAGTTAGATTCTTGATTAAAGCATCTTCTTTTGGCGTATCGCCTTAGTTAGTTTTCACAGTTTCATCTCATTTTCTATTATCCTTATCCCTGATGTAGAGAAGATCCAACTTCTTTAAAATATGGAGGTTACCTTAGGGCACACGTCCCAATAACCTAAGGTATCCAATGACTTTGACGGTTCATCCACAAATATAATCATCAAAAGGTTGAAGCTGCAACCCTTACACCACCGACATTAACACTACCCCAAAGAGGCCTCAAACCATACATTATTCTCCACCCTATGAATGAAAGTATATTTGGCAATTGGAACATCTTTGACAAAGTTTCGATTTAGTTTCCTCTCTTGCTAATATTTGAAGTGGGGATGTTTAAGTGCTTGCAAATGAGATAAGTTGATTCCTTAATGTGGTAGAATGCTTTAGACATGTAGTGATTTCTTCCCTAATGATTGTGCATAATATTTTTAGATATTTAAAGATCCTTGGGCGCCTTTAGTGCTCATGTTTACCATAAGAGTTCATAATAATGTCAGGTTTGTAAATGAGGTGAGTTTTACTTACTTATCTAGGCCTCTAAAGGTAAATTATCATGGAAAGGCTGACCCAAAGGGATAAAATCATCTAACGAAGAATATAAAATTGAAATATTAATTGGAGGATATGTCATTTCAAAACTCTTATGTCAAAAAAGTAGCACCCTAAAATTTACATATTAAAAAACCCTACTTTCGACTAACATGGGATTGTCTCAAGGTGTGGGACCCTTGTGATTGAGAAAAACCTCCAGAGAATGCTAGTTCTTGACCTATTATAATGTTAACCTACTCCTAAACTATCAATTCCAAGGGACCAGAGAGAGAGAGAGAGAAATACATACAAATTTAAATCCTAAACTAAGGGAGTGTTAACACCAAAACAAGACTAAAGAGATTCCTAGTGAGTGAAAGTGGAGAAAAATGGGGAAGAAGAGGGAAGACAAAGTGCCACAATCCCAAAACACATTCAAACCTCCAATTTCATGGAGCACAATGAATTTAAACCCTATAAAGGAACATAGTATGCACAATATACCAGTAAAATATAATAGAAGGTAAGAAATGTAATATAAATCAAGGTAGGGCAAGAAGAGGCACAAAACACTAATTTTATTGTTTAAAATGATGCACAATCCATTATAATATAGGCACAAGGAAAGAATCCTTTAAAAAATGCATAAATTTGAGGCCCTGCACTCACAAAAGTGTTGGAACAATTTTGGCAGAGTTCCTTTACATTCCAGAATGTCTCTCCTCTCCCAAATGAAGGGGAAATTACATATATATAGAGAAAAGGATCTACCAACCAACAAATTTCATTAATTACATGTATGGAGGTATGGGAAACCATATTGGTTCGCTTTCAATGGTACTTTGCTTGCACGATGAACATGGGTGCCATACCTCATTAATCCGGTTGTTGATCTACCCTATATGATTCCATTAATGTTTGGTCGTATCTGAAACTCCTTTCTATCACCCTACAAAAACCACCACCTGACGCTCGATGAAAATGGGAAGAGTCGGCCGACGAGGGAATGATTTTTCACATGACAAGAAGAAATGTTGTCGTGCCACAACGAGGGAGGTTGATGCGTTTAACAAAAGGTGTTTGATGTGTGACAGGAAGAAATGTTGTCACATGATGAGAAGATGATGACGATGGGGAAGGGAGAATGACACGTAAAAATGAGGAGTAGTCGTGTGATAACAAATTACGTTTTCACACGACAAGAGGAAAGTGGTAATGCGCGTCAAGAAGAAATGACTAATGCACGCGTCGGGAAGGAAGAAGTTGACGCGACGTTAGGAATAAAGTGGTGACACATGTCATGAAGAAATAAATGATGCACATTAGGTAGGAAGTGGTTGACACACGTCAAGAAGAAAGTGGTGACACACGTTAAGATGGAATGTTTGTTGTGCGTCAACATGAAATTGTTGACGCATGACAAGAGACAACAACTAACACATGGTTGACATGCATCAACAAAGTGTGGATTTGTACATTTTTCTAGCTTGATCATTAAACCAAAATTGGCTCTAAACCTTTGTCGTGGTGAGCTACTATCAATGCCAGGACTGCAGGTTAATCCATCTTACAAGGAGGTGCAAATACGGTTAACAATTTGGTGACTAGCGGGGTGATATGCCTGCTAGATCGAAAGACCAGTGATTTTACATCTATTGGTCATGGAGTCATTCTGATTGTTGAAACTGGTCTGATGCCTAAAACCTCTTAAACCTATGAAACGTTGTTGGGACATTATTTCATCACTAGACCTTTCTGAAATTGGAAAGTGCAATAGCAACAAAGCACAACTATGTACAAATAAAAAAATCATACATATCCCAAATGGAACATGCAGAGAGTGCACAAGCACTTATCTGAAAGCAAACCTAACTACAATAGAACAATGTGCTACAAGCACTTAGAGGAATTAAGAACCTAAACTAGTATGTATAGAAATGAGATTCATCCTTGACAACAATGCTTTAAGTAGATCCCATTGACTGGAATATGCAATTCTTCTCCGTCCAACTTTGACAATTAGAAAGCATTGTTTTCTTTACACCCTAAGATCAAGTAAGGGCCACTCCATATTGCATCAAACTTGGAGTGCCTTCCTGGTTTGGCTCTGTCTACATCCCATTTCAAAACTAAGTCTCCTTCCTAGAAAGTTCTATTTTTGGATTTTTTGTCAAAGCTCATCTTGATTTGAGCTTGGTCCTTCTCCATTGTTTTCATGGCCTAGTTCCTTAGCTCTTCTAGCTCCATGAGTTCTGCATACCTAACTTCCATAGCTGGAACTTTAAACAACTCCAATTGCTTGATAAGCTCCAAGGCTAGTAACTCAAGGGATATTGGCAGTCGTGCTTCCCTTCCATAAACCAACTTGAAAGGGGAATAACTAGTTGACTTCTTGGGAGTGATTCTATCATCCCACAAGGCTGATTTTAATTTGGTATGCCAATTCCTATGATTTTCATCGAGGGTTCTTCTTATGATTCTCAACAAGTTCTTGTTCATGGACTCTGCTTTCCCATTACCCTAGGGGTAGTAATTAGAAGAATTTCTCAAATAGATGTCATTCCTAACAGCCCAATTAGATATCTTTCTCCAATGAAAGCTAAGGCATTATCTGATATTATAGTGGAAGGAACACCAAACCTTGTTGCAATACCTTCGTATAAATCTAGAATGCTAGCTTCATTTTCTTCCTTAAGTGCAATTTCTTCTGTCCACTTAGTGAAGTAGTCTATGGCTATAAGAATCCATTTGTGACCTAGGCTGAAACTTGGATTGATGGTCCATATAAAATCCATCCCCCATTGTATGAGAGGTTTTTAACTAAGATAGGATGGATTGGGAGGGATGTTAGCTTCTCTTTACTTGTGAAGAAGACACACTTCTTGCATTTCTTGATCTATGTTGGTTGGATATTTTGTCAGGCCAAAATATGAGGTTCAACCATAGTGCATGGGATCAAATCCCTCCTCAAAGATAGGTGAGGCTACCTATTTATTACTAATCTAAAACACAGCAGAAATAAAATATATATAGTATCCACACTATTCTAACCATTGGGGTTGGGATACAATCCCAAAATCCATATCAGCATGAAATGGAGATGTTACAACTTTAGGTTAGGAAGAATTAGAAGGGAAAATATTATAGATGAAACAAAGCGGGAAGGGAATGAGAGGAACGTATTTTCTTTCAAGCAAACACAGATCAAGAAATACTTATACGAGTTTTAGATAATGAGTGTAATATTCTGAAACGATTAAAATGATCAAGAATACTAAACAAAGAATAGCTCAAGATTTTGGACGTAAGAACAATCTCTCAAGATAGATGAATCCCACAACACAAAGTTTGTAAAATAACACTGTTTCTATTCTTCAATGATTAAAAAGAAAATACAATTTTTTTCTTCTTCACAATAATTCTTAATATTCTAAAAATTTCTCTCTCTTTGGAATGCAATAACATCCCTTATTTATAATAGAGAGAGCAGAGAGAAAATAGGATAAATCCTAGAAAATAGTCTTTTAAACGAGAGTCCTATTTTGCTTGACTCTCTCGCAGGAGAACAAGTCAAAATTTGCTTTCTATGTGATGAAACAAAAATGAAAAAGACATGACAATTTCTTGATAGAAATGTCATGAGACATTATGTTTATTCCACTTCATCATCTTTGTCTTCTTCAAGTGCAGCCTGCTTGTCTCGAAATTCTTGGAATTTTTAGATTATGCCCTGTATCTCATCTTCATCCGGCACACTAGAATAATCACTTAGAACTTCACAAGTTTCCTGAGTGTCACTTGCATTACCAGGAAGTTTCTTTAATCTCTTGTTGAGTTTTCTCAGTGATTCCAAAACATTTTCGATCCTTATGAACTTGTCAATGTTTGATAGGTCAAAGACAGTAGCTGGTTCATGCTGAATTAATTCCTGAATTTTCTTGTAGAGGTCATCAGCAGGTAGAATCTCCAAGTTTTCACCTAACACCTTGGCAAAGATCCTAGATAGCTCCTCTTCTATATCATTAGTGGCATCAACCAACTAATCTCTAGATTCCCTCAACTTTCTGTAAGCTTCATTGAGAATATTTATCCTGAACGTGCTTATCCCCATGTGGAATAATTCTTTCTTCCATTAAGATCCGAGGATGGAACCTGTTTCAGTGCATTGAGGGCTTCCAAAGTTAATTCAAGGTTCGACTTCTTGTGAAAACTCATCATCCATCTTGTCACCATCTTTCTTTATATCCTCCAAGGATTTGTAAACTTCCACCGTGTCATCTATGACCTCTCTTCCTTGCAAGAGTAGCCTCTTTATCCATTCTTCAATAGTTCTACCCTTCTCATTGATCTTTTCAATCATAGGTACCGATGAGAAATCGAACCTGATAGGTGTAGGGGTAGAAGATGATGGTGTTGACTGCGAAGGCTTTGAAAGCTTGAGTAGTACCTCTGTCAATTGTTCCACTTTCTCTTTCAACTCATCCCTGCTTACCTTTGTTTCTTTCAACTTTTGACAAAGCATGTTCATGGCATCTTGTGCATCCTATTGTGCTCCTTCAATTGTCACTTTTCCTAGGTCAACCCTTGTAATTTGATAATCAATCACTATTATATCTTCCTTTGTTTTTGGTCACAGGAGTGGCAATCTCTACAAACTTATGCCCTGAGGCATCCACTGAAACTCTTGAAACTATTTTGGGTTTCTTAGCAGATTTGGCAGGAGAAGCCTTGAGTGAACTGAAATCGAAGGCTGGTAGGGGAACTACCACCTTCCTCTTCCTTGGAGTTTGGTCAACCAACCATTGAGGTACAACGGAAGAATTTTCTCCTATTAGAGGTGTCATGGTTGTATCTGTGGGTGGAGGAATATTTTCTTGTGGAGTCGTGATGACTGCAAGTGTAGTGACTGTGGGAATAGATTCAGGGAATGAAGGTGCAGAAGGAGGAGGAATTTCTATAGCCATCATAGGTCCAGAGAGAGAGGGAGAGATTGGAGAAAATGTTGGCCATGGCTGATGAGAGTGGCATTGAAATATGTGATGAGGAAGATTGGGAGAGAGGGGGTAAAGACTCTAAAGCCAAAGCTTGAGAAGCAAGAGCAAGGCTTACCTCCGATGAGCAATCAACAAAAGGGGAAATAAGAGGTTGACTAACCTTGATTTCTGAAATAATTTCTCCTTGTTCCGGTGGAGGAGGAGGTGAATCCAAGATCTCAACTATTTGTGTTGGAGTAGCAGATGATTCGGCCCCTTGCTTATCTCCTTTCCTGACAAACTTAAACTTTATTTGCCTCTTGGTAGGGCTTTTATCCTTTTCCTTTTCTCCCTTGGAGGGTCCCACTTCTAGAGTAGATATCTTTGAAAAGCTCTTTTATTTATAACTCATTCCCAAGAAATGAGCCATGCCTTAGTGCGAGACAAGGGTTTGAGCAGCTCTCTCGGTGATAGAAGCCTTTTCAGCAACAAACCAATCAATGGTTGGGAATCCAAGTTGATCTCCATCTGATTGTTCATACCTAGGTTCCAAGACACTTTCATTGTCTGTGGTGCCTTCAAGGATATCAGCCAGATCTAACATCTAAACTTCTTCAAGTGTCAGCCTGTTGTTGTCTTTTCTTCGGATGGAAACTTCATCACAAAGATCAACCCAGATATCTTCCATAGTGGGTACATGCAGGTACAAGGTTCCATAAGACTTAAGGACTCCTCAGATGTCAAATCCTTCTCTCATCTTCATGTGCTTCTTTAATTTATCCTAGAGTTCATGCACCACATTCTTGGCCTTAACCATGGTGGAACATGTATACCTTCCAATGGAAATAGGGAAGGAGACAACAACTTTATGTCTGCTCTGTTGGAATTTGTGAAAATCCAACAATTGTCTGACCAACTCCATGAGGATCAGTTTGTCGTCGGGGAACTTGGGCAGATGGAAAGGAGTACTGTGGAACCTTACCACCCGAGAGATAGGTAAAATTATTGAATTGTAAGAAGATGCAGCCCCATTTTGACACTTTTGTCCACGCTTCATCAGAAACCCTTCTCTTCCTTAGGTCAAGATCTAGTCTGTAAATATTTTCATAGAAGAAGGCATCATTCACTCTTCTAAATTGGTCTTCAGAACCTTTTATTGTTAGCTACAGGAAGTACTAATATATGTGTTTTGTTGCTCGGTTCCCCTTTGCATCCAACCTTGGATAGTTCCTCATGCCTGCTGCCGCATAAGTGACATAAGACATCATGTAGAACTTTCCGGTAGACAAGACCGTTTTCATTTGAGAGTCTATCTCATTACTTATCAGGCTGCCCCAGTCAATCCCTTGGTCATTTTTCTTTATGATGACCATGAACTAGTACATCCACCCTTGGAATTATTTTAAATCTGGGAGTCCAAACAACCGGCTCAAAAGGGTGATTATATCGCTGACTTCAAGAATAAAGTCGCTTCTAGGGACCGACTTAGGAAACCTAGAAATAGCTGGCTTAGCCTTGATCAAGAACTTTTTATTCACATGCTTGATGCAGTCTTCCTGATCTTTGTCTTAGGCCTTCTGTGTTGATTTAAGGTCTAAATCAACATATTCCATAAAGTTGGGCAACTTTAGGAGTTGGTCAAAATAATCTCTGTCTAGCTTCACTATTGACTCCCCTGCTTGATTTCTTACTGAGCGGGAGGCTGAGTCATAGTGAGAAGCGCAAGCCAGGATGAATTCAAGGCATTGGGATGATACTGGAAATCCTACTACGAGAGGAAGACTGCTGCCGGCTATTGACTTCGTCCATGGATTTTGAGAAGAATCTGCAATTATTTTCTAGAAGTCTTCCATATCTATATTGTCAAGCTCTGTGTCCTAGATGTCGTAGTTGTAACTTATGTAAGAAGAGGACTCCATCTTTTGATACTTATACTTCATCTTCCCGACTTATCTGACTTGTCCGAGATGGGCCAGGGTCCGACATGAGGAGTCCTGAGAATGCCTTGATGACTTCTGGAAGAGTAGTCGAGTGTGAGAGCTTGCTAAACAAGTATATACTCAGACCCGACACACCTTTCAAATTTTAAGACTTGCAAAACACTTTGTGAAACCTGACACACTGAAGTGTATGTCGGAAGTTAGGTCGTGTCGAACACCAAGAAAAATCCGAAACACTAGTGGAGTTTGGAGGATGTCAGGCACACTGCAAAACCTGATACACTGCGAAATGTATGTCGGAAGTTAGGGTGTGTCAAACACCAAGAAAAATCCGACACACTGGCAGAATTCGATAGATGTCGGACACTTGGTGAAACCCGAAACAAAGGCGGAACTCATATGATGTCAAAAACCCTGTAAAACCTGAAACAAATGCAATCTACGATGTCAGGACATGAAAAATCCCTGCCATGTTGCTAGTTAGAAATTTTTTAACCCTTTTAAAAACTATAGGGTATCATCTATGGGAAAATAAACAAATACCCTAAGGGTGAATTCCAAACAAGAGGTTCTATGGGAATGTAATAAAAACAAAGAAAGTAACCCAAAACCCTAAACCAAGAAGGAAGAGAAAAGAAATGGAAACTCCATTATGAACACCTCAAAAATAACCCAAAAAGCATAAAATCATAAAGAGGAGAGAAATACCTTCAATAAACTCGAAAAATAATTGAATATGGATCACAAAATCGACCAAGAAGCTCAATCGGGTTTGGAGGAGGAAGAAGCATGCATAGAAATCCAACGCAGCAAAAACGTACAAGGTAACAAATGACATGGAAAACCACCTATTTATAAAACCCTAAAATTTATTACACATAGCTCAACACGTGTGCCAACTACTAGACAACTGGGCATTAATGACATGTCATCATGCTTAGAGCTCCCAGAAAACCTAACACAAAGGATTTGGTTTAATTTGGGATTCGGGATTCAGAAACATGAAGCATGAAATGTTATGATGCTTCTAAGTTCCAAAACTCGACACAAAGGTGACGATCGGGTTTCGGGTTTTGGGAAACACATGACATGAAGCATGCATTGGATAACACATGTTCCGATGCTCAGGGGTTCCAAAAACCCGACACACTGTCAAGACCATCGGGTTTCAGGTTTTAGAGAACATGGGACATATAACATGCAAGAAACATGCTTTCATGCACTGAAATCCCGAAAACCTCCTCCAAAGGGGAAATTTAAGAGATTTTTCCAAAATTTTCCTATGGTTATCTCATTTTTAGCTAAAATCACTAAAACAAGATAATAGTTGGCTCCAGTTGGGGACTTTCTTTGAGACATCAAAGGAAGAGAACTCAGAATCAAGAAGCTTTTATCCATTGGGCTATAGAGTCAAGAAGAGAAAACAAAAAAATAAACAAAGAAAGAAAGAAAGAAAGCAAACACACAACAGAAAATAAATTATAATACAGTGCAAGAGAGCATCTTGCATTACTGGTGGAACAACTTCAAATGTTGGCCACTGAAAGGTAGAGGAGCAAATCTCCATCAAGGTATGATAGACAAACTATTTTCATCATTCAACTGATGGATTTTGAAAGGACCTTTCCATAAAGAGTCAAACTTGCCATGCATCCCTTTCTGTTCCCTTCTCTTATCCCAGAGAAGTACTAGATCTCCAATGAAATCACGTTGCTTTGATTTCTTGTCAAATATCCTTTTGAATTTTCTCTGATGGTTTGTAATGTGATCCACCACCTTGCTCTGTTCTTCTTCTAACCTAGCTAGGTATACTATTCTTTTCTCAATAGAACTTTAAAAATTTTCATCCTCAATTGCTTTAGCCAACCGTAAGGCTAGAAATTCTCTTGATTTGGTGATTGTTGATTAACCATCTTGAGTGGCCTGAGAACCCTAATTCATTGAATAAAGGGTCTACCAGGTGGAGGTGTGGATAATGTTCTGATTGGTGGAGATGGATACCTTTGTACTCTTCTTCCTCTCCTTCCTCTTCCTGGAGATAACTGCAAGTATTCAAAAATACCTTCTTCTCTTGCTCTAGACCGGGTTTGCACTCTTCTCATGAACTTGATAAACTTGGGTTGTTGAAACCATTGGATTTGAATGACGAAGTCACTAGATGTGTTGCTGTAAAGCCTCTAAAGGCTGGAATTTCACCAAGACACACACCCAATCTTGATATAAAAATGAAAATATTGACTTTTGTCCCACGGGCATGCCAAAAATGTTATGTCGGAAAAGTAGCACCCTAGGATTTACACATTACAAAACCCTACTTTTGACTAACATGGGATTGTCTCAAGGTGTGGGACCCTTGCGATTGAGACAAACCTCTAGAGAAGGTTGGTTCTGACCTATTCTAATGCTAACCTACTCCTAAACTATCAATTCCAAGGGACCAGAGAGAGAGAAAAATACATAAAAATGTAAATCCTAAACTAAGGGAGGCGATAACACCAAAACAATACTAGAGAGATTCCTAGTGAGTGAAAGTGGAGGAAAAATGGGGAAGAAGAGGGAAGACAAAGTGCCACAATCCCAAAACACATTTAAACCTCCAATTTCATGGAGCACAATGAATTTAAACCCTATAAAGGAACACAATACACACAATATACCTGTAAAACATAATAATGCAATATAAATCAAGCTAGGGAAAGAAGAGCCAAAAACACTAATTTTATTGCTTAAAATGATGCACAATCCATTACAATATAGGAACAAGGTAAGAATCCTTCACAAAATGCATAAATTTAAGGCATGCAGCTCACAAAAGTGTTGGAATAATTTTGGCAGAGTTCCTTTACATTTCTGGATGTCTCTCTTCTCCCAAATGAAGGGGAAATTACATATATAGAGAAAAGGAGCTACTAACCAACATCTTTAATTAATTTCCCATATGGAGGTATGGGCAACCATACCATTTTTCTTTCCAATGGTATTTTTCTTACATGGTGAACATGGGTGTCATACCTCATTAATTTAGTTGTTGAGCTACCATATCTTTGTGCCATTAATGCGACCATATTTGAAACTCCTTGTTATCACCCGATAGAAACCACCAATTTATGCCCAACAAGAATGGGAAGAGACGCCGCTAATGAGGGAATTATTTATTACACGACAAGAATAAATGATGTCATGTGACATCGAGGGGATATTGATGCGCATCAAAAAAGGTGGTTGGCTTACGACAAGAAGAAATGATGTCATGCAATGAGAAGTAGATGACGATGGGGAAGGTAGAACGACAAGTGAAAAGGAGGGGAGTTATCGTTCAATAGAAAAGTACGTTGTCGTATTTGACAAGAGGAAATTGGTGATGCACGTCAAGAAGAAATGGTGAGGTGTGTCGGGCGGGAAGCGATTGACGCACATCGGGAAGAAAGTTGTCACACGTGTTAAGAAGAAATGACCGACATGCATTAGGAAGGAAGTGGTTGACGTGCATCGGGAGAAAGTGGTGACGAGTGTCAATATGGAATGGTTGTCATGCATTAGCATGAAGTCATTGATGTGTGACAAGAGATAGTGGCTAACGATGGTTGACGTGTGTCAACAAAGTGTGGATCTGTACATTTTTCTAGCTTGACCATTAAAATAAATTCGGATCTAAACCTTTTCCGCAACTCACAAGATCACCGCGAGATACCCCTGTAAACTACTGCATATTAACTATCAATGCCCAAACCTACATGTTAATTCATTTATTAAGGGGGTGCAAATTGGATAACAAAAACCATAATAGTCAACCATGATTGGATTCCACAAGTCGACCAAAGTGGACGTTTTTGGATAGGGATGAAAAACATGAAAACTAAAGGTTGCATCCTATCAAGTGGATTTTTTATATGCAATTTATGCATGAATTCTTAGAATTTGTTGACATAACAAAGTGTATGAATAAACAAGTTATACAAGAGACCTTAGGATGTACTTGAGTGGGGATAAAAAGAGTGTGTTTGTCTTAGAAGGAGTAAATTTTCAAAACCAATAGTGTCAAAGGTTAAATTGCTAAATTTGAGTGTCTACACATAGATAGAGAAAATGATATTTTGAGTATGGGACTCAAAAATTGGAATTAAAAATCTATAAATAATAAATCAAAAAAACAAATCAATATTTTTCTATTTGTGATATGAATCTCAAAACCCTAATATTTTGAGTCTTTCAAGTAGTTTACTTTCACCTTAACTTAATTTCGAGAAATGATTTTACCTATTTACCACTTTTACCAATTGAGACTAAATATTTATTTTCATTTTCATTTTTTATTAGAAATAAACATACAATATATTTTCCCCTAATTTTATCTACATTCAATCAATAAATTTAAATTTTTGAGGATGAAAATCATTGAATATACTATTACCAATGGTATTTTATTAATTACTTCACAAGACAAGAAATAAATAGGCATGGTAAGAATCAATGGAACAAAGAGTTTGAATCATTACAAGAATGACATGACTATAGAAGCTAGAATCATTAAAAAGGAATTCTTCATAAATACAACAACACAAAATGTAAGAACAATTTTCAACTTTGATCTTGTAGACAAATTGGGTGTTGACATAGATAACACTTCTTTCGATCAAACAACTAAAGTTTTCTACAATCATATATAGTCTAGAAAGATTTACAAAATCTTTAATGGAACCTTAGGGTATGCAAAAAAGGAGTACAACCACTTAATTTTTGTGGGAAATAGTCCCCAACATGACATCATTTGTCAAACTTAGTGAAATGAAGATCAAATCATAACAATATACTAGTTTCAATTCAAATCAATTAAGGAGATCATAACATTATATAATAAATCTATGCTAGACATCATCATTGTTGTTTTTCCTATTAATTTAACCTCACTCTCGGTAAATTGATGGAACCTCCAACCAATGAAGAAGACTCGTTCTAATGGATCGCTTAGGATATTTTATTAATGAAACCATTTGGTGTGTCCTCTATGATGAAAAGGAAAATGTTTTAGCTAACCTATGTGCACCCAATTCATCACCGAAACTAATACTGCAATTAGGAAATACAAGATAACATCATAAAAAGGTAAAACTATTAGAACTGGTTCAAACACATAATACTTCATCAATTTAGATATGGTGGAAACACATCAATTGAGAAATTGATTTGATTCTTAAATTTCCAAAGTAAAATATATATCATTCACTATAGATATTATTGATGCAAAGGACATCATAGGTATCAAAGGCTCAAGTGTTTTAGGTAAAAATAATAATTTATGGTTGGAATAATAATTATCCATGTTAACATGTAATATCATGCTTGAATTTCTTTGATAGAGAATAAAATGTGTAAGAAAAACCTTTTCAAAACTTAGATAAGTCTTGGCATTGTGAAAAAAAAATGAAAAAGGTGACGACATATGTGAATATAAATACACATTAAATTTCTTAATAGAGGATGCCATATGTATAACATGGGCCACTTCTTTTTAAAATGTCACTAATAAATTCATATGAATTACTGCGTACAATTTACAAATGACTAAATTGACACCTGGAAATGTGTGGGATATTCTCAAGTCGGTGCTCTTATACAAGTATCACTTTATGGCTGTAAAAAAATTGAAGTTGTATAATGAAAAATAATAGCTTGATATTTCATTATCCGTGACGCAAAAATATGAATCTTCAACTAAGAATGCATTTTTCCTAGTTGCATTTATTATAGCCTCCTATATATGCATTGATTATTGGATCTTTTTCGATATTGTACTTGATTTTTGCATTAAATAGAAAACATCCTTTTTCACTTAATATATTACATAAAGATACATTACTTTCATTTCCTTCATTGAAATATTATCCATGGGTTTTAAATAGTTCTATACAAAAATGAATATAGATTGCATATGGTCATACTCATACATATGCGGCATTAAATACATCTAAAATGTAGAGTAACCTTATAGAAAGAAAACCTTTGGAATTACAATTCATTATCATTTCCATGTTTCCCTTTCACTTGTATATGGGTATATACACATGTGCATATTTTCCTCACTTTTTCAAATCTATAAACAAAAATGCAGAGTAAAACAATAATGATTGGGCTCACTTCCATCATACTACAAATAAAGAAGAAATAAATATTGATACAATGTTAGTGTGAAAAGACAAAAACTATCATGTGCATACTTCATCATCATCTTTACATGTGTTAGACACCCAACCACAAGCACCTTTCTCTAAAATTTTTGAGTCCACACAAAAAAAAGTTATGTGAAAAATTTGATTTACTTTCATCTTTATATACATGCTCCATGTATGAAAGGAATTATATCCAAGTGTTCAAACAATGACTTTCCAAGGTGATTATTCTTGTTGCATGTGTGTTTTAGAAAAAGGTGGACATTGATTTTCAAGTTGTACTTAACATTGATTCTTAAGCACAAAAACACATAAATTCATACTTGATTGGATGCATTAAACAAACACTACAAGAAGCCCTATGTAGAAGGAAATCTCCCATTTTATTCACTCACAACTGGTGTTGTTGCATTCAACATAAATGTTACTGATTATAATTGTTAGGATTCACATTCTTATGTATAAGAAACAAAGTGCCTTGAGGTAAACGTGTTATCAATCTTCCAAGAAAAATGAGGTATGTTGAATACATTCTCATATATGAGATGAGCCTCATAGGCATGAAAAATCCTTAACCATATAAATAGTAGGTTATATGAGGTCTTCCCTCAACATAACAAACCATAATTTGGGGTCACTTTATTATCTGGGTGCAAGACTTAGGGAACCTTCCTCCTATAAAGGCCATACCAATGTATGCCATAAAGTTGATTGGACACACTTTATGGAAATAATTGACATGATTATAATATTGGACATCAATTTTTACTAGGCATTCAACATGCACTAAATGCAATTCGGGAACTTGTTCTCCAATAATAGAAATGCATAACCAAAAACAAAGGACTAGAATCTTATCATGTCAAGAATATGCTCGCAAATTTTAATAGAATAATAGGATAGATTTAAAGGGTTGAACCATCTAATGCAACAAATAATTTATCTACAATACTGTAACAAACATATGCTCAAGTTGTTACATGTTCTTGTTGTGATAAGTGAATCAAACAAAGATAAAATAAAATCTCATTAGACCTCAACGAAATTTAGTTGGAGACAATTGTACTTTTTTCAAAGGAAAAGAAATTATGTTGACATCCAATTTATAAACCTACTTTGAAAGAGTTAGTTAATGGTTCCCTTAGCTAGGTTGTTCGCATAATCTACTATCCAATATTGAAACTTCCTAACTTTCCACTCTTTGTAGTTGTTGATCTCAAAAATAATTTGGCCCACCATGGGACCTTACAACTACACACATTTTCCATTACCTCATGTTACACATAGAAATCATTGACAAATGTCTCTCAAAATGGCATGGGAATTTCACTAAATTTTTTTACTATTTGTAAATGGTTTTAAAGGGACCATACCGTGTAGTACAAAAGGCTCAAAATCTAGAAAAGACAATATCAACAGAGTGGTTTTTTTATACATGTGGACCACACCCAAAAAAAAAGCCTAGGAGTTAGATATTCAGATAAAAAACTAAAGCGAGGCCAAGCGCCAACAAGGATCCCTACAAATGACACAAAACAACAAAACGAAGCATCAAAACAACAACATAACAACAAAATAGAACTAAATCAGAGACTTGTTATAAACTTTTAGATAAATCTTTAGGGATTTATAGAGGTTGACAATAGTTTGCATGTCTGGACCTTGAGTGCTCTCGGTGATAGTCTTCTTCATGATTTTTCCATTCTTTCAAGCAGACCTTAGGATATTTCAATCATCACAAACCTTCTAAACATTTTTCTGAATATAGTCAAGTACTACCCTATAAATAGCAAGCTGGTTAGATTGCATGTCTTCCACTTGGAGAACTATTTCTTCCAGGTCTATGAGTTGAGTGGAAAGATTGTTAAGTTTCTCTTCCTAGGTTAGAAAGAGTGGAGGGGTCTACATTTTCTTGATGCATTTTTTAATAAGAATGTCCACATTCTCTTTAATTCCCTTAAGATCCTCGACCCGTTGTTTGGTTTGAGCAGATAAGACTGAGCTAGTAGGAGGGACGTGGGTGGCTTGATTGATTTCCAATAAAATTTCAGCTCCCATAAAATCCTTACCTTTAGAGCTACTCATGAAGGACTCTTTTAGCAGGAGGAGGTTCAAACAAGGGCTCTCTGACATTGAGGTTTTTGGTTTGAATCCTTAGATGTTGAGGAGGAGGGGGTCGAGAGGGGGTAGGGTTATGTGTAACCACTTCAAGAAAGTAGCGATGTAGGATGAAAATCACTCCTTGATGCAAGGGAAGAACCCTGGTATGATCTTGAACCTCCTAATCAATTTTTCAAGTGAATGCAAGATATAGTAAGGAAAAATAACCTTGGAGGCATGCTTGAAGTGATTCAAAATAACTAAATGGTGCAGAGGCAATATCAAGAAATGACCTTCCAAGGTGATGTAGTGGAAAACCATTTTTGATACCTCATTAAACAGTGGGGGATGGAAGAGAAAAGGATTTCTGACTTCCCGATCTGTAGCAAATCATCATCCACTAAGAAATTTTTCTCCTCAGCATCTTTGTCAAATTTATTACGAAAGAACTTAAAACAAATCATACGCATACCATTGGTGAAGGAGATCATCTCTTTTGTGATTGAAAATTCTTTACTTTTGAGATGGATGACTCTGTCTTTCCATGTTCTTGCAAATGTGAGGGAGAGGTGAACATCATGGCCCTTAATTCTCTGCATGAACTTAGTGAATCCACCCACACTTAAAACATCCCATAAATCTACATTATTTCTCCTAGATGGGTCACAAATAGGCTCTAATCTACAAGGAGGACCCCCATGATGCAGTTGTACCTTTCTAACAAAGCGATGATAACCCAAACGCAACTTGAAAATGACCTAGCAGTAGAAATAACAACACAAGGAAGTTGCAGATATTTCTTACCCAACCACATGAACTAGGAAATCGACTTGAAAAACCTTCATCCAAAACTAGAGCAAAAAAAGAAATAAAAAATGATCCGTTTGAAAGAATGAATTCACATAAGTTGGAAGTACAAGAGATTATTATTCCACAGTGCCTAGACCACCGACTTAACATGATGATAGGGTTAAGTGCCTTAGCGTCATTAAAAATGATTGATTTGGCAATGATGGAGATCTCCTCAAAATCATACCATATTTTGAAATTATTAATGATGACCCCATCATTAGCAAGCAAGAGCATTTTTGCCCCGTTTCCTTTTCTATAAACATGGAAAAAATTAATGTTTGAAAAACATTTACAAAGTATCTTGGCTTCCATTATAAAATATGTTATGGTCTAGCTAGGGGTTGGGAGCCAATAATATTTTTGATAACATTCATAGAGTCTCCCTCAATAATTAAATTATTGACCTTGAGATCCCTAACAACTCTAATTCCCCAGAGAGTGGCGAGGGCCTCAACATAGTGGTTTTATTGTTTGCCCATAAGGCCTGCATAGGAAACAATAGGGAGTCCCCGATTGAATATGATAATCCCCCACCGCTAGCAACACCTGGGTTTCCCTTAGAGGCCCCATCAAAGTTCAATTTGTGCCATCCTTCATTTGGGGGAATCCACTAAACAAGAGTCTTGTCAATATTGGGAGAAGTAATTTGACCCTTCGTAATTCAATATTCTAGGCCCTCAGGAATATTTCCTCTTCCTTGGGATACTTAGCATTTTGGGAGGCTTGAATCTTAAAATGTTTTCCTTGGTTGTAACTAAGATTTCATTGAGGAGCATTTTGATGGATTTGTTAGCATTCTTGAAAATGAGAGAATTTCGAGCCTTCCAAATTCTCCATATAGTGTGTGGAAAAAGAATCTTCCAAAACCTCTTGAGCAATCCATGTTTGAAAGGTGGTTTCCACTATTCCTAGGCTTGAACAATATCATCCAGGAACTTCTAGGTAATGCCAAATCTGGTAAAGATAAGCTCCCATAAAGCAACAACAACGGACAATGTAAGAGTAGATGATGAATAGACTCGTTATCTTTTTAAAGATAGCACCTATTGGGCATGGTGGATCCCCTCTTGATTAGATTTTCAATTATAAGAATACTCTTGTTCAAGACCTACCAAAGGAACTGATTGATTTTAGGTGTGAGTTCTTTAAACCAGATCTTGCTCCAAGGAAAGCTAATGGGGTTTCATTTGCCAACACTTAAGAGCCGACTCTCTTTGAATAATTCCCATCAAAAGAATAGAATAAAATGAACTCATCCTTAGCTTGTATTTGGCTGATAAGGATGCAACTAAAGATGTTTTACAATTCCATTAGGAGGTATTTATGTTCTGGGATAGAAGAGCTTAAGTTTTTCCATTGGGATCTACCATCAATACAAATCTTTAGATGGTAAATGATTTTATTATACCAGAGCTATGAATTGGAGTGGTGGAGGAGCACTTTCTCTAAGTGGGACATGAGGGTGGGCTTGGGTTCTTAATTTCGCCGAGTGATCTACATTCAAAGCACCCCACTATGTTTCACTTGGTCCATATGGAGAAGTTCAATCGCTACTTCAAGGTGTCCCCATGGCCACCTATTGAAAGTGTCCAATGAAATCAATGGGAATGGAACTTGGGTTGATGATTAATAACTACTTATAACTCACCAATAGCCCAAGACCTTGAGTTCAAAACTTTGGATGGTAAACACTTTTATTATACCAGAGCTATGAACTTGAGTGTTGGAGGAGCACTTTATCTAAGTGGGACATGGGGGTGGGCTTAGTTCCTTAATGTCCGCTGAGCGATCCACATTCAGAGCACCCCTCTATGTTCTACTTATGCATTAGATAAGGAAACAATATGTAAAGTATGACACTAGATAAGGAAACAATATATATTGGCACAATGGATGCCAAGGGTTAACATTCATTGAAATCTCATGAGTGTGCTCATTAATAGAACTAAATGTATGTCCCACATTTAAATATGATCGCTCAAATGCATGTGCAAAATTTTTCATTTATCTATAAGAAAGAACAAAGATACGTGCTTGTATTAAAAAACCCTCCTCCACATCTCAAATACACATAACTATATGAATATATCGAGCTTTCCTTCTCTTTGTATTTTCAGGATAACTTGCATTATTCTATTCTCATCGAGTCTTCATCCAACACCTTTGCATGTACAAACAAATGGCGATGTTATCAAAGAATTTTCATATGATTTGTTACATCATGGTGCATTTCCATATAAACATTGCATTTGCATCCCATTTGACGTATCTTAAACCTAATGTAATTTCTTGTACAATTTCTACCTCAAAATGTACCACACCATATGCAACACGTACATTATCGCATTCACTTCTTGACGTGTGGTTATGCACCAATCATTTAAAAAGTGATATTTTATATATCATTGTATTCACCCCTATATGTGTGATTAAGCACTTCTCTTTTAAAAATTGACATTGTTTACATTTAAGGCTTTTCACATTACTAACATCATTTTTTTGAATTACAATATAACAAGTGCCACATAGTGATTTATTACCGTGGAAGATATTGTATTTGAAATTGTGTCGAACTATATTGAGTGGATGTTTATAGTCATAATTGTAAAAAGAAGAAGTATTGTTTTGAAGCATATTTAAAAATTACATACGAGAAAATATTTCATTTAGTTTATAAACATTTAATATTGGTACAAGACTAAGTAATTACTATAATATTAATGTATTTGTATGTTTTAATTATAAGCTGTGAAATTAATTAATTGATATTAGACTATACCAAATTATTTTTTACTAGTCGATATGATATTTATGTTGAGAGAGAAGCTTGGGGTGGAGTCAATTTCAGAATTGTGTCGATGTTGGGAAAGTTGCATGACACCATAATTTATTCATTAGGAAAATTGGATGACCCAGAATGTAGTCACCAAAAACTACATGATCTTAAAAACTTGTACGTTGCTTTGTTCAAGTGGCACACTCGATACCCTTATTGTTTTCCCATGTCATTTCTCATGTAATAGGGGAGAGGGCACATAGATATATGTAGGTATATCGGTAACATAAACAAATTATATCATCGTGTAGCATATGATCATGCCATATCAACATTTTTGTTTCACACATTTATTTTGAGGGAAAAGTAGTTTTTGAATTGATTTAATATGAAGAAAATTAATATAAAGCATTTGAAAGAGTGACCAATGACCGAGTGCCCTATGTGTCACATTATCATTGACTCTTAAAAAGTGTCATTAACCAAAAAGTGAACAACTATTGGTACTTTTGTCAAGAACCTGTGGTGAAAAGAGATGTACATGTGTTGGTGCATGCACAGTTATAGGGTCTTCTCCCTAGTAAATGTAAGTCTGTTCTTGCGTGAAGATATAGTTCAAATAAGTGCACAATAATTTATGTGTTAAAATAAACATAGTGTATTTGACCTTATTGTTTAGTTTAAAATAAATACATATATTATATATTCATATTGAATATGTAAATAAAAATTTGTATTTTTATTATATGTTTTTTATGTTCAAAATATTTAAAAATAGTTTTACCAATTCATATCTATCATTTATATTTAGTAATTGTTTTTAATTTTGTTTTATGAAAAAAAATGTAATAATGTTTATATTAATAATTTTCTTACAAATATTGTTAATATAAATTAATACTTGAAAATATTAAATATTAAAAATAATAATTTTCAAATAATAATGTAGTAATGTTAAATGTGTACATTTAACAAAATGCATCAACAATGATGTTAATAACTATTATTATTGTTACGTGTCACCACTAACAAATAATTGATGTATACGAGCAAGACAAGAAGATCAACTTCAACTTCTTCATATTTAGCTTGGGTGATGTTGTTGACGCCACCGAGGCGGTGATAATGGACATGGTTCGTGACTCGTCATGCAACCTTGGTGTATCTTGGAATTGCTTCTATGACTCTAAAATTTACATTCGGTGAAAAATCAATCCTACACCTTTGGAGGTGGCGAGATACATACGTTTGTTGCATTACTATCTAAGTCGGATATGACTCTTGAGTGCATATTAGAATTATTATGACGACTCTACAAACCTTACGTGTCTTACTACCTAAGCCAAACATAATAATTGTTCGATACATCTTGAAATTACTTCAATTGCTCTACAAACCCTTATATTTTTACTATCGAAATGACATTGCATCCCCTTTAATTCAAATGCTCCTAATGTAAATTTCTATCACTTTTCATTAGATATAATACCCATTACAATTGCTAATGTAAAACCTCATGAAAAGTGTAGAAATAGATGAAATAAAAAAGCAAAGGATATCTATTGTTTTGTGAGATATTCACACCAAATATCCCTTTATGAGATTGTGACAGAGTTGGGCATATTCTATGATTAGAGATAAGGCGGATGCCACTTGCATTTTGATCTTGTCAAAGAAAGCACGGAAGTTCACAAAATATAATTTAAATTTGGTGGAGTATGTGATTTGCAAACTTTCTTTCACATCACAATATAATTCCACTTCTTTAGTTGGGGGATTAATCATTGGTGTCCCATGAAATTTCGTGACTTGTCTTCATTATTGAAACGACATCCCACGTTGACTTAATAATGCAATTAATTGAAATGGGGTTTAAGAATGAACATTTTATTTTGTGTCCATATTTTTATGAGAATTTTGGTGTACGGTTTAGGTAAGGGAAAATATGATTTAAAGTTTATTGTCAATCTTAATAATGTAGATGGGTCTACAAAATCAATAACGAAAAGATAGATTTTTTCCGTGGTATTTATAAGATCACTTAATAGTGTATAATATTAAAAACAATATGCAAAATATAAATTATGCAATGCTTCAGTGAAATAGTCTAGTGTATTACAATGTCTATTTTATATGAATTTTCATTGCTTGATAAAAAAATTAATGCTTTAAATTTATTCATGTTCTAAATTATTGAATTAAATATTTTTGCACATCAACAATGAAGTTATATCTTTAAATACATTGATTGATGTCCTAAATCCACTAAGCACTTATTTACTCATTGATTTCATCAATTGAAATGAAAACCATATTGGCATGCAAGTGACACATAACAAAGGGTAACACGAGAAATAATATAGCGATAGTTCCTGAAATTTGCACCTAAGGCACTTAACAATAATCATTTAATATTTATCACAACCTTTTCTCATTTACATAATTAATTGTCTTAATCATAAATGCATCTAACTCAATTCATGTGCTCTAAATCCACTAAGTCGATGTAGTTGTCACTTAATTTACCTCTTCAAGAACATATGCACTATACACTAGACACATATTTGCATTCGTGATCATTCAACTCCTCTTTTGTATTAGATCGCAACCTAAACCTTTGTAGATTCACCCGACATAGGCAATTTTAACCTAGGCTAACATTTTTGTCTTAATCCCTTCCAACGATCAATTTTTCAAATGCACGAGTTACCCCAGGTTATATTAGGGTCGTTAAGTGGGAAATAATTCACACAAGTCATATATAAAAAGGACATACACCTCACTCATTACGGACATCTTTGGCTATCAAGAGAATCTAACACCCGGACACTCTAAACAATACTTTTGGCCCAAATCATTGCACTATCACTCCTTATAGAACATCGGTAGGTTATCAAGTATGAATACATATAATGTTGGTACACTAGATCCTATCACATGCTACAACTCATACCGAAGATCATTTCCAAGTTTATTGAATGGCCTTATTATGGTCTTTCCGAATCATTATTTATTGCACATCATCACACACTCACAAGGAGGGAGAACTATGTGTGGCTTAATCCCTCTTTGGAGTATTAACACATAATGTAGTGTTCATCACACCATTGGGGCGGTGTGAAGTCATTCCAACCCAATCGGACTAACCTCTTTTTAGGTCTTCAAAAAAAAAGAGTCGAGTTTCACAAAAAAAGAAGACATACTCAGTCATAAAGGTGTGATTGCATAATGTTAATTACAGATCCTAAACTCAAAGACAAAGATAATTCATGTACTAGAACCTAATCAGATTATAAGATGTCAAAAACATCCACAAAGGTTATAACCATCCATCATTTATGCTCAACTTGGGCATTTATATCCTACACTCAATTTCTAGATTCCCTATTTTATATGCACTCTAATGACACTCTACAAATCCAATTTCTATCGTCTTAGTTCTTTGCTAAGATTCTAGATCTTGTGAAACAATGTAATCTTTTTAACAATAACCTGATTTCAAGTTATTGAGCTTCAAGACCTATGTTTTTCTTTACAATATCATTACATGGTTTAGGATTTATATATTTATTGTTATGATTTGTATTTATAATTATAAGTCATCTTTTATACACTACTAAGTTATCTTAATTAGATTAATCCTCATTTTGTTATTACATATTGGTAAACCCATTTTATTTTTTGAACACGTTAAACTAAGGCTTTATGCCTCATTTTTAGTGTTTCAATGTATTCCCCATATAGTTATAATATTAAATTTGATTTGATGATAGTACACCTCATCCTATTAGGGCTTGTACCACTTTTATTTTGATAATTTTTCATAGCCATGTTCTCATTATCTCATTGAGCCCCCGAACTTATGAGTAACTTATATAATGAATTCATGGATGAAATTCTTGATAGAAGTGGATTAAGGTGTAAGGCATATTTGTGTGAGAAGTTGACACCTCCCTAGATGATGAATGTCCTAAAGTATATATTGGCCTTTCTTTATGGGAAGCAATGGACACTAGTGATTCCCTACTAATATAAAGAGTGTACATAATTTTTTCAGATGTAAATGACATGACTAATGTTGAAAATGTAGAGCATGCACCTCATAGGATACAAATGTTTTTCTTTGCAATTTTCCTTATAAAAATGATAGAAACATTTATTCTAACATTGTCTCTTATATAAATGATAATGTTGTTTCTTTCTCAAACCATATCAAAGAGATTGAAAATGAGGAGGATTTTCTAGAATAGTTTCCTACTCTCTCTCTCTCTCTCTCTCTCTCTCTCTCTCGATTGATAAAATGGAAGGAATCCCCAAAAAATTTGTTAGGTATGTTTCTCCGGTCAAAGTTTTTAGGAATCAAGTTTCAATGAGGGATGGAAGAGAAATGGTGATCTTAGATGAAGACTTAATATTGATGTAGAAACATGGAGAAGAGGATGACAAAGAAGATGATATGATCAAGCCTAGTGGGGGAGAACAACTTCCTAAATTTTTAACACCTTATAAGTCCATCAAGGATCGGGCGAGTCCTCACAAAGAGAAGGTATGCATGAAGATATTGTTTCTTGTTCTTTAAAATTGGAAATGAGTTGTAATAAGAATGGTGAGTGTGATAAAATGAAAACCAAAGGTAGGTTGATAAAAGTGGATCTGGGGAAACTAAAAGTGCAAAGAGGTAAATTTTACAATAAATATTATCTTGTCGGGAGATTAAAGTAGGTAAGAAACTTTTGTTAGATTCAAACTTGTCCCCTTATCTTTCTTTAGTTAAAAAATGAAGGTTATCTCTTGGAATATTAGGGGCTTAAACAACCCCAACAAGAAACAAATTCTAAGAAGTTTTAGGAAAAATCGTAAGCCTAATATTCTATTGATTCAAGAATCTAAGATGAGTAGGGAAAGTCTTAGGGAGGTGAAGAGTAAGATATAGTATAAATCCTTGAGTGGGGAAGATAGCTCAATTTGGTCTTCGGGGCTTTGGTTAATCTTTGGGACTTCGAAGTTCTAGAAATAATTATGGTGTCTTCTTCTTCTTCTCATGCGGCAATCTGTTTTAAGGAAAAAGATAGGGATAATAATTGGACAGTCTCCAATATCTATGCCCCCAACTCCTTGGTTGGTAGGAGGGGGCTATGGGAAGAGCTCCTTGCTTTTTGAAGGATCTATAAAGAGATGGATTGTTTAATTGGAGGGGATTTCAATACCCCTCTATCACCTGCTAACAAAAAAGGTGGTATGGAAAGGTACAATGAGAGTATGGAGGACTTTGTTGATTTTATGACACAGGGTGGGCTGGTGGATATTGAGCTTAGAGGCTCTAAGTACACCTGGTCCAATCGTAGAGTGGGGGAAGACTTAATTCAAATTAAACTTGATATATTTTTGGTTAATTTTGAGTGGATGCCTTCCTTTGATGGGTCCTTGTGGCTCTACACGGAATTGGTTCAGACCATAGTCCTATTTATCTATGCTATGACAATCAAAGTGAAGTCAAAGTTAGGTCCTTTAGATTCCTGAAAAATGTGGCTTCATCATCCTGATATTTATAACTTGATAAAATTTAGGTGCCAAGTCGACGTCGAGGTAGTTGTATATTTAGACTTATGGGAAATCTTAAGAATGTAAAAACTATTATTAGAAGATGGAATACATAGATTTTTGGTAATATTTTCCTCTAGAAGAATCAAATGGCTGAAGAATTAAAAAAATTGAAGATTAGGTGGGACAAGAGGGTTTGGATCAAGGGTTGAAGGATAAGGAAAAGGAGCTCATCTCTAAGTTTCATTCCTTATAAGCTATGGAGGAATCCTACCTGGAAACATAATTCTAGAGTTTCATGACTTAAAGAGGGAGATAGAAATACCAATTGTTTCCACTTATCAACATCTATGCATAGGAACAATAACAAAATATTGGAGATTGTTTCTAGGAATGGATGTAGAACCCAGACAAATGAGAGATTGTTGAAGAATTCATTGGTTTATTTTTTGATTTGTTGTCATAATCTCATCGATCGATTCTAACAAGGAAAATAATATAGATAATATTTTTCATCCTATGATTTATCCTATTAAGAATCTTTCTGTCATTGGTGCCATAAAATAAAGAAATTAAAGTGGATATATTTGATTTAGAAGGTGACAAGTCTCTTAGACCAAACGATTTTCTGCTTTCTTCTTTCAAAAATTATGGGATATTATTCATAAGGATGTTGAAGTTTTCATCATTGATTTTTTTGTTCTGAGTAAGATTTTAAAAGAGGTTAATAATAATTTTATAGCCCTAATTCTTAAATTTTTGGAGTGGTGCATGATTTTGATTTCAGACCTATCGGTTTATGTAATACCATTTACAAGATCATTACTAAAATCCTCTCTTTTTGCATTAAAAGTCTCCTTCAGAACTTCATGTCTCTTAATTAAGGGGCATTTATGGAGGGTAGACAGATTCTGGACAATATTATCACTATCCATGAAACTACTCATTCGGTGGATAAGTCCAAAAGAGAGGAAAACTTGGCAAAAATTGATATAAATAAGGCCTATGACCATGTCTCTTGGGGATTTCTTCAAATTATCTTGGTTTGTTTGGGGTTTGATGGTCACTTCATGAAGTTGATTATGAAATGTATCTCATCCCTGAAGTTATTTGTTTTAATCAATGGTAAGTCCGAGGGGTTTTTCTCCATTAGCAGGGGTCTTTGTCAAGGAGACCCTATTCCTCCCTTTCTTTATATTATTGTCATTGAAACTCTTAGTAGACTTTATGCTGCTAGGACGAGGACATGTTGCATAAAATGTCTTGTCATATCAAATGGGTTGGAAGCTATATCTTTGCATAATTTTTTGATGATACTTTTCTCTTGGGAAGATTTTATGTTCTTGAAGCTCAAGATTTTAAGGAAACTCTTCAAGATTATGCTAAGGTGATGGGGAAGCTCATAAATTTGAATAAAAGTTCCTTTTTTTCTTAAATGTCAATATGGAGATTCATAGGAGAATTTCCCATATTTTTGAGTGTCAAGTTAAATTGTTTCCTAATACATACTTGGGAATGCCTCTTTTTAAGGGGAAGATGTATATTGAATGTTAGAACACTCTTCTTATTTATTTCCAAAAGAAGTTGGTTGCTTGGAAAGGGGCCCTTCTTTCCCATGATAACAAAGTTTGGCTCCTTCAAAAATATCTGTAGAGCTTATCTATTCACCTTATGTCTATTTTTATGATGCCTGGGAAGATTAGGAGTATTATAGTTCAGATCCAAATAAGGTTCCTATGGTCTATGTGGAGATTAAAAATAGAATCCCATTGGTGGCTTGGGATAAAGTTACTAAACCTAAAAGTCATGGTGGGCTTGGGCTAAAGGATATTAAAGGAATCAATCAATCCCTTTTGGCTAAATTTGGATGGAGACTTATGAACAAGGATGGGTTGTGGGCTAGGATTTTAAAGCCAAATATTTGAACAATGAGAGAAGTTAGGATTATTTTCTACTTGCGGATCTTTTACCGATTGGTTCTATCTTCGGAATGGTCTTTTAAAGTGTAAATCTCTTCTTAGATGTGGTGCTAAGTGGGAGTTGGGAGATGGTTCTAAAATTAATTTTTGGGATGATTGGTGGTATAAGGATGGTCCCTTGTCTAGTTATCCCCCATGCTATTTTTTTATCTCCCTTTTATAAGGATTTAATGGGCTCTCTTATCAAGGATTATTGGTGAAGGGAGGAGAATGGGTGGTCTTGGAAAAAAATTTTGAAGATTGAGGTTGGTCTTGATAGTGAGGAGGTTATTGACTCCTTTAATAGAGATTTGGATGGCATCCATATACTTTCTTTTCCTAAACTTGATTCTATGGTTTGGGCCTTTTAGATGATGGAAATTATTTTGTCAAATCAAGGTATGTTGTAGCATGCCAGTTGCCTCATCAGATAATTTTTAGGAAGGAAGTGTGGGACACGAATTTGACTTGTAAATTCAACTTGTTATTCTGGTTGACCATTAAAAATAAGGTTATTACTATTGATAATCTTCAACAACGGTGATTATTCCTAACATGTGTATTTTGTGTGAGAAGGAGAATGAATCAATTTCCCATATTTTTAAATATTGTTCTTTCACTATTTGTATTTTTAATTTGGTCCTTAGTACTTTTAATATGGTGTGGACCTTTCTGAATCCTTTTCTAACAAGTTTACCTAGTGGAAGTTGTATTTCATTTCTTATTAAAGGGGAGTTCATAGGGAAGAAATTAAAACCGGTGATCAACAGTTCAAATGAGGAGGTAGAGGATCAATCTTAGAATCAAGATAACATGGAAGGACCTAGTTATATAAATAGGTATATCTATAAGATTTCTCATCTATAGCGGATTTTTGATGTGATTTTGTTGGGTTTTCTTCCCTTAGAGGAGTTTGGTTTGGGTTTTTCATTTTTGTAGTGGGCGTTGTCTAGTGCCTTTCTGGCCACTTTATGAGTCAAGTCTTTTGACTCTTTGCCATATGTTTTTGTCTCTTTTGAGCTTTATTGTAAAATATTTCTTGCAATGACACTCATAGCCTTTCTAAAACTTACTAATAAAAAAACACCACAGTAGTGTTTTAGATAAAGAACAAGATATGGATGTATATTAGCATAGTAATATCTCTTTTGAATCTCGTATATATATATATGGTCAAGCATTTACTTCATGTGATAGAGACATCCTCTTATTCATAACCCTAGGTTAAACGATGCTCATCCTAAGTCTACTACACCATGTGACACTTCTTCTCAATATGTCAATATCACTAAAAAAAGTAATCTATGATGCAAGCTATAGGTGAATTACAATATGAGTTCACAATCCCACATTTATATTCTAAGGCATTCACTAGTTGGGTTGGTAATAATTGTATTATTAACCATCCTATAATTTGAAATATCTATAATGCTCCTTTCCTACATAGAATTTGTAAGCTTAAATATATATTATTCAAAGGAATATAAAATCCTTCTCAACACATCACCCACTTCAAAAATTCCTATAAGTATATGCGTATAGTGATTAAATTTCTCTTAAAGCATTCTGTCTAGTCTCACATGCCATGCCTTAGTTTGGTTTCATAGTTTACATAGTGGTTGCATTGAGAAATTTACCACATTACAAGAATAATTTCTTATTAATTTTCAATCACATACTACTACCTATTAAAGACTATACACCAATAAATCAATGATTTCATCTAAGATTATGTCACACATTTCACATCTTTAGTATATCAGTCAATGTTTAGCCCTATTCTCAAGGAATGATATCACATGTTTTGTAAAGGATTATTAAGTTAATTTTTGATTAAATGCTTAATTAACCAAATGATTCCATTTCTCAATTATTGGGTGGGTAAGATAGTAGCTCACAAAGAGGGTGCATTGTATGAACATCCCCTAATATATCAGACCCTTACTTCCAATTCCATTAAGGATTTTATCATATACATGTTCTCGAGTGCAAGGTACCCATACCTCGAACACCTCTTCTAATGTTTCTATATCAATACGTGTAATTCATTCAACTTAAAATAAGGAACAATATTCACACAAGTGTAGGACTTTCAAATTCCCTCCAGTTAATAAAAATAACATTATATAACATGGCACAAACACACCTAGCATTATATTATGAAAGTTACAAGAATCTCATCACATCACCGAACGGTGTATGTTATTTGTTTTAGAGGGATAGTTATTACTTTTGTAATTGATGTTGATAATGGGTGTGATTGATTTTGTAAGTGTATATATATATATGAACCATTTCATTTTACGGTTCCATCTCTACATTTCAAACTTGTTACAAATTCATAAATATACATTTGCAAATCTCATATCATGAGTGGTAGCATTTTGTTGACTATTTTATTTGAACTAAACATGTTACATGAAGACTTTCGTACATGTGCAGATTTTATATCATGAGTGGTAGCCTTTTGTGGCCAATGTTTTTTTGCACTTAACATGAATACATATGATACCATTTTGGATAGTTAATTACTTTTGTAGTTGATGTGGTTTGTAATTATTTTGGGGAAATTGTGTTAGTGTTGCATCGGTTGTTTGGTTGGTCTTTTGTTGGAAAAACTTTTTTTGTATAGCCGAAAAGTGGTGGGATTGATAGTGGTACTGTAGGAATATAGATGAAACATTACATTGATTTTTTTTCTTATGTGTACATTTAAATTTGTTACAAATTTGTACATATACAGTTGCAAATATTATATCACAACATCTTAACTAAACATGTATACATGAAGATCTTTGTACGTTTGCAGATTTTATATCATGAATGGTAGCCTTGTGTGGGCAATTTTATTTTCACTAAACATTAATACATTTGATACCCCTTGAACGACACTGTCGCTTTGGATACAAGAAGTGTTGAGTAAAGTAGTAGTGGAGGTGCTATCAAAGTAGAGGTTAGTATTTACAACGAGTTGAGTGATAGTAGTATTGACTCCTTTCTTCTTGCTCCAAGTGTTGTTACGTGCGCCATTTTTTAGTACCTTTCGAATGAAAAAGGAGGTGAAATGTGTAAATTTGCAAGTGAGGGAGCTCTGGAGAAAGTTGTGAATGTCAGACCCTGCCTTTCAGTGGTTCCAATGTTGACAATTTCTCTATGCAAAGTAAGTCCCCGGGACTTGTGGATAGTTAATCCCCAAGCCATTTTAATCGCTAAAAATAATTGGAAATTTACTCTTCAGCAACAAGAAATAATTACATATTAAGATTGCAGTTATTTGAAAGCTACAAACAGACTTGAAACCACAAATCACAAATTGTAGTGATAGCACAGGAGACAATACAAACATTATAACGATTAAGCAAGCAAAAAGAATGAACAATAAGTTAGATTAGTAAAAATTCAGTAAAATGCTTTGGTATGAAGAGAAAAAGAAAATATGAAAATTAGCAATGGTGAATCCCCTTAGGTTAACAAAGCCCACTTTTCTACTTGCTATTTGCATTTTCCACTTGCATTTAGAACAAAATCTAGACATGCATTTTTGAAAGAGCAAGGGTGCATGAATAAGCTTAACTATAAGGTCAATTGGCTTTTCCACTCTTCATGAATGAATTTATTTACACTATAATGGTTTGTTATGCTTGGCGAATGGAAAGTGTCAGACTAGAGGTCTTCGTGTATTTAGAAAATAAAACTATGTATATTTTGTCATTCTACTCTTTTAATGGGTGATGAAATTCAAGGATTTAAACCTGATATGACCAATGGGTAGATAGGATTTCCCACGTAGGGTAGGTTAAAATCTCCTGAAAAGAATATGAAGTATCAAAAGGAATTTCAATTCAATAAAACACATAATATCAATAGAGAAGCAATATGAAATTATAAAATTGTAGTAAGACTAAAATAAAAATGACTTATTTTCCTTAAATAGATCTATCAAGATAGAAGCAAAACATAGACATTTGGATTTCATCTACACTAGAAGATGGAAAACTATCATTGGATGATGGTACCAAAATGTCATCCGAACTTTACAGTCTCGTAGCAAGCCAAAGTACACTAAATTCAAACACCCAGTGTAAAGAAATACCCTTTAATAGTCTCTTGTGCTAATATTGTACCGTTATTCCAACTGACAATTGAGATAGGTGATTTTTTAGATCACCATTAAAGGATAGACGCCCTTGTACATAACAACTACAAATGGTAACCTGAAAATGATTAACAAACTATTATCTTTGATTGCTCATAACTCCTCTCATGTCCACAAATACATACAACAAGCTGACAGCTTCAGCAGGACCGCCCTGCAATTAGCAGTACTAGGAGGCCACAACAAATTGTGCAGTTGTTTCTACATAAGGACTACGACCCTTTAGAAGTGTGGGATATCCGTGGAAGGATAGCATTGGCGCACCATCCCACTCAAGCGAAAGATGCAAAATTGTAGTAGTCATATCCGAGTGTTTGTTAAACAAATGTGGGTATTCAGTTGATAACAAATCACTTTTATTGTGGGCTTTCGCAGCAGAACCGACATTGGCACTGCAGAGGAGAGAGAAGACGTGGATCCATTTGTTAAAGAATTTCTATTACGAGAGAAGGAAAGATAAAAAGGAAGATTTGTTAAGAGCAACGACAATTAAAAACAATGTGGAAATGGCATGGGAGCTTCTAAATAGAGGAGTAAATATCGCACATATTTACGATCCCAAATGGAGACAGAGATTGGACCCCGAAGCAATGAAGAATGTACATAGGGGTAGGTGTGCATGAAAAATGTGGAACCATGAACAAGGAAAGTGCATTGTTTGATACAATGCCTCATTGAGATATTTTGAAAAAGTAAAAAAATACTTGTATATATAAATTTAAAGAAAACAACATGATTATAGTCATGTATAGATTTGGGAAGTGGATGGAATACACAAACCATAAAGCTTTCTATAAGCTTCCTTAATCTCTATTTAGAATGTATCAAAAAAATCCCAAGGATCACACATCTTCTATTTGTAGTGACTGCATATGTGTGTCCCAAATCTGAATAAGAAATGAGAGATATAGAACAAGTACATTCTAATAATGCCATTAAACCACAAAATCATAGAAGTTTCAAAGTTCAAGCATTAAACCGAATAAGAATGATGGCTACGACAGTGATAAATGTGAATTTGTGGACAAGATAAAAGATTTTTACTGGTTTTCAAGCAAGAGAATGATTCTATAACTATTTAAGATATGGGCTCAATGACTAATTTGAATGACTCTATAGATGCTTTCACAAACAATGATAACTAATCGGAATGATACTCTGGGGAAAGGATGGTTACACAAACAATTTTTAGGGAGAATATCCACTAGATGAAATTTCAACCTGTCATAGACATGGACCGTATTAAGGCATCATGCGCATCAGATTATGGTTTGGCGCCCCTATTGTTGTAAGTTTTTGAACCATAACATCCATGTCACAGATCAAAAGAGTCCCGTGCAACAATGCAAGCTCAACTATTAAAAGGATGGCATAAATCCTATAGTATGTTGACACAACATATTTACGTAAAATGTTTACATGAATCCCCTGAGTCTCCTACATACATGAGAATTTATTTTCATCACAACACCTTCCTTTATTTGCTGCATCTATATTTGAGAATTTATTTTCATACATGAGAATTTATTTTCTTCATAATCATCTGTCATGCATCTATGTTTCAAAAATTATAGTTATAACATGTTTCATTGTATTTATTTGATTGAGGATTCCAAAGGAAAATACTATTCTACAAAGCAATAATATACTGAGTCAAAACTTGCTTTCTAACCTAGTATTTCTTGGTTTATGCTAGATTCTTCCTACTTTCTTTGGATTACTATTCTAACCCAAACTATCTTTAGGCTTGTCTAATGTGCCTCCTTGTTGGTGTAGTTTTAATGTTATAAGACAACTAAGCAAATTGTAACTTATTCCTTGGGAGTCTAGCATGTGTGTCTCTACACTTTTTTGGGCCATTTACACAAACCACATTTGCTAATAAAATCATGCCTTGTATTTTGCAATCCTTTCCGTTTCTCAATAAAACCCTTTACAAACAAGTAATGTATATAGCAATAACATATCAAACTACAGTTGCATGCACTTGCATATATGGAAAAGGGATTTTTAAATATTAAAGAATTTAACCAGCACTCACTATAAAATAATTAAATAGTATTCAAGCTCTCAAGGACCAGAATACCTCTGAATGAAAAATACCGTGGTGTGGTAATTGAAATTCAATACCAATCTTACTATAAAGATATCAAGTAACCACATGACGTGCACTATGTAGATTGACATCTAACTTACCTTGTTTTGTACCAACAAATATAAGAACATGTTAGAAATTCACTTGCACTCAACCAAACCCTGTTCAGGTAAATTTCAAAATGTGATTAAGCCTACTTAGTGTTATTGAAGGTTGATTGATATTGATTTCAGATGAAATAATATTATTTGACCTTTAAATATAAGGGAAAAGTTACAAACATGACACTGTAAGAAATAATTTATAGGTAAGATGCAATAAGTAAGAAATAATATTTTGATGTCCAATGAACTTGAGAAGCTTTGCATCAACATATCCAACAAAACAGTCAAGAACGGTGGGAAAGGAAGGCATATTCTTCATAAAACCATTTCCTTGTGGGTTTATGACCTATTAGAAAGGGTGGAGCACATAAAATCTGGCATCATATGAATGCCTTGTAGATAAGACACCTATGCAAGCAGACAATTTACATTAGTTTGTTTGAGATTCAAGATTTTCCAAGACTCTAATTCAACAAGAACATTTGAGGACAGTTCATTTTAAGGCCCTTTTCAGCTCCAGACTAACATGAGCAATCATAACTACTTTATCTAATAAAAATATGCTTTCATCGATTTTCTATGCTCTAAGACTCCCATTTTGGCATATACAACAAGAATGTTGGGAAAAGTTGTTGAAATTGCCTTTTCATAGGTCAACTATATTGGCTAAAGTGGTGCTTGATTTGTGTCTAGTTTAGTTTTCACTTTTCAGTCTTTGTGGGTTTCATATCTAAAGACATCCTGTTCCTTTTGACATTCTGCTAGAAGCAAGGACAACTATTCAATCTTTGATAGCTATATCGCAATTTTTTTTTCTCTACTCAGGATGGGGAAGGGGGAGTCGAATGAACCTCATTGATTCAAAAAACAAAAAATGGCCCTATTCAGAAGTTGCTCTTTCTGTTCTTTGAGAAAATTAGTAAAATTGATCTGACAATATAGAAATAGCATAAAGAACGACTAAGATAACAATTTAGAGCATTTATAATAGAGAATGCACTGGATCAATTCACATACCTTATTATCAAACTTTTCTTTAGTAGAGGAAGAAAAGGGCTCGGGCTTGCCATAAGTGTTAAATTCTACTCCTCCCTCTGGGGAATCGACAATGAAGGAGAATGCAATCCCTTTGTTATTGCAACAGGTCTTTGAGATGTTCATGGCCAAGAAAAGAAGTTGAGCAATGACATTTCACCATGATCTTGGTAAGATTATAGTTTTACAAAAAAGAAATTTCCTCATAACCATGTGAATTGGGGGTAAAGTGAAGGGTTCAAATTTCAAACACTTCACATGCAAATGGAATTTATAAATGCGATGGTTTCATAGATAGCATATGAAGCTTCTGAAAACTGAAATTTTACTTCTTTGTTGGGGGCATCTTGGTCCTATTTTCAGTGCAAGTTTGATAATTTTTGGCCTGCACAAAATAAATCTTAGTAGGTTAGAACAACAAACTCAAACAAAAAATGATACAAAACATAGAAGGCTAAATATTTAGGTCTACGTTTTTACATGTAACTAAATGCTGAAGAAATCTGAAGAGGCAAAGTGTGGCCATGGTGGTAAGAACCCAAACAATAGCCAGTGGAGGGTAACTATTTTGCAAAGGTGATTGCTATGTATCTCCTTCACGTTACAACTCTTTCAATGAGAACTTGAGTGCGTATATTAACCACAAAAATTCCGTTCTTCTCATGCCCATCCACTGCGATTCCAATAAGATAATCCACCGCAGAACCAAGCAGTGTCCATGAGAGAGTTAATATACCAACCTTCGCGGAAAACAAATGGCCGCTGTAATGACTATTAACAAGCCAGTCTTCATTATATTTCGACGGAAGACATGAATCGACAATCATGTTCTCAAAACCTTAAAAGGTCAACTCTTGAGCTCAAATTTTTTTGTTTAAAATACAAAAGGCGATTTGGTAAAAATATATGCACTGTACTAGAATTATCAGGGAAAAAACGTTTTTGTGGTGGTGATCGGATCTAAATATCTCTCTACCAGAACACTAGAAGTGAGATCACGAGATTGAACCATCGGCCTTTGAATCCCCCTCCCCCGAAACCATTAAAATTTTGCGACTTCCAATCTGAAGTGAATGACAGCTGCAACCATACGAAACAGAGTAGGAAGAGAGTTCCAAAACCTTGGTTGCCTCCTCGATGTACAACACCAGATTGTTGCTCAAATAGAGTGCACTAGTTGATCTAGACGCACAAAACAAAACATAGCTCAATGCCGCATTCAACATGCACGAACACAACAAAAAAATGAACAAGCAACTGGTAAAATAGCCGGAAAAAGCACAAACGTCCAGACGGCCGTCAAACCGTCAAATTTGACATCACTGCAGAAACGTCCGGAGGTCCTTTACCATGGTGTGTAG
Organism: Taxus wallichiana var. yunnanensis; assembly: GCA_018340775.1. Classification (NCBI taxonomy): domain Eukaryota; kingdom Viridiplantae; phylum Streptophyta; class Pinopsida; order Cupressales; family Taxaceae; genus Taxus; species Taxus wallichiana. The sequence goes on along the minus strand of CM031235.1, from coordinate 345,702,605 downwards.
AATCTATGGGAACCTTAATCTTCATGTTGCAATAGGACCCAAAAGGTATAGATACAACATTTCATGTTCTTTCGTTAATGATGAATACAATGTCATTTTGCGACAACATTGGTTAACATTAATGGAAGCAATTTGTGGATAGAAAAATGAGCATATTATTTTATTATATAATGAAAACACAAGAGAATTTGTATGAAATCAATCAAAATCAGTATTATTCTTTGAAAAATAAGGAAAATTCCATAACAACAAGTAAATCAAATAAAATCCAAGCCTCCTACATAGTGAGGAGTAAATTATTCCCCTTACCAATGTGAAAATTCAAGAAGAGAAAGAAGTTTCTATTATGTCAAAGAAAGTTAAAGAAGACATTTTTTTACATATTATGAATGAGAAAGTGCAATAAGAAAATAAAATCATATGAAGATACATGCTTCCATACATGCTTTGAGGAGTAAGTGGCATATAATGCATGAGAGTGTAAACACTCAAATCTTGTAACTTGCCCTTTGGAAAGAAAATTTTGGCTATGCCCCTTGCTTTAAGGTAAATTATCACATTCAAAGTCTAATCGGTACATCTTTCTAGCTATTTTTTTACTTTCTTATCTCCACTCTCTATTCTATTTCCAACCTTTCACGACATACAAAGAGATAACAATAAAAATAAGTGACACATAAAGAACTAGATCTAAATATGTCCTATAGACACTAACGCTTAGAACAGATGCCATCACCCAAGTAGCCATCTCCTCTCCTAGGTGCTCCTGTCTGAAGTATTCACATGCCAATTTCAAAAGTAGATCCTATACAACATAGAATACACCTATTCCAATCATTCACCTATCCATAATCAGTCCAGGACCTACGGTGACAAGTTGAGTCATTCTCAAAACCCTATCTATCACTCTTGCTTGTATTTCCTTTACTTGATCTTTCTTGTTTACTATTATTTCTATTTGATAAACATTACCCTTACCTTAGATTTAATTTTATTAAATCATTTGGTGAACTTGTTTATTGGTCAAACCCTAGCTTTCTCTAGGATCCTTTATTTTTGTATATTCTAAGTACCAACAAATGTTGCGAAACCATCTATCCAAGTCTAATTCACCCGAGTATGAATCCATTCCTATGATTTGTTCTCATCCTTATTTCACCAATGATGCAGATGAAGCTGATTTATCTCGCAAGTCTTATACTTACCATACTTATAATACAAACATACCTTGTGTGTTTACCAATCTTTATAACCCCGAACTTGATGTTATATTATTCCCCCATGTGGAGATCTTGAGCATGCTTTTTTATTGCTACTAATGAGGCATGTATTAAAGATCTAGTTGATTTTCAAGTGAAGAATCCCTTGCTAATGACACTTATATTTCTCTTGAATCCCTTACCATTGTCAATTCCATCATTTATGTCCTCAACACTCCTTATTCATCTCCTCCCCTTACAAATGCACAAATCCTAGGGACTAGTCATGTGTAGCTGGTCTTTCTATTTCATATCCTTCTCCTTCCCCTCCATATTATACTTTTCCATTGATCATTATGCCTCAAGAGACTTATATTTCTTCTTCTCTTGCATGCATGGCTCCTTCTACTACTTGTGATCACATTGCTAATGTTCCTACTATTTCTCATAATGTGTTACAATATGATTTTACTCATGATGCATGTGTTGCTATTGATGATGTTTCTAAAGATGATGTACAAAATAATGATGATGTTAAAGAACATTTACATGTTTCTTTTTCTCCTCCTTTGGTTGAGCTTGTTGATAAATGTGTGCAAGATTATCTTCCTATTGAGATTCCTTCCATTCCTACCACTAGTTACCCTCTTGTTGATCCTAAAATTGACTTCCAACCTAATAATGTTCCTATGGCTACCTACAATGGAAAAATTTAACCCTTAATGAGCTCCTCAATGTGTATGCCACCCCTTCCAAAGAAGTTATTTATATTATGCATATTGTTAGTGATTTACAAAATAAGCTCTACATTATTACTCTTGAAAGTAAGGCCTGCTATGCTAGTACCGATAATAATTCCTTTCATGGCAATCCCATTCCTAAGAAGATTTACAATTCAATCTTCCCTAAGGGTTTTACTATGCCTACTTTTCACTTTTTGATGAGGGGTAATTCTTATTTGCATCTTAAGGATTTTCAATCAGCTATTGCTCCATTTTCTAATGATAGATTGTTACTCAAATATTTTCCTAGTCATCTTACTCGATATTACTTCTCAATAGTTTCATCATTTTTCTATTGATTTATTAGTACTTATCTTGATATGGAAAAGGATTTTCTTATATTATTTATTTCTAATAATGGTCTTAAAGTTACGTTTGAATGTTTACCTTTGTTTGATTAAGGAAAGAATGAACCCATTCGGGATTATATTTTACCTTTCAAATATTGCATGCATTATTTAAATTTTTAGCCTATTGATCTAGATATGAGTTATATCTTTTGTTGTGGATTTATTCCTCCTTAAAAAAAAATATGTTATATCATACATGTGAATATTTTACTCTTCTTTGCTTCAAATTTATAGCATTAGAAAAATAATTTCTTAGTGATCATACTGTTGTACATGCTTCTACCTCCTCTACTCCTACTCCACCTATCACTTCTACCATTCCTACCATTCCTAAATATACTTATGCATGTTCTTGACCCTTACATAGGTCTCGCCTCATTTCACTCCACTTCCTAAGTGTGATCCATTATACTTTCCACCTTCTTCTAGGCCACATGATGTTTTACACACCTTTCTTGATGAGAAGTTGATTCGTTTACCTTCCAATGAGAATCCTCCTCCTCATCGGTTATGATGCAATCGTAACCAGCCATTCTGTAATTTCCATAGGATTAATAGTCATCATGACAATGATTTATATACTCTTCATGATTGTCTTCATTTTCTTGAAGACCAAGGTGTCATTACCTAACATGCGCCATGATGATAGATCCATTCTCTCATGTCACGACATGCACATTTCCTTATACAACTTTGACTACCTCTCATCTTCCTAAGGCCATATTGTCTCCTTTTACTACTATGCATGATCCATCTACCTCACTTCTTATTCGACCCTCACAGGCCCCCCTGAAGGAGCATCACTTGTCAATATTAAGTTCATGTCCTTCTAGTCATGCTACAATCACTTCAAGTTTATCTTAAGGCAACTATACGTAGGATATCACATCCATCAGTTTAATTGTGCATAGTCATCACCTTCTCTCTTGTTAGAGGCATTATATTCATTTCATATTATACACTTTCATGTTTATCCTATACTAGTATGATTATTAGCATGTGATCAATTATTTATTTCTTATATTTATCAAAGGTCAAATCCATATTCAACATACATACCTATCTATATTTTCCTATCTAGTATCATATTTCTAACATCATTTTAACATCTATGCTATTATCTTCAACACATCAAAATACATCACATAAGCAACTCAATATAACTTAAAAGAAAAATCATCAGCACAACTATCACACAAACACACACACATCAAAATGTTTTATAATACAACAATATAGGGTCCAATCCCTCTATATACATCATACATCCTCCTCACTACTAGAGGCTATAACTACCATAGAACTAGAATCACCCAACTCGATCTTCGCCATTGCGCCATGACCACTTCTCCTCTAATCTCATCCGTAATTCTACCGCCTTGGCCATAGCCTCTTCATATCCACTTTGGAGATCCAATTATCTCTCAAACATGTTATGTGTGAGGCCACCTTCTCTAACTAACTTGTGTGCTTGTGCTAACTCTGTCCTCACCTTATCCCGCTCGAAATGTAAAATAATATATGTAACAACTACCCTCATCATTGGATTGAAAAAATAGGCATGCTCACCAATAATATGACCAACTCCCTCTACCTAACCTCTAACTCCTAGCACATCTAGGGGCACATTGCGCATCAATGTGCATATCAATGTATCTATGGTCAATCACCAATACTCATCACTTGTAATCACACAATATACATTAGTACACAATCATTACATATAGAAATCTTGACATTTATCAAATCCCAATCTATATAATAAATTCTACATAGATTGTACAACTTCTTCCACTACGGAATCCTCCTTAGGGCCAATTACCTTTACTCCTACTACCTCCCTACCCCTATCACCTACTTGACTTCCCTCCAACTACATCTACAACTAGATATAATAATTGTTGGACCCCTAAATTAACTAAGTACCTAAGGTGCAAAGGTTTGTGGCATGTGGAAGTAGGGCACAAAGGAACGTGTGAAAGTAGCTCTTGGGGGATGTGTGAGGGCTCGCGCCCAGGCAGGATGGATTCAGGACTTAGTGGGTTTTGGACAATGGGTAAAGGCGCGTTAAAGGAACGAATGGAAAAATGACCATATACAGTTATGGATAAGCTATGAATATTTGTAACTCAATAAAAGGATATTCCAGGGCATTAATACAATTATCATGAAAGGATAAGGAGCTGAGTTTCTATGGATTAGGCCGACACTTTCATACTAAGGGATACACGATTAAGGAAACGCATGATGACATTTGGCATGTTCTTGGGTAGTGGTAGGGTAATCATGAAATATTACTTCAGGCCTTATCTTGTAATGATGAACGGTTAGAAGAGATTACTTGAGTTCCTCTTTATGGATGGTCTTACATGACATTAGAGAGACAGTGTGAGTGAGAGAGAGATAAATACAACTAGTGATGATTTCTAATATGTGATGATTTCTAATATGTGATTGTAAGCTCTATAATGAATAAATAATAGAGAACATGTTAAAGCTATGCTGATGTAATATCTCCATCCATGGAACTCTTTTGATGTATTATTAACTACCTGTAATTTGATGGATGAATATAATGGAATGGTTCTGAACATCTGTGTGATGGATCGTGATCTATGTATTTTCTTTTATGTTCATGGGTGTAATACTAGTTTTTTTAATTCTAATCTTGATTTAATTCTACTTCTATTATAGTATGATCATGATATTTTGTGTTCTGGTGCATTAGATTAGGATTCAGTTCTTAATCTTGATTCCAAGAACGGGTGTGTTCATTCTCTCTGTTTGTGCAAACATCCCATTATTAAGGGAGAAAATTATCATGAAGCTCACATGAAAGAGGGCTCAACACCTATGCATGCCTTGGGTGAGCTTCCATAACAGTTTGGATGATGTGCCAGTGCATTTGGGGTTTGATTAGTGAAGCAAGTGGTAAACATAGACTACATTTTGGTTCCATTACTGGGACCTCTTTTCGAAGTTGTTGTGATAATGGTGTGTGATGATAGAGCGCTTTACCTTGGACTAGTGTCGAAGCATGGCTTAAAAGCATGGAGGATGAGTTTTCTCAGAGATTTAATACTGGATTTGAGTTTGATGTACGTAAATGGGTAGAGGATCACCTGTATCATGAGTTATATGAGACCTTTTTCTTTTTATTTCCTTGTAGAGTTGTATGAATGGCTATCAACATATGCATCTGGGTCAAGTTGGTACTATAAACCTCGTGTATGGACTTAGAAAGACTATCAGAGGCTTCATGATACTAATTTGGTTTGGACTCGTGTTGTTGACCATTGGTGGAGAGGTGTGTTGATGAGTTACATGTTGGAGTACGCAATTTCCACTTATTCTTGCCTAGAGGTTGCGTTGAGTTTGAGTTCTTGTGAGAACCTAGGGGATATTTCTTGCATGCCTTACCTTTAGCCATCAAGATCTTGATCGTGACCCTAAGTTTAGAAGCATTTTCTATGGCTAGCTAAACTCCCACTAGGTATAGGGTACGAAAGCGAGAGGTGGATCTTACGGAAGAAATGGAGAGAGAGGAAAGACATGTCAAGTATAATGAAGCTCTGGGAGAGGGAGTTGGTAAGACAATGCAAGATTGCAAGAGCGATGGATCTATGGAGGTAGACGTTGCGCAGAATGATTTGAGGTTCATCCAGGAAGACATGGAACCCGAGCAGCGGTTTGTGCTACCCCATCTTGGAAAATGTGGGAGAGAGACCCCCAGATTCTGATGAGAGCTCCTCGGATGGAGGAAGAAGAAAGGCCATAGGCACGCATTTGGACCCCCTTGGCAGCAACCAGACCATTGCACTTAGTTTTCCAAGACGTGACAAAGGTATTGCTAGTTCAGTTAATATTGATAGAAAAGAAGCATAAAGTGGATACCATATTTACTTAAGTTCTATAGCCACGTAAACGTTTCCTGTATTTGGTAGTATCCTATCTAGCACATCATTTCAGCTAGGGTTTGACGTGTAGAACATGGGTATCACGTCTGGGATTAGTTCCACTTCACAAACCATGGGAGCTCAATTTAGCTCGATGGTGGGTACACAAATTAGCACCACTTCAGGCCCTATACCTGCTATAGGAGGAGGATCTGGTGGATCGGGAAGTTCAGGAGCAAGTGGGTCAAGTGGATATGGTGGTGAACACCGAAGGAAATCGAGACTTGGACTTGGTGGACAAGGACTACAACCACATCAACACGTATTTTATGAGATGTCACTACGTTTGTCGGATTACAAGGGTGTTGAGGATGTTGTAGAGAATGTACATAAGTGTGAATTACTATGAAAAGCGAAGGGGATCACCGCCCTGGAGAGGAAGGCAAGTCAATTTGTAACGACATTGTAGGGGTGCACACATAGTTGGTACCAAAAGTATGACCCACATCAGACGATGGTGGATTATACTGCGCTATGTGATGATTCCCTAATGGAATTTCACATTCCTGAGTTTGAGCAAAAGAGCATTAACACGTTGAGGGAGATACAACAGGGTATGATAGAGAATGTGTGCAAGTATGATGTGGGCTTTAAAACTCTCTTGTCAATAGTGTCTTATGATATTCATCCTTCTCAGCATGCTCAATGGTTTGTTGGAGGATTAATAGTGCCTTTCTGAAGAGCACTTTCCATATAAAACTTTCACAGATCTATGCAAGGCCTTAGAGAATTCCCCGTGCACCGAGGCTGGGAAGCATGGATACCTGTGTTAGTCCTTTTCGGAATCTCGAGATCACTTCCATGACAAAACAACTAGAGGATCTATCCGTGAACTCAACACATGAGGCTCACAGTGTCCTATGGTGCATGAATTGTGAGGTAGAAGGGCATACGAAGGAAAGTTTTCCTCAGAGATCGGTACGCGCCATGATGGTAGACTATGAAATTTTCCATGGAGATCATGATGCAAGTAGGTGTCCACTACTGCAGTGCATGATTTGTAAGAATGTGTCTTGCTATTGAAAAATTTGCACCTCTACTACTCATGACACCAAGGATTGTAGATTGATTGACAAAACATGATGCCATTGATATTGGTGTGCTCCAGACTAGTATTGAAAATAGTTCCAAGGATGAGGGCCATCATTATGAAGGGCGTGTAGATGGAGGGAGTCATAGAATATGATTTCATATAGGATGTAGAGGCCATGGAAATCATGGAGGTGGAAGAAGTGAGTACCCGCGTGGAACCTGTTACAACTATGGGTCTACGAAGCCTTATAATCATGAATGTATCGACTTGCTACAGTGTGCTTGGTATTGAAAGAAGCACAAGTATGAAGAGTGCCTAGAATTTTTTAAACACATGAGCCAACAATAGTGGAAGGAAAAAGGCACTAGGATGGTAAGCGTGAAGAAAGATGACTCATAGTGGATGCCAAGGGTGGTGCGTGAGTCAGAGTTAGAACCTATACTTTGGTGACAATGTGAGCTGAGGTTACGCCCACCAGGGAAGTACCAAAGAAGATACCACTGGTCACAAGAGAAGAGGTGGTACATGGGAAGTATCCAGACCCTGCTCATCAGAAGGAAGTGTTATCCAATTTTGCACACCTGGCAAGATTGGACAACGGGGTCCTATCACGTTCAAAATAAAATAATAGTCCCAGGAACCCACCTTCGGTTATTATCGACATGCAATAATTAAAAAATAATTCCTAAATTGCATATGAAGAGATCACCTAGCATCGAAAGGCACCCAGTTGATCTCAACTCAGTGGAGAGTTCAGGGTCGAGTTGATAAAGAACCCGGTGTCAAATTGATAATCATCTCAGAAATCATCTCAGTGGAGACTCTCAGTTGTAAGAGCTCGACGATGGTCTTGTTAATGCAAAATATAGCTCGTTGAAGATTGACGAATGAAAGGAACTGTACAAGGATCCCGGTGGAGATCGATGCAAAAAGATCTGAAGGCCAAGTCAGGGAGAGTCAAAGTCAACATGATGCCAGGTTTAATCCACTAAGACAACGCTCGACCAACCACTTGGGAGAATTATCTTGTTTGACCGAGATGTTATGAAAATATGCAGATATGGGAGGTTCAACATCATTGAATCTCGGGTTTGTAATTACATAATGGAAGGACTTCTATCGACCCAGGAAGATAGTATAAGCACTATCGAATACCAATGTGAAATTGAGTCAAACCGACATCTTACAAAGAACTGTGAATTGTAATGGTGTTCAGACCTTCCTCGGTCGAGTATTCGGTGCACAGGGATGTTGCAGTATAGTAGAAGCCCGTTTGAGCAAAATATTCATGGAGCATAATTTGCTTTGCAATTATACGAGCATCTTCAACGAGTCACTAGGTTGGCAAGCATAAAGGTTTCTGTTGAAATGATCACACCTTACAAGCTACAGCTGAAATGTTTGCACTGAGAGTTTAATGTTATCCTCAAATCTGTTGAAGGAAAACTCGGCAGGAGAAGATTCATGAAGATCCCGCGCGCTGGTGGGAATAGTGGAGAAATTGGGTCGGATTGCCAAATCTGCGTGGCGAAGTTGAGGCCGGGGCCCGTGAATTAATTTGGCCAAGCCGTTGGACGTGGGAAATAAGGCAAGCAATGCCAAGGGGAAATGACGTGATGTCAAGCCAAAGAAGAAATCCCGGGCGTGGGAGAAGTTTGAGTCTACAGCCAAAAAATGGGAGAAATCCGGTCAAACTGCCAGGCGTGGAAATATAACCGTGGCAAACCATGACCAAACTTCCGTGAAGGGGAGATTCGGGCAAACACTGCCAGGCGTGGAGATTTGACGATGGCAATCCGTCATGAGACTTCCGCATGGCAAGAGAATGAAAATTCCGCGCAGCTTGGAGTGGTCCGAGTCTTTGTGCGAGTCACACGGAGGGTGAGTCGGAGAACGTGGGAATGAGGCAGTGGAGATGTTTAATAGGATTGACGTGGTTGTCTGGTCGGCCGTTTTGTAAACAGAGATGGGCGAAGGAGGCTCTACACGTTCTGCCTACCACACTGAGCATTCAGTGGTCGCAAGACAAGCTCCCACGCACAGTTGCAGAAAACAAATATTCACTGCCGTGTACGATGGATTGGAGTCACGCTGTTCAAGGCTTCATAAAATTTTCCCGGGTCGGAGATGTTGGTTTATTACGTGCAGAGTGAAACGATTCATATTGCTCAGCATGTTTTCTCCTAGAAACGAATGCGAAGGTCAACTCTGAAATACCTGGTCGTCCGTTTTGTATGCCACATCTCTGTCACTCGTAAATGGTCCCTTTGAGAAACTCTGTGGGCAGTAGGCAATATTTATACCCTTCCATTATATACGTCCAATCAGACAATAACAGTTTTCTTTTACCAGGTTCAGAGAAACTGTGTTATTTTTAACAATGGACGATTATACTGTAGTTTCGAGCTGGATTTATCTGCTTATTTCTATTAGCTTTGATCCACGACTAAGGGAGAATTCATATGGTTGTTACCTGTACATTTTTCCAAGGTCCTCTTGGCTGCCCCAGTTGTTCAATGTATTTTTTGAAGGGCTTCTGTTATGTGTTGCAAATTGTAACATAAAGGATCTTTTTAGTTCTGGAAAAATGAGTATATTGTGTAGCTCACAGCTACCTATGCCATACTAAGATCCCAATAGTGGCATAATTGTTGATTGGAGCTGAGATTGCCGAGTGCACTACCCGAATACCGAAGGGCTCTTTGGCCAAAAAATCAGTCTTAGGGTGTCTAGTGACATGTTACAGGCATGAGCCTGGGTCATCATTATGGCAGCACTAGGTCTTTATTGATAATGGTATTTTCTCATCGTTTGGAGGGTACAAATTGTGCTTATTATGGCAGAGTCAAAACATTCTTACTACAAGTGTTATATGATGAGGAAGAATCCTAAGCATTGTGGTAAAACCATTCTTTTTAGAAATATTGGGTTAAGCTTGGTATTCAAGTGAGTTTGAGCCCAGGAAAGGCAAGATCATTTGCTGGATGAAGAGCTCAGTGACTTCGCAGGGAGCTCGTGGTGATGTTTCATGAAGTTTGAACGTGGAATGCATAAATGGCTTCGAGTTAACAGAGCAAAATGATAAGAATCGAGTTTGATAGCTCACCATTCGAAGGACTCAATGCAAAAGAGCGCGATTACCAAAGCAAGGAAAGAGTTAGTGCGGGGTCAAAAATCGAGTGCAACACCGAGTTAGAGGATTCGAAGCTCATCGAATTTGGTTATGTGCAGATTCCATCTACATGGACCCCCTCCTCTTCAAGTCAAACGGGTCAACGGGGGGGTCCCAACATTATGTTAATTAAATTAATATTTTTATTTAAATATTTTAATAATAATATTTATTATTATTATTTAAATATTTTATTTAAATATTCTTTTAATTAATTGAGAAGACTTGGTCATCAGGCAATTAATGACCCATGATGGAACCTTCTCAGGTAGTTCAACTAACTGCAATAAATACATCATGGGCCTTCAATTTAGGAATGTAATTATGACCATTTCCTCTTCTTTCTCACATATTCTTCTATAAATGTAAGTTGGAAGCTCATTTCAAAGGGTTCCAACAGTTGCATAAGTTGGATGAGTTAGATATCTGCAAGAGTGTATACTTTTCAAGGGTCCTCTCTCTCGCAAGTTGTTCTTATGTGTTGAGGGAACTTTCAAGCCTCCTCTTCAAGACCTGTAATGGCAACTATTGCCTCTTCTGAATGTATGATGCATGTGCATGTTATTAAAGCAATAAAAGTGTGTGTTTTGTGACTAATCTCGGTCCTTTCATCCTTCTATGCTTCTTTGTGCCTTTCTCATACTTGCGGGTACACCGTGCAAGTTTAAGTTTCATTGCGCAGTTCTTGGAGTTCTGTGCTTATCGAGTGGTGAAGTATTGCATGCAGTTGAGTTGTGGTGTCTGTTCACCCTTCTTGAGTTCATCCTTCTTCACTGGGAAACTGGTATATTTCTCGGTCTGATAAAGTTTAACAAAAGGAACGCGTGTCCCTTAGCCTGTGGTATCATGTACCCTCTCTAAGTTGCAGTAGGTGAAGTTGACCTGTGGTGCACACACCCTCTTCAAATTAACCCTTCCTGAATCTGAAGACACCCTTTATTCGGTGCATCACCATCCCTAGTATAGTTTCATTTCTGTAACTCTCTTTCCCTAAAACCCCATGAAAATGTTAGCATAGGACTAGATAATCGTTTTTGTTACACTAGGAGTAGTACAGCACTTAGTTTAGGAAGAGGAAGCCGGCCTTCTCCGGAGGTTCACCTCGAGCCCAAGTCCCATAGCTTGAGAGGTGATCCCATGTGTCCCAATCACACCGAACGTCCTATTCACATCCTGGCCATTCGGAGGGTGCAGTGATTTGGCGACAACAGAAGTTTATCAGAGACCATTTATGTGATTCAAAACCTACAAGGAGAAATCAAGTACCTAAAGGAGTAGTCACGATAGTTAGAGAAAGAGAAGAGTGTTGAGGCTATATAGAAGGATTTGGATGATTTCAAGGAGATATGCAAGATGCTTTGAGTTAAGAAAATATCATCCATCTCGCTAGGAGAATGGCTATAGGAGAAATTATCACACACTGGAGGAGAGAACGAGTGATAAGTCTTGCACACTAACCCTCCCCACATAACATTGACTATGATAAGGGATTACCTTGAATGCCGTGGTTGTTGATGGATGGCTCCGAGAAATATTCTAATTGACATAGGTGCGGAAGTTAATGTTTTCACCTTGGATGCATGGAAGAAAATGATAAAACCATCTTCAAATGTGTTATATATGGCTAACAAGACAAAGGTGATGCCCATTGGTGTTTTAAAGGATGCGGTTATCATTATCCGAGGGTAAAATTAATTGGAGACTTCAAATTATTGGTGCACGAGGTGGAAAACTTCCTAGCGTTACTTGAGAACCCCTGGTGCTATAAGAACAATGTTGACTTACATTTCAATAAGGGATATATAAGTTTTGAGAACAAGGAGGAATGTGTTATCATCCCTTTGACAAATGGAAAGTCAAGTGCCCTATACTGAACCCTTGGGAGAAGGAGACCTAGACATAATCTATGTGCGCACTATCAAAGACCCTAAGGTTGTGCATCCAACAAAAGGAGTTATTCAATGGGAAGACACTCAATATGTAAGTGATACCACTAGTGTGGCATGTGACAATTAGGCACATGAGACATATGAGTTAATCAGAAGGAAATTAAGAGGATCTATTACAAAAGTAACAAAGGCATACGCACTCAGGTGCTTGAGAGGAAAAAAATTACCAAGTTATACTGAGGAAGGTGACCTTGATGTTTTTCTAGGGGAAATGGAAGTTCATTGGACTTGTCAGATTGAGAGGAGAAATATGTTAATATATACATTGCATGGGACAACAACACATTGGTGGGTGACACATCGGGAAAATATTCTAGAGTGGCGTGAAGTAAGGATTGTGCTCTCTGTTAGGTTTCTCCAGAGTAATGTGCCTACTAAACTTTGTGGCTATGATGGAAGGGGATCCACTTCAGATCATGTTCGAGAATGTGAGAAGACTTGGATGGAAGGAACAAAAGCTTTACCCCCTTCCCTATGGGTGCACAATTTTTGTTCCACACTACAAGGCTACGTGCACGCATGGTACATTCATTTGAAACTACTCCGTCAGACAGAAACTAGCGGGAGTTGAAAAATGACTTGATTCAAACCTTTGAGTATTGAAGTATAAATCCATCGGTGCATGAGGTGTTGCAGGTTGTTAAGCACCTAACTATGGGGGATAGTTTCATGGCAGAGGATAGAATACTGGAGTTGTTGGGAGAACCTGACTTGGAAGTGCGCTTCGATGAGGAAGATCCAGAGGAAATACAACTTGAGCGCGCTTGCATGGAAAAAGAGAAAGGGAAGTTGGTCTATGTGATCGATGGTGAAGAAGTGGAGAACTTGGATGTTAACCATACTGTGGGTACACGTGAGGTAATGGATAGTGCTGATGAGAAATTACACGCCACCATGAACCCTTGAAAAATAAGCTACTATTGGGAATTACAGGTCGAAAGGGAGGTTTCAAATATTATTGATCTATTGCGTGAATTTTAGGATTTGTTTCGTGTGGGTACCATGAGCTTAAGGGATTTCACCACTCTTTAGGAGAGATGTGGATCAAACTGAAGGAGGGCACATGCCCAATTCGGAAGAGACCATACCAAATGAATCAATTTGCGCATCAGGGTCAAGGAGGAGATTGAAAAGATGATCACATTAGGCATCATTGAGGTCTGTTAAGGAATCAAAATGGATAAGTCCAATGGTCATCATCATTAAGAAGGATGAGAGGATATGTATTTACATTGATTACAGTGGATTTGAATGTGGTATGTGTCATTGACCCTTTTCTAACCCCCTTCATTGAGGAGATCTTGGAAGGAGTAGCCATGTACGAGATCTATTCTTTCACAGATGGATTCTCGGATATCTTATGGTTAGGATTACAAAGGAGGACCAAGAAAATACAAATTTTACCACTGAATGGGGAAGTTTTACCTACATGGTCATGCCTTTTGGACTGAAGAATGTACCTACTATGTTTTTATGCATTATGGTTTAGGTATTTCAGGACTTCATCCATAAGTTTATTCAAGTCTACCTTGATGATTGGATGGTTTATGGACTAGTAAAAGACCATTGCGATAATCTGTGGTTGATGTTTGAGAGATGCCGACAGTTGAGTATATCTCTCAACATTAAGAAATGTGTTTTCGCTACTCCTTTTGGAACCCTGTTGGGGCATATCATATGTAAGGAAGGCTTATTGGTGGATCTTGCCAAAGTTGTCGTTATTGTGGGATTAGGGGAACCTACCAAAGCAGAGCATGGTGTGTAAATTCCTTGGGCATACGGGGTACTACCAAAAATTTATTAAGGGATATGCCAAGATCGACATGTAGTTGGAGGGATTTGAAGCACATAAGTATGTTTCATTAGGGAGAGGCGCAACAGATGGCATTTGATACATTGAAGAATAGGCTTATCATTGCACCCATATTACACTTTTCATCTTGGGACAAGCCATTCCATGTACATGTTGATGCTTTAGGGATGGAAATTGGAGCAGTATTGGCACAACCTGGTGAGGGGACTATTGATCACCCTCTTTGTTTTGCAAGTAGGAAGTTGACTCCAACAGAGCAGAACTATACTACTACCAAGTGTGAGGCATTGTCGATGATCTATGTGTTACATAAATTTAGGAAGTATTTGCTGACAACACCCTTTATATTCTACATGAACCACATGGCATTGAAGTACTTGGTGAACAAGCCCATTTTACAAGGGCGCATATGCAAGTGGGTCCTATTGTTTCAAGAGTTTGAGTTTACGGTTGTTGTGAAACCGAGTAAGAGTAATTTGGGACTGACCATTTATCAAGGATTGACTCAGGAGAGGACGCATAGAGCATTAAGGATACAATTCCATATGCACAATTATTTAGATTGTAGCGTGCACCCTCTGACTTAGAGGATATTGTTGTATTTTTCAAAACAGTGTGGCATCGAAGGGAATGAAGACTTTGGAAAGAAAATAGTTAGCTATACATGCCACACCCTACATGCTAATTGGTGGAGACTTATACAAGTTAGGCCATGATGATATCTTTCACCATTGTGTGCTAGAGCATGAGCGTGTTGCAATCATGGAGGAAACACATGGTGGAATTGTAGGAGGACACTATGCAGGAAATGCCACCGCGTGAAAGATTCTACTAATAGGTATTTGGTGGGAAACAATTTACCAGGATTGTATTGAGTTTTGCAAGGCCTATGATCATTACCGCCTTGACAATCCAGAAGAAGAGATGAAATGCCTTTGAGGTCGATAGCTAGCACCGAATCTGTTTGAGAAGTGGGTGGTTGACTTTCAGAGGCCCTATTTCACCGCCATATAAAGGATCTGGTTCATGCTATATAATTACTTAACATGGTGGGCAGAGGTAGTGCATAAAAAGATTACATGACAAGCACAACAACAAGATTCCTATGGGAAAATATAATCAGTAGGTATGGGTACCCTTTGAGTTTGACTAGTGATAGGGGTACACATTTTTTGAATGAGATAGTTAGGATTTTATTGGCAGAGTTCATGGTGGCTCATCACAAGACTACTCCTTACCACCCTTAGGCTAATGGGATAACCAAGGCATTCAACAAGATACTAAGTCACACATTGACCAAGATTTGTGATGTTGGGAGATAGGATTGGGATGACAAAGTCTCAACCGTATTATGGGTGTATAGAACAACCTACAAGAGATTGAACAAAGCCACACCATTTCAATTGGTGTTTGGCATGGAAGCTATTTTTCCGGTATAATTTATGCTACCCTCTCTGCATATTTCACATGTAGGAGGATTAGCCTATGAACAAACATTACAAGAGCGCATGGATAAGTTAATGCAGTTAGATGAAAGGCGGTCACTTGCTAGATGGATTTAGAAGACTAAGAAGGTGAGACAAAAAGCATGACATGATCGTCACATTAAGAATAAAAATTTGAGGTTGGGAAGATGGTTTTACTTTATGATTCTAAGTTTCTACACCATCTTGGGAAACTCAAAGTCCATTGGTTAGGGCCGTATATTATATCTTACATCCTTGATTCAGGCACGTGATGTTACAAGCGCTAGATGGGACAAGGTTGCTAGGTTATTTCAATGGGAGTAGGTTAAATCCCTACTATAAATAAGGCTTCATGTGTCTATAAATAAGGTAGTATTTCCAATTAGATTAGGTTTCCTTTAATGCTTTTTCCTTTTGTTTGTTTCCTTTATTCTCATTTTTCAAAGTGTTATGTTGTGCGTAGGTATGCCAAAGTAGCTAATTACATTGTAAGAGATTATATGCACAGAGGACCAAAAATATATTTTGTGGGGTGGATTAGCATATATGATTGGATATGTTTGAAAAATTCTTTCGAAAATGGGTTGTTGGGAATGATTAGCAAAATGGTAGAAGAATGGGTGTTACAGTGATTAAGGTGTTTGAATTCATGTGGTTACAAAGGTGTTTTGAGAAAATTTTAAATACAACTCAAAAGAAAAAGATCACGCAAAGATAACATAAGGTAGGCATCACTTGGGGAACTACTTGGTGGACAACGTAGAGGTTATGTACTTTGGCATGGTAACATGCATGAAGGAGGTATGTGGTAGTGAAGTAGTGTTGGAGCACCAAAAGGTTATAATTGCGACGCATGCGAAGGGAAAGTCGTGAAAGTTGAGTTAAGTGAAATAAAGTTCTTTATTAAAAAGAGATGTTAAGACACATGGTCGAGGAACTTTAAGGCATTGAAAAATTATAAATAGAAGGGTAAAGGTAGCCATTTCGACTACTTTTCCTTAACAAATTTTTGTTCTCCGACTTGAAGTGTGATGATGGTTTTGTGAAGAAGAGCGAGGTACTTGTCACGAACTAGTGAAATTATGTGAGTGTGGCATAATATTTTGGCGTAAAAGGAGGGGAAAGGAGACATCAAAGAAAGATTGGGTTACATGAGGGATAAGTGTGAAATTCGTCGATATTAGGGAAGATAAAGGAGAAGTTCAAAGCACCTAGGGCATGAAAGAAGGAAAGAAGAAAGGATATGGAACCTAAGAAATCTCAAAAAAAGAGACCGCTTGTGGAAAAGGAAGAACTCGTGGAGATTTACTTGAAATGCAAAGAGTACCCTGGGGTAATTAAGGCTAATAAGTGGAGTTCAAATTCGCACAAGTGAAAAACCAAGTGAGTATAACCACAAAAAAAGTGACAACAAGAAGTTGATGTGGGAAGATTTGGTTTCAGACACTCCAATGGTAAACAAGATCGGAAACCCTAAGGTTGACGACTTGGTAAAATAAGAATTACAGAAGACTAGAGTCTTGCAGCTATAGGAGTGTTAACAACCAACTGCGTGCATTCAACCTTGTTGGTGGGGATGGTATCCTGTAAATCCTTGATGATGGCCTCCTCTTCTATCACCCGTGTGTCAATAATGGGCTCACATTTTCTGCAACTATTGAAGCCCCTATCTACAAGTATATTTTCTTCCTTGAGTTAGGTGAGCAAGTCCTCCAACTCAGTGATCCAGATGCAATGATGACCTTGTTCTCCTCTTTCTCCCTTGTGAGCTCTACATTTGTGGGCCCCATGCCATCCTTGATGTTTGTGAGCAACATCCCCACAAGGTCTTTAAGATATTCCATTTCATCCCCATACCTGTCCTACTGGCTCACCAATGCTAGACATTGTCCCAAAATGATCTTCATAAGGGTGCCAACTTATTCGTATGCTTCGTTAGTTTGTGCTTGTTTGCCCCTTAATCCCTAGCATAATATATCTATCTCCTTTTCCTTGTTTTTTATTTTCCGTGATGAGGGTCGGAACATTTTCTCCTACATCCAAGTCTGTGCAAAACCACTTCCAAAGACATATTTTTAAGTGCATTACATGCTTTCTCATTTGTTAGGTGGCTAGGATCCACCACCCTATATGTTTCTCCTCCCTTCTTCTTCGATGAATGGTCTTGATCACATGATCATTGAACTCAAACTTAGGATCTTCCGTGTGGCAATGCATGTTCCAACTAAGCATCTTCCTAGTTCTAGGCACACCCCCTTCTTGATCCATCAAATCCCATCCATGTAGATTTTCTAGTGGGAGGGTGGCCTAGAACCTTACACACAATACCTTTGTGGGGTCATCCACGAAGTCCATATGTGGGGACATAGGTGTCCACTTCTTCCTCGTAGCTTTGTGCTTTGTCCTCTACTTCTTTTCTCTAGGGGTGAATCCTTTATCCTCCTTTATAGTAAAGGAGTCCCCCTTATCTCCCCTTGGGCTGGTGGTCTGTGTTGGGAGGCCTCACATGATGGGATCTTCTTAGGTCCTACAGAGTGCTCCTTTCCTTCCTCACCCACATCCATGGTTTCAAGATTAGCTTCCTATTCTTGCAGCTCTTCCTCCAACTCGCCTTAAAGACGATGGTGTCTTCTTCTTCAAATTTGTCTAAGCTTGTTGCGGGGCTTGATAAATCATGTGTTATTTTTCTTCTTTTATTTAGGCTCTTCCTCCTCTTCCTTATCTTTCTCATGCCCCGGTAATGAGGCCTTGGTGCCACCTTGTAGTGAAGTTTTGGCACCCTTTCTACCATTTCAGCGCGTGTAGTACCTCCTCTTCCAGGAAGTATCTAACTTACCTTCACTGTTCTTCTTCCTCTTCTTTGACCTGTACCACTTTCATGGGCGGGATTGGTGCCTCCCGTGGCTTTGAAAAGGGGAGTTTGTAACCTCCACTTCAATCCCCCTTGTGTTTTGGTGCACTGCATGAAAACCCAATGAACCTACCCTTTGATGGTAACACTAACTCAAGGGTGTAATTCTAGAAAGTATAGCCCCAAAACTTCAACATAAGTAGGTTGAGTACCATACTTGTATGTCACATACAATGTATGGACATCAATATCCACTTTTTCAGCATAAAAGAACAACTTCGTAAGGTCCTTTATCTAGTTTATGGCACACTTCATGTACTTAGCAATAAACACGAAGGGGATCTTGCACCATGGCCCCATCTCTCCCTTGGCCATCATAAACTTTGCTAGGAAAAAATGTTGAGTAACTGTGAGTTTTACCTGATCCCCAACAACTTGTGGCAATTCATGGGGAATGCACCACTCGTTCTCAAATGCTTCACATAACCATTCAAACCACATGTTCATCCGAGCCTTGTAGGTGCTCGAGATGGTCCCATCACAAGTGAACTTCACAAATTGAACTACAGGGGATGAGTGCACCGGTGGGTGAACCCATATGTTCCCATCTAGCCCATCTAGGACACCAATCTCCCAAAATATGATCAATAGAAGTATGGAGCCCCATGTGATTTTTCTCTTGCCTTGTTCTGTACTCATGCTTCTTCAATAATGTTGTTTGTAATAAAATCTACAAAATTATAATGTGCCCTTTTTGACACTCTGTAGGCCACATACAAGAACCTCTTATTGATGTCTGTCCACCTCTCTGATGTGCCCAATTTTTAACTAATGAGCTAGGAGGTGACTCTCAATGTTGGGTTTGGGAGATCTAGAATCACATGTGCCCTTCCTCCCTTCTCATAGCTCAATCTCTTTGCTAGCTCCTCAATCTTCACAGTGGCACATAAATCAAGTGCCATGTCCTCACCAGTGTTCCACAGGCCTGTAACTATCCTAATCAAGTGGCCTATAATTCTCATCCTTCTTCTTGTGAAGTAGAAGAAGTCCTCATGCACTCGCAACATTAACCATCTAAATAATAGGGTGGGTTTCACAAAGAAGGGCAGCTCCCATAACTGCAAAACTCCAGTCTTTTGTAGTTCTTGTTGCACTGATTCATCAACCTTAGGGTTTCCGAGCTCGTCCACCATTGGAGTGTTTGAAACTAAGTCCACCCATATCAACTTTTCATTGTCACTTGTCCTATGGTTGTACTTGCTGATCTTGCACTTGTATAACTTCAAACTCCACTTTTCTACCTTGATAACCCTTGGGGTACTAAATTTCGAGTAAATCTCCATGGGATCCTCCTCCATTACCGGTCTCTTTATTTGAGATTACTTGGGTGAAATCTTCTTTATTATTATGCCTCTCTCCTTTCTCTTCCCGACTCGATGAATTCTCCGCTTATCTTTCACGCAACCCCTCTCTTGCTCTACTGTCTTCCTTCCTCCTTGCAATGTCCCAAGACTACACTACAACTTACACAATTCCTCTAGTTCATGACAAGTACCTTGCTTTACTCTTCTTCGCAAAACCCTCATCACACTTCGAGCTTGGGAGAAAAAAAGAAATTATCTAAGGAAAAGTAGTCGAAATGACTACTCTTACCTCCTATTTATACTTTTTCAATGCCTTAGAGTTCCTCCGACCACGTGTCTTAATGTCACTTTTTAATAGAGCACTTTATTTCACTTAAATTAACTTCTGTAACTTTCCCTCACGTGTCGCAGCTGTAACCTTCTGGCACTCCAACACTACTTCACTACCATAGACCTCCTTTGTGTGCATCACCATGCCGAAGTACATAACCTCCATGCTTTCCACTAAGTAGTTCCCCATGGTGCTACCTACCTTATGTCTTGACCGCACGATCTTTCCCTTCTTTGCAGTCTTTAAAGATTTCGTGACACACCACCATCACTACATGAATTAAAAAACCTTGAGTATCATTCCACTCATTCTTCTAACCTTATACTAATCATTCCCATCAGTCCATTGTCGAAAGAATTTTTCAAACATATCCAACATATCTGCTACTTCACTCCACACAAAAATGTATACACGGTCCTTTACGCATAGAATCTCTTATAATGTAATTAGCTACTGGTGCACCAACGTGCAATGCAAAACCAAAAAAATGACGATAAAGGAAACAACCAAAAGGGAAAAGCATTAAAGGAAACCTAATCTAATTAGCAATATTGCCTTATTTATAGACACATAGAAGCCTTATTTATAGTAGGGCTTCAACCTACTCCCATTGAAATATCCTGACAACCTTGTCCCATCTAGCACTTGCAATTGACACGTGCCTAAATCAAGGATGTAAGATATAATATACGACCCTAACCAATGGAATTTGAGTTTCCTAGGATGGTACAGGAACTTAGAGTCATAAAGTAAAACCATTTGCCCAACCTCAAATTGTTTATTTTTAATGTGATGATCATGCCATGATTTTTGTCTCACCTTCTTAGTCTTTTGACTCCATCTAGCAAGTGATCATCTTTCATCTAATTGCATTAATTTATCCATGCACTCTTATAATGCTTACTCGTCGACCAATCCTCTTGCACATGTAATATGTAGAGAGGGAAACATAAACTCTACTGGTAAAATAGCTTCACGCAAAACACCAATTGAAAGGGTGTGGCCTTGTTCAATCTCTTATAGGTTGTCCTATACGCCCATAGTACAGCTGAGACTTTGTCATCCCAATCTTGTCTCCCAACATCACAAATATTGGTCAACATGTGACTTAGTATCTTGTTAAATGCCTCAATGGTTCCATTAGCTTGAGGGTGATAAGGGGTAGTCTTGTGATGAGCCACCATGAACTCTGCCAACAAAATCTTGACTGTCTCATTCAAAAATGTGTACCCCTATCACTAGTCAAACTCAACGGACACCCATACCTGCTGATTATATTTTCCCATAGGAATCTTGCCACTATGGTTGCTGTGCAATCCTTCATAGGCATTTCCTCTTCCCACCGTGTTAAGTAATCAGTACAAGTAATGATATAGCATGAACCAGTCCTTCGCGGTAGGTGAAATAGGTCCTAAAAATCAATCACCCACTTCTCAAATGGTTTAGTGCTAGCTATTGGCCTCAAGGGCATTTCATCTCTTCTTCTTGGCTTTCCAAGGTGCTGACAATGATCACAGGCCTTGTAAAACTTGATACAATCCTGGTAAATGCTTTCCCACTAGAGACCTACTAGTAAAATCTTCCATGTGGTGGCATTTCCAACATAGTTTCCTCCTGCGATTCCACCATGTACTTCCTCCATGATTACAATGTGCTCATGCTCTAGCACGCACCGACACAAAACCTCATCGCGACCTAGCTTGTATAAGTCTCCACTAATAAACACACGTATGGATAACTACTTCCTTTCTAAAGTATTCATTCCCTCGACACCACACTTGTTTCTAGAAACACCGCAATATCCTCTAATTCAAAGGGTGCACGTAACAATCTAAACAATTGTGCATTTGACATTGTATCCTCAATGCTCTGCGCGTCCTCCCTTGAGTCAATCCTTGATAAATGGTTAGGTCCCAAGTTACTTTTACCTAATTTTACAACAACAGTTAATTCAAACTCTTGAAATAATAAGACCCACCTACATATGCACCCTTGTAGAATGAGCTTGTTTCCCAAGTACTTCAATGTGATTTGGTCCATGTAGAATATAAAGGGTTTTGCCAACAAATACTTCCTGAATTTGTGTAACGTGTAGATCATTGAAAATGCCTCATGCTTAGTAGTAGTATAGTTCTTTTCTCTTTGGAGTTAGCTTCCTACTAGTAAAGCACAAGGGGTGGTCAACAATTCTATCTCCGAGGTTGTGCCAATATTTCTACAATCACCATCCCTAAAGAATAAATATGTATGTACATGGAATGGCTTATCGCAAGAGGGAAAATGTAATATGGGCGTGATGATAAGCCTATTCTTTAATGTGTTAAATGCCATCTATTGTGCCTCTCCCTAATGAAATGTAATTTTGTGCTTCAACAACTTTTCCAATGGCGCAACAATCTTAGCATACCCCTTAATAAATTTTCCAATAATACCCCATATGCCCAAGGAATCCACACATGACGCTCTAGCTGGTAGGATCCCCCAATCCCACAATAACGAAAACTTTTGCAGGATCCACCAACAAGCGTTCCTTACATATGATATGTCCCAACAAGGTTCCAAATGGGGTGGCGAAAACATATTTCTTAATGTTGAGAGATGTACTTGAACTATCAACATCTCTCAAACACCAGCCTTATATTTTCATAATGTTCCCTCACTAATCCATATAATGTCCAGTCATCTAGGTAGACTTGTAGAAAATTATGGAAGAAGTCCTGAAACTCCTAAACCACAATGCGTGAAAACACACATACATGCACGTTCTTTAGTTCAAAAGGAATGACAGGTGTAGGAAAAAAATACCCATTCGGTGGTGAAATTTGTCTTTTCTTGGTCTTCCTTTGTAATTCTAACTCGATGATATCCCGAGAATCCATCTTTGAAAGAATAGATCTTGCACCCGGATATTCCTTCCGAATCTCCTCGGTGAAGGGGGTTGGAAAAGTGTCAATGAAACATACCGAATTCAAATCCTTGTAATCAACGCAAATCCTTATCCTCTCATCCTTCTTAATGCCGACAACCATCAAACTCATCCATTATGATTCTTCAACATCCTTAATGATGGATGATGTGATCACCTTATCAATCTTCTCCTTGACCCTAACATGCGATTCATATTCATTCAATAAGGTCTCTTCCAAATTAGGTGCGTACCTTCCTTTAACTTGATCTTCATTTCTCCCAAGGAGTGGTGAACTCCCTTAAGCTCATGGTACCTGCACGGAAACAAATCTTGAAATTCATGCAACAGATCGATGATCTTTGAAACCTCCTTTTCTATCTAGTAATCTCTAATAGTAGCCTCCTTAGGTTCCGCCTCCGAACCAATGTTAACCTTCTTGGTTTTCAGGGGTTCATGGTAGGTGCACACTTTCTCATCAACACTATCCATAACCTTGCATGTACCCATAGTATGGTTAGCATCCAAGTTCTCCACTTCTTCACCATCGATCACATAGACCAACTTCCCTTTCTATTTTTCCATGCAAGCATACTCGAGATGTATTTCCTCTTAATCTCCCTCATCAAAGTGCGCATCCAAGTCAGGTTCTCCTAAAAATTTCACTATTCTATCCTACGCTATGGCACTATATCCCATAGTTAGGTACTTGACAACCTGTAGCGCCTCATTCACCAATGGTTTACTACCCCGGTACTCAAAATTTTGAAGGATATTAGGTGTCAAATATGTTGAGTATGGAGCTTAATTTCTTCATGAAAGCTTGCTTTTACAAGTTGCTGGTTTTGACAATGATTGGTGACCGTCGGGAAGTGACCAGAAATGATTAGGCAAAGGACCGATGACAGATTACCTATGCAACAATGATTTTTTTTTCTTGATGAATTAGAATAACTATTTTTCTTTAAAGATAATTTCTTGATTGTAAAAGCATAGTTATTTTCCCAAAATAGATATATATGCATGTATGCATTATACGAGGGCATGAGAGAAGAAAATAACAGTTGTTTTGCATGTTAGTTTTCTTAGTGAGAAAGAAAGCGTAGCTGAGTAAGGGAAAAGCATTGAACATCCCGAGAGGTGTTAGAAGATAGAAAATCTTAATTATATTTCATCTTTAAAACACCGCATAATATTATTGGCCGTTTCTTGGTGGACGTAGCCCACACTGGGTGAACCATGTTAAATTTGGTGTTATCTTTCTCTTGTTTATTTTATCTTCTAGCTTATTTCCACATTCATTGCTTGTATGCTTTATCTGATATTAGTTTTGTGCAACACTGTTATATGGTTTAACCTTAACAAATTCCTTCCAGTTTCCTATCTAATGGTGTAGTTCCAAATGAATGTATCGTGCACGCACGCAACATTATAAGGTGGAGTAAAGCTTATGCACCCATAAAGATGGAGGCAATGCTTCAAAGATCTTCCATCCAAGCCTTCTCACATGCTTGGATGTGAACGAGGTAGGTTCCTTCTCATGATAGTATTATATAAAAGTAGGTGCATTACTTCATAGAAACCTAACAGAGAATGTGATTATCACCTCACGCCACTCTATAATATTATTGTGATGGGTTGCAACCAAAGTGTTGCGGTCCTGAGAAAAGTATAGCTAAACATCCTTCTCCTTTCAATCTCACATCTCCCTGGTCTCCATTTTTCACAGAAAACATCGGGTCACCTCCCAAGCAGTGTAACTTAGAAACTTTTTTCCTCCTAGGTCTTTGGATGAGCATGCCTTTGTCACTCTCATCACAAAGCCTCTTAATTTCCTTCCGACTAACTGATATGTCTTGTGCACCCAATTGTCACATGCCACACTAGTTGTATCACTTATATATTGAGCGTTTTCCCACTGAATAACACCTTCTTTTATTGGTTGCACAACCTCAAGGTCCGTGATAGTGCGCACATAGATTCTTTCTAGGTTATCTTCTCCCAAGGGCTCAATATAGGGCATTGACTTCCCATTCATCAAAGGAATGATAACAAGTTCCTCTTTTTTATCAAAAATTATATACCCCTTATTGAAACGTAAGTCAACATTGTTTTTATAGCACCAGGGGCACCCAAGTAATGCTGGAAAGTTGTCCACCTCATCAAACACTAAGACTTTGAAGTCTCCAGTGAAATTTGACCCTTGGATAGTGATAACAACATCCTTTAGAACACCAATGGGCATTACCTTTTTTCTTTGTAGCCATATACAACACATTTGAATATGGTTTTAATGGGGCCTTCCCATTTGATTCCGGTGCATCTAGGGTGAGAAGATTAACTTCCGCTCATGTGTCAATCAGAATATTACTTAGGAGCCATCCATCAACAATGGAATTCGAGGTAATATGCTTATCATAGCTAAGGCTGTGAGGAGGAAGGTTAGCATGCAAGACATGTCACTTGCATTCCCCTCCAATGCACGCAGTACTTTCTCTTATATCCATTCTCCTAGAAAAGGAATGATATTCTCTTGCCTTAGCATTTTGCATATCTCCCGAATTCATCCAGATCCTCTCGCATAGCCTTAATGATTTTCTTTTCTCTAACTACCACGATTTATCCTTTAGGCATTGGATCTCTCCTTTTAAGATTTGAATCACATCCATGGTTTCTTGATAGAATTCTTTCTAATGAGTAGGGTTTGGGTACTTCCCATGCACCACCTCTTCTCTAGTAACTAGTGGTTTCTACTTTGGTATCTCCTTGGTACGCGTGGCCTCACTTGTGTTGTCGGAGCATCAACCTGTGAGTTGGCTTTATTCATGTTTACTATCCAAAGGTGCCTTTGTCCTTCCACTATTGTTGGCTCATGTGTTCAAATAATTTTGGGCACTCCTCATACTTGTGCTTCTTTCCACACCAAGAGAATTGTAACATATTGGGGCATTCACGCTTATAGTGTTCTCGTAGAACCAAAGTTATAACAAGTGTCGGTGGGAACTCACTTCTTCCACCTCTGCGATTGCCGATACCTCTAAATCCTCACGAAAAATCCTCTTCTACAATTCCCTTCATTCACTCGCCCTTCAAATGACAACCCTCATCCTTAGAACTTCTTGCAATACTAGTCCGGCATACACCAAAAAGTATCAAGGGGATCATGTATTTAGTGAATCAATCTACAATCCTTAGTGTCATGAGTAGTATAGGTGTAAATTTTGCAATAGCAAGACACATTCTTATAGATCATGCACTGCAGTAGTGGAAATCTACTTACATCATGATCTTTGTGGAAAATATTACAATCTACCATCATCACACGTATCGATATCCGAGGAAAACTGTCCTTCGTATTCCCTTCTACTTCAAAATCCATACACCATAATCCACTTCGAGTCTCATGAGCCAAGTTCACAGATAATTTCTCTACCTATTTTTCCATTACAACAATTTGGGATTCTAGGAATAGACTAACTCTGTATCAATGCTTCCTACTACCTCAACACGTAAGGCAACCTCTAAGGCCTCACATGGATTTGTGAAAGCACCCTTCGAAATGGTGTGATCAGTCCTCTGATGAAACACTTATGATGGGAGAGTCTTGAATCATGCATCATACTTCTGCACACTCTCCACCATTCCTTACTGGATCTCCTTTACCACACCGATGATTTTTGTTCAAACTCAGGTATGTGGAACTCCACCAAAAATGCATTACATGGCGCAATGTAATCCACCACTATCTGGCGAGGGTCATACTTCATGTACCAGCTATGCACACGTCCTTGTAATGTGGTTACAAACTGAATTGCCTTCTGTTATGGGGTAATGATTCCCTTCATGTGCCATAATAAATCTCACTTGTGTATATGTTGCATGGCATCCTCAACACCCTTATAATCAAATAAGTGGAGTGACATCTCACAAAACAACTGTTGATGGTGTTGTGGACCTTATCTCGCGATCAGGACCTTTACTCCCTTAAATGTTACCTCCACCACCAGACCCACTAGATCCACTAGTGACAATTCCCCTAGATCCACCAGATCCTCCTCCTGTTGTGGGTAAGAAGCCTAACGTAGTTACGCCCTATGGGCCCACCATTGTGCTAAACTGCGCACTAACAATATGTGATCCGAACCACTCCCATATTCTATACTCAAATGTTTTCATCCCACACCTTGCCCAAATGTTTTTCTAGAAAAATACCCCTAAACACAGAAATTACTGTGTAGCCATAGATGTACCAAATGAAAACTTATAACTCCTAGGTGTTTCTCGACAATGATTATTGATACCAATTGGATTATCAACACTTATCTCAGGAACTAGAAAACTAAGTGTAAGGGTTTGGTCGCCATGTGGGTTAAGATGCATGCCTATGGCTCTTCTCCTTTCTTCATATGATGAGCTCTCTCCAAAATCCGAGGGGGTTTCTCTTCCACACTTTCCAAGATGGGGTAGCTCAGAATGCTCAAGTTCCACATCCTCCACGCAAACCTCAAATCCTTCTCATAATTCTACCTCCATAAATCCATCACTCATGTAGCTTCGTATTATCTTGCCAACTCCCTCTCTTGAGATTCATTATACTTGATCTACCTCTCCTCTCTCTCTCCATTTTTACCACAAGCTCTTCTATCCTCGACCACACCAACTTCCATGCCCCATACCCAGTAGGATTTTAGCTAGCCATGGGAAAGGCTTCCAAACTCAAAGTAATGACTAGGATCTTGATAGCAATTATAATAACACGCAAAAGAACGATCCTCTAGGTTCCCTCAAGAACTCAAACTCAACAATCTGGGAAATAATATGTAGAAATAATGTATTCCAAGGTATAAATAGTTAGCACTCTACTCCACCAAAGTGATCAAAAGCATGGGTCCATGTCAAATTGACATCATGCAACCGTTTCTATTCCTCTTGGGTCCAAACTTGAGGTCTATAGTACCAAATCATCCTTGATGTATATGCTAATAGCCATTCATACAACTCTCTTGGGAAACAACGAATAAGAATGTCTCATAGATCTCATGATACGGTGTTCTTATCCACGCATTTTCGTGCATTAAACTTAGATCGATCAAGATCGAACCTTTGAGAAAAATCATCCTCCATGATTTTAAGCTAGGTCTCAACACTATCCAAGGTATGCTACTCTATCATCGCACATCATTCTCACAAAAACTTTGAAAATAGGTCATGAAAATGGAACCAAAATGTAGTCTCTATTTGCCTCTTGTTTCTCCAATCAACCCCAAACATGCCGACACACCATCCAGACTGGTTTGGAATCTCACTAGAGGCACATGCAGGTAGCGAGCCCCTCCTTTATGTGAGCTTCATGAGAATGTTCTTCCTTAATAAGGGGGTGTTTTACAAACAAAGAATGACACACCCATTCTTGACAGCCAAATGTAAGCACTAACTCCTAATCTAGTGCACTGAACATAAGATAACATGATCATATTATAATGGAAGTAGAGCTAAATCATGATTATCATCAAGGAAACCAAGTAATACACCCATGAACATAAAAAGGAAATGTACAGATCTAGATTCATCACATAAGTGCTTTAGAATCACTTCATTATATTTATATGCCAAAGTACAGTAGCCAAGATTACATTAAAAGAGTTCCATGCATGAAGATATTCATAGTAGCAAATATTTGACACATTACAGAGCTCACCATCACACATTACATATATTTTCTAACTATCTTCCTTTCTTGCTTCCATACTCATCTCTACACCTCCCTCCTCGAACCATACATATGAGGAACTCTCTTCTTAACCGCTCATCATTACATGAGAAATCTTGAAGGAATCTTTCATGATTTCCCTACCACTACCCAAGAACATGCCAAATGTCATCATGTGTTTCCCCTAATCGAGTGTCCTTAGCACACATGTGCCAACTAATCCATAACAAACTTGGCTCCTTATCCTTTCATGATAACCGTATTGATGCCCTAGAATATCCTTTCCTTGAGCTGTAAGTCTCCATAGCTTATCCATATTTGTATCTGGTCACTTTTTCATTCATTCCCTAAATGTGTCCTTTCCTACCTGTCTAAAACTCACTAAGTCCCGAATCCATCTTGCCTAGGCATGAGCCTTCACGCATCTCAATAACTACCTCCACATGTGCCTTCACACCCGCTTCTATGCGTCACCAAGTTTCGTGCCCTAGGTACTTAGATAATTTAGAGGTCTAACAGAGCTATTGTTCTTTGTGAAACCTGCCCGCTATTTAGGTGGTTGATGTCGTGGGTACATGAGGACTTCTTATACTTTGTGGGAAGGAGGATGAGGATTACATGCCACTTGATTAGGACAGTTACAAGCTTACTAACGCCGATGAAGACATGACACTTGACTTGTGTGCCACTACAAAGATTGAGGAGCTAGTGAAGAAATTGAACTATGAGAAAGGAGGAAGGGATCAAGTGATTACGGATCTCCTAGACCCAACATTAAGAGTCACCTCCCGAATCATTAGTTACAAATTGGGCACCTCAAAAAGGTGGACGTAAGTCAATAGGAGATTCTTTTATGTGGCCTACAGATTGTCAAAAAGGGCACATTATAATTTTGTAGAGTTTATCACAAATGAAATTGTTGAAGAAACACACATGCGAGAATGAGGCATGAGCAAAAATCACATGGGTTTTCATACTTCTATTGATCATGTTATGGGAGATTGGTGTCTGGATGGGCTAGATGAGAACATATGGGTTTACCTACTGATGCACTCATCCCCTACATTACAATTTACAAAGTTCACTTGTGATGGGACCATCTCGATTTCCTATAAGGGTCAAATGAACATGTGGTATGAATGGTTGCACGAGGAATTTGAGAATGAGTGGCACATTCCCCATGAACTATCGCAATTTGTTGGGGATCAAGTTAAGTTTGTAGTTACACAACACTTTTTCTTGGAAAAGTTTATGATGGCCAAGGGAGAGATGGGGCTATGGTGCAAGCTCCCTTCGCATTTATTGCTAAATATATGAAGTGTGCCATCAACTAAAAAAATACGCGCATAAGCTAGTTTTGATGCATACAAAGTGGATGATAATGTCCATACCTTCCATGCTACATACAAGTATGGAACTCGATCAGCCTATGTTGAGGTTTGGAGCCATATTTTCTAGAATTGCACCCATAAGTCAGTGTCACCATCAAGGTTTACACCCATCGGGTGTTTATGTACGATTGTGCCCTAAAACACAAGGGGGATTGAAGTGTAGGTTACAAAATCCCCTTTCCAAATATGTGAGAGGTGCCAATCCCACCCATAAAATTGGTATGGGTTGAAGGAGAGGGAGAAAGAAGAAGAATTTTTTTTCGTTGAAGCCCAAATCACTGAGTTGGAGGACTTGATCACTCAACTCAAAGAGGAAAAAATACTAGAAGACATGGGCTTCAACAATTGTAGAAAGTGAAAGCCTATAATTAACACATTTTTTACGAAGAGGAGGCCACCCTCAAGGATTTATAGGATATGATCCCCACTAACAAGGCTAAGCACGCTTAGTTTGTTGTTAACACCACAACTCAAAAAGATAAGATAAAAACAAAGCACGAGAAGATGGATTTCAGGATTAGCGAACTCTAGGATTCCATCACTGAGTGGATGGATGAGTTCAAAGGTATCTATGTAGAGTTGGTGGTAGCTATTAATTCACTCAAGGGGAAGGTGGAGGAAGTCACCCCAGACCAAGTGCCCAATGTTGTAGGAGAAGCACCAAGGAAGGCTTTAGTAAAGGCTTGGGAGAAGTTGAAGGATGAAATAGACGTAGAGTTCCCTGAACTCCTCCAATTGGTCATGTAGTGGGTTGACCACATAACATATTCTCCCATTATTCCATTCTTTATTCAAATTATTTCAATTCCACTATTCTTTTTTCTTTAGAGTAACATTTTATGCCTTAGCAAATTTTTTTGTCATTAAGATTTTGATTCGGGAAATGTGAAGGATTGTCATGGTGGAAATCATATTAATGTCGGGTGATGTTGGATCCTTGAATTAACTAAGTACCTAAGGTGAGAAGGTTTTTTGCATGTGGGAGTAGGGCATGAAGGCACACATAGAAGTAGCTTTTGGGGATGCGTGAAGGCTCGCACCTGTAGGATGGATTCAGGACTTAGTGGGTTTTGGACAATGGGTAAAGATGTGTTTAGGGAACGGATGGAAAAGTGACCAGATACAATTATGGATAAGCTATGAAGACTTACAGCTCAAGAAAAGGATATTCCAGGGCATCAATACGATTATCATGAAAGGATAAGGAGCCAAGTTTGTTATGGATTAGCTAACACTTGCATGCTAAGGGATACTCGATTGAGGAAATGCATGATGACATTTGGCATGTTCTTGGGTAGTGGTAGGGAAATCATGAAAGATTCCTTTAGGCCTTCTCTTGTAATGATGAGTGGTTAGAAGAGATTCCTTTGAGTTCCTCTTTATGGATGGTCTTGCATGACATTAGAGAGAGAGAGAGAGAGAGAGAGAGAGAGAGAGAGATACAACTAGTGAAGATGTGTAATATGTGATTATAAGCTCTGTAATGAAGCAATAATAGAGAGCATGTTAAATCTCTATTGATGTAATATCTCCATCCATGGAACTCTTTTGATGTACTATTGGCTACTATAATTTGATGAATGAATATAATGGAATGGTTCTGAACATCTATGTGATGGATCTTGATATGTGCATTTTATTTTATGTTCATGGGTATAATACTGGTGTTCTTAATGTTAATCATGATTTAGTTCTACTTCTATTGTAGTATGATCATGTTATTCCGTGTTCAGTGCATTAGACTAGGATTTAGTTCTTAATCTTGATTCCAAGAATGGGTGTGTTCATTCTCTATTTATGCAAATATCCCCATATTAAGGGAGAAAATTCTCATGAAGCTCACATGAAAGAGGGGCTCGGTGCCTACGCATGCCTCGGGTGAGCTTCTATACCAGTCTGGATGATGTACCAACACATTTGGGGTTTGATTGGTGAAGTAAGAGGTAAACAAAGACTACAATAACACCCATCATAGAATATAAGTCGGGGTATACCCGACATCATCATATATGCTCACCACTATATATGGGTCTCTCTCCTTGGCTCTAGGTAATTGTAAATAAGCCCTGGTAGACCCTAGCCTAGATGTGGAGGATGATCCAAATGGATTTGCAAATGAATCACAAGAAGATAATTAATTTACGAACAATAAAATGGTACTCATAATATTCTTATTGATTATTTTATATATTACATACAACCATATATATATAAGTTAATAGCTCCCTATAAATTAGGTGGTAGTTATAACAAAACTGTTAACTTTATGTTGAAACCATATGGATGGTTTCAACCACTCCTTAAAATAATACAATAAAACAAATCATAGTTGTTTATGTAACAAACCATAAACAACCCTTTTACATTTACTATTTTACTTTTACTAACTTACTAACCTCCATATATATATATATATATATATATATATATATATATATATATATATATATATTTACCATAAGTAAATATAAAACATAATGTGAAGCACTAACTTCTACATCAAGGCCTCATCAAATCCATGATCAAGTTAGGTACCCCCCTCATTGGAAAAAATGAAAGATTTGGGCTTCTGCTAAATGGACTCCTATCGGTGTTGAGTGGAAAATGAGACTATGGACACTGAGGGGGATCATGCTAGCAGGAGGATGTGTGGAATTTGGTGGAAAAAAGAACCAGATCTCATCTAGCTAAGGAAAGAATTAAGAAGCAATGTCGGGAGAGTGGCACTTCTGAACCTTGTGAGAATTTGGAAGTTAGCTTGGACTCAAGGGAGGAGCAGGTGGATGACTTGGGTCATGTTGATACGGGTGAAAAATAGGAAGTGAATTATTTCCAAGGGAAATCTTCGAGGAGAAGGAGTTCGGGCATGACCATGAATCCTTTGAGGGAAAAAGATCTAAAAATACTGAGGAAGCCATTGAAAGTTTGCATGATCTTAAAACTACCCAGAAGAATTTGTTTAATGCCTAGGATACTATGGTTAAATATAATGTTTTCATGTAGGAGTTTGAGAATTACAGTTAGACATCAATATCAATCAGACACAAGATAAGCATGGTGACAATTGATCTGAGGGAGTTGTAGGAAAAAGTTGAGAAGCTCACTTCTATTGTTCTTAGTGAACAACTTAAAAATGCCAATGAAAGATGCCTGGCCATGGAGAATGATATGCTGAAGATGAAGGGGATTATTCTTCATATCAGAGATGTTCACATCCTAAATGTCAAAAGTACTATCCACCATCTTAAACTACTTGTTGAGATGATCCACTCCATGGAAATAGCAAAGAACAAAGAAAAATATGGGTCTGGTCCAAAAGTGGAGATAGTTGAACCGGATTACAAATTCTAGAAATCAACTATTGCTAGTTTGGTTAAGGAATGGAATGGATGCATGCACACGGTGGGTGAACTGATCAATGAATGATGGTGGTTTCTTTTTTTGGATGATGTTTTTATGTAATTTTGGTCTTGTTGTTAGTTCCTTGTCTTTTGTTGTTAGTTATTATGTTATAGGCCTTTAGGCTTTTGTTTTCTAGTGTTGGTTCTTTGTGTGGATCTATAGATCTGAGAGGGTTTCAATGGCCATCCCCTTAACCATCATATAATATTATGGAAAACATTGTATGGGGTAGGGCCGCCTCAACCCTCTTTTACCTATTATAAAAAAGATTCCTAACATTCCCCCTTAGTGCGAACATGGGGAAAACATCAAACTTGTACCTACACTGCTTTCATGATTTGGTGATTTTTGATTGGCTAATCACAAACCAAGACATAATGGTTTTCTTTTGGATAACCAAAAACCAAGAGTAAGGTGATTTTCAATTGGCTAATCACAAACCAAGACAAAAATGGTTTTCTTTTGGCTGACCAAAAACCAAGAGTATGGTGGTTTTCCAATGGTTTACCACAAACCACAAAGTGATGGTTTTCAAGTGGTTTACCAACAACCACATCACGATGTGCCAAGTACATCCATCAGCTCTCATCACATCTTTCCTTAGGAGATGACATAGGAAAACTAGCATATCTTCACAACATTGAACACTGCAACTCATATTGAAATAGGAACTCTGAAAACATAATGAAAAAACATACCACACATAACAAGAAGTAAACACACAAAAAAATGTGCCACCAAAACTTTGATGCAGCCCCGTCATTGGCATTGCGAGAGGTCATTAATAGAGATCCTACCTCTGATTCCTCTAGCCTTTGATATCATGCTGCTAAATCTGCTTGATTTATCTTTGAGGCTCATGATGCAAATATTTTGGATCTACATGATGAAGATCGAATCTGACAAAAAGCACACTTGATGATTTGATGATAACTTGAGAACCAGAGCTCCATTTTGCAAACTGTAAAATGCATCGGAAATCTAGTTTCAATATCTTTCTAGTGGTGTAGAGAATTGTTGGTGATTTCTCTAGAATCATTGGTGATTTAGAAAAATTGTTTGTGATTACGTTTGAGTCCGAATCTTTGGTGATTGGACATAATAGTCGACGATTATCAAAATCATTGGCGATCACTATAAAAATTAAACAAATCTTTCTAGATCCATGTTTTTACATGTGTTTGAAGTTGTTCAACTTTGGATTACTTCTTGAGATAGACGCCAACATGAAAAATATTTTCTAGATGAATCAACAGCTTAAGAATTGCAATCAAAACTATTGGATGCAATCTGAACACCAACTCTGAAGAAGGATGATGTCAAATTTGAATTTAGAAAAAATCACTTCTTTTTCTCCTTTATTTAATCTGTGCACACTTCTTACCAGTCCACTCTCACACAAATAATCTATAATAAAGTATTTCATGCACTTCTCTAAAGATTGCTAAAAAAATCTAAATACTAAAATTTCATTCTCATAGCTAATAAAGATTCACATAGGTGGGGCAACCATAACTTGCAATAGATCTGCCTCTTCATTCATCTCTTCACAAAGCCATATCTGCTTTGATACCATAAGTGGAGGATGATCTGAATGGAGTTGAAAAGAATCATATGAAGATAATTTATGAACAATAAAATGATAGCATAAAATTCTTATTGATTATTTTACATATTGCATACAACCATATATATAGGTTAATAACTCCCCTAAAAATTAGGCGGTAGCTATAACAAAACTTTTGTCTTTATGTTAAAACCATACAAATGGTTTCAAACACTCCTTAAAATAATACAATAAGACAAATCATATTTTTTTATGTTATAAACCATAAATAACCCTTTTACATTTACTATTTTACTTTTACTAACTTACTAACCTTCACATATATTTACCATAAGTAAATATAAAACATAATATGAAGCACTAACCAAAGTTTTCCTAACACTAGATCCTACTCTCCTCACTATTCATACTGATCTATACCATATATATGGATGCGGGAGCACATCCTATGTGATTCCAAACTATCTAGACACTCGATCCCATGGAAATAGCTTAGTGACCCCTATGAACCTATCCTCTAGCCACATGGTGCGTCATATGTACCAAAACTTTGTAGCATCCTCTACCCACCCTCCATAGTCTCTATATGGTCTCAAAAAAACAACCTATGTATACCATAGAAAATTCAATAAAGAGGAAAATTAAAACATAAATGAAAATAAAATGCTAAAAGAACAAGGTTGAGTGACATTATTGATAGGATCTATTTGAGTTGTGAGATTTGGTTGATTTTTGGATGCTATAAGTATTCCAAATGAAATAATAGCTAAGCCATAAGCATGAATGTTTAATTTTGATGTGATTTTGGAAGCATAAAAATATTGGAACTTGATTTTGACTCACCAAAATATTGTACAAAATGGCAACATGAACTCTCAAGAGCTTTTGTGGATGATTTCCAAAGGGAGGTGTTATCTAAAATTACACGCCATGTAATTATAAATAACTTATCCAAAGGTACTTAACAAATTTTATGCTTGAGAAAATCCACGAGAAAACTAATTCAGCCTATTGCAGAAAGCATGAATTCGGTGTTCAGCGGGTTCTCTTGACTTATAGAACAAAGGGATGAGAACTCTGGGGACTTAGGAGAAATGAGTAAAATCTAGTGTTGTGTGTCATTCTTTCAATTTTGTAAAAACTAAGGAAATAAATAAAATTCACTAATTTCAAAATCCACCAAAAATAATTTAGTGTTCCACGAGCTTATTAAAAGGTAAACATCTCATGAGTTTTCTCAAACCAATGAAAAGAAAGAAGATAGTCAGATCACCAAAATCTATAATTGAATAATTAGATCCCCATGAGTGGAATGAAGTGCCTTTACTCATCAAGGAAGATGGGAGGAGGATTATAATGGTCCATTGAAGGTTGAAATTTTGAAATACCGTAGTAAAATCTATGAGAGACATTGAAATCCATGATGGAATTCAAGCCGAGTGCTAACCATCTCAACCATCAAAATTTAATGAAGGACATATTATGTACAATATGATGGCATGCGATAGACTCAAGGGTCTTGCTACAGTTGGTGGCTGAAGTTGGATGCTTCCATACCTATAATATAAGAAATCCAAAAGATAAATCATGTCACCCACACTCATTCAATGTGAATTTCAAAGGTGATTAGTTCCATCTTAATGGTCCTTTCCTCTCTCTCTTCCTCCTCTTTATCCATTTCATGAAATCATATAAATATATATGCCCTCACACATAAAAATAATTCCCTCTTGTGGAGTTGTAAGATTTTTCTTTAATATTCCATGCTTTAGACATCTGCATGGTAAAATTGTGGGAAGTTTTCAAACTTTTGCTTCTGTAAATGCAAGTAATATCATTTAATGAAATGTAATTGTGGTTTTCCTTCATGCGTTGTATATTGAATGTGAATCTTTAACCCTCTTGTATTTCTTTGAATATGTGTATTCCTTCCTTATAGAGCTTTGAGTTTGTTTTGATTTCTTGCATGATAGTTTCAACCATGTCAATAAGCCAAGTTTGAACCCTATTTTAGTTTGGTGCATCACCTTATTTTAAGTGCTCATTCTCCTTTCACTTCTTTCTTAACTATAGACCCTATGAAAACATAGT
This sequence comes from Taxus wallichiana var. yunnanensis, assembly GCA_018340775.1. Taxonomy (NCBI): domain Eukaryota; kingdom Viridiplantae; phylum Streptophyta; class Pinopsida; order Cupressales; family Taxaceae; genus Taxus; species Taxus wallichiana. The sequence goes on along the minus strand of CM031235.1, from coordinate 345,665,273 downwards.
TTAGATTAATATTAGTTGCATTCTTAGGTTATGGTGGGATAAGACATAAAGGAACCAACCTTCTCTAGAGGTTAATCTTGCTTCGTAATTCCCACACTTGCGAGATCATCCCATGTTACCCAAAGTTTTGGATATTTACTGAAGAATATCTAGGGGTGAAACTTTTGGCATTAATATTTTTGGCATGCCCATTGGGACATTCTCTTTCTTTCACTTAGTTCTGATGTGTAACCTAGTGATTTCTGCCTTTTGAGGTAATTCTTTAACACATCTAGTGACTTCAACTATCTTATCGACTATTTTTAGCAGCTAAAGTTCCCATTTCATGAGAAGAATCCAAACAAGATAATATCCATTCAACTACTTGCAGTTGTCACCAAGAAGAAGGAGAAGAGGTAGAGTGATTGAAATATCCCCATCACCTCCAAATTGAGTTCTTTCTACTTCTCCTCTTAGTAGGCCCTTCTTACTGTCTTCTACGGTTTTAAGACCCATAAAATTCATGGCCCAACAAAGAAACCAAGATTTTTTCACATTTAATGAGGTGATTCCCCTACTTCTTCCCCAATATGATGAAATTCTAGTTACATCCTCGAAGAGTGTTCCTTTCTTCACTAAAGAGAATGCTACAACCCCTATTAAGCATATCAAATATTTTTCCAACATTTGTTTAGTATATCACTTAACACAAAACCATGTAGTAGTCGGGTTTCATGTAGCTTCTTTTAAAGGAAAAACCCTGCAATGGTACAAAGGCCTAAGATTAAAATCTATCACCACGTGGGATGATATAGTGTAAGAGCTCTGCAACCATTTTGAAGATAAATCAAACCACTTATCCTTGGTGGAGTAGATGACAACAACTAAAAGAACACCTAATGAGAAAATGTTTGCCTTCAACATCAGATTTCAAAAGGATTTAGGACCAAATGAGACATGCACCTCAATATGTATTTCTTTATTATCTAAAGGCATTGAATAGTGACATTTCAATCATGATTTATTCCATGGGGGTAGAACATTACCAAATTCTTATGATATCACCATTAGGGCTGAGAACAATCTCATTCAAGGCTAAGAAACTTGTCCCTAAACTTCCAATCCATATATTTCTAGAATAATGGATGCACTGTGCCTTGTCAAACTCTGAGTTAGCACCCTTTCCATCACCAAGGGTCCAAATCCAAAATAAAGAATCTAATTTTGAAAGCTCTTCAAGTGAGTTAAAGGAGGTCATGAAGTAATTGCAAAATTTTGGAAATGAGTTGGTGTCTCTAAAAAGGAAACAAGCTCAAAATTTTAGGCCTTACCAATCTCCATACCAACCTAACAAGTCTCCTTATCCATCTACTATACTTATATTTTAACGGCTCCACATAATCAAATCACTCATGAAAAACCGTTTCAATCCTATAATCCAAATATGGCTAGTTCATCCAAGGCCTTGGTCCGAGTGAAAAATAATCTCATGCAAGATTAGGAACAATTATTTCCTTGCAACCTTCCTCATAATCAAACAACTTGTGCTAATGGTATCCTCATCCAAGCATTAGTTGTGTAAATTTCCTCCCTCTCAAAATCCATACACATGGAAGGGATCCCATAACAGGTATTGTGCAAGAAATGATGCCAAATGATAATTCACTTGTAAATTGGAAAATGGAAGAGGTATACAAGAATTAATCAACTACAAGAGAGTGGTCAATTGTCTTCATCAAGCACATCCACAAAAACAAGGTAAAAAGAAGACAAATGGAAGAAAAAATCCCACACTTTTTCCCTCCAAGTCTGCATCCTCAAATTAGGAAATCCAAAGACTTGAGTAGACTATAGGCTTTGTTAGTGAAACCGTGAAATACAACAAATTCGAAATACACGCAAACCCATAAAACAATCTGAGTCCACAAGATGATAAAATTCCACGACATAATGTGGATCTATCCATTAAATAAAAAATAAAAATTGAACAATCAATAAGGAAAATACCATGCATCTATTGCAGAGGCCTATGGGTGCCCCTTTCAACATCTTGGATCAGATGAAGAAAACCAGTGTAAGCATCTTCATGTGAGAGTCCCTAGTCATTCATATATTGATAGATCTTCTACTAGTAGCCATGATTGATATTCATGCTTTTCTTGAGACACCTAAGGAGAAGGAAAAGGTTGTGCTCACTAATGTAATCCAACAAAATATGATTACTTAGGTAAAGTCACAAAGTTGCCACCATTTTATGTGTATCTTATTATGGGAAATCAATTGGCGCACAATTGTAGGATAGATTTTGGGGTAAGTAGTTCAGTAATTCCCAAACAGATAATAGATAAGCTTGGTCATGAATTTGAGTCTCTCTCCAAGGGAATTTTACGGTTGGATGGGAACACGGTTGGGATCATTGGGGTTATAAGAAGCCTAAGTATTACACTACATGTATGCCCCAACTTCTTAGTTCCACAAGATGTGTTCATCATCGATCTACCTCCATTATTTTCTTTGTTCCTCTCGCAGGATTTCACTGCCAAGATAGGTGGTTATTTATCCACAGATTGGTCACATATGATTTTAAGAACCATATATGGTACCAAGTTCACTATAAGGTCTGAACCTATTGTTGCATGTCATATAGAACCTTACACACCCAACCCCATCAATGTAAATTACACTATTTTTGATCAAGAATATCATGCAAGCATTCAAGAGGAAGATACTCAAATTGAGGGTATCCTAAATTCATTACTCGATGAATGGGGAAATGAGTGTCATGGTTTTGACTCATAAAAAAAAGTTGAGGAAGTTGGCCTTGGCATTTATTATGTGTAGGAATAAAATTCACCTCCTCCTAGCATTATGAAACTAGAGGATGAACACGAAACCGGCCTTTGGTAAATGTTATTTGATGGTTCAAGAAGCACAAGGAGCAAGAGGGGGTGTAATGTTTCAATCTCCTACTAGTATGAGATATTACTAATCTTTCAAGTTTAAATTTAATTACTCTAACAACTTGATGGCGTATGAATCTCTCATACAAAGTCTTCAATGGGTAAGAAGGAAGAAAATAAAATAATATTTGCTAAATTCGGGGATAGCGAGTTAATTGTCAATTAAGATAGAGTACTAAATGTAGCTAGGATTCATTAGCTTAGAGCATAAAATCACGGGATATGGGACCTTATAGATTATTTTGATGTTGTCAATATTTGCGCCCATACTAATAGAAGAAAACAAACATGCAAATAGACTAGCCATGGTAGGAGAAATATTTCATGTTGCTGTAGAGGTTAACAAAGACAAGGAGCAACCTGCATGTCAAGGTGGTAGTGAGTCCCGTGGTACTTGATAATGATACCACTTTGGAAAGTCTTCAAGAGAGACCAGTAGATCATCAAATTTCTCCAAGTAAAAGCTGAATTCTCTTCAAGTAACAAAACCAAGTTAAATCAACAATATGGGGACCAAATTTTCCATCGAAGGTCAACAAAGTTGCCATAAGTATTAGTTACCTTAGAATCCATTTTCAGCCTAGATGACTATAGATGAGAAAGGAAAAGGTGAACATGATTATTAAAGATAAGGATTATGAGACCATTTTAGTAGGAAAGAATAAGCTGATAAAAATTTACAAGGTATGCACTCCTCAAGAAAAGCATTCTTTTTGGAACTTTGTCAAGAATTTGCCAACATCCTTATATGGAATTATGAAGATCTCAGAGGTTTCAATCCTAATTTAGCATAGGAAAATATTAAATTGTATCTTGTGGCTAATCCTATTACATAAAAATAGAGGTCTTTCAACCCTCGAATCAAGAAGATCCTAAAGAAGGTTCTGAATAAGATGATTAAAGAAAATATTATCTTCCCTATCAAACATTCAACATGGTTTCCACACCTAGTCCTAATGTGAAAAATAAATGGAGAAATCAAGTTGTGTGTTGACTTTAGAGATGTGAGTAGGAATCTTTTAAAGACCACTATATGTTTCCTTCCATGGAGTAAATTCTTCATACAATAGTAGACTCAAAAAGGTTTTCCTTACTAGATGTATATTCAAGATTCAATCAAATCATGGTGAAGGATGAAGACCAATTTAAAATAGATTTTCCCAAAAATGGGGAACCTATGCATACAAGAAAATTAATTTTGGTATTTCCAATGTAGGAGCAAAATTTCAAAGAGCCATGGATATGGAGTTTAAAGGACTAATCAACAACATTGTTCTTGTATATCTTGATGATATCATAGTGTTCTCAAAAATATATGAAACCATCTCTTTCACCTCACGCATGTATTTGAACGCCGTAGATAATTTGGGGTCTCTTTAAATCCAAAAATACTATTTTCCTAGCACATGAAGGTAAGCTTTTAGGCCAAGTTGTCTTGAAACAAGGGCTTGCAATAAATCCAGAAAAGAGTCGGTGTCATTCTTGCTTTGTCATTTCCAAGCCATAAGAAGGTGTCAAAGATTATTAGGATGGATTAACTTTATCAGATAGTTCATTCCAAAATTTTCAAATCATGTCAAGCCACCGATGTCCATGCTTTGATAAATAATTTGGTGTTTAAATGGGCCACGGAAGGGAAAAATAGTTTTAAATCTATCAAGCAAGTTATTATGTAGGCCTTGAATCACATCAACTATTGAGCCTAGAAAATGAAAAATTCCTAAAAAAAGATGAGCACGCGCAGAAGGTACTTTGGAGAAAATCGTGTGAGTCAACGTGCATGCAAGGAGAGATAGGTTTGTGTGCGAGAAGGGGAAAGGGTTTAAGGGTTTAAGGACTTAGCCACATTTTGATAAAATCTGGGTGTCACATATAAAACATGTGAAGCTATGGGTAAGCGTAATGATGACAAGGTTGTTACATGGAGACTTGAAGCTCAAGAAAAGAATATTATAGGGAATCTTTATGGCTACGGGATGTAAAGTGAAGGTTTTTATGGCTAGATAAGATCTACATGGTTTGGGCACTTGAGTATACCAAGATATGATGACATTTGGCATGTAGAATTACTTCGGAATGATGATTAGGTGAGCTCCTATCCTATTTAAGGAGGCATTTGGATCTAGAAAGGTGTGTGTGAGTAGAGAGATGTAGGCCAAGTGTGAGTGCATATGTAATGGTGTATGCGTGGTGAAGAATATGTAATGGTTCTAGGGGGTAATATAGGGTTTCTGGATCAGAGCCATGGGAAGGGTAGGATGCTAATGGTAGAATGATGTAACTGATCTATTGTTAAACCTTTTGATGTAATATGGCTATTGTAAATGGTTGTTAATCAATATATAAAGGGTTGTTCTGAATATCTGTGTTTATGGGTTCAAACCCTAGTACTCTCATTTTTCTCATGGTTCAGATCTGATCTCTTTGTGATGTTGTAGTGTTTACTTTTGCATTATGATGCATCTATGCTTAGATCTAGTGCTTTTACTTCTTTGTTAGAATGGATACGTGTATTTTATATTTCTACAACCATTCCTCCATTAATGGCAGACATTCTTACGAAGCTCACATAAAGGAGGGATTGGTGCCTATGTACACCTCGGGTGAGTGCCCAACTAATGTTGGGTGATAGGCCGACATGCTTGGGATTTAAAGGGAGTAGGGAAACAAGACTACATTTTGGTTCCGTTGTCGGGACCTCTTTTGAAGATGTTGTTATAATGGTGTGTGATGAAAAGACAATTGACCTTGGATAACATTGAGACTTGGCTTAAAAGTACAGAGGATGAGTTTGCACTGAAGTTTAGAAATGGATCTGAGTTTGATGCACGTAAATGGGTAGAGGAGCACATGTATCATGAACTCTATGAAACATTATTTTGTTGTTTCCTAGTAGAGTTGTATGAATGGTTGTTGGCATATGCATCAAGGAAGAGTTGGTATTATAGACCTCATGTTTAGACCCAAGAAAAGTATCAGAGGTTGCATGATGTTGATTTGACTTGGACTCATGTTGTTGATTGGTGGTGGAGTGGAGTGTTAAGTAGCTATAAAAAGGAAAACGTGGTTTCTACGTATTCTTTCTTGGATATTGTTGAGTTTTAGTTCTTGAGGGAGCTAAGAGGATCGTTTTTGTGTGCTATATCATTAGCCATTAAGATCCTAATCATCACTATGAGTATGGAGGCATTTCCTATGGATGGATAACTTCCCACCAGACGTGGAGCACATAAGCTAGTGTGGTGAAAGATGGCGGGATCTACTACAAAGAAATTACAAAGAGAGGAGAGGTGGTTCAAGTATAATGAAGTGTGAGAAAGGGAGTTGGAGAGATAGTGTAAAGTTACATGAGTGATGGAATTATGGAGGTAGACGTTATAGGAAGGGTTTGAGGTTTGTGTGGAGAGTGTTGGACTGAGCGGTCTATGCTACGCCATCTTAGCAAGTGAGGGAGAGAAGCCCCTTAGATTATGGTGAGAGATCTTTGTATGGAGAAAGGATAAGATCTCGTAGGCACACATCTTAGCCCACCTAGTGACCAAACCTTGGTGCTTAGTTTTCTAATTCCTAAGATAAGTGTTGTTAACCCGGTGGTGTTGGTATTAGTAGTCAAGAAGAACCTGGTAGATATAATTTTTCATTTAGTTCATCTATGGCAGCATAAACATTTCCTGTGTTTGGAGGCATCCTATCTGGCACATCATTTGGGCAAGGTGTGGGTACACAGAGTTTGGGTATCACATCTAGAAGTGGTTCAACATCACATATTTTTGGCATGTAGTTTAGCACAATGATCAATACGTAGAGTGTAACTACATTAGGCCCTTACCTATGATGGGAGGAGGATCTAGTGGATTAGGAGGAATAAGAGATAGTTGATTTGGTGGTAGAGGCAACACAGGAGGGAATCAAGGTCCCGGATCTAGTGGACAAGGGCCACAACACCATCAACAGGTGTTTTATGAGATGTCTCTTCACTTTCCTTATTACAAGGGTGTTGAATATTCCATGGAGTATGTACACAAATGAAAATTGCTATGGTGTGCTAAGGATATCACTTCCCTAGAGAAGGAAGCAAGTCGGTTTGCAACTATGTTGTAGGGCGCATGTATAGTTGGTACTGTAAGTATGACCCACATCAAATAGTTGTGGATTATCTTTGTGCTACATGATGCCTTTTTATAGAATTTTATATTCTGAGTTTGAGAAGAAGAGCATCAATGTGCTAAAGGAAATTAAACAAGGTATGATAGAAAGTGTGTGAGAGTATGATACATGCTTTAAGACTCTTCTCGTCAACTTGTCTTATGATATCCACCCCTCACAACATGCTTAATGGTTCATTGGAGGATTGATAACACTTTTCAAATGAGTACTTTCCCACAAGAATTTTATGGATACACGGAAGGCCTTAGAGGCTGCTATGTTCCTTCGAGACCGTCAAAAGCATTGATACTAGTGTAACTCCTTTTTATAAGCACAAGTTGTTGTCATGGAAAAGTAGCTAGAGAAACTATTTGCGAACTCAGCTCATGAGACTCATAGTGGACTATGGTGCATGGATTGTGGGATAGAAGGACACACCAAGGATAGTTTCCCTCGAAAGTTTGTACGCACTGTGTCATTGGATTGTGAAATATCTCACAGAGATCATGATCCAAGTAGATGACCATTTTCGTAGTGCACGCTCCATAAGAATGTGTCTTATTATTGTAATATTTTCTCATCCATGACTCATGATACAAAGGAATGCCCATTGATAGACCAAATCCATAATGCCATTGATATTGGTGTGTACTAGACCAGCATTGGAAGTAGTTCTAAGAATGAAGGTTTTCAGTACGAAGGGTGCGTAGATGGAGGCAGTCAAGGAAGAGGTATGTGTGGAGGATTTAAAGGTTGTGGTGGAAAAGGAGGTAGGAGTGAATTTTCCCATGGAATTTTCTACAATTGTTTATCTACTTGAACAATACAAATGTGAATGTTCAGATTTTCTATAATGTTTATGGTGTACGAAGAAGCATAAGTATGAGGAGTTCCCTACGTTATATGAGCACATTAGCTAGAACCAAAGGAAGGAAAAGGGCTCGTGGATGGTGTGTGTGAAGTGAGATGATCAATAGTGGATGCCTAGGGTGATGCATAACACTAAGTTAGAACTGTCTTAGTAACTACTCGGGTGGAAGTTGTGTGCGCTAAGGAAGAACCAAAGCAATGGCCCCTTATCACATGAGAGGAAGTATTACATATAGAGTATCTTGATCCAAGCCATCAGAAGAAAGTTTAAAAGATATAATGGAGGTGATTAGAAACCTACAAGGAAGATTCAATGCATGAAAGAGAAGTCATGCGGAAGTTGGAACAAGAAAATAATGTTGAGGTCCCTCATAAGGAAATGGACGAGGTTAGAGAAGTGTGTAGGATGTTGCGCCAGGAGTATATCATCCCTCTCGTTAGGAGAATGGCTAAGAAAATATTACCACGCACCGGAGGAAAGCACGAGAGGAAGGTCTTGCATGATAATCTACCCCCTCCCAGATTGATTATGACAAAGAAATCACATTGAATGCGTTGTGGATGGATGTCTCTTGAGAAACATTCTCGATTGACATAGGTGCAAAGGTCAATGTTCGACTTTATATGCATGGAATTAGATGGGAGGGCCCCATTACAACCATCTTCAAATGTGTTGTATAGGAGAAAGGCGATGCCCATCAAAGTGTTGAAGGATGCATCCATAACTATTGAAGGGGAAAATTTTACTGGATATTTTGAAGAGTTAGCACTTTCTGAGGTAGATAAATTTCCAACCTTACTTGGACACCCCTGGTGTTATAATAATAATGTTGACTTGCACTTTAAAAAAGGGTACATAAGTTTCGAGAACAAAGAGGAACACATTTTTATTCCACTAATGGATGGGAATATTGCGTCCTATGTAAAACTTTTGGGAGAAGAGGACTTGAATAGAATCTATGTACACATGATTAGAGAGCCCGAGGTTATCCATCTTTCAGGAGTCACTCAATGGGAAGATGTTCAATCATTGAGTAATACAACTAGCGTTGCATGTGAAAATTGGGCACATGGGACCTATGAGTTAGTCGGAAGACAATTGAAGGACACTGTGACTCGCATTGCAAAGGTGTGCTTGGTTAGGTGCTTGGGGAAAGAAATTACCGGTTACACTAGAGAGGGTAACCATTACATCTTTTTACGTGTGATGGGAATATAGTGGGCATGTCAAACAAAAAAGAGGAATATGCTTACTTATACCTTGCATGGAATGACAACACATTGGTGGGTGACCCATCAAGACAACCTTCTAGAGTGGCGTGAGGTGATAATCAAGTTATCTGTTAGGTTTCTCCAAAGCAATACACCTTCTGTAATACACGACTATCATGGGAAGGAATATTTTTCATTTCACATCCCGGGGAATGTGAGAAGGCTCGGATGGTTGGCCCAGGAAGCCTTACCTTCCTCATTATGGGTGCATAAGTTCTATTCAACCTTACAGGGTTGTGTGCATGCATGGTACATTCATTTGGAGCTACATCATCATATAGGTAATTGGTAAGAGTTGACAAAGGATATTATTCAAATTTTTGAGTATCAATCTCCTAAGACATCAGTGAATGAGGTGTTTCAAGTAGTCAAGTGCCTTACCTTGGGATATAGTGCTATGGATGAGGACCAAATCCTAGATTTATTAGGGGAACCCTTGTTTAGGCGCACTTTGTAAGGAGAGAGAAAAACTAGAATAAGATCACAAAAAAGGTACACAAAAAGTATTGGAAAAAGTAGATGAGAAAGCATGAGAGATGAAAATAGTTGAGCCCATTCAAGATTCTTGGATCGCTTAGGAGGTTTTGAAAATAGTTATTACACATCAAGATGGGTATTATTATCAAATTAAAAATAATTCTTAAATTACATATGAGAGATCTCGGTTATTATCAAGATACTAATTCTTAAATCAAAAGGCACCTAGCATCAAAAGGCTTATCTCAACTCAGTGAAGAGTTGGGGTCGAGTTGATAGAGAATCCGGTGTCAAATTGATAGTCATCTCGGAAATCATCTCGGTAGAGACTCTCAGTTGTAAGAGCTCGACGATGGTCTTGTTAATGCAAAATATAGCTCGTTGAAAATTGACGAATGAAAGGAACTCTACAAGGATCTCGGTGGAGATCGATGCAAAAAGATCTGAAGGCCAAGTCAGGGAGAGTCAAAGTTAACATGATGCCAAGGTTTAATCCATTAAGACAATGCTCGACCAACCACTTGGGAGAATTATCTTGTTTGACCGAGATGATATGAAATTATGCAGATATGGGAGGTTCAACATCATTGAATCTCGGGTTTGTAATTACATAATGGAAGGACTTCTATCGACCCAGGAAGATAGTATAAGCACCATCGAATACCAATGTAAAATTGAGTCAAACCGACATCTTAAAAAGAGCTGTGAATTATAATGGTGTTCAGACCTTCCTCGGCCGAGTATTCGGCATGTGCAAGCAGGCATGTTGTAGTATAGTAAGAGTTCTTTTGAGCACTTCCAACAAGCAGGTTGTCCAACTATGTTGTTATCTGTTCAACATCGAATGCATCCTCAAATTTGGGATTTTCCTTCAAGATATTTTTATGAAAATCGATTAAGTGACAGTGAGAGTGTTACCGGGAGACTTGATGAAATTTATTACAAAGATTCTCTATCGAGACCTTACTTGTTTTACGATGTAACTCATGGAAGTGGATCTCATAGAGGTGGAACTGTTTCATATCAGAATATTCATGAAGCATAATTTGCTTTGCAATTATATGAGCATCTTCAATGAGTCACTAAGTTGGCAGGCATAAAGGCTTCTGTTGGAATTATCACACCTTACAAGCTACAACTGAAATGTTTACACTAAGAGTTTGATGTTATCCTCAAATCTGATGAAGGACAACTTAGCAGGAGAAAAAATCATGGGGATCCCGCACGCTGGTGGGAATTGTGGAGATAAGGAATGAACTTGCCAAGTTTGCACGCGAAGCTAAGGCCAGGGCCCGTGGATTAATGTGTCCAAGCCATTACATGGGGATTTGGAGCTAGTATGCCGAGGTCAGAAATTTGATGATGGCAGGCCAAGCTGTTAATCCCGCGCTGAGGTATGAATAGGGGAACTCAGGGCAAGCACCACCAAGTGGAAATATTGGTTTGGTAAACCATGATCAAACTTCCGTGAATGGGAGAAATCAGATCAAACTGCCAAGCATGGAAATATTACGATGGCTATCCAACATGATACTTCCACATGGGCCGTGTAAACAGGATCGAGCACGTTGTGCGAGTCACAAGGAGAGTTAAAGTGGCAGTTGCAAATTGGGTGGTGAGTAATCCTCCAAGTGATAAGGGAGGATGATGGCGAGATGGTTGAAGATGGGTCGACGTTGAAAAAGTATCCAGTTTCAGGCTCACAAGAAAGAAACACCTTCTCATGGAATACCGTAATTGCAGCTTACAGAAGACACAGGTTTCCTCACGAAGCAACAAACAGATGTCCGACCTGATCAGTTCACCTTTGCCAGCATACTTCTCCCAACTCCCGTTCGGGCTCTGAGCATTCGGTGGTCGTGAGGCAAAATCCCACGCACAGCAAAGCAGCATGTCATGCAAAGTATAGTAGAAGCCTTTCTTTTGAACGCTTCCAGCAAGCAGGTTGTCCAACTGTGTTGTTATCTGTTCAGTATCGAATGCATCCTCAAATTCGTAGGCTTATCCTTATTCTGAACTCATCAGATCGAATAGAAGTTATAGGAAACAAATATTCACTGCCATGTATGATGGATTGGAGTCACGCTATTCGAGGCTTCATAAAATTTCCCTGAATCAGGAGATGATGGTTTATTACGGTGCAGAATGAAATGATTCATATTGCTCAGCATTTCTTCTCCTAAAATGAATTGAATGTGAAGGTCAACTCTGAAATACCTGGTTGGCCGTTTTGCATGCTACATCCTTGTTACTTGTAAATGGTCTCTTTGAGAAACTCTGAGGGCAATAAGCAATATTTATACCCTTCCATTATGTACGTCCAATCAGACAATAAAAAGTATTCCTTTACCAGGTTCAAAGAAACTTGTTTTTAACAAATGGACGATTATACTGTAGTTTCAAGCTAATTTTAGCTAGCTTATTTCTATTAGCTTTGATCCACGACTAAGGAAGAATTCATATGGTTGTTACCTATACATTTTTCCAAGGTCCTCTTGGTTGCCCCAGTTGTTCAATATATTTTTTGAAGGGCTTATTTTATGTGTTGCAAATTGTAACATAAAGGATCTTTTTAGTTTCGGGAAAATGAGTATAGTATATTGTGTAGCTCACAGCTACCTATGCCATACTAAGATCCCAATAGTGGCATAATTGTTGATTGGAGCCGAGATTACAGAGTGCATTGCCAAAATACCGAAGGACTCAATGCAAAAGATCCGATTGCCAAAGCGAGGAAAGAGTTAGTGTGGGGTTCAAAATTGATTGCAACACCGAGTTAGAGGATTCGAAACTCACCGAGTTGAGATTTGTGCAGACTCTATCCACATGGACCCCCCTCCTCTTCAAGTCAAACGGGTCAATGGGGGGGTCCCGACATTATGTTAATTAAATTAATATTTTTATTTAAATATTTTTATAATAATATTTATTATTATTATTTAAATATTTTATTTAAATATTCTTTTAATTAATTGAGAAGACTAGGTCATCAGGCAATTAATGACCCATGATGGAACCTTCTCAGGTGGTTCAACTAACTGTAATAAATACATCATGGGCCTTCAATTTAGGAATGTAATTATGACCATTTCCTCTTCTTTCTCACATATTCTTCTATAAATGTAAGTTGGAAGCTCATTTCAAAGGGTTCCAATAGTTGCATAAGTGATGGACAGCTTAGATATCTCAGTGAGTGTATACTTTTCAAGAATCCTCTCTCTCTCGCAAGTTGTTCTTGTGTGTTGAGAGAACTTTCAAGCCTCCTCTTCAAGACTGTAATGGAAACTATTGCCTCTTCTGAATGTATGATGCATTGTGCATGTTATTGAAGCAATAAAAGTGTGTGTTTTGTGACTAATCTCGGTCCTTTCATCCTTCTATGCTTCTTTGTGCCTTTCTCGTACTTGCAAGTACACTGTGCAAGTTTAAGTTTCTATTACAGGTTCTTGGAGTTCTGTGCTTATCGAGTGGTGGAGTATTGCATGCAGTTGAGTTGTGGTGTCTATTCACCCTTCTTGAGTTCATCCTTCTTCACTGGGAAACTGGTATATTTCTGGTCTGATAAAGTTTAACAAAGGGAACGCGTGTCTCTTAGTTTGTGGTATCTGTACCCTCTCTAAGTTGCAGTAGGTGAAGTTGACCTGTGGTGCACACACCCTCTTCAAATTAACCCTTCCTGAGTCTGGAAACACCCTTTATTTGGTGCATCACCATCCCTAGTATAGTTTCATTTCTGTAAATCTCTTTCCCTAAAACCCCATGAAAATGTTAGCATAGGACTAGATAATCATTTTTGTTACACTAGGAGTAGTACAACACTTAGTTTAGGAAGAGGAAGCCGGCCTTCTCCGGAGGTTCACCTCGAGCCCAAGTCCCACAGCTTGAGAGGTGATCCCATGTGTCCCAATCACACCGAACGTCCTATTCACATCTGGCCATTCGAGAGGGTGCAGTGATTTGGCGACAACAGTTTTTGGCACGCCCGGTGGGACAGAGTTGGTACTTCTCTTCTCACTTACACAAGTCAAAGTACCTGGCGACTCTATATCTCTGGATTCCAAATCTCAGTGCAGTAACTTATGCGAAGAATTCAGACAAGAGCTTCTTCAAAGAAAGGAAATTATCAGCATATCGAACTTTCCTTGTCTCCTCCAAAGAGAAGAAGAAGAGGCATTTCCACATCCCCAGTTGCAGATTTACCTAGTAGGGGTCATTCAACTCCTCCTTACGGAAGGTTTCCTCCACCCAGGAACAATCAACCTTTCGTTGCTATGGTGAGGAACCAAGTTTTTCCCCCTTTCAATGCAAGCAGTCCTCTTATGTTGGCTCAACGTGACCCGATACCTGTTGCGGCACTCAAAAGTTTACCCTTCTACATGGGGGAAACTCACGTTACTCCAGTGGAGCATATCTTTGATGTAGCCAGCATCTGTGCAGTACATAATATCACGAAGACAACATTGCAGTTAGACTTCTTGCTACCTCTTTCAAGGGAAAAGCACTTCAATGGTTTCATGGGTTAGGTGTTGGCACTATAACCACTTGGGACGAGTTGGGAGAAAAGCTATGTAAACAATTTGAAGACAAAAGTGATCACCTATCACTTTTGGAACAACTTACTACCATAAAGAGAGCTTCCCAAGAATACATGAGTGATTTCAACTTCCGATTCCATAGACTTGGAATAGGATTCCGACGCTCGTAAAGCCTTCTGCACATAATGCATTCTTGTACTATTTGTGAGCCTTGAATAGCGATGTAGCAGTTATGATCCAGTCCATGGGAGGGACTACACTTCCTGATGCTTACGAAGTTGCCATAAGTGCAGAGAATTCTTTGATTCAGGCTGGAAAGATAGCTCCACGACCACCAATGCCCTTTTCTCCAGATCTTACGAATCATTAGCCTATCATTGCTCCTATTCCAAGTAGACTCCAAGCAACCATCTCAATCTTCCCTACCTCTTCAAATGACCTATTTGAAGTCAAGTCACTACTACAAAATTTTGGAAATGAGCTCGTTGCACTCAAAAGGCAACAATTTCAATACAATCGTCCATATCAGCCACAAAATCAGCAGTATCAAGCTAACCATTCTCCTTTTCAAGGAAACAATCAGCCTCAAAATCAAACTACAAGTCAAGTTGCAAATGTCAGGCCCTTGAACTTTTAGAACCCTCTTGCAGCTAGCTCATCTAGAGCTATAGTACCTGTTCAAAATAATCTAGTTCAAGACTACGAATGGTGTTATCCTTGCTCTCAACCTCACAATCAAAATCTTTGTCCCAATGGGGTTCTTAGCTAGGCCCTTATGGTTCAAAGTGTATCTCCCCTTCGAGTTAACAAACAATTCATCTATGCAAGAAGCAAGTAGATCAACCGCAGGCACCTGAAGAATCCGCTTTGCTAAACTGGCAAGTAGAAGATTTTTGTGGATTGAATATAGATTCTTCATCAGTGGTAGAAAACACTCATTCCAAAAAGAGAGCAATGGAGCCTCAACCTCTCGAAGCTGATCTAGCATCCACTTCTCAACCTAGGTTACAAATGGTAAGTTGATAAAAATGTGGGAAAGAAATCACCAGAAACACCGGCTAGCCACGCCGTAGGGAAGGATGGTTCTCCAGGCATCACGGTACCCAACAAACATTTTCCAAAGGAGGACCCCAATGCCCAAAAAAGTGTCATCAAAGTTGGAGCGATTCCCTTCAAAGATAGTAGAACAAATGAAGAAAACCAACTCAAAGTGTTACCATGTGGGACGACTCTCGATCCCTTCCCAAAGAAACTTTCACTATGCAAGAAGCTCTGAAACAATTTTGTAGTACAACCAGCGGATCACCAAGCCATGGAGTGACAAATGCTACAAGTTTGTGTCAACCGAGAAGGGAAAATCATTCCTACGGAAAACAAACCACCGCCATTCTACATTTCCCTGATCATTGGTGACCACCTGGTACATAATTGCATGATCGATTCATCACGTGGAAGTAGTTTTCATGCCTGAAACAAATTTGGGATGTACTAGGCATACAATATATGCTAGTTATAAGAGGGGTTGTTCAAACTAGATGGCATAGCTATTAAGGCATTGGGGTTATCAAAGGACTTCAACTTACCATTCATGCATGCCCAATTTTTTCATTCACCCAAGACATAGAAGGGCCATCGATCTCCTCCCTCTTTGCCATCCGCCTATCACGGGATTTCACCGCCAAGATGGGTGGTTACCTATCACCCGATTGGAAAAACATATGATTCTCGGGACTCGATATAGGAACCAAAGTAACTATAAGGGCATAGAACCAATCTGCCATAATCATGTAGAACCCTACACTGCTAGTCCCATAAATGGAAATTACACCATCGGTGATCCGAAGAGGAAGATGCCGATCATGAACCAACCACCCTCACAAGAAGTCCCGATACTTTGCTAGATGAAGTAAGTAGAGATCATCGCACGATCCCTACGACTGATGTATCATTCATTGAAGAAGAAGTCTGGTTTATTGGTCTTGGAAGAAACAGATTAGGTACTTATGTATCCATGAAGAAGATACGATCATACCACAACTTGTCAAAACACCAAGTGATTCTAAAGGATGTGGCAATTGTTCTTCGATGGCTCAAGAAGTAAGAATGGATCCGTGTGGATGCTGGTGTTATGTTAATTTCTCCAGAGGGAGATAAGTACTTCTCATCTTTCCAGTTGGGTTCATTTGCACTAACAATGTTGCTGAATACGAGGCCCTTGTGCAAGGAATTCTAAATAGCCCAAAGGAAGGGAATCAAGGCCCTGACTATTTTTGGAGATAGTGAGTTAGTTGTTCATCAAGTTTTGCATGTAGTGCATCCAAAAATGATCTTTTAAGATCATACAAGAACCGAGTCTGGGACCTGATTGAAGATTTTGAAGCTTTTGGAATCCATGCAATCCCTAGAGATCAAAATCAAGATGTAGATAGGCTTGCTACAATTGGTTCACAATACAACATACCAGTTGATATCATGAAAGAAGGGCAGCAATTTGTTAAAATGGTGGTTTGACCAGTAGTCCCTGATAATGTGAGTAGTTGGCAAGTGTTTGATAGTGACAAACAAATTGTCCTCTTCCTACAAGAAGAGGCGGAGTTTGCTACAAAGAATCAAGATAAGTTGCAGGATTCATATGGTGAGAAAATTATCCAATTGAAAAGCAACAAGTTACCAAAAGGTTTAGTCACTTTGGAATCCATTTTCAATTCAGATGACCAAGCCACAAGACAAAGCCCTAACATGGTGGTCAAAGAAGAATATTTTGAGGAAGTGAAGTATCAAATGAAAAATTTCTTAAGATCGGAAAAGTGTGTACTTTTGAAGAGAAAGAAGCTTTCATCAAACTTTGTCAAGAGTATCATGACATCTTTGCATGGAGCTATAAAGATCTACGTGGTTTTGATGGGGTATAGACAACATACCATCAAACTGGATCCTAATGCTAAGCCAGTTTGGTCGAAATAGAGACCAATTAATCCCAAAATCGAGATTACTAATGAGAAAGGAGACTAACAAGAGGACTTGGCATACACAACTTAAGACCACCTTATGGGCAGATCGGATCACACCTAAAAGGGCCATCGGAAATTCTCCTTTCATTCTTGTATATGGAAGAGAGGCAAAACTCCCGCTCTCATTGGAGTTACCTTCTTTGGAGTTAGCTCATCAACTTGAAGTTATAGAGAGTGATCCTCTGACAATAAGGTTTGCTGAACTCATGGAGTTAGAGGAAGTACGAGACAAGGCTATGAAAACTTTGGAGCAGCATCAGGCTCAAGTTAAGAAATATTTTGACAAGAAGGCGTCCGACAGGTGCATTTTCAAGAGGGAGATTTAGTTCTCAAATGGGATGAAGACAGGGCCAAACCAGGCAGGCATGCCAAGTTTGACGCTCTCTGGAGTGGGCCATACATCATCACAAGTTGCAAAGAGGAAAATTCATTTCATCTATCTAGGCTCAATGGAGAAGAACTGCCCATTCATGTGAATGGGATACATCTCAAAGCTTGTTTTTGAGAAGCGTTCCACCCCCTATACAGTTAAATTAGGTGTTTTCCTCCAAGTGCTTATGCACATTGTTGTGTGTTGTTGTTTTTTTTCCTTGTTGTTGTGTTTTGTGTTGTTTTGCACTTTGTTTCACCATTGGAAGGTGTCAAGGAGAAGAAGGTTCAAGGTTTCCATAAGAGTTTCAAAATCTGCTTCATTCAAATTTTTGCAGTGTTCCATGGATGTCAAGCATTCAATAGATTCAGTATACTTCATGCTTAGCATTCTAGGGAGGTCCAGGATATCGGCAATGCTCAAGGAGATTTTGGGATGTGTCAAAGAAAATCATACTACTTTCAGGATTCCAACATAGACTCCATGCCCAATGGATGACTTAAGGCTACTGGAATCATGCTTAGCAGGCAATCATCCCCGAGAGGTCACCAAAAATGTTATCCAATTTTGCACACATGGCAAGATTGGACAACATGGGGTCCTATCACGTTCAAAATGAAAATAGTAGTCCCAGGAACCCATCTCCGGTTATTATCAAGATACAAAAATTAAAAATAATTCTTAAATTGCATATGAGAGATCACCTAGCATCGAAAGGCACCCAGTTTATCTCAACTCAGTGAAGAGTTCGGGGTCGAGTTGATAGAGAATCCGGTGTCAAATTGATAGTCATCTCGGAAATCATCTCAGTAGAGACTCTCAGTTGTAAGAGCTCGATGATGGTCTTGTTAATGCAAAATATAGCTCGTTGAAAATTGACGAATGAAAGGAACTGTACAAGGATCTCGGTGGAGATCGATGCAAAAAGATCTGAAGGCCAAGTCAGGGAGAGTCAAAGTCAACATGATGCCAGGTTTAATCCATTAAGACAATGCTCGACTAACCACTTGGGAGAATTATCTTGTTTGACCGAGATGATATGAAATTATGTAGATATGGGAGGTTCAACATCATTGAATCTCGGGTTTGTAATTACATAATGGAAGGACTTCTATCGACCTAGGAAGATAGTATAAGCACCATCGAATACCAATGTAAAATTGAGTCAAACCGACATCTTAAAAAGAGATGTGAATTATAATGGTGTTCAGACCTTCCTCGGCCGAGTATTCAGTGCACAGGAAGCATGCATGTTGCAGTATAGTAAGAGTTCTTTTGAGCACTTCCAACAAGCAGGTTGTCCAACTATGTTTTTATCTGTTCAGCATCGAATGCATCCTCAAATTTGGGATTTTCCTTCAAGATATTTTTATGAAAATCAATTAAGTGACAGTGAGAGTGTTACCGGGAGACCTGATGAAATTTATTACAAAGATTCTCTATCGAGATCTTACTTGTTTTACGATGTAACTCATGGAAGTGAGATCTCATAGAGGTGGAACTGTTTCATATCAGAATATTCATGAGGCATAATTTGCTTTGCAATTATATGAGCATCTTCAACGAGTCACTAAGTTGGTAGGCATAAAGGATTTTGTTGGAATTATCACACCTTACAAGCTACAGCTGAAATGTTTACACCGAGAGTTTGATGTTATCCTCAAATCTGATGAAGGAAAACTCGGCAGGAGAAAAAATCATGGGGATCCCGCGCGCTGGTGGGAATTGTGGAGATAAGGAATGAACTTGCCAAGTTTACGTGGTGAAGCTGAGGCCGGGGCCCGTGGATTAATGTGTCCAAGCCGTTACGCATGGGGATTTGGAGCTAGTATGCCGAGGTCGGAAATTTGATGATGGCAGGCCAAGCTGTTAATCCCGCTGAGGTATGAATAGGGGAACTCAGGGCAAGCACCGCCAAGTGGAAATATTGGTTTGGTAAACCATGATCAAACTTCCGTGAATGGGAGAAATCGGATCAAACTGCCAAGCGTGGAAATATTACGATGGCTATCCAACATGATACTTCCGCACATGGGCCGTGTAAACAGGATCGGAGCACGTTGTGCGAGTCACAAGGAGAGTTAAAGTGGCAGTTGCAAATTGGGTGGCGAGTAATCCTCCAAGTGATAAGGGAGGATGATGGCGAGATGGTTGAAGATGGGTCGACGTTGAAAAAGTATCCAGTTTCAGGCTCACAAGAAAGAAACACCTTCTCATGGAATACCGTAATTGTAGCTTACAGAAGACACAGTTTCCTCATGAAGCAACAAACAGATGTCCGACCTGATCAGTTCACCTTTGCCAGCATACTTCTCCCAACTCCCATTCGGCTCTGAGCATTCGGTGGTCGCGAGGCAAAATCCCACGCACAGGCAGCAGGCATGTTGTAGTACAGTAGAAGCCTTTCTTTTGAACACTTCCAACAAAGCAAAGTGTTGTCCAACCGTGTGTTGTTATCTATTCAATATCGAATGCATCCTCAAATTCGTAGGCTTATCCTTATTCTGAACTTAGATCGAATAAGCATTTAGGAAACAAATATTCACTGCCGTGTATGATGGATTGGAGTCACGCTATTCAAGGCTTCATAAAATTTCCCGAATCAGAGATGAAGGTTTATTATTACGGTGCGAGTAATGAAACGATTCATATTGCTCAACGCATTTCTTCTCCTAGAAATGAATTGAATGTGAAGGTCAACTCAAATACCTGGTTGGCCGTTTTGCATGCTACATCCTTGTTACTGGTAAATGGTCTCTTTGAGAAACTCGAGGGTAATAAGCAATATTTATACCCTTCCATTATGTACGCGTCCAATAGACAAATAAAAGTATTCCTTTACAAAGTTCAAGAGAAACTTGTTTTTAACAAATGGACGATTATATCGTAGTAGTTTCAAGCTAATTTTATCTAGCTTATTTCTATTAGCTTTGATCCATGACTAAGGAAGAATTCATATGGTTGTTACTGTACATTTTTCCAAGGTCCTCTTGGTTGCCCCAGTTGTTCAATATATTTTTGAAGGGCTTATTTTATGTGTTGCAAATTGTAACATAAAGGATCTTTTTAGTTTCTGGAAAAATGAGTATATTGTGTAGCTCATAGCTACCTATGCCATACTAAGATCCCAATAGTGGCATAATTGTTGATTGGAGCCGAGATTGCAGAGTGCATTGCCAAAATACCGAAGGACTCAATGCAAAAGAATTCGATTGCCAAAGCGAGGAAAGAGTTAGTGTGGGGTTCAAAATTGATTGCAACACCGAGTTAGAGGATTCGAAACTCACCGAGTTGAGATTTGTGCAGACTCTATCCACATGGACCCCCCTCCTCTTCAAGTCAAACGGGTCAATGGGGGGTCCCGACATTATGTTAATTAAATTAATATTTTTATTTAAATATTTTTATAATAATATTTATTATTATTATTTAAATATTTTATTTAAATAGTCTTTTAATTAATTGAGAAGACTAGGTCATCGTGCAATTAATGACCCATGATGGAACCTTCAAGTGGTTCAACTAATCGTAATAAATACATCATGGGCCTTCAATTTAGGAATGTAATTATGACCATTTCCTCTTCTTTCTCACATATTCTTCTATAAATGTAAGTTGGAAGCTCATTTCAAAGGGTTCCAACAAAGTTTTAGACAAGTTGGACAGCTTAGATATCTCAAAGTAGTGTATACTTTTCAAGAATCTCTCTCTTCTCGCAAGTTGTTCTTGTGTGTTGAGAGAACTTTCAAGCCTCCTCTTCAAGACCGTAATGGAAACTATTGCCTCTTCCGAATGTATGATGCATTGTGCATGTTATCAAGCAATAAAAGTGTGTGTTTTGTGACTAATCTCGGTCCTTTCATCCTTTATGCTTCTTTGTGCCTTTCTCGTACTTGCAGGTACAATGTGCAAGTTTAAGTTTCTATTGCAGGTTCTTGGAGTTTCTGTGCTTATCGAGTGGTGGAGTATTGCATGTAGTTGAGTTGTGGTGTCTGTTCACCCTTATTGAGTTCATCCTTCTTCATTGGGAAACTGGTATATTTCTCGGTCTGATAAAGTTTAACAAAGGGAACGTGTGTCTCTTAGTTTGTGGTATCATGTACCCTCTCTAAGTTGCAGTAGGTGAAGTTGACCTGTGGTGCACACACCCTCTTCAAATTAACCCTTCCTGAGTTGGAAACACCCTTTATTTTGGTGCATCACCATCCCTAGTATAGTTTCATTTCTGTAAATCTCTTTCCCTAAAACCCCATGAAAATGTTAGCATAGGACTAGATAATCATTTTTGTTACACTAGGAGTAGTACAACACTTAGTTTAGGAAGAGGAAGCCGGCCTTCTCCGGAGGTTCACCTCGAGCCCAAGTCCCACAGCTTGAGAGGTGATCCCATGTGTCCCAATCACACCGAATGTCCTATTCACATCCTGGCCATTCGGAGGGTGCAGTGATTTGGCGACAATACAGTTTTTGGCACGCCGGTGGGACGAGTTGGTACTTCTCTTCTCACTTACACAAGTCAAAGTACTTGGCGAATCTATATCTCTAGATTCCAAATCTCAGTGTGGTAACTTATGCGAAGAATTCAAACAAGAGCTTCTTCAAAGAAAGGAAATTATCAGCATACTAAACTTTCCTTGTCTCCTCCAAAGAGAAGAAGAATCCCAGTTGAGATTTACCTTATAGGGGTCATTCGACTCCTCCTTACGGGAGGTTTCCTCCACCCAGGAACAATCAACCTTTTGTTGCTATGGTGAGGAACCAAGTTTTTCCCCCTTTCAATGCAAGCAGTCCTCTTATGTTGGCTCAACGTGACCCGATACCTGTTGCGGCACTCAAAATTTTACCCTTCTACATGGGGAAACTCACGTTACTCCAGTGGAGCATATCTTTGATGTAGCCAGCATCTGCGCAGTACATAATATCACAGAAGACAACATTGCAGTTATACTTCTTGCTACCTCTTTAAAGGGAAAAGCACTTTAATGGTTTCGCGGGTTAGGTGTTGGCACTATAACCACTTGGGAAGAGTTGGGAGAAAAGCTATGTAAACAATTTGAAGAAAAAGTGATCACCTATCACTTTTGGAACAACTTACTACCATAAAGAGAGCTTCCCAAGAATACATGTGTAGACACCAAATTTGTGTCTTACGACCCCTTGTGACCCGCATCCCATTTCACAACCTAACCTCATTACCTAAACCTTACACAATTATTTATTAATTACCTCATAATTGATAAATCCACATCGCCTTACCCGCCACCTCACTTGGCCACCTCACCATGACCTAGCCCTAACCCTAAACTAACCTAATTAGGACCCATGACTTGGTCTAGACTCACATCCATAACTAATGCCTCCTTACTCGCACCAAAAGCCGACCTTCTAGCCACTTGACCAAGCCCGCAACTGATCTCTCGGGAGAAAAGCAGGGAAGGTGGGCTATTTTACTAAAAATAGCCTACTTTTTCCTAACCGATGCCGGTTCCTACTCGACCGCCGTCGGTTACGCAACCGCCATCGGTTCCCTGTAAATGGGCTCCCCAAACCAAAACAACGGATCGGAATTTCATTTTGGAGATCAGTCGAAGGATTTCTGGATCAACAGAGAGCATTGCGAGCGAGGAACAGAGTCCAGATCTTCACTTGACCAAGCAGAGACGAGTGAAAATACTAGACGTGTTTACAGCAAAGGAGATCAACTTGCACCTTCGTAAAAACCAGTAAGTTACATCTTGCATGTCCTCCATTATAACATTTCTTATGCTTTTGGAATTACAGTCCTCCCAAATCCATTTCTGAATCCATTATCCAACGTACCATTGCCTCTAACTGTCATTCTTTTGCTTCTAACCATCCCATTTCCTAATACTATCCAAAAACCAGCCATTACAAACACCACAACCAGCCCAGAAGATCCTAGAACCCACCGGTATCGGTTATCAGTAACCGGCATTGGTTATAGGTAACCGGCATCGGTTCCTTTGATCAAAAACCAGGAAAAACAGCCTTTCCCCTACCCAGTTCAGCCAAGCAATTTAATTGATATTTTACAGTCTTTTGTGTTAATTCACGTTAGCAGGGAAACTGACCACCTTCGAAAGGAAGTTTTACATTTCCTGGGCCCAAGGCAGTTTCCTCATTTATTGTTTAATCAAATCTTGTGGTCTTGTGTTCTTATTTGCAGGTAGTCCTTCCCAGACAAAAAGGAGTTCTCCGCAGTCAACCTGATCTTTCTCTACGGTACGCGCACATCATCTCGACATTCTACAGGTATTCCTCCTAACCCTAACCTTATCTGTTTCTAAAAGGAACGAAGCATTTCCGAGTGAAACATTTTGGCACGCCCGGTGGGACCCATTTTGGGTTTATCTTTATTTCTTGCTTGCTTTCATATAGGGAGCATACTTGCTGTTTTCTTCTTCTAGAGATATTCACAAGGTATTTTATTATTCTGGTAAAAGAACTTGCTTTGTTTTTGCATCTTGCATTAGTAAAAGTCATCTCTTTTGCTTCATCGAATATCACTTTCGATTTGGGTTTTAAAACACATGCATTGCATTCCTGCCTGTTGTTTTTCAATTCTAGTGAACATAGATTAAGTAACAGGTCGTACACGTGGGGGTGATATCCACGGTATTGACAGGAAATTAATCTTACATTCACTGCACAACACATACCGAATCACTTCACAATTAACACAACAGCTCAAACATCCCCCCTTTTTCCGCGGTATTCCTCCGCCCGATTGAGGTAACCTTATAAGCCAAAACAACTTGACATTTCCCCTAAGTCTCTTGTTTAGGATTCTGACATCATTCTACGTCTAAAGGCATAAGCCCACAATAATTAAAATTAACCCTAAGGTTAATCTCTGGATTTGCGTGTGCATCTTGCTTGTTTGCTGTTCTGTTTTCTCTGTCATACTCTGTCTTTTGTGATCAATAAGTTGATAAATATACTCAACGTTGCTAAAAATCAAATTAGCAGCCCTTTGTATCTTCTTATCCTAGATTTTTGACACCGGCATCGGTTAAGGGACCGACGTCGTTTCCCCGTGACCGACACCGGTTAGTAAACCGATATCGGTTACTGTCTCCATCAGCCCCTGACAAACCAGCAACTTGCCAAATTCATCATTCTGGGTTTGTTTTTGTTCTTGATAGATTGAAACTTTCTTTGTGACTGTGTCCATGGTTGTTATCACTCGAAAGCAAGCCGCCGCCATGGTTTCACACGCTTGCTCTGTTTCTTTGCCTGAATCACCCCCTTCACCTTCTATGGGGAATCCTACTGATACTAGTGAGGTTCCTAAAATTCCTGTGGGAGATAAGGACTTTGCCAAGTTTCTGGATGCTAATTCCAGTGCTGTACAATACTATTTGTCTCATACCCCTGACCGTACACCTGATGGTCAGCTCCTTGTAGGTATGCCTATCAGTATAGCTGCTCATTTAGCTCCCACTCCTCCTGATAATACCGCCTTGCTTCCTGCATCTCTAGCCCCGTCTCCCAATCCGACAGCTGCAGAGGTTCATACGACCCCGATTAGCTTTCCTTTTGTTAATCTTGGACCCCACGTTTCGTTACCACCAACTGCCCCTACCTCATCTCTTTTGCAGACTGCTCCATTCATGACTTGCTCTCTGCCACCTATCCACACGAGCTTTCCTTCTCAAGCTCCGCCTACCTTTTCATTCCCATACACGTATCCAGTAACCTCAACACCTTATATGGGACATCCCTATTCTGGTGCACCATCATCTCATCCAACCACTGATTTCATCAAACAAATGATGGACAAAATGCAAAATTTGGAGGCTTCGGTTTCGGGAAGTCGTAGCGCCTTGACATACGAACAAGTTTGTCGGGAGCCCATTCACCCTTCTGTCCCCCTTCATTCATATCCTCCTCAATGGGAGTTGCCGAAATTTACTCGTTTTAATAGTAAAGAGGATCCTCAACAACACTTGCGATCATTTAGACATGCTTGTTATTTGATTGCCCATAATGACGCCTTGTTACTCCGCACCTTCCCTATGTCTTTATCAGGACCCACCCTGGAGTGGTACAGTGCTTTAACCCAGCACTCGATCTTCTCTTTTAACCAACTAGCCCAATCTTTCTTGGATCATTTCTCCATTAACATTGCTAAGAAAGTATCTATCACCGACCTTTATGCCATCCGACAATTTGAGGACGAATCTATCGCAGATTTCGTTGGACGATGGCGGGGCCTTATCAACCAACTTACGTATGCCTTGCCTCAAACCGAACTTATCGAACTCTTTACGCGGGCCTGTGCTAAGCACATCTCCCCTACCCTCCAAATCCAAACTTTCCGTACATTCGACGAGGCCTTTACTATGGCTCGAAAATTAGAAATTCGAGCCTTAGAGGAAGAGAAATTGCGGTTTGCAGCAACAAGAACTCCACTTTCCGAACCCCGATTCTACCAATAAACCAAATACCACCACTCCTCACGCGTCCACCTCTTCTAAATCAAAGGAGCTGTCCACGCGGTGATGGTCAAATCCCAACCACCGTCCAATACTCCACCAAAAACCACCTATAAATACAAAGCCGAACCCATCAACTACACTCCCTTGGGAGAAACCTATGGTGTCATCTTGGAAAAATTGCTAAAAGCAGGAGCCATTACCTTACCTCCTGTTAAACCTCATTCCGGTTTTGATTCCACTCGCGCCATACCTTCCTGGTACAAAGAAAATGACTTTTGTAACTTCCACCGCGTGAAGGGACACAGTCATGAAAACTGCAAGATGTTGAAAAACATAGTGCAGGAAATGGTTGATGCGGGGGATATAGCCCTCGATAATCCTAACACCCCTGCTAACCGAAATTTGAAAATTTTCAACAAGCCATTCCCGAATCACTCGCCCAACAGTAACGTCAACCAGGATATCTTAGCCGAGGAGAGTGTTCATGAGATCCATGCAGTATTCGATACCCAGCCAAAAGCCTCTATCGAGAAAATTTTGAATCAAGCCTCTTCACTAACACAGGAGCCCGAACCTCCTTTACCACCATCAAGCCAAAGCGTAATCGTTCCTTTACCCATAGAAGAGTTAACTGCCCAGGCTTCCCTTCCCATCAATGAGTCTTCTTACACCACATCCCTACAAGATTGCGAGCGGATGCTATCTAATTTATCTATTTCCCAAACGTCCCCTTCTAGCACTCTTGCTACACAAGAGGAAGGCTCGCCACTCCTTTTGACATCCTTAGACGAGAAATCTCTTACACTAACATCACCACATTCTTTAAACGTGACAGACCCTCTCCAACATGCCCTTCTGCCTATTAGTCCCTCATCACCTAAATCTTTTCAACGACCAGTCGACCTCTTAACATCTATTGATACAGTGCCTCATCTACCCCCTGTATCACTCCCACAGTGGACTGGAATTACAACCCACCTTTCTTCCGTACCAAAATTACAAATCACACCTGGAGACTGTCATTCCACAGAAGATAGACAGGCCCTATGGGAACGTTTGAGTACCCCTTTTTCTACTCAAATGCAAATGACTGATCCTGATGTCTCCACCATCTACCCGAAGTGCTTACAGAAGCTTAAAATGCCCCTGTTCTCGCCTTCACCCCCTCACCTCTACCAAATGCCCCGTCCACTTCTATCAACTTAACCAGATCTTCCCCTACGCTTGGGACCTCACCAATGCCCAGTCTAACACACCCGCCTAAGCGACTCGATCTATCCAAAAATAAATCCGTTCCGCCACCTAGGAGACGAACGCAATCCGGGCCTCTATCACAATTAAAACCCTCATCGTCACACCCACCTTCCATATTGGGACCTCATCCCTCCACATTACACCAATATATCATACCTCCTTTGTTTTCTGCAAAACGACCTACGCCTTCTACACCTATCTGAGGAGATCAAAGGGTATCACAACATCGTTACCCCGCGTATCCGGTCCACCTATCAACCCTAAACCAATCCCATCATCAAAGGATTTATTTTCTGTCACTCCCCTTTCTCCGTGGTTGTTTCCCGCTACCACGCTATCTGTAGCCTCATCATCTAACCAGCTGAACGTAACTTCTGTGTCCAAGAAACCACGTTTAGTGAAAAAACATGTCAAAGCACCCCCGACTAAACCACCACATGCACGAACCAACCACGCCCAAACATTACCAAAACCCGCACAACCAATACCTTCATCCGATTTTGACCCCCTCAAAGGATCTTACGCCAAAATCCTTGCTATGTTGGTGGAGAATGCGACCATTTCCCTACCTCCACTTAGACCTTATGACCCGTCTAAACCCCGACCTATGGATTACGATGAGTCTAAAATCTGCGCTTATCACCGCACACCAGGACATGATGTGGAGGGATGCAAAGCTCTAAAAACCATCCTTCGTCAGTCACCTCTCCCGGATAGAAAGATTAAGAAAGACAACTTACGAAGGGAAAGACCTCTAGCGTCAATTCCCTCTACTATATCATCTATCCCGCCTCACCAAGATCTATCATTATTACAACCCCACCTCTTGAAGACCATGAATTATCCCAACCATCTTCCTCATCTCAGATCTACGAGATTAATATGATTAGTGTCACTACTCGAGGACAGAAAAACAATGGGAAAGCGAAAGAAAACACACCTGCGGCATCTCTTTCTCCTTCAACCATCCCGATTACACCACCACCTAAAGTGGTTATTCGCGGACCCACCTATCCCGTCTCTAATGGAGTTGCCCACCGAACCATGATCAAACAGCTTCATCAATCGCCCGTAAAAATGACACTATATGATCTCATTCGGACTTGAATCTCATCGACAAGCTCTCGTTGAGATCCTTGGGATAGAGGTTTTACCAACGAAACCCCGCCCGTGGCCTCCATTCTAACACCCAATCACGTTTCCTCTCTTACCAAACAATCCATCTCCCCACCACTTACGTCTCAAAACAACAAAGCGCTGCTGAGTTAGTTTCTCGGAAGATGAAATTATCGACTTTGGTGCGAAGACCACGACCTGCCCTTTTCATTTCCGCTTACGTCCGAGACATTCGAGTACGTCGGGTTATGATTCTGGGCGCTAGCCTAAACATCATCTCTTCAAAAGCCTTCCAACAAATGAACATCCCTTCTAGTTGCATGTGTGCCAACCCCATCATGTTGCGATCATTCAATGACGCTATTACTTCTACCTTAGGCACCGTGATCCTCAACATTCGCGTAGGCCCACGTATTTTACCCGAACTCTTCTATGTCCTTGAAGGAGAGTTCGATATAATATATTCTTTGGGTTGTCCTTGGATCCGAGCCATGGGATGCGTTCCTCAACATTACATCGATGCATAAAATTTGAGTACGAGGGAAGTCCTACACCTTTGTAAAAGCTGATCCTCCCCCTTCAAAACTTGCAATATGTTATACCACCCAAACGATGTGCTTATACCAATTAAGACACCCATACATTCAACCCAACCATCCTCTTCAAATGTACCTCAACCATCCACCTCAACCGCACCTACGCCTTCAACGATGAAACCACCGTCGCACAAACCACTTCTCTTCCCGCAGCTAACATCCCAACCTCCGACCCCTTAGTAGATGTTTTTCATCGCCTCACGCTGGGGGAGTACCGCCTATATAACGTTAGTTCTTTCCCTACCCCGCAGGAGTATGGACAATTACATGCGCATCCCACCTACGACCGTCGCGTGGGGGAGGTAATCTCTTACGGACCACCCCATTGCCGCACTAACCTAACGTATGGGGGTGTTGACGCATCCTCCATTACCCCTGAACCTCCTCTTGGTGTGGTTCCCTTCCAATCCGATTTTCAATACTTGACAAATCGTCATTTCGCCCTCACCTTCTTGACTCGCTGTGCGTGGAAAGGCTTTGGTTTTGGCCTTTACGAACAAGGCCGACATACACTCATTCCCGTGACCACACGCAAACATAATGATCGAAGTGGTCTCGGTTTTTCCGAAACACCTACACAGGAGACACCTCCTGTCAGCTGTATCCTGGAAGAGGAAGGCGTCGCCCCGAACCATCATCACCCACTTTGCCATCATCTCCCACAGAATCGATGGACCCTGAATCTATCCCTCCTAACTTTTTTTTTTCATAAATGCTATCTTCATAGGTCCTCTCACTTATCAACGCGATAATGAGGACCCATCTTCTCTTCCCCTTCTGTATCCAGACATGATCGAAGAGGATTCACCTTTGATTAATGTTGTTGAATGCCAGGATGACGACTCCATCCTCACTTACCTAGGCGCGGATGATTCTTATATTCAACGCGCCTTACCATCTGAAACCCAAACTATGCTGAACGAATCTACTATAGAAATCAACATCCACACGGAGGAAGATCCTCACATAGTGAAGATTGGACAATCCCTTAACACATCAGAACAAGCCGCCTTTTCTACCTTTCTCCGTGCTCGCAACCAAGCTTTCGCATGGTCTTACGCTGACATGCCAGGAATTGATCCTACCATTGCCGTCCATAACATCACCCTAAACCCCGATTCCAAACCAGTCAAACAGAAATTGAGAAAAATGCATCCACGCATTGCTCTCTTGGTCAAAGAGGAGCTCCAACGACTCCTTTCTGTTTCCTTCATCTTGCCTATTGACTATCCTCAATGGATTTCTAACATCGTACCTGTCACGAAAGCAACAGGGGGACTTCGGATATGCACAGATTTCCGGGATCTTAACCTTGCTTGCCCCAAGGATGACTTCCCCCTCCCAAGTATTGATCAACTTGTTGATCTCACTGCGGGCCATGAAATGCTTTCTCTCATGGATGGCTTTTCAGGATACAACCAAATTTTGGTTGCCCCTGCCGATCAACACAAAACTGCCTTCATAACTCCTTGGGAACCTTACATTATCGTGTCATGCCATTTGGCCTTAAGAATGCTGGTGCTACCTATCAGCGGGCTATGACCTACATTTTCCATGACATTATGCATACTATCCTTGAAGACTATGTCGACGATCTTCTCGGCAAGTCTAAACATCGTAGTGAACATCTCGATGTTTTAACCATTATTTTGATGCTTTGTTACAATATTCTCGTCGCCTTCAACCGAAGAAATGTGTCTTTGGTGTTCTTTCGGGAAAACTTCTTGGCTTTATCGTCTCTTTGCGTGGCATTGAGGTCGATCCATCTAAAGTAAAAGCTATCCTAGAAATGCCCCCACCCAAAAACCTCAAACAATTGCGTAGTTTGCAGGGTAAACTTCAATCCATCCGGCGTTTCATCTCCCAACTCTCGGATCGATGTCACCCTTTTCATCACCTTCTAAAAAAGGACGTTGCCTTTCAATGGAGTGAGGAGTGTCACCAAGCCTTCGAAGCTCTCAAAACGTATCTCTTGCAGCCACCCGTGCTTATCCCACCCCAGGACGACCGCCCTTTCTACCTTTATCTTTCCGCCACTGACCATGCTATAGGAGCTATGCTCGCACATCGAGACTCGGCACGCCGAGAGCAGGCCGTTTATTATATAAGTCGTACCCTCGTGGATTACGAGACTAGGTATACACATGTAGAAAAATTGTGCCTGGCCCTATCATTCGTCGCCACCAAACTCCGACATTACCTCCTGAATCACAAAACTTTCGTCATCACCAACACAGACCCCATTCATTATATGTACGCCAAACCACACCTAAACCAACGCATCGCTCGATGGCTCATGCTCCTCGCCGACCTTGACCTTGAGTTTATACAACAGAAATCAATCAAAGGACAAACTCTTGCAGACCAACTTGCGGAGGCCCCTCTACCTGGGGAACAATTTACCAATTTTACCTTCCCCGACGAACTCATCGCCACTCTTTCGCTCGGAGAAGAGTCGTATCAAATGACCCTCTTCTTCGATGGATCTAAGTGCCAGCGTGGCGGAGGAGCCGGCGTTGTTCTCATCCCTCTTGACGCTGAACCTATGCCTCTTTCATTCCGGCTTGATT
This sequence comes from Taxus wallichiana var. yunnanensis, assembly GCA_018340775.1. Lineage (NCBI taxonomy): Eukaryota > Viridiplantae > Streptophyta > Pinopsida > Cupressales > Taxaceae > Taxus > Taxus wallichiana. Next base: position 345,633,655 of record CM031235.1, on the reverse strand, counting down.
TCCCCTGCACTAATAATACAGCGGAATACGAGGCCCTTGTTCTAGGTCTCCAAGTTGCGATACACTTAGGCATCAAATCTATCAATATCTTTGGTGACTCTCAATTGGTAGTCAATCAAGTTATGGGCATCTACCAATGTAAAAACGAGGAACTTCAGAAGTACAAACACCACGTGGAGTCACTTCTAGCCTTATTTACTCACTATTCTATCCAAACCATTCCCCGCTCCACTAACAAATTTGCGGATACTATGGCTTGCTTAGCCTCGCAGATTCCCGCCGCACCAACTGACTGAATTATTCGTTGTGGTCCAAAGAACTTTTGCACCATCCTATTCAACCCCGGTAGTTTGCATGATAAATAAATACCGTGTCTACTAATTCGCGAGGATACAGTACCACCAATTTCACGACTACCTTACAATCTCGGTTCTCCCACATGACCTTACTAGTAACGGAAAACGTGCTTTTCTTAAAAGTGTTTCGCGTTATGTTGTCATGGGAGGACTCCTCTATAAACGTGGCTTTGATGGCATCCTACTTCGTTGTCTAACCGGCGCAGAGGTCACCTATACCATCCAACAAGTACACGATGGGATTTGTGGTGGACATTTTAGTGGCCTTGCCGTGGCTAAACGAATCCTTCGCCTAGGTTATTATTGGCCTACTCTCAATAACGACTGCTACGAATATGTTAAGCGTTGTGTTATGTGTCAACAACATGCCAATCTTCAACATACTCCTAGCCACCCGCTACAAGTCGCTCGTGATCTTTGGCCTTTCTCACAATGGGGTTTAGACCTTATTGGTGAGATTCACCCGACCTCTTCACAACGTCACCGTTGGATAATCACAGCGACCGAATATTACACAAAATGGGTGGAGGCCATCCCACTCATTTCAATCAAAAAAGAAAAAATTGTCGAATTCATTAACCATCACATTATCTGTCGTTTTGGTATTCCTCATCGCCTAATAACAGATAATGGTAAATCTTTCAAAAACAAGTTGTTACAAAACCTTTGTGACAACTTTGGTATCAAACTTAGTTTCTCATCGCCTTACTATCCACAAGCCAATGGTCAGGCTGAATCTTCTAATAAAACTCTAACCAAAATCCTCATGAAAGTTGTCAATGAATCTGGAAGAAATTGGCACGATCACATCCCCTTTGCCCTTTGGGCTTATCGTACTAGCATTCGTACCTCTACTAATGCCACACCTTTTTCTTTGGTATATGGTACCGAGGCTGTTTTGCCTCTCGAAATACAAATACCCTCCCTTAGAATATCTCTTCAGGATATTCTCACCAACGATGATTTCCGCCAAGAGCGGTTAGCCCAATTGGAGCTTCTTGACGAACGTCGTCTTACAGCTCTTGATCACCTTCAAATCTATCAAAAACGCATCAAGCGTGCTTATGATAAGCGACTTCATGAGCGTACCTTTAAGGTTGGTGATCTTGTCCTCAAAGAGAATCAACATGTCACCAAACTAGAAAAGAGCAAACGTGGAAAATTTGCTCCCAATTGGATTGGGCCTTATATAATCACTCACACCTATGGATCAGGCACTTATCGTTTAGCTTAAGCAATGGTAAACTGAGCTGAACCCTTAATGCCTTACATCTTCACCCATTCTCTTTGTTGAATCTAGTGTTATATCACTTCTTATCTACCTACCTGCTCATCCCTTGAGCTCATTTACCGCTACATACACTTTGTTTTCTATATCTCTAAATAAAATCGAAATCACTTCGCACCTCCCCTTGATAATGCCTTCCCCTTTTTTAGTCTAGTCCATGACTTCAAAGTATTAAAATAAGCCGTATTCTTATGGGATTTTCTTGAGTCAAACTTCCTACTAAACTAGATGCTTCACGCCAAAAGAACATCTAGTCATCTAAAATTAAATATAGACTGCTCCCTCGAAGGACAGCTATATGCCAAACTATTGCTGCTACTATAAATAGACTGCTCCCCTGAAGGACAGCTATGCACTAAAATCATCTCTGCTACTATAAATAGACTGCTCCCCCGAAGGACAGCTATACACAGTCAGCCTTTATCAGAAGCTTCTCGCATTGATCAGCTTCGTGAAGACCTCAAGAATAAAACAATCAATATCCCTTGTAGACTTCCCGCATCGATCAGTCTACATTCAATAAAATAAAAGCCTCATACAAAAGAACTTTTTGGGTCATGGACTTGTCTATTTAGGGTAGGTTCTCTTTCGTTATAACAAGTTCTTTGTACCTCAGCTATATCATCCACATCACCTCACCATTTGTTTCAACTCAAGGGACGTAACGTACACCTGATATATTGTGATCATACAACTCTTTTCAACTATGGACTTCTCGTCTATACACGGCACTTAGGGCTTCAGGCTCGTTCTACGTTGTGTGGTTTGTTTAGCTCTTTTCACCTACGGAGCACTCTTTCCGCTTTGCCTCGCATCTAGAATTGTGTGTTGATCTTAATCAGGACACTATTCCCTACTACTTGGGTATGCTAACCTTTGCTTTACCTATACCTACACCAACAACATTACCCTACCAACATCAAATTTTTACCAAACGACAAATTGCCTAAACCATACCAAATTGCCTAAATTCACCCCTCACGATCCTGAGGAGAACTACATCGGTCTGAGGCCCCTCCTTGCTTTGTGCAATGGGCTATGTAGGCAGCACTTCGGAGACATGGGGTCTCCCAAGGTTAGCTCGACCATCCCCTACCATAACCTATCCTGTGTGGTGAATATAAATATTTTTGTGTATTTCTATTTAATCACAGTCCTCTTTATCCTTTTTTCAAAACACCGAAAATCAAAACACAAACAATCTTATTATTATCGTAACTTAAATCAACATACATATTCAGTTTTATTTAGATGTTAAACAAATACATCTTCTCTATCATCGACACGCAGGTCGGCATCCTTATTTATTCTTATACCTTGCTAACATGTACTCAGACCATCACGCCTCATCCCGAACTAGGTGATGATCGTGATCGTCGACCCCTCTCGCCGGGCCTCTCTGTCCTCAAAGGTACCACGGCTATTGGTACTGCCCACTGATCTGCCAATCTCTCCTGTAACATATGAATACACCCTCTCGCATGGAGAACTCCAGCCTCTAGTCTCGCCGCCCGTGACTCCGCAACCACTAACAATCCTCTTGTCTCATTCACCTGCGTTTGGAGCTGCTGAACCAAACGCTGCAGACGATCCCTCTCTGCTATAATCACCGCTATGTCAGGGCGCTCACGTACACCTCGCAGTTCTGCTATCCACCATAATCTATAGGCCTCTGTCATTCCTGCATCCATTACACTGCGATTGGCAGCTATCTCCTCGGGCCCTTACGGAGGTGTTGGGTAGGGGTGGTGAGAATGCCTCGGCATCGATCCTCATATATGGTCTATAAGCTGTGGTATGTCTGCACAAATCAAATTGTCGCGCACGCGATCTATAGGAATCCTCTCATATTCACTGGCACTGTGCCCCGCGATCCACCTCAATCGCTCTACACCTCTCAACTCTCTCGGCTATGTTCTCGGTTACCATATAGTTCCCGTAGGCCTCCAACAGAGATATCCGCAATCGTCACCTCTCCCATACACACTGTAATACTCAATGTCACCCGGCACGGCCTGAGATCTTGCCTCTTGTTCTGTCTGGACCCATCGTCGGAATCCCAACCTCTGTACTCCGGTCTCTCCTGCCTGGATGGATCGGCCTATTGGTCGCACACAAACAATGTGCTCATAGGCCCAACAGTGTAATAAGTATGAGCAATCCAACGTTGTCCTGTGACTTCGCCTACAAGCCCATAAACCCCTGTATAGCTCCGCCAAATATGCAGGTGCCCATGCAAAAGTCACGTTCCTTTCTATCATCTCCCAAATAACACCCATCAATGCCTTTGGAAATCTTCCCCCTTCTGCCCTCGGTAACGCATAATACCCTACCGCTATCATTAAAATCACTGCTAACCTTGTCTCCTCAGGGTGTGCTGCATACATTACCCCATATGTGAATGACAAACCTCGCTGTGTTAAGTCCCGTGCATATGGACCAAACACTTCTGTTATCGCTCCCCGTGCCGCGCTAGGTAGTGCCTGATATACTGGTTCTCCTATAATAGGGAGTCTCAAAATCCAAACACATCTTCCAATGTTACTGTCATTTCACCTGTTGGCAGATAGAAGGTATTTGTCTCGGGATTCCATCTCTCAATCAGCGCCTGTAACATACCATGGTTACGTGTGATTCGTGAATAATAACGGATTCCACTTAACCCCAAACGATTTATCAATGTCCATTCCGCTGGTGTTACATCCGCTCGGATTCGCGACAACAGCGCTGGCACACTATCATTCATCCTCAACCCTGCCTCTGCCTGCATACACCAAAACAACAAACAACCATTCAATCCATTAGGGTCTTTTTCAAACATTCTGGAAATTTCTCCAGTAACCGGTACCGGTTATACATAACCGATATCGGTTGAATAACCGATACCGGTTCTCCCTAACCGCTACCGGTCACTGTCAATTTTATACACCTTCCCTAAAAACAACCACCTACGACAATAATTTGCTCGTTTATTCGTTTTTATACATACAAACATACCTGGAACCCCTGATTGCCTACCCTGTAACACTTACCTCACCTGCAACCCTTGTTATCATGTTTTCTTTCTCATATCTACCCACCTACTCTCCCCCATCTTATTCACGAAACATGCAGTAGTCAAATCACAAACAAAACAATACCTCTTGGGTTGCAGCAGCTTGAGGTGGCCCTTGTCTTCCCTCATGTCCTTGCCTGCTGGATGCTTCTCCTCGTTCTGCCATGATCACCACCCTTTTCAACTTTGTCTTTCTGCCTTCTGAACCTCGGATCACATTTACTTTCCTTGTCTCTTTTCTCCTTCTCACCCAAATCTCTCATGCAAATACCTGTCTCAGTCGTCAAAAAGCGTCGCGTTCGCGTATTTAACCTCTTGCATGGCTCTAAAATTAAAACTTAAGTTGCCACCCTAGCTTTTCTATTTTTAGAAAAGCTCATACCTAAATAACCGGTATCGGTTACTTAACCGATATCGGTCTATTAGATACCGATATCGGTTCCTTAACCGATATCGGTTACACACCTACCTTTTCTCAACAGCGTTCTTTTCTTCATTTCTCACCTAAATTTTTGTCGCGCCCGCCTCTTTTCCTGCATAAACCACACAATTTACCACATTTTGTTCATCCACCACATATAACATTACATTTTCATTAAATATCATTTATTTTACACAAATACACAAACCATCAACTACGGATATCAAGAAACTATCAATCTATACATCATTTGGATCCAACTCATCAGTTACATATATCACAATGTCACAAAACCACCAATTCATCACATAACCTGACATTCATATATACGTACAAACAAACAAAAACATCAGCATCATCCATCTATCAACATGTCAATTAAACTCATCACACATTCTATCTATTACCAGCCATTAACCACATATTTCAACACATTTTGAACACTGCATGTGGATCAAAACATCGTCTCTATATATATACAAATTTTCAAAAATACAATGTGCCCTACATCGGGGCCTCTGTGATCTCATACAATACCAAAGCCGGCACGCAGGCCGCAATACCTACCAAAAATCTCGACTCGGCTCGCAGGCCGGTCTCTCATATCAAAAATATACTCGGCTCGCAGGCCGGTATCAAATATACAACCCGTACTCGGCTCGCAGGCCGGTATATAATAAATAAATGAATCAAAACAATGAATAAGTGTAGGCACGCAGGCCTCTATCAATACAACCGGTTCGCAGACCGGTGCCCATGTCCCTATACAAAACCATGTCGGGGATCTATCAGCTCTCCCCACCGCCCTCGGCACCTCTCCCCGCTGGTCCCTGTGGTGCCTCTCGCCTCCTGCCTGTCACGGACACGCCAGCTGTGGCTGCTCCTCCCTGAGATCTCTGGCTGTGCGAGGTCTCTGCTCTATGAGCTGCATATGCCTGATACTCGACTCCGGTACTATCAAGAATATCCTGATAATATCGGGCCTCTGCTCTCACCTCCATATAGCGATCTCGCGCCACGGAAGGAACTGGGGCTGGTCCCCTGGCACCTAACACCAATACCCCCGAGCACGTACTGCACTGTGGCCATGATGGTATCTTTGCCGCATTTGTGTTCTTTCTTTGTACGTCTTGCTCGTACTGCACTGCACAATACACTGGCCGTATGTTCTTTGGTGGTGGCATTTGCTGTGCACAATACTGAGCACAGCTGAGCTAGCTAGCCGCCTGTAAGACCCCTATCTGTGCCTGTGCAGCAGCCAACTGTCCCTGTAATAGCTGCACCTGCCCCCGGAGCTGATCTCTCTCTGCCGTAACTGCAGCCAAGTCTGGCTGCGCAGGCGGTACTATCCTCGCTGCTCTCTGCCCAGCCCACCATACCCTGTATGCTCCCGTGCACCCGGCATCATCCACACCCTCACCTGCTGGTCTCTCCGCTACCCAGTCTGGATCCCAAGGCTGTGGCGCTGGCAGTGGGGCCTCTACATCATCCCTCCTGTACTGAGGGAAGGGAGGTGGCTCGTCCTGTCGCAGCCCCATCTGCCTGCGTACCCTCTCTAGGGGTATCCGCTCGTACTCTCCCGGCCTCCGTCCTGCTATCCAGAATGTATACTGGATCAGGCGCAGCTGTACGCGGGCTCCTCTGCCAGGCTGGTGACCTCTGTAGGGTCTCCATACAATGTCTACTGCTGTAAGGCCCTCTAGCAAGTGTCTATAATAGACCACATCCCGACCTGCAACAACTGCTCGTGGCTGGCCCACGACCCCCAACCACCTCTGAAAGCCATATCGGTATACGACCTGTGGCCCTGGCTGCTGGGGTAGCCCTACTGGCCTGATGCATACGATGTGCTCGTATGCCCAACAGTGCAACAAAAATGTAGAACAAATACCAAATCGCCTCCTCCGGCGATAGCCCCATAACTCCTGTATAATTGCACGGATACACTGCTGGTGCCCATGTAAAACAGTGTGCTCCTCTACCATCTCCGGCAGCACCCCATCAATGCCGTGGGAGGCGGCCTCCCTCACGAATCCGGGAGGCGAAGCGGGTGATCCCTATCATCATCAACATGGTAAGCCGTGTCTCGTATGCGTGTGCGCGGTACATATCACCATATCCAATGCTCGCGCTATGATACGTAAGAAGCGCGGCTGCATCCCCAAAAACCTGCAGTATGCTATCCATGGCAGTCTCTGAATCTACCTGGAAAACGGCCTCTCCCTCGATCGGTAGCCGCAGGATGCGATACACATCCTCTAATGTGACGGTCATCTCCCCGGTCGGCAGATGGAACACATTGGCCGCCGGATCCCATCTCTCGATGAGGGCGACCATCAGACTGTGATCTCTCTCTATCGCTCTGTACCTCTGGACCCCGCCGAGTCCCACCTCGCGCATGATGGCCCAATGCGCCGCAGATATGTGTGGCCTCATCCGACTCAATAGTGGAGGCATCCTATCACGCATCGTCAACTGCTGACGTGCCTGCAAAACCAACCCACATTCTTAGACCCACTCTTTATTATAACATCTACTTTACCATCTAAACCCCCTTTTGTAACACCCAAAACCTAGCCCCTAAACCCCCAACCCACACCCTAAACCAACCCAACCCAACCCACACCCTAAACCAACCCAACCCAACCCACCCACTCAACCACCCAACTCACAACAATCCCCCAACCCACACCCTAAACCAACCCAACCCAACCCACACCCTAAACCAACCCAACCCAACCCACCCACTCAACCACCCAACTCACAACAATCCCCACCCAACTCAACTCAACCCAACCCACTCAACCACCCAACCCACAAAAACCTAGCCCTAAACCCCCAACCCACACCCTAAACCAACCCAACCCAACCCACACCCTAAACCAACACAACCCAACCCAACCCACACCCTAAACCAACCCAACCCAACCCACCCACTCAACCACCCAACTCACAACAATCCCCCAACCCACACCCTAAACCAACCCAACCCCACCCACACCCTAAACCAACCCAACCCAACCCACCCACTCAACCACCCAACTCACAACAATCCCCAACCCACACCCTAAACCAACCCACCCACTCAACCACCCAACTCACAACAATCCCCACCCAACTCAACCCAACCCACCCACTCAACCACCCAACCCACAAAAACCTAGCCCCTAAACCCCCAACCTACACCCTAAACCAACCCAATCCAACCCACACCCTAAACCAAACCAACCCAACCCAACCCACCCACTCAACCACCCAACCCACAACAATCCCCCACGACCCCCAACCCCACCGATACCGGCCGATGCGAGACCGACACCGGTTTCGCTCAAACACAACCTTACCTTTTTTTCGACCGATGCCGGTCGCCTAGTGACCGACATCGGTCACTGTCTCCTGCCCGAGCCGAACCCCCGCGCGGCCCCCAAAAACCATTTTTCACCTATTTTTACCCATCTACCCACCCAAACACCCCCAAATTTTACACACCTAGCCGCCTTACCCTATCTTACCTATCTACCCTCTCTCTTTTTCAAATTACGTCTATTTTACTCCTCATTTCCTAAAACAACTAAATTCCTACCCAAACCCCCAATCTCACTTAATACAACCAAATGCATAAAATAAAGAGTTTAGAACCTACCGGTACGACGACACGTCGTCGTGGTGGGATGGGTGGTGGCGGTCCAGCTGGTCCAGCCCCTCCAGCCTCCCTCGCCTGTGCCATGGCTCCAATCCTGATCTGCTGGGTCCCCGGCCAATCACCTGCTGCCTCCTCAACTATTCGGGCCCACTATCAACTCTCTCCGCCAATCAAATAGCTCCACCTCACTCAATACCCCTCCAAATAAACTCTCCACGTCAGACAAGTCAATTTGGATTGCAAATAACAAAAGTGACAATGACAGGCCGTATTTTTCTTTTTATAGGTTTTTCGACCTTAACCGATGTCGGTTTCTTTTTTGCCCTAAGAAACCGGTATCGGTCCCTTAACCGATATCGGTCATGCGGAATCGACATCGGTTTGATACCCAACTTTCACCCCATTCTTTGCCGTTCTTTACTCCTTGCCTCTTTTTCACCAATATCGCCTCTGTCCACCTTTGCTGCACAACATTTGTTCACTGCTCCGGCCCGACCTAAGGCCTCAACCTACCAATTGGCCCGACCCAAGGCCTCGCCCTACCTATTTGGCCCGACCCAAGGCCTCAACCTACCGGTGGCCGACCCGAGGCCTCGCCCTACCTATTTGGCCCGACCCAAGGCCTCAACCTACCAATTGGCCCGACCCAAGGCCTCAACCTACCAATTGGCCCGACCCAAGGCCTCAACCTACCAATTGGCCCGACCCAAGGCCTCAACCTACCAATTGGCCCGAGCCAAGGCCTCGCCTACCTATTTGGTCCGACCCAAGTCCTCAACCTACCAATTGGCCCAACCTAAGGCCTCGCCCTACCTATTTGGCCCGACCCACGGCCTCAACCTACCAATTGGCCCAACCCAAGGCCTCAACCTACCCGGTGGCACGACCCAAGGCCTCGCCCTACCTATTTGGCCCGACCCAAGGCCTCAACCTACTTATTTGGCCCGACCCAAGGCCTCGCGCCTACCAATTTGGCCCGACCCAAGGCCTCACTCTACTGGGTTATGGTCGACCCAAGGCCACAACCCAACAACTTGGCCCGACCCAAGGCCGTATCACTTCCATACCATACCCACAATCAACGTTTTATTTTATACATCCATCATGTACCTTGTGTTCAATCGAGCTCACCTGTTCGTGTTTTAGCATGATTAGGGTCCTTGACTTGATCTGTCGACCAGCTTTGCCCAGACCTAGACCGTGACGTTTATCTCAACCAAACCAACCATTTGAGTACCGCCGAACATGCCTAAACGCGTTCACTGTACCTTACCCGTTATATACCCGGAGCTACTTCTATGCCTTGGATACCAGGATTATATCACCCTTGTTTGGATAAACTATCGACCTTTGCCTATACATCATTTGGTTTGCTCGTCAAATCATATACCCTAGTCATACTGTTGCATTTCAACATGCGTCTGCTTCCTTGGACCTTCCCTACCACCTTACCATCCTCTCTACAACATGTACCCTTTATCAACCCTATCCCTGATTTCCCGTTCACTCCATCGGTGATAGATTTGAGGGGGATTACCTATATCCTTAACATGAGAAACCACTTCATATTATTGTTTGTGACTTTAACAAAATAAGCTACACGACAATAAGGGGCTAATGTAGACACCAAATTCATGTCTTACGACCCCTTGTGACCCGCATCCCATTTCACAACCTAACCTCATTACCTAAACCTTACACAATTATTTATTAATTACCTCATAATTGATAAATCCACATCGCCTTACCCGCCACCTCACTTGGCCACCTCACCATGACCTAGCCCTAACCCTAAACTAACCTAATTAGGACCCATGACTTGGTCTAGACTCACATCCATAACTAATGCCTCCTTACTCGCACCAAAAGCCGACCTTCTAGCCACTTGACCAAGCCATGGCCGATCTCTCGGGAGAAAAGCAGGGAAGGTGGGCTATTTTACTAAAAATAGCCTACTTTTTCCTAACCGATGCCGGTTCCTACTCGACCGCCGTCGGTTATGCAACCGCCATCGGTTCCCTGTAAATGGGCTCCCCAAACCAAAACAACGGATCGGAATTTCATTTTGGAGATCAGTCGAAGGATTTCTGGATCAACAGAGAGCATTGCGGCGAGAGCGAGTCGGATCTTCACTTGACCAATCGGGACGAGTGAAAATACTAGACGTGTTTACAGAAAGGAGATCAACTTGCACCTTCGTAAAAACCAGTAAGTTACATCTTGCATGTCCTCCATTATAACATTTCTTATGCTTTTGGAATTACAGTCCTCCCAAATCCGTTTCTGAATCCATTATCCAACGTACCATTGCCTCTAACTGTCATTCTTTTGCTTCTAACCATCCCATTTCCTAATACTATCCAAAAACCAGCCATTACAAACACCACAACCAGCCCAGAAGATCCTAAAACCCACCGGTATCGGTTATCAGTAACCGGCATCGGTTATAGGTAACCGGCATCGGTTCCTTTGATCAAAAACCAGGAAAAACAGCCTTTCCCCTACCCAGTTCAGCCAAGCAATTTAATTGATATTTTACAGTCTTTTGTGTTAATTCACGTTAGCAGGGAAACTGACCACCTTCGAAAGGAAGTTTTACATTTCCTGGGCCCAAGGCAGTTTCCTCATTTATTGTTTAATCAAATCTTGTGGTCTTGTGTTCTTATTTGCAGGTAGTCCTTCCCAGACAAAAAGGAGTTCTCCGCAGTCAACCTGATCTTTCTCTACGGTACGCGCACATCATCTCGACATTCTACAGGTATTCCTCCTAACCCTAACCTTATCTGTTTCTAAAAGGAACGAAGCATTTCCGAGTGAAACAACATGAGTGATTTCAACTTCCGATTCCATAAGACTTGGAATAGGATTAAGCGACGCTCGTAAAACCTTACGCACATAATGCATTCTTGTACTATTTGTGAGCCTTGAATAGCGATGTACTTGAGTTATGATCCAGTCCATGGGAGGGACTACACTTCGATGCTTGCAAAGTTTCCATAAGTGTAGAGAATTCTTTGATTCAGTGGAAAGATAGCTCCACGACCACCAATGCCCTTTTCTTTAGATCTTACGAATCATGACCTATCATTGCTCCTATTCCAGTAGACTCAAGCAACCATCTCAATCTTCCCTACCTCTTCAAATGACCTATTTGAAGTCAAGTCACTACTACAAAATTTTGGAAATAAGCTCATTGCAATCAAAAGGAAAAAATTTCAATAAAATCATCCATATCAGCCACAAAATCAACAATATCAAGCTAACTGTTCTCCTTTTCAAAGGAATAATCAGCCTCGAAATCAAACTACAAGTCAAGTTGCAAACGTCAGGTCCTTCAACTTTCAAAACCCTCTTGCAGCTAGCTCATCTAGAGCTATAGTACTGTTCAAAATAATCTAGTTCAAGACTATGAATTGTGTTATCCTTGCTCTCAACCTCACAATCAAAATCTTTGTCCCAATGGGGTTCTTAGCCGAGGCCCTTATGGTTCAAAGTGTATCTTCCCCTTCAGAGTTAACAAATAATTCATCTATGCAAGAAGCGTAGATCAACTACGAGCACAGAAGAATCCGCTTTGCTAAAGCGGCATGCGAAGATTTTTGTGGATTGAATATAGATTCTTTATCGGTGGCGGCAAACACTCACTCCAAAAAGAGAGCAATGGAGCCTCAACCTCTCAAAGCTGATCTAGCGTCCACTTCTCAACTTTGGGTTACAAATGAAAATTGATAAAAATGTAGGAAAGAAATCCCTAGAAACACCGGCTAGCCACGCCACAGGGAAGGATGGTTCTCTAGGCATCACGGTACCCAACAAACATTTTCCAAAGGAGGACCCCAATGCCCAAAAAAGTGTCATCAAAGTTGGAGAAATTCCCTTCAACATAGTAGAACAAATGAAGAAAACCAATCTGAGCGTTACCATGTGGGACGCATTCTCGATCCCTTCCCAAAGAAACCTATTGCGAGAAGGCTGTGAAGCAGTTTAGTACAACTAGCAGATCACCAAGCCATAGAGTGACAAATGCTACAAGTTTGTGTCAACCGAGAAGGGAAAATCATTCTTACGGCCAACAAACCACCACCATTCTACATTTCCCTGATCATTGGCGACCATCTGGTACATAATTGCATGATCGATTCTTGTGCCAGTAGCTCTGTCATGCCTAAACAAATCGTAGATGTACTAGGCATACAATATGTGCCAGTTGCAAGAGGGGTTGTTCAGCTGGATGGCACAGTTGTTAAGATTGTTGGGGTTATCAAAGGACTTCAACTTACCATCCACACATGCCCAAGCTTGTCATTCACCCAAGACATATCGGTCATTGATCTCCCTCCCCTCTTTGCCATCTGCCTATCACGAGATTTCACTGCCAAGATGGGTGGTTACCTATCATCCGATTGGTCACATATGATTCTCAAGACTCGATATGGAACCAAAGTAACTATAAGGGCAGAACCAATCTACCATAATCATGTAGAACCCTACACTGTTAGTCCCATAAATGGAAATTACACCATTGGCAATCCAGAAGAGGAAGATGTTGATCATGAACCAACCACCCTTGTTGAGGAAGTCCCTGATACTTTGCTAGATGAAGTAAGTAGAGATCATCAGTACGATCCCTACGCTGATGTATTGGTAGAAGAAGAAGCTGGTTTGCTGGTTTTGGAAGAAACAGGATTAGGTACCTACTGTATCCATGAAGAAGATACAATCATACCACAACTTGTCAAAACACCAAGTGATTCTAAAGGACTGTGGCAATTATTCTTCGATGGCTCAAGAAGTAAGAATGGATCCAGTGCTGGTGTTATGTTAATTTCTCTAGAGGGAGATAAGTACTTCTCATCTTTCTCGGTTGTAGTTCAGTTGCACTAACAATGTTGTTGAATACGAGGCTCTTGTGCAAGGAATTCAGCTAGCCCAAAGGAAGGGAATCAAGGCCCTGACTATTTTGGAGATAGTGAGTTAGTTGTTCATCAAGTTTTGGCACATAGTGCATCCAAAAATGATCTTTTAAGATCATACAAGAACCGAGTCTAGGACCTGATTGAAGATTTCGAAGCTTTTGGGATCCATGTAGTTCCTAGAGGTCAAAATCAAGATGTGGATAGGCTTGCTACAATTGGTTCACAATACAACATACCAGTTGATATCATGAAAGAAGGGCAGCAATTTGTTAAAATGGTGGTTCAACCAGCAGTCCTTGATAATGTGAGTAGTTGGCAAGTGTTCGATAGTGACAACCAAATTGTCCTCTTCCTACAAGAAGAGGTGGAGTTTGCTGCAAAAAATTAAGATAAGTTGCAGGAGTCATATGGTGAGCAAATTATCCAATTGAAAAGCAACAAGTTACCAAAAGGTTTAGTCACTTTAGAATCCATTTTCAATTTAGATGACCAAGCCAAAAGACAAAGCCCTAACATGGTGGTTAGAGAAGAATATTTTGAGGAAGTTGAAGTATCAAATGAAAAAATTCTTAAGATCGGAAAAGTGTGTACTTCTGAGGAGAAAGAAGCTTTCATTAAACTTTGTCAAGAGTATCATGACATCTTTGCATGGAGATATAAAGATCTGCGTGGTTTTGATCCAAGTCTAGCTCAACATACCATCGAACTAGATCCGAATGCTAAGCCAGTTCGTCAAAAACAGAGACCAATTAATCCCAAAATTGACCCACTAATGAGAAATGAGCTAACCAAGCTCATCGAGGCGTGTATAATTTTTCCCATCAAGCATTCCTCATGGGTAGCCAATTTGGTGCTCGTGAGGAAGAAGAATGGAGAGATCTGGTTATGTGTAGATTTAGGGATTTGAATCGTGCATCATTAAAACACCATTATCCTCTTCCATCGATGGAGCAGATCCTTCAAACGGTGGTAGGAGCTCAAAGATTTTCTTTGCTCGATGGATATTCAAGTTACAATCAAATCCTAGTCCAAGAATCCGACCAATTCAAAATGGCTTTCACTACCAAGTGGGGCACGTATGCCTACAATAAAATGCCATTCGGATTGTCCAATGTTGGGGATACTTTCCAAAGAGCCATGGACATGGCATTTAAGGGACTAATCAACGATATTATTTTGGTTTACCTTGATGATATAAGCGTATACTCTAATCATGCGAAGATCACATCACGCATCTAAGGAAAGTTTTCCAAAGGTGTAGGGAATTTGGGATTTCACTTAACCCCAAGAAATGCATTTTCACAGTACACGAGGGAAAATTGTTGGGGCATGTGGTTTCAGCGGAAGGATTATCAATCGATCCAGCCAGGATTCATTCAATTATGTCCTTATCTCTCCCAAGTCACAAGAAGGGCCTCCAAAGTTTTCTGGGAACCATAAATTTGTGCAGAGATTCATCCCTCAATTCGTGACATTGGCTAAACCAATGAAAGCCATGTTGAAGAAAAACATGCCATTCTCATGGACAAAGGAAGGATGAGAAAGCTTCAAAGCCATCAAAACAACCATTTCTCAAGCTCCCACGTTGGTGAACCCTAGGTTTGACAAAGATTTTATCCTTTATGCTTTTGCAGGTCAAGAGAGCATTTCAGGGATCCTCACCCAACAAAACAACAACCTGATGGAGCAACCAATTGCTTTCTTCAGTCAATCCCTCAAAGACTATGAGTTCAAATACTCATTCATTGAAAAGTAAGTCTTTACGGTTATTCGAGCTTTGAAGAAATTCAAGCACATGTTGTCCAACAACAAGATTCATCTGATGGTGTCTCATCCAGGTGTCAAGGAGTTTTTGTTGAACAAAGAAATGAACGAAAAGCGTCTTTGGATGGATCACGAAGGTAATGGAGTATGACTTGCTTTGTAGACATGGAATCAAAAGGTAATTAGGACGTGACACTCCTAAATACTGATGAGAATGTTGATCAAGCTGACTGGTTATCCAAAATGAAGAGTTTCCTCTTCTCGGGAACATATCCGGTAGACATGGATAAAAACCAAAGACAAACTTTCTGTCTTCAATCTATCCCATATGTTTTGGTAGATAGCGTTCTCTTTCGAAAAGATTTGAATAGCATCCTCCTTCGGTGCATAGGACTGAGCAAGTCGGTCAAGAAGATACTAGAAGAGTTTCATAATGGCCTATCTGGAGGACATTATTCCGCATGAACAACAGCTACCAAGATCATGCGTGTTGGCTACTATTGGCTGGATTTATTCAAGGATGCCCATCTTTGGGTAAGGAAATGTAAGTAATGTGCCTTTTTCACAAGTAAGCGTAAGCTGGCAACTCTTCCGCTGCATCCAATTCAAGTGGATTAACCCTTTGTTCAATGGGGGTTGGACTTCATCGGAATGATTAATCCTCCATCCAATGACGGACATAAGTGGGTCCTTACCGCAACAGAATATTTTACTTGATGGAAAGGCGGTAGCATGAAAAGAGAGCAATGAAAAGGCGGTTCTAGATTTTTTTGGAGGGTATAATGATGAGGTTCAGTGTTCCGTTTACAGTCATTTCAGACAATGTGCTAGCTTTTCTTGGTATGAAATTGAGTGAATGGGTTGTTAAAAATGGGGTATACCTCAAAAAAATTTCCAATTACTATCCTCAAGGAAATGGATTGGCTGAGTCTAGCAACAAAAACCTCATAAGGATTATTAAGCGCACAATGGAGACTAACAAGAGGACTTGGCATACACGGCTTAAGACCGCCTTATGGGCAGATTGGATCACACCTAAAAGGGTCATCAGAAATTCTCCTTTCGTTTTGGTATATGGAAGAGAGGAAAAACTCTCGCTCTCATTGGAGTTACCTTCTTTGGAGTTAGCTCATCAACTTGAAGTTATAGAGAGTGATCCTCTGACAGTAAGGTTTGTTGAACTCATGGAGTTAGAGGAAGTACGAGACAAGGCTATGAAAACTTTGGAGTAGCATCAGGCTCAAGTTAAGAAATCTTTTGACAAGAAGGTGTTTGACAGGAATTTTCAAGAGGGAGATTTAGTTCTCAAATGGGATGAAGACAAGGCCAAACCAGGTAGGCATGCCAAGTTTGACGCTCTCTGGAGTGGGCCATATATCATCACAAGTTGCAAAGAGGCAAATTCATTTCGTCTATCTAGGATCAATGGAGAAGAACTGCCCATTCACGTGAATGGGATACATCTCAAAGCTTGTTTTTGAGAAGCGTTGCCCACCCCGTACGCTTAAATTAGGTGTTTTCCTCCAAGTGCTTATGCACATTGTTGCTGTTGTTGGTTGCTTTCCTTGTTCTTTGTGTTTTTGTTGTTCTGCACTTTGTTTCACCATTGGAAGGTGTCAAGGAGAAGAAGGTTCAAGGTTTCCATAAGAGTTTCAAAATCTGCTTCATTCAAAATTTTGCAGTGTTCCATGGATGTCAAGCATTCAATAGATTCAATATACTTCATGCTTAGCATTCTAGGGAGGCCTAGGATATCGGCAATGCTCAAGGAGATTTCGGGATGTGTCAAAGAAAATCATACTACTTTCAGGATTCCAACATAGACTCCATGCCCAATGGATGACTTAAGGCTACTGGAATCATGCTTAGCAGAGCAATCATCCCTGAGAGGTCGCAAAAAATGTTATCCAATTTTGCACACATGGCAAGATTGGACAACAGGGTCCTATCATGTTCAAAATGAAAATAGTAGTCCCAGGAACCCATCTCCGGTTATTATCAAGATACAAAAATTAAAAATAATTCTTAAATTGCGGTTATTATCTGGTTATTATGAAAATAGTAGTCCAGGAACCCATCTCCGGTTATTATCCAGCCTTGTTTATTGAGGAGATTTTGGAAGGTGTTGCGAGGCGAGATATCTATTCTTTCACGAGATGGATTCTTTGGATATCATCAGGTAAGGATTGTGAAAGTAGACCAGGAAAATACTACGTTCACCACCAAATGGGGAATTTTTTATTATACAATTATGCCCTTTGGGATTAAGAACGTGCCTATTGTATTTTCATGCATCATGGTGCAAGCCTTTCAAGACTTCATCCATAATTTTTGCAAGTTTACCTGGATGACTAGATGGTGTATGGGTTAGTAAGAGATCATTGTGATAATTTAAGATTGATGTTCAAAAGGTCTCAATAGTTAAGTATCTCTCTAAACATTAAGAAATGTGTTTTTGCTACCCCATTTGGTACATCACTAGGTCACATTATATGCTAGGAAGGTTTATTGGTAGACTTTGATAAGGATTCGGTATTTTAGGGTTAGAGGAGCCTACTAGTCAAAGCGTGGTGTGTTGATTCTTAGGGCATATGGGATATTATAGAAAATTTATCAAAGCTTATGCCAATATTGCCTCACCGTTGGAAGAGTTGTTGAAACATAAGAGTAAATTTCATTGGGGAGAGGTGCAACAAATGGCCTTTGACACACTAAAGGATCGACTCACTACTATGCCCATTTTGTGCTTTCCCTCTTGGGATAATCCCTTTCATGTGCATGTGGATGTGTCAGGTATGGAAATTGGAGTAGTATTTTTACAACTGGAGAGGGGATTGTTGATCACCTTTTGTGTTTTGCAAGTAGAAAATTGACTCCAACTGAGAAAAATTACACAACGACAGAGCGTGAAGAGTTATCTATGATTTATGTGCTACACAATTTCAAGAAATATTTATTGGATACTCTGTTTATCTTGTACATGGATCATATGGAATTCAAATACTTGGTGAACAAGCTTGTCTTGCAAGGAAGCATATTGCGATGGATTTTTTTGTTTCAGGAGTTTGAATTTTCAGTTGTTGTAAAACAAGGAAAGAAAAACTTGGGACCTGACCATCTATCATGGATTAACTCGGAAAGGATGTACTGAGAGAATTAAGGACACAATGCCGGATGCACATTTTTATATTGTAATGTGCATCCTTTTATTTGGAGGATATTGTTGTTATCTTAGGAATTAGTGTGGCACTGGAAGGAATGAAGGATTTAGAGAAGAAGTAGTTAGCTATACACGCCCCATCCTATATGTTGATTGGTAGAGACATATATAAGCTAGGCCAAGATGAGGTTTTGTGCCGGTGTATGTTGGAACATGAACATAATACAATCATGGAAGAAGCACATGGTAGCATTACAGGAGGACATTATGCAGGAAATGTGACTACGTGCAAGATCCTTTTGGTAGGACTTTGGTGGGAGAAAACTTATAAGGATTGTATAGAATATTGTAAGACCTATGACCATTTCCAGCACCTTGGAAAGCTGGGGTAGAGAGATGAAATGCCATTAAGACCTATTTCTAGTGCAGAGCCATTTGAAAAGTGGGCAATTGAATTTGTGGACCCTATTTCCCTAGCCGAGTGTAGGACAAGTTCACACTATGTTATCACTTGCACATATTATCTTACACGGTGGGCAGAAGCGGTGCCTACAAAGGATTGCATGGTGGCTACAACAACTAGGTTCTTATGGGAGAATATAATCAGCAAGTATGGATGTCCGTTGAGTTTAACAAGTGATAGGGGTACTCACTTTTTGAATGAAATTGTTAAAATCTTAT
The DNA here is from genome assembly GCA_018340775.1 of Taxus wallichiana var. yunnanensis. Lineage (NCBI taxonomy): Eukaryota > Viridiplantae > Streptophyta > Pinopsida > Cupressales > Taxaceae > Taxus > Taxus wallichiana. The sequence goes on along the minus strand of CM031235.1, from coordinate 345,614,371 downwards.
TGGTAGAGTTTATGGTGGCCCATCACAAAACTACGCCCTATCACCCTTAGGCTAATGGAACTATTGAGGCATTTAACAAGATATTGAGCCACACATTAACTAAGATTTGTGATGTTGGAAGGAGGGACTAGGATGATAAAGTCTTTGCAGTACTATGGGCATATCACATGACTTATAAAAGATTGAACAAAGCCACTCCTTTTCAATTGGTATTTGGTACAGAGGTAGTTCTTCCTATGGAATTCATGTTACCATCCCTACATATTACACGTGTAGGAGGATTAGCTAATGAACAAGAACTTAAAGAGTGCATAGAAAAACTAATGTAATTAAATGAGAGGCGCATTATAGCCCGATGGAGCCGATGTAAAAGAGAAAGCTAGGTAGAAGGCATGACATGATCAACATATTAAAAACAAGAAGTTTGAGGTTGGGTAGATGGTTATTCTGTATGATTCAAAGTTTTGTGCCATCCTGGGAAACTCAAAGTGCATTGGTTGGGACCGTATGTTATATCATATATACTTGATTGAGTGCTTACCAGTTATAAGCGTTGGATGGAACATGGTTTCCCGTTATTTTAACGGGAGTAGGTTGAAGCCCTACTATAAATAAGTCTTCGATGTGTTTGTAAATAAGGCAGTATTTCCATTTAGCTTAGGATTTCCCTTAATGCATTTTCCTTTATATGTGTTTCCTTCCATCATTTCTTTGTTTTGTATTTTCTTTCCATTTGTTGTGGGCATGCTTGCGTGTGCCGGTATCGATACTTATCGAAGAGGTTTTATGTGTAGAGGACCACACATCTATTTAGCATGGGTTGGATAATGCAAAGAAGAGTTTCAGTGAATAGTCTGTAAGAAGAAAGTGCTGGGAGTGATATTGATTGGTGGCAGAAATGAGAAAATAAAAAATGTGTGGATTCAAAGGAGCGCGCGTAGTAGAAGTGATTATGGGTGGAGATTGGTGTCAAAAGCTTTATTAAAACCATGTATAGGGATAAAAGCATAGAGAAACATGAGGTAGGTGGTGACAAGAACTAGGATTAAGTTGCAAATGAGGATTGACTTCGGTCTTATGAGCACACACAAGGTTTTGTGGTTGATGAAATTTTGCGTGCTAGAAGGTTTTGGGAGTTTCTCATGAGTTTACCAAATGCGGAGAAAGAGTGCTAGACACAACACGTGGGAGTATAGTGTTAGAGAAATATGACTTTAATGTGATTGTACAGTGGTAGGTGGCATGGGAGTTAATACGTGAAAAATCAGAATGCTATAAATAGAAGGTTGGGGTAAGTTATTCTTTTTACCTTGCATTTTTGTTGAAGAGATATTACAAACTAGGGCATCCTTGCAAGAAAATTTGTGAATAATTGTGTGCAAAGTGGAGAATTTGGCAGATTCTTGAACTAGATTGGAATGAAGTACACGGTCATGCATGAAGGAGATTGTTCGATGGATTCATGCGAGTCTTTACGCATTATCTTGTGGAAGGAGAGTTTTCTAGGTTAGGGTTTATAGAGCTAGGGCACGGGTTTTGAATAAATTTTATAGGAGTGGAGCTGAGGGATTGAGTTGTGTTAAAGAAAGATGCAAGGGAAAACTTACAAGGGTTCAATGAGAAAGATGGAACCAAGGAAAGGATCGAACACTTCACCAAAGAAGGGAAAGGGAAAGGGCAAAGGAAAGTTAGTCGCATCAACAAGTTTTAATAAAGAGTGGTATGCAGAGATGCAATACCTAGATGGAATTTTAATGGGGATGGAATGGGTCTCTCACATGTGTAAGATGGTTATAAGTGATTATAACCATAGGATAGATACCACTAAGAAGGAGATGGCATTAGAGCTCATTCACCCAATAGGAGAGAGAACACATGATGAAAAAAACAGTGTATGATGACTATGTGAAGACAAAACTGGAGGAGGCTTTTGTAAATTTTTGAGTTGCCATTTTTGAAAAAATTGAGAGATTATAACAATGTCTCATGTCAAGAGTGCATGAAGATCACTTCTAATTTGTAGGGAGGATAATGCACATAACCCCACCATTGATCTCCAGATACACCGTACTTATCTACGGGTGAGTCGTTGAAAATTGACTTAGATGACAAGGAGGATATCGTGGAGACAACCAAGGAGTATGAATACAAGAAGGGATCATGCTATTTTTATATCACCAAGATCACCAAACCAACCATGAAGATGGTCATGCACCTGCTCACCAAGTTGAATGGACAAGAGAAATGGACACAAGTGAACAAGAGATGGTTGAAAATTTGTAAGAAGATTTCAGAAGGGACGATCTACAACCTCTCAAAATTCATTATGGAGGATATCATGATGTCACGCATGACAGGGATAAAATCATATATGGTAACATCCTTCTTAGTATTTTATTTTTAGAAATTGGAGTGCCCGATGGGTCGAATAACAACATTTGGGAGTACCTTGATGAAGACCTTTCCCCAGATAAGATATTTGAAGCATACACTTATGATTCAATGACTACTGCATACAAGGAACACTTGAAGAAGTGGTACAAATGAATGTGTGATGCATTTAGGGTAGAGTGGAAAGTCGAGAACAACTACCAACCTTGGTGAAGGATGAGGCTAAGTTTGCAGTGTACCAAATCTTTTGAATGGGCAGATTCACGTTAACTGATGGCACCAAAATCCCATGGTGTAAACTACCTTTTACCTTCACATTGTAATATTTTTAAAGCATAGTTAACAGGTTTAAGGAGGCTAAGAAACTTAGATTTGATCTAAGTGAGGTAGATCAGGATCACCGCACATTGCACCAAACATTAGTGTATCCTAAGAAGCACACATATGTGGAGAAGTATGTCTCTCACGACATACATATGCTAAGGCCCATAACATTACCACTTATAGGAAGCACGATGAAAAGGGTCTACATATGCCTAAGGACAAAGTTTGAGAAATACATGTACATTGAGGATGATGTCTCCATCCCTAAGGACCCTACCAAAAGGAAGAAAGGGGTAAAGAGAGAGAGGGAGGAAAATATAGCAAAAAGGGTTCCAAACACGCGTACAATTCAAAAAGTAGGGGTGCAGCCTAAGTACTTACACATGAAGGAAGAAATCCCTCATGAAGGAGAAGTCTCCCAAGAAGGAAATGTCCCCTGTGATAGAGGAGTTTCTAGTAAAGAAGAAGTAAAAGATGGTACGAGTTCAGACTCTGAGGAGACAAAGAGCATGAAGGGTGAAAAATCCGAGGAGGAGAACAAGGAGCGCGATGAAGGTGAGAATTCCTCGGTGTTCAATGTACATGGATATGATGAAGAGCGGGATGAGTTTTGGAGGGCACTCAAGAGAAAGGAGGAAGTGAAGAGGAAGTGGGGATGAATGTGCATAGGATCCCATACTTTTTTTATGAACAATTAGATAACATAGTGGAGAGAGAAGTAACAAGTATCATCAAGGATTTGGTAGAGCACGAGGTGGAGCGCAACACATAAGAAGTGGAGAAAGAGTATGGGAGCATAGGCGAGAGATTCCAATTTAGTGATCGACTTCCTAATAGGAGTGTGCATTGGTGGCAAGGTCACAACGGTAATAAAAGGACACACAATGACTCATGTTAATGATCCGAACAAGGTCATGCACGTGCGTTTCCAAAACACGGTGCCTATAGAAAAAATATTCTATTAGTCATCATTTGAGAAGGTTAGTGCATGCATACACACAAAGAAGATGTTGTCATGGAATTTTGAGTCCCATGTTGATGATCTCAAATTCGAATTTAATGCAAATGCATTAATAGAAATGTAGAACTCTAATGAGGTGAACCCTATTATGGATGCCCAATGGCTAACGGATGAGCAGACTTGTAACACGATCAATAAGGTATCTGTGGAAGTAGAGGAAAGGTTATTCAGGAGGAATAATAGAATCATAACCTTGGAGGGAGAATTAGAAAAAAAGAGGAGGGAGATAATTGAGAGAGACGGGGAGATTAAAGAGGAGTTGATAATTGTGTAGATGAGGGATGAGTTGAGAGAAGAAGGCAGAGACTATCTCAGACTCCATTATCTTAAAGCACCCAAATTTTTCCACCCCTCAATAAAAGAATGAGTTATATTTCCACTTGTTAGAGGATTTTATGTGTTAATCACAATGGAGAGGCAACCACTTATGTTGGAATCAACGAAGGAAGTTTTGGTGCGACAGAGAGAACAAGAGAATTTGAAAATTAAAGAGACCATAACTCAGTACTCTAAGTTCCTTTCCTTTATAAAAACCACATAACATATGATTGAAGTTGTTTATGACAACTATGGAAATAAGGATAGGGTGGAAAGTTTATTGGTTGCTACCCATGAGGTGAACCTAAAGGAGTTCTAGGAAAAGAACAAGGGTAATAGGGAAGAATGGGACAAGATCATAGAAAAGGTCGAGAAGAAGTCCGAGGTGATTGAAATCCTAAGGGTCTCGATTAGAAAAAAAGTGAAGGAATTATATCCCCATGTTACATGAAGAATGGGTGTCTTTGAGTGACCTTAGTAGGAAAATTGAAATTATTTTTGTTGGACCATGAAAAATGACTAAGTTCCAAGAAGAAGCACATGCACATAAGGCAAGTGAGCAGAAAGGTGCTCTGTGGAAATGTGTGTGGGAGGAGAGGCTAGTATGCGAGAAGAAGGAAAAGGTTTGGGGACTTAGCCACATTTTAAAGGTGGTATCGCATGGAAAACACGTGAAGACCCGAGTAGGCATGATGAATGGATAAGGTGCCAGCTTGGAGTCTTGGAGGTCAAGAAAAGAATATTCCACATAGGGAATATTCCCAAGAGGATCATTACAATTAGTGGAAGCCTTTGCAAGATGGCATAAGCTCTTGATCGATCATGGAGGACCACACTTCCACTTGGCATATGATCTAGTCATGGGAAAAGCTATGGCAGTGAATCTAGATTCTATTTAAGGGAGTGCTTGGGCCGAAATAGGAGAGAACAAGAGAGGAAATGAAGTGCTGTAATAATAATGTTATTAAGCATAGATGTATGCACCTGGGTCTGAACAAGGGTTATGATGGGAAAGCATAGCTAGGATCTCTGTTCAAGAGTAGTTTTGTAGGGTTGGGATGTTATTCCATGGTGTATATGGTCTGAGATGACCCCCTTTTTATGTAATATGGCTACTGTAAATGAATTTAATCAATATATGGAGCTCTATTTTGTATATTTGTGTCTATGGAATAAACCTAGCGTATTTTATTGTTATTCAGGGTTCACATTTGTTTCCATTATGTTGTTGTGATGTTTATGCTTATCTCATGGAGTAATTTTGTGCTTAGAACTAGATCTACCACATTTGTATTAGTTTAAATACATGTGTTCTTGTTTCAAACCTTTCCTCCATTAATGGAAAAACATTCTCACAAGGTTCACATTAAGGAGGGAATCGACACCCATACATGCCTCGGTGAGCACCCCGCGCATACTAGGTGATAGGGCGATGCACTTAGGGTAGAAAGAAGGTATATGATAGGTGAATACAACCTGCCGATACACTGAAGGCTAAGGGTGAAGAGTTATCATTTGATGAAGTCAACGCACTAATAGGGGATTTATTTCAACAAGCGTAGAGTGAGGTGGATGCCATGGAATAAAATTGAAGCATCCTTGAACAAAGAATTCCCAATCCTTATACAATAGTAGCAAAATTCTTTTGTTCTTTGGCACAAGATGAATATAGGTTATTCTTTCCTTCCAATTATTTATTCTTTGTTGTTAAAGGATAGATTGTTTCGAGGACAGATAACACATTTAGTGTGGGGTGATGTTGAGCCCGGAAAATGACTAAGTGCTAAAATAAAAGATGAGTGCATGTGGAAGGCACTATGGAGAAAAGTGCGTGAGTGAATGCGTGCAAGGAGAGATAGGTTTGCACACAAAAGTAGGAAAGGTTTTAAAGGTTTAAGGACTTAGCCGAATTCAGGTTAAAAAGGGTATCTCATGCAAAACATGTGAAGCTGCGGGTAGGCGGAATGATGACAAGGTTGTTACATGGAGACTTGAAGCTCAAGAAAAGAATATTCCAAAGAATCATTATGGTTACAGGTTATAAAGTGAAGGTTGTTATAGCTAGTTGTCATCTGCATGGTTTAGACACTTTCGAGTATACCAAGATATGATGATTAGGTAGGATCTTATCCTATTAAAGGAGGCATTTGGATCTAGAAAGGTGTGTAAAGAGTAGAGTTATGTAGGCTGAGTGTGAGTGCATATGTAATGGTGTATGCGTGGTGAAGAATATGTAATGGTTCTGGGGGTAAAATAGGGTTTTGGATCGAGCCATGGGAAGGGTAAGATGCTAGTGGTAGAATGATGTAAGCGATCTATTGCTAAACCTTTTTGATGTAATATGGCTCTTTGTAAATGGATGTTGATCAATATATAAAGGGTTGTTCGAATATCTTTGTTTATGAGTTCAAACTCTAGTACTCTCATCTTGCTCATGGTTCAAATCTAATCTCTTTGTGATGTTGTAGTGTTTACTTTTACATTATGATAGATATATGCTTAGATCTATTGATTTTACTTCCTTACTAGAATGGATACATTTATTTTCTATTTTTGTAACCATTCCTCCAGTAATGGAAGAAATTTGTACAAGCTCACATAAAGGAGTAGCTTAGCGCTGCGCGCGCACCTCGGGTGAACATCCAACTAATGTTGGGTGATAGGCCAACACGATTCGGGTTTAAAGAGAGTAGGGAAACAAGACTACATCAACCTTGATTTTACCAAGGAATTCACCTTATATTTCTTCGGAGGAACATATATAATATATTCCATGTTGGTATGGAAAAATAAACAAAATTTGGAACAAATCGTGATTGCATTCTTCATCCATAATCTTGAAGACTACGAGGTGGGATATTATTTCATTGAGAAAGATGCTCTAGCTATTGTAAGGAGTTTGAATAAATTTAAACATTTGATATCTAATAATAAGATTCACCTCATGGTATCTCATTCTAGCGTAAAATATTTTTTTGAATAAGGATTTGAATGAAAAGAGAGCTGGTTGGATAACCAAATTCATGGAGTATGATATTGATATCAAGGTGACTAAGTTGGTTAAAGGAAAAGGATTATGTGAACAAATGACTTCATAACCGAAAAATGACTAAGAAGTTGTTCTCGTGATCCAACATGATTAACAATGATTAGATGATGCCTTGCATACACATTTTTGTACATGTGACATAACACATTCAATGAAAATAGGTCTTTCAATACTAAAATTTTCCTCCGTAATTTCTATTTCATTAATTTATGTATTAGGAATAGGATGTTGTTAAGTATAATTAGTAGTAGCGTCGATAGAAGATAACGGAGCTGCAGATTGACGTCGCCAATAATGTATAGTATGGTAATAGTTAAAAGTACAATAGGAATGTTGTGGTAAAAAGTAAATATTTGTCGTAAGTGGTCCAATAATGTTAAAATGTCAAAGTTAGGGTAAGTAGAGAAGTAGGGTCTACATGATTAGGAATTAGAAATATTATATTGGTAATAAGGACAAGGAGTGAGGTCATAAATATTTTGTGTATTTTATTTGTAAAAAGTCTAAAAATGTGGAACCCATGTGAAATGATAAGGTTTATCTTATCTTAAAAGATAAGCTTACATGTACAGATAAGAGTTAAGGTATGGAATATGATTCGTCAGAGTAGATTTCTTATCCTATCTTAGAGATAAGATGGATAAGCTTGGAAGTTCTATAAATAGAGAGGCCACCCCCTCATTTAGCATAGAAGGAAGTAGTGAGAAATATTTTATGAGTAAGTGTGTAAAGGAAGCCATCATTTTGAAGGTGTGTTAAAGAAGCCATTAAGAGGTGTAATTGTGAAGTTTCTCCCATAGTTATGGTTGGAAGGCAAGTGAAGTCAGTAACACTTGAAGTACCTCATGGGTGAGATTGTAACAATTTCATGTTGATATTATAATTTACACTTATATTTCATATTTATCATCATTCCTTCTTATCATAGTCTATGGTATTCTTGTGTTATGTTTGTTGTTGTGTTTCCAGATTACATCCACCAAACTAAAATCTATGCATTAGTAAATAATCATAGCACGAGGAGTTCCCGGTGAAGAATTATCATAGTGCCGGATTGGTGATGACATTTTGGTTCCGTTGTTAGGACCATTCCTCATTGGTGGATTTTCTGGAGAGATATTCCCACTTAGTCAGAAAACATTTGGAGGGTAACCTTGTTTTTATTGTGCATAGTAGTTACCATGGTAAAGTCACTTTTTGCCGTGAATAGTATTTACCACAGTAAAGTCACTTTTTACCGTGAATAGTATTTACCACAGTAACTTCACTTTTTATTGTGAATAGTGTTTACCATAGTAAAGTCAGTTTTTACCGCAATAAGTCAAGTTTTACCATAGTTTACCGTGGTCATTTCTATTTTCTATTATAGTGATTCCAATTATTTGTGCACATAAGTCTTGTTGATTGTACTTATGGGTTGGTATTTCACTGTGGTTACTTTTGAAAATGGGGAAGATTCCTATTTTTTTAGCCCAATCTAATAAAGATGCTTCCTCTTTCATTCAAGAGTTTAAACGATCTTGTATTTGTAATGGCCTTATAAGAAGGGAACAATGGACTGAATTTTTTCCTACCTTTTTGGATGGTTCAACCCTTAGGTGGTTTGAAACACTAGGTGATAATGTGAAAAACTCATGGGATTTATTAACTAAAAGTTTTCTTAAAGAATTTGGTGAACAACAGAAATATGCAGATCTCATGATCGATATCACAAAGCTATCTCAAGGAGAGGAGAAGATAAGGGATTATCACGCTCATGTTCTAGAGTTAAAGAGGAAGCTCGATGCCTAGATCCGGAAGGAAGGATTAGCGGATGGGTTAATGAATGGCATAAATAATATCCTCTGTAAGAAATTCATTCTTGGGATGAAGCCAGAGATCAGACAATGAGTGAAGTATGACCGCCCAGCTACCATTAAACAAGCAAAGGAGACTTCAAGAAGGTAAGAAGAAAGCATGGAAGAGGAGCCCAAAGAAATTGTTTCTAAAGTAGAGCCTACACCAACACCTTTGGTCCAAAATCCATAGCCACTCTCGGTGAGCACAAATCTTTCTCCTAGTACATCTACTAAGTATGAAGATCTGCTCAGGAAGATGGGCCAGTTAACTATTAATCTTCTTCAAGGAAAATAATTTAGTTCTCAGGGAGGAGATAGAGGTCCAAAAAGAAATATTTCTGAAGTTGTATGTTATGGTTGTCATAAAAAGGGTCATTATAAGTATAATTGTCCAGATAGAGCTTCTACATCCAGTACAAGAGATAATGATAAAGGAAAAACACTTGTGAATTCTTTTTATGTAGTAGATAAGAGCATAAATAATGAAGTAGATGTGTTTGTAACAAAAAGAAAGAAAGAAAAATATAACCAAGATGGAAATGATCCTAAGAAGATGAAAGGAGAAACTAGTAAGAAACATAGGAGAAGAAAGTTGGGTGTGCGGGATTTTTCGATTTCACGGGGACAAGGACCATACTCCATCTTAGGAGATCTATCCAAAAGGCCTGCAAATATTACATATGGTCAAATATTGGTTTTCTTTTGAGAAGAGGCGGGAGGCTGTGAAGTGGACTCAATACTCGGCGAAGGAAGGAGGTTGAGGTCCCCTGTTTTGGAGGCAGAGGTGGATCCCTACGCTCCATAAGCGAGGTATTATGTAATGGTATTTCAATTCATGATGTCTTAGTTGATGGAGGTACTGTAGTTAATGTAATGATCAAGTCTCGTAATGAATATGTTGGGTTTAAAATTGATCGTCCCTCAACACTTATGTCAAGGGCATTAAATAAGGGAAAAATAAACTAGAAGGTGTTGTTTCAAATGTGGCAATATTTGTTATGGGTGTGTATGTGTGGTAGACTTTCAGGTGATGAAAAATGGTACTGTTGTGTACCCAATGTTGTTGGGAAGACCATGGATAAGGAGAGTTCATGCAAGAAACTACTGGAATGAAGGCTTCATGACACTTGGACGTGGTAGAGAGAGGGTGAAGATAAACGTGATCCCTCGGCATCATAAGATAGAACCTGTGGATTCAAGTGATGAAACTGATGATTGGACATCCTCTGATTACTCTAGTACCAGTGAAGTGGACACTAGAAGATGAAGAAAGTGAGGTTGATGTTTCGGTCATGGATATCCTTCCAGTCACACCGACTCATGAACCCATAAAATTATCTGAAGAAGAAATTGATGATCGTCTCCAACAAATAAAGATTGGTGATGTTGTGATGGAGAGTGAGAAGGAATCCTACCTCCAGCTCTTTCAAAGGTACATACACCTATTCACTTTTGATTACAAGGAACTCCATCAAGTAAGTTGGGTAGAACATTCTATTGAGCTGGTAGATGGTGTTAAGCCCATAAAGCAAATGCCATATAGAATGAATCCTAATTTTTCCAAGACTATAAAAGAAGAAATAGATAAGTTACTTGATGTAGGATTCATATTTGTTGTGGAGAATTCAAAATGGGGTTCTCCCATTATGATCTCAATAAAAAAGAATGAGAAGCTACGCATTTGTGTTGATTATAGGAAGCTTAATAAGGCAACAAAGAAGGATCATTACCCTCTTCCATTCTCAGATCAGATCTTGGACGAAGTAGCTGGCCAGGAGTGCTATAGTTTTGCTGATGGATATAGCGGATACAACCAAGTTCATATAGTAGAGAAAGATCAGCTGAATACCACATTCACCACTCTTTGGGGAACATTTTTTTAGAGTTATACCTTTTGGGTTGTGTAATGCTCTGGAAACATTCTAGTGTTTGATGAATATGGTGTTTGAACCCTATATTGGGAACTTCATCAGAGTATTTTTGGATGATTTTTACATCTATGGGAGCAAGACGGACCACCTGCACCAGATGGAGACAACATTTCAAAGGTTAGATGAAGTACAAGCCTCACTAAACCCTACAAAGTGTGTTTTTGGATGTTCTAAACGAATTTTGTTATGGCATGTTGTATCCAAAGATGGTATTGGTACCGATCCGATAAAGTTTTAAAAATCAAAGAGTTACCATTTCCTATGAATAAAAGTAAGTTGAGATCATTTTTAGGCCATGTGGGTTACTATAGAAGGTTCATCAAGAATTTCTCAAAAATTGCACAACCACTAACCCAGTTCTTGAAGAAGGATGTTACTTATGAACCAAGAAATAAGGCGCATGAAGCTTTTAAACAACTAAAGGAAGCCCTGGTGTCTTCACCTATTTTAAAGAATCCAGATTGGAGCAAGCCATTCATTGTGTATACTGATGCCTCAGATGCAAGCACTAGGAAGTACTCTGAGCCAAAAGGATGAAAATGGGAATGATCATCCAATTTACTTTGGGTGCAGACAAATGAGTAGTCTTTGAGGTAAATTATATCAGAATGGAAAAAGGATTTAGCTATCATTTTTCTGTAAAGAAATTTAGAAATTGCTTGCTAGGGCAGAAATTTATAGTTATAATAGATCATCAGGCTCTAAAATATATTGTAAATAAGCCTAACCCATCAGGGAGGATAACAAGATGGATAATTTTGCTACAATAATTTGAATTTGATATTATAGATAGGCTAGGAAAGAAGCATGTCAATGTAGATGCACTCTCTCGAGCCTATGATGGTTTAGGTTCATCTTGTGATGATGATGATTTCCCAGATGTAACATTGTTATCCCTTGACACAATCCCTAGTGAATACATAGATATTTGGAATTATCTGAACGAATTCAAGTTTCCTGATGGTGCCAATGCAAAGACTAAGAGGAAGATTACTCAAGCCAGTCATCCATATTCTATTATTCATGGAGTATTATTTCGAATAGGACTTGATGGACAGTATAAGAGGGCAGTTGGATGTGATCAAGGGAAGGAGCTGATAGAAGAATTCCACAATGGTACATGTGGAGGACACTTCTCTGGACAACTTACAACAAGAAGGATCTTGGATGCAGGTTATCACTAGCCCACTTTTTTAGAGATTGTTATAATTATTGTAAGACATGTGATATTTGTCAAACACATAGTAATCGTAAGACTTCATTAGCTCCATTATGCCCTATTCTTCCACTTGATCCCTTTGAAAAGTGGGGAATAGACATCAGAGTCCACTTCAACTACCCCACACCAAAATAAGTATATTGTAGTTGCACATGCATTATTTAACCAAATGGGTTGAAACTAGGCCATTGAAAACAACTTCCATGGATGAAGTGGCAAGGTTCATATATGAATGCATTGTCACCGATTTGGTTGTCCATTAGAAATTGTAACAGATCAAGGAAGCCACTTCATTAATAAGGTAGTATAAGCCCTAGTCAATAAGTTTTCTATTAAGCACGGGAAGGCAACAACATACAAGCTAAGCACAAATGGTGGTGGAGCGAACAAATTTTGTGTTGTGTCAAATTCTAGAAAAATATGTAGCCTTCATGCAGTACATAAGTGGGATAAAAGGATTCATACAACATTGTGGGCATATAGGGCAACATCCAAGTCAGCAACAGGATACTCCCCATTTTAGTTGGCTTATGACATTGATCCAGTTCTTCCTATTGAGTTTGATATTCCCACTGTGAGAGTTATGAAAAATGAAAGGATGGATGAAAGTGATTCAGTAAAAGAAAGGTTGGTACATATTCATTTGCTAGGGGAAATGAGGGAAATAGCGAAGGATACAAGCTATAAGAAGAAAATGAAGCAGAAGGAATACTTTGATCAAAAGATCTGTTGGTCTCCATTTCATGTGAATGACTTGGTTCTAGTATATGATTCCAGATACAAAAGAAGAAGACAGAGAAAATTTCTTCCAAAATGGACGGGGCCCTACAAAATAGCAGCTGTGCATGAAAATGGTACATACCGACTGGAGGAATTGGATGGCACTCCCATTATGAAATGGGTCAACCACAACAAGTTAAAGATTTTCCAAGCACCGGAATAGTCTACTCCAAGGATGGAGTAGAATCTAGGAAGGGGGAAGATGTCGACACTAAAATTTTCCTCCGTAATTTCTATTTCATTAATGTATGTATTAGGAATAGGATGTTGTTAAGTATAATTAGTAGTAACGTCTGATAGAAGATAACGGCGTGGCCAGCGACACACACCGCCAATAATGTATAGTATGGTAATAGTCAAAAGTACAATATGAATGTTGTGGTAAAAAGTAAATATTTGTCGTAAGTGGTCCGGTAATGTTAAAATGTCAAAGTTAGGGTAAGTAGAGAAGTAGGGTCTACATGATTAGGAATTAGAAATATTATATTGGTAATAAGGACAAGGAGTGAGGTCATAAATATTTTGTGTATTTTATTTGTAAAAAGTCTAAACATGTGGAACCCATGTGAAATGATAAGGTTTATCTTATCTTAAAAGATAATCTTACATGTACAGATAAGAGTTAAGGTATGGAATATGATTCGTCAGAGTAGATTTCTTATCCTATCTTAGAGATAAGATGGATAAGCCTGGAAGTTCTATAAATAGAGAGGCCACCCCCCTCATTTAGCATAGAAAGAAGTAGTGAGAAATATTGTATGAGTAAGTGTGTAAAGGAAGCCATCATTTTGAAGGTGTGTTAAAGAAGCCATTAAGAGGTGTAATTGTGAAGTTTCTCCCATAGTTATGGTTGGAAGGCAAGTGAAGTCAGTAACACTTGAAGTACCTCATGGGTGAGATTGTAACAATTTCATGTTGATATTATAATTTACACTTATATTTCAGATTTATCATCATTCCTTCTTATCATAGTCTATGGTATTCTTGTGTTATGTTTGTTGTTGTGTTTCCAAATTACATCCACCAAACTAAAAGTTGTGCATTAGTAAATAATCATAGCACGAGGAGTTCCTGGTGAAGAATTATCATAGTGTCGGATTGGTGATGATAGGTCAATGCCCCCAAGGCTTGACTAAAACCAAAAGAAGGTACTTTAGACTCCAATCCATCCCTTATGTGCTCATGGATGGGATTTTGTTCAAAAAGGATATAAATGGTGTCCTCTTAAGATGTATTGAGTTAAATCAAGTTGATAAGGTTCTGCATGAGTTTCATGGTGGAACCGCAAGAGGTTATTTTGCTTTAAAGACCACAATAATCATAATCATGAAGGATTGCTATTATTGGCCTAGTCTCTTCAAGGATTGCTACACATGGATAAAAAAGTGCAAGAAATGTGCCTTTTTCATAGGAAAAGAAATACTGATAACCCTCCCACTCCATCCTATTTTAGTAGATCAACCATTCATGTAGTGGGGGATAGATTTCATAGGAGTAATTAATCCACACTCTAGTTTGGGGAAAAAATGGATTTTGAAATCTACATATTACTTCACTAAATGGACAGAGATGGCTGCCTTGAATGAAGAAAACAAAACCAACATTCTAGAATTATATGAAGGTGTTGTGACTAGGTTTGACATCCCTTATACAATCATCTCTAACAATTCTTTGGAATTTCTCGCTCTAAAATTATTTGACTAGGTTGTTAAAAATGACATCCATCTGGGCACCTCATAAAATTATTACCCCGAGGAAACATCCAGTTGAATCGGTGACAAGAACCTCTTAAAGATCATAAGAAGAAATTTGGATGAAAACCAAAGGACATAGCATACTAAGCTGAAATCAGCCCCATGGGCAAATAGGATCACTCCTAAAAGGTCAACAAAAAATTCATCATAAAAATTAGTCTATGGTAAAGAAGCAAGACAACCCATATCTATTGAACTCTCTACATTGGAGCTTATCAAACAATTGGAAATGTCTCGTGTTTGAGGCATTGAAGATAAGATATGTAGAATTCATGGAGCTTGAAGAATTAAGAGGTCTGGCCATGTAAGTTATGGATTTGAATCAAGCTTGGATAAAGAAGTTTTTTGACAAGAAGGAAGTATCCATAAGCTTTTAGGAAGGTGATCTCATGATGAAATGGGATCAAGATAGGTCTAAGATAGTAAAAATTCAAAATTTAATACAATATAGAGTGGCCCTTATGTGATTTCTAGTTGCAAGCCAAGTAATGCTTTCCAATTGTCAAGATTGGATGGAGAATAACTTACAATCCCAGTAATGGGGTTTATTTGAAGCATTACTTTTGAAAAATGATTCCACATTGTATATAGTAGTGTAGTTTTCAATTCCTCCAAGTGTTGTTGAGCACATGTCTTGTTGTTAGTATAGGTTTTCTTTGTAATAAGTGCTTTGCACTCTCTACATGTTTCACTTGAAACATGTATGATCTTATATTTTGTACATAAGTTTTGGAGCTAATTATATTCATAAATGAATCATTTCAGAGCTGAGTTTCATGACAGAAATAAGATACTTGGAGTCATTTTCAGTGTGCATCCTTCAAGACTCCAAAAACAGTTCCAATTTAGTGAATTAAGTTCATGCAGATTCATGAGACAATTTTTCAAGGATAAGATTAGTTCTTCAAGATTAAGCTTAACTCCATGCCCAATGGATGCTTTAAGGTAGCTGGTCTTCATCATATAACAGATTATGTTTCCTGAAAGTCTCTAAATTGTTATCTAAAATTGCACCCCATGTAATGTTAAATAACTTATCCAAAGGGACTTAACTAATTTTAAGCTTTAGAAAAGTTATGGAAGACTAATTCAGCCTACCGCGAGAAAGAAAGAACTTAGTTTTCTGCAAGTTCTTCCGACCCATGAAACAAAGGAATGAGCACCGTAAGGAATTAGGTGGAAATGATTAAAATTTAGTGCTATATGGAATTATCTCAATCTTGTAAAAATTAAGGAAATAATTCCCTCATGGAGAGAAATAGAATATTAATACCATGGAAATGCTTATCTCGCAAAATATTCAAGGAGATCAACTAAGTTCAAAATCTGTTTAAGACTAACTTAGTGTTCCATGGGCTTACTTAAAAGTAAACAACCTACACATTTTCTCCAACCCACATAATGAAAGAATATAGTTGTATCGGCCAAAATTTGTAATTTAAGAATTAGATCCTCAAGGGTAGAATGAATTTCCTTTACTCATCAAGGAAGATGGGAGGCGGATTTAAGGGTCTGTGGAACATTTAAAATTTGTGGCGGGATAGACACCGAGGAACTAACCTTCTCTATATGTTGATCTTGCTTCGCAAGTCCCACACTGCAAGGTCATCCCATGTTACCAAAAGTATTGGATAATCACTGAAGAATATCCAAGGGCTTACCTTTTTGCATTAATAGGAGGGTCATTGATTTATAGCTAAAGAGATTAAATCTTCAAGCTAAGTTGTGATTTATTTGATTGGAGATAGCTAAAATTGACTTGTATTGATTAGTTGAGTTTCTAGATTTGATTGGAGAGTTATATTGTTGTTCTTGATTTGCAAGGGTGAGTCAAGGCTGATTTGGCAAGGGGTTACACATGATTTTGATTTATAATTCCATTTCTTCTTTTTATTCACCCAAAATATGTCGTGAATAATTGGAAGATGGAATAAGTTGGATTGAATTTGATTTTTCATTACTTGGAAGATAACTTAAGTTAAATAAAATGTTGATTTGATTTAATTTAGACACATATATTTGATTACAATAATGATTTTTAGTCCTAGTAAAGATTTGAGCTAACTTGGATTTTGGAGGTGAATAGGATTTGATGATTATTTAAATTATAATGTGGACATGTGGATTTTTTTATTAATTTTGATATTAAAATAGCTAGTAAAATTAGCTAAAGGGGATGTGATTCATGCGCATATAATTAATTAAATTAATTCTATGTAGGAATAAGGGGTGTAATGATATTTTGAATAATTACGATGCATAGCAGTAATTTTGGGGTGTCTACATTTTCCCCTCTTTAAAGTGTTATTATAGAGTAATAGTGCTTTAAACATAGTAGACACTTATAAATGGTCGTTGAATGATAACGAAGTGGTAGGGACTGCCTGATTTACCCCGATGAAGCATTTGGATACACCATTGAGTCTGAATTAGTTTATGGAGATCCCCCTTAAGTGGGTGGGTAACATGATGGAGTGGTGGATGATGGCTTGATAGGAGAGAGAATAATCTATGGATAATCATTGATAGAAATGGCGAAGAAAATTAGTGATTTTGGTCATCGAGGCAAAAATGGAATAATAAGGGGTAATAAGATGGTATAAATAGATGGGTGGGAGGGTAGGAAATATCATGACTCATTTTCCTTAAAGATTCCATTTTCCTTTGTATTGATATTTTTCTATAAGATTTGGGAGAGATGACTTGTCGATTAAAACATAAACATCATGTCAATCGTGTCAAAGACTTTTCATTTTATCACATTTATTACT
This sequence comes from Taxus wallichiana var. yunnanensis, assembly GCA_018340775.1. Classification (NCBI taxonomy): domain Eukaryota; kingdom Viridiplantae; phylum Streptophyta; class Pinopsida; order Cupressales; family Taxaceae; genus Taxus; species Taxus wallichiana. The sequence continues at coordinate 345,596,975 of CM031235.1, read as the reverse complement.
AGTTAGAAGTAGGATAAAATTCAAAAACAATGCTAACACATGTACTTAGGTGTGTGTTAGAGTATCCCGTGAAATTTATTAGTGTACTAGTGTATGCGCTAGTGTGCAAATAGTAGCATGAGAATTAAGTGGGATGTGCACTAGTGTATTAAATGTGATAGCATTAAAATAATAGCATGAGGATTAAAGTTAGTGCACTATCATTAAGGTGCACATGCTAGTGTAGATGCACTAGTGTAGCATTTAACTCACTAGTGTAGATGGGCTAGCATACGAGTGCACACGCTAGTGTATTAATAGGTGTGATAACATAGTTAGGATGATTTAGAAGAAAGATAGAAGTTAGAATAGAATAAATAGAGGATTAAAATGTTGTTTGAATGGTTTTTATGAGAGATTGATATCATTCGATGTACGTGAGTGCCATGGTAAAATTTGGTTGTTTAGAAGATATTCACATACAAAGAGTAGAGATAGTTATGCGCACTCTTTGGAGGAAACAAGTCTAATGTTTATTTCCCGACTTCACGATATAATAATTGACCATTGTTTATTGAATGCATTAGATGAGTGGTGGCACAGAGATAACCATAAATTTTGGCTACCAATGCGGATATGTCGGTGACCTTAGTGAACATGTATCAAATCCTTCAGTGTGTTGATACAGGGTAGGTTATTTCAAAGTGGGATCAACATGTTGGCAAGATACGAGGACATACATGGCCACTATTTGGACATGAGGATATACCCGAGAGAGGATATGATGGTGTACTTATATGAGTGTCGTATGTTATGAAGATTTCTTGATGTCGAACTACCTTATGGATATTATCGGTAGCTATGAACTGAAGCGCCTGATAAGACCGGAGGCCAATTTCAGTTGGGATTGATAGCCATAGTGATAGATCTTATGGAGGCCACAATTTTTACATGAGGATAGTTTTTAACTTATTTTTACAAGTGACTTCCACTTTTTATTGGTCGAATCATGGGGATATTACACAATAGACAACTTGAGGATCCCTCATCATTCGGGTGGGATATGGTGGGAGCAAGCCACAATGGTCATCAATGTGATATTTTATTTAATAGATGGGAATTTGATGACCTACATTTATAGAAGGTGATGTGGAGACCATACAAGAGTTACAAGTGGGATTTTGATAATTTTGAGTTGGTGACTATAGAGGTGCACCACTTTACTATTGGTATCCATGAGCACATTATTAATATGTACATGATAGACATGAAAAGGAGACAACTAGGTTTGGTACAAGATATACATGGTGGTGAGTAGTGGTATGTGCAATTACTACTTGAGATTGTGGACTTTAGACCATGTATTAGACATAAGATAGCTAGGGCCAACTCATTTTGGGTCATACCACACACGTGGGATGCATGGGCATAGATTATGGATCCAAGGATGCCATTGGAGTATGTCATATGGTATCTAGGGATTATACCTAGAAAGATTACTATTCTATAGGAAGCCATAGAAACAGGATAGTGGCAATGGCCTTGAGAGGTCAACATGGAGGAACTAGGGGTAGAATGGGTTAGGCAGAGGCCAAGGAACAACTATAGGGTTAGGGTGCACTTGCTTATGCATGTGTATAGGTACAAGTTCAAATAGCTCATATACCATTATAGATGCTAGTGAATATCCTAGTACATATTCCAAAGACACGAGTCCTTTATAGGTTCTAGGGTAGGGAAAATTACCATTATAGGTGCTAGCACAAATTACATTGTATATTCTAGTACATGTTTTGGATCAGATTCTAGTAAAGGTTTCGTTATATATACCATTACATATTCCAGTGCAAGTTCCATTATCACCACTCGAGGCCACCTACTCCCGAGTAATAGGATAGGTATATGGAGACGGGGATAAAGTTGATGTTGACGATGGTTGGGGGATGAGGGTGAGGATGATGCCTGTTAGCATAATGCACTTGTACCTTCTTGAAGACCATTGGCCTTTGAGGTTACCTCATAGGATCACGAGACAAATTGATTAGAGAGAGAGATGCTATCTTGATTTTGTTACATAGGTAGTCTCAATAGGTGTAGAGGATGACTACAGAGAAGGATCAACTTGCCATATAGTTGTGGCAAGATACAATTTAGAGAGATGCCACATGCCACATGATGGAGGTAGGTAGGATGGCTGATGTTTATAGGAGGTCATCATTGTATCACAACATGTGGGTTACTACTGAGGAATTATATGAGGTGGTAGTTCTTGAGGGTTAGAGAGTTCTAGGATATAGTCGAGAGAGTAGCAATCTGATCGACTGTGTTTGGAAGATCATAGAGGCCATCCAGATCCGTGAGATCAATACATATGCCACCACTAAGAGGTGGTGAGGAGAGACCAGTAGTCCTAGTGTGGGTGAGAGTCATCCATGACTCTGAGATAGACATTTTATATTTTTGGTGTGTATGCCTCATGATGAAGGAACATAGTTTTTTATATGGATGCCCTTGATGAAACTTTTAATGTATATATTGATGAATTTTTGACATGTAGACATTGTACATGGAATTTATTGATGTATATGGACATTATTATTGGATATATGATGATGTGATGATTATTTTTCGTATTTTCTACTTTATTGATATGATGAGACACTTAGTTTAAATGATTGGTATGATGTTTTATGGTGATTTATTATGGATATGTGATTATATACTCATAACTTAGATTTCATTCAAAGGTATATTTTGGAGCAACCTATTTTGATATTGCACATGTAGATTTAGCACCATGATTATTGAAAAACCATGATGAGTAACCCATATGTGTGTAAAAACACACAAAAATATATAAAAAGAACCCATTATACAAAGTAAGATGATGAACACCAAGGTTACAAAGGAATCAAGATGTTAACAAAATACTTGTAATTGATTAAAACAATGTTCAAAATAAGTGTAAAACAAACCCAAGACATAGTAAGATGAATATACACCATGGCTATGAATAAACCAGATGTTAACATAATATGTTTTTCTTGGTCCAAAAACATTAAACAAACATGTCAAACAAACCCAATGTACACAATAGTTGATCACACATTTTAACAATGAGGAACACATGATAAATAGTGGTTTGGGATGAAGAAGTAAGCAAAACAAAATGAAATTATGAGACAAGTGGTAGTTCCAATATGCCCTAGCACAAGGGATACATTTAGAGGACTCGGGTATAGAACTTATTTAGATTAACCATATTCATGGGATCTTTAAGATATTTTCCATCTTTGAAGGATAACTTATATGCACCTGATCCAAATTTATATGTGATAATGTAAGGTCCCAAACAATTAGATTCAAACTTTCCTGGTTTTCTATTTTTGATATGTTCTTATGATTCTATTTAAGAAAAAGGTTGCTAACTTCAAACTCTCTCGGTTTTATGTGTTTGTTGTAGCTGCAGTGAAGTTTTTTTGATATACTTTTATACGATCTAAGGTAATATCTTCTTTCTTTTCCAAAATCTCTAGTTCTTTAAGGCACGCTTGACTCGTAATATTTTCATGTAGTAGGTGTTGTAGTGAGACACGAGAGGGAATGGAGCTCAAATTATATGGGTAATATGAATTGAGCCATATACAAGGGAGAAGGGAGCGGCTCCCATTGGAGTGTAGAATGAGGTGTGATAATCCCAGATTGAGTGATATAATTGTGTGTTCTAATTATGACCATGGTTATTAATGATCTTTTCCAATATTGATTTGATCATTTTATTGGAAGCTTTAGAGTAGACATTGACCGAAGGTAGTAGCGGTTACCCAATGGAGTTAGATATGAATTTTTTTTTATCTAACTCCTTGACATTCTTTTTCTTGAAGGATGTGTCGTTGTCTGTGACAAGAGATGTAGGGATCCCAAAGAAGAATATAATGTGGTTAAAGATGAATTTATCTATATTTGACCCAGTGACATAGGTTTAAAAAATAGCCACTATCCACTTAGTAAAATATTATGTGGCATTTATTATGAATGTGCGACCATCAGAAGATGTGGGCTTGATTTTTCTTACTAGGTCAATCCCCCATCTAGAAAAAGGCCAGGGTGGTATTATTGGCTAGAGGGCTTGTGAAGGTGCATGAATTAGACCACCATGACATCTCCATTCTTGGTACTTCTTGACAAATTCTCATGCATTTGAATCCATGGTAGGCTAATATTAACCCACATGTAATATATTTTTACCTAAGATAATGTCACTTGTATGTGCACTACAAATTACGAATGCACTTTGACTAGTGTTTGTTTAGCTTCATCTGATTAAAACACCATAAGAGAGTCCCATCATAGCCTCTTTCTGTAAAGGGTTTTAGAAATCATTTTGTCGCATGAAACATGCTATAATAAGGCTCTTTTATTATGGGAGTTCATGTTTGGAAGGTGGACTTTATCTTGGATAAAGGAGTATATGTCGTGTTACTAGGGATTCTCGGGACCAACTATATACCATACCATGGTGGACTCCAACAAATCGTATGTGGGCACTAAAATATTTTCAACAAGAAACTCATTATGTGTTTGATTTATATCAAACTCAATAATGGATGTGATTGTATCTATGGAATATTTTAATTTGTTCTTTAAAATAGAACTTGCTCCAAAGCGATAAGTTAGAAATAACATTTGAGACTATCGACCATGTGCTTATATAGAATAAGTTTTGCATCTTTAACTTCATATTCTCTATTCACATGCTTGATGATCAAAATAAAATCCCCATAAACTATTAGTTCTTTGAGCCACCAAGATATTGTAAATTTTATGTCGGTTATAAGTTCTTCATAATCTATGATGTTGTTTGTGCATGGCAATATAATGTGGTAAGAATTTGGAATAACATCACCATCAGGTGTACCTAATAGAACACCAGCCCCTAACCCATTAGTCTTGCAAGAGCTACAAAAAAAAATCCAGGAAGGAACTACATCAACGTCAATAGCTATTTTTAATAAATTCAAAATGAAGGTGCTCTCGAGCCCAAGAATGGTGCTATGACTAGTTGATATACTAGTGCTTTCCCTTTAATTAATTTTTAATTAAAAATTTTGATGTCAAACTCACTGAGGAGAATGACTTAGCTAGACATTTTCCCTATTAGAACAGGCATTGATAGTAGATACTTAGGTGTATCTACTTTGGAAATGAGATTAGTTGTATGATTGAGAAGGTAGTATCAGAACTTGTGAAAAGTGAATGCTACTACCAAACATACTTTTTCAACCTGATAATATTTGAGTTATTGTTGTATAAGATTTCTAATAAGGTAGTAGACTACTTATTCCTTTCCTTTTTTGTTGTGTTACACAAGCAATTCCCCAATGACATGTTCTATAGTTGAAGTATAAAGAAACATATGTTTGTCTTGAATAGGTGGCATGAGTACTGAAGCGGCGTTGATAGATATTTTTTCAACTTGTTGAAAGAATATTGACATTTCGTAAGTCCATTTAAATTGGACATATTTCTTGAGAAAGTGATTAAAATGATGACATTTATTTATAAGCTATGATATAAAATACCAAATTGATTGAATCTTTCCCATATTCCTCATAGATGATGTAGGTTTTGAGGGGGAGGCATCTCCATGATTTATTTAACTTTAGCAGGGTCAAATTCAATTCCCCTTTGTGAGACTATGAATCCTAGAAGTTTCCTAAAGTAACATGAGATACACATTTTTAGGATTAAGGAACTCCTTATACTCTTGCAATCATTCAAATATATGCCACTAGATGGTTGGATGATCTATCCTAGTTTTGGATTTAGCTAGGATTTCATTGACATAATCCTTCATGATATCATGAAGAAAGTTATGAGAGATGACAATCATTATGCATTGATATGTTGTCCCTGCATTCTTAAGGACAAAGGGCATGACCTTGTACTAAAAAATCCCCATGGTATTATGAATGTTATCTTGTGTTGGCCCTCTTTAGTGATCTGAATATGGTTGTAACTTGAAAATCCATCCATCAAATATAGCATTTCATGCCCTGTTGTAGAATCAATAATCATGTCAATATTAGGCAAGGTAAAATTGTCCTTGGATAGGTCGTGTTGATATCCCGAAGTCGGTGTAAATTTTGATTTCTGACGTCTTTTAGGAAACATGTACAATGTTATATATCTATGGCCGAGAATATTTAATTTTCATTCCACCTTAGGGTACATATTCTTGAGTTTTGTTTGACTAGTTTCACGTATGGGTGAACCACAAGATTATGTACTACAAGAGAATGATATAGACCTTGCATATCCTTATATGGCCATGCGAAGAAATCTTGAAACTAAGTAAATATTATTGTTAATTCTTGTATTTATGGCTATGATAAACGGGAACCAAGTTATAACAGTTTTGGGTTCTCACTTGTTCCGATATTAATAGCAATAAATTCTTCTACTAGGATTTTTTATTTATCAGTGTCCTAAAATGATGTTTTAGGATGATACAAATCACATGATTGATGTAAGAGTGATTCAAAACCTCTCTAGAACCCCAGAGAGGTTTTCACTAGGATATGCATCCTTTTTCTTTTTCTTGTTCTTTTGATTCTTAAATAGAACCTCTTAGAGGTTTTCATTATGAGATGCTACATTTTTCTTTTTCTTGTTTTTATTTTTTTGCTATGGTGGACTAGAGAACTCAAGTTCCTTCTAATAATTTGTAGTGTCCAAGTTTATAGCAAAACCATTATTGTGATTTGACAAGGGAATAAGGTCTCGAGTCCCGATAAACTATTGAATGGCCTCATCATTCTAAAATAGGTCCATGGATATTTTATTCAGTTAGTCTTGATGGATAAGACTATCATAGGCAATGTCAAGGGTACGAATGGATAGGTCTCAATAAATAGATTGGTTTTGGTTAGGTCTTCGAAGAGGATATGTGTGGACCTTGTCTCAACTTCAAAGTCAAAATCCTCCATACTAGTAGTTATGTCAAATATTATTATCCTCTTTTCAAAGGTTTCATAACCTAGACCATAACGATATAGATTTTTTCATAAAATGTAGGTTCAAGATGACCTTGTCTTTTGGAATGAGTCTTTTGCCTTTCTATTTCATATTTTCATCATTTTATGAGCCTTGTTGTAATTAGAGGATTCATAACAATTAACCATCCGATCCTCGTATAACCAAGATCCAGTAGATCCATGAATGTGTTCATCCTCTAAGTATCCATATCATTTCCATAAGGTATTTCCAAGGTGGTAGATGGGAGCTTCTTTTAAATGAGGTGTGTTAGGTCTCATAGCATAGCTGCATAGAGAAAATGGTAGCTTACTAATATAAAATTCATTTTCTAGAGTGTATTCATTAATACCTTTATGAGTGATTTTCAATTTAGGTTATGAATTAGATGGTTGAGATTGTAAAATCATGTCAAGGGTCAATAAGGTTATCAAGTAATGGGTATGAAACGAGGTACAACAGATCTATCTATGGAAGGACAATAATTTGTATGATTGTACCTTTCTTCCAAGAGCTTACAATATTTGAATGGTTTTACATATTCAAGCAAGGTAAACTCTTTTCCATTATGGGGGAATTTGATACATTGGTGATAAGTGGAAGACACAACTTGAATTACATGTATCTAAGGCTAACCTAGATGGATATTATACGATGTACTAACATCGATAACATGGTAGAGGATTTCTAGAATATCCAGGCCCACTTGTATGGATAAGGTGATGGTTCATTAGGATTTTCATTTGTTTTTTTCCTAACCATGAATAGCTATAATATTAGCTCCCAAATTTTCTTTTGTATGACCAAGACATCTCGTCATATTCATATAAAAGATTTTTAAGGCATCTCCATTATCAATAAGAAATATTTTAATATTATGATTGGTAATGTAGGGTTTAATGTATAAAGATGTATTATTATGAAGGTTTGGGTTTAGGATATCATGGGGACTCAATGACAAGTATAAGGTTGTTAGGTGAAAGATTGAAAATTAGCGCTTGAAATTGTTAGATATTAATGAACTTAGGAACACATACTTCATGAAGAGCATGAGTAAGGATATCATGAAGCATGGGAAATGTCTTAAGTAGCTCCATGAGGGAGATATGGGAAAGCGTCATCTCTAAGCTGTCTTACAAGGTCATAAACACTAGATGTGGAAGATTTAGTACTAGGTGTTGGTTTAGGATTACTTATAGTTGTAGGATTGGTAAATTCTTAAGGTGCGATGGAATGGATGGTTAATTCACTTTGTGGGCACCCAAAAATTTTGTTTCGTATGACCACTATATTAGTAGGAGCATGGAAGTTGATGGTGGAAATGGAATTACGTATTTCTTCTATGAATGATATCATTGAGTTAAACTCAACATTGTTTGATAATTGGACTTGTTTAGGAGCATTATTACTTGCACCCTGCTTGGGAAAAGGATTTGAAAACACCTTTAAATTATTTGTTGTGCCTTTTTATTAGGTGATGTATTTCAACTATGATGTATCCACTATCAATGAGAGCTTGAATATAGTGGTGAGTTACATATAATGATCTCTATTGTGTATGTTAATGCAATGGAAATCACATTACTCACCGGATTTGTACCAAGATGGATTTTGTTTCCCTTCTTTGAAGGTTCTTGTGATGGGTAAGTAACCATGTTGACCCTTACTAGTTGTTTTAAGAAACTTGAAAGGATTTCTCCCAATGGTGTGAATTGTCTTTTCTTATAATCACAAGAGGGTCTAGCTTCTTTGCTTGGAACAATTATGAATTGCTTTGATTTAGATGGATTCATTTTATTATTTTATATGTTATGCACATTTCAATTATAGTTTACTCCATCATTGTTTAATTTTGGAATAAAGATGCTAACCAATTGTTTCTCTAACATTGAGCAAGGAAACCAACTAGCGATTCCCTTGTCATCACTATAAGAATTGAGTGAAGTTTTCATTTCTTCATTGTTTGGTATTACACAAGTCCATCATTGTAATATCATAGTCTAATTTGAAAGATAAGTGTTTAAAAAAACTTCTCCAAGGTCTGCAAAATTTAGTTATGGATCCTTTGGGAAGACAAAGGAACTAGTCTAAGGCTTGTCAGTCAATTTTTTTGAAAATAAATGCAAGAGATGCACGTTATTATAGGCAAACTCTCAAGTATGCCATAAATAATTCTTTAATGTGTTCTCTAGGGTCATGTTTTCTTTTATACTTATCAAATTTGGGAATTTCAAAATATTTTGGAAAGGGTAAGTGCAATATGTCCTTGTCAAAAGGGTAAGGACACAATTCCTCAAAATTGAATTGTTTTCTCTATTTTTGCATCCATAAAATGGTATTCTTCATGGTTTACCATTCTTCTGTGAATGGTGAATTGGTTTTTGGGGTACTCGAGACATTGTCAATTTTGGGATCAGTTTTCTCTATTTCAATTTTAGTCAAATCATTATTGACTTTTAAAGCCATAGAAGCTATATGTTTGGTCATTTTGTTGATCGTTTCAATAAAATATTGGTTTGAATTTCTTGCAAAATCTCTATATTTTTCTTTATCTTTGTCTTTATTTTTACTTAATTTAGATTCTTTGTTCAAACTAGGTTTGGGTTGGCTTTTAAGGTGTTTTAAATTATCATCACCAAAATCCAAAGGTAATTTGGCTCCCATCTTAAGGAAAGGAAGAATAAATTGATCTTTGTTTTATCGCGAAAGTCCTTCAACTCTTTCTTGTTCTTCTACGGAGATGCCATGTTGTTGATTTTCTCATTGGTTTTCTTCCTCCTCATAGGAACTGTCAATATGAAAGGTATTTCTATGTTTGTTGCCAAAGAGGTCATAATCTCAATGTCGTGTTTCCACCATTATGTATGAAAAGTGGTAACAAGTAAGAATGTGGTGTATATGTGATTAGAGTTTGGATAAAGTGAGTATCCAATTACCTAATACTTGGGATTGAAATATGATTATACTTAAACTTGGAAAATTGAATTTCAAATTATAATATGTAAGTGTTAAGATTGGTCGTCTTAAACTTGACAAAGTGAATGTCAAAGTATAAGGCATAGCTAGAAATTGATGTTGAAAGTGGTTGTGCTTAAACTTGACAAAGTGAATGCCAAAGTATAAGACTTAAAGATACGAAAGATAGTTCTTAAATTGTGACAATGTGAATGTCAAAATTTAAGATACAAAAATCAATTAAATGAGATAAAGTGAGAATCAAAACATGATAAGATAGAAATGATTTGGCTTAAACTTTAGACAATGTGAATGTCAAAGTAGACTGTAGAATTAAGGAAGGAAATTATTTGTAACGATTGAAAAATTGAATGACAAGATAGATGATGATAGATAAAAATGTTGAGAAAGTGAATGTCAATGTATGAAATATGGTGAAAGAGAAAATATTCACTTATATTTTGACAAATTGAATGTTAGAATATAAGATGTAAGTATGGATGCTCATATTTTAACAAAAGAATGTTAAAATAAGAGGTTCGGATATGAAAAAGGAAACACTCAAATTTCAACAAAGTGAATGTTGAAAATAGGATGTTTGTAGATAAAAATGAATTACTCAAATTTCAAAAAAGTTGATGTTGAAAATAGGATGCGTGGAGAAGAAAAGGAATTACTCAAATTTCAACAAGGTGAATGTTGAAATAGGAAATGTAGAAATGAAAACAAAATGCTCAAGTTTTCAACAAAGTGAATGTTGAACCAAAATACTTTAGAGATGAAAATGAAGTTGGTTCAAATTTTAACAAAGTGAATGTTGAAATAAGAAACTTAGGAATAGAAATGAAGTTCTCAAGTTTCAACAAAGTGAATGTTGAAATGAGAAACTTAGGAAGATTGTTCAAATTTCAATAAAGTGAATGTTGAAATAAGAGACATAGAAATGAAAGAGAATTACTCAAATTTCAACAAAGTGAGTTTTGAAGTAAGAGACGAAAGTATGAAAGGAGATTGCTCAAAGTTTCAACAAAGTGAATGTTGAAATAAGAGACTTAGGAAGAGAATAGGTTTTCTTGAACTTTGGCAAAGTGAATTTCAAAATACAAGACTTAAGGATGATGAAAATGATTGTGAATTGACAATTGAGTTATGACTGTGCTCAGTCCTTGATAAAGTGAATATCAAAGATCAAGACTTGGATTGAATTAGATGTGCTTTAAGTGAATATATGGGTATTCAAAAATTAAGAATTAAAATATGATTGGAATAGAATTATTGTGCTTAAAATTTAGATAAGGACGCCAAAGATTAAGACTAAGGTGTGATAAGATCAATTCGAAATGGATATCCAAATGAAGAAAATTTGGAAAGTTTGAAAAGATATTTTGGATATTGATAAGAATGTGGAACAAAAACTTAATGACACATAACTTGGACAAAAATAATTGTGATAGGAAGGCCTCTAAAATTACTTTGGCTTGGTCAAGTGGGGCTTCCTATAAATTGGTTCTCTCCATATGTACCAAGTATTATCCAAACAAGCACCATAACTATTACTAGTCATCATATTTAGTTTAACCCCTTGATTATATAAGTGGGTTTTAATCCACTCAAATAATCAAATGAAGGTTGTCACTAAGGATAAACTTGGTTCTAATCCTCACAGGTGTAACAGTCATGTAGGTAGGGTATTGAATTTATTGGCTAGCTCCCTCATGGCACCAACTACTTTGGGGTTCCTGTGGTACTCCTCATAATGATTTTTGGCCCCTAGCTATGCACTTCCCATAGTTACAACAGATCGAGGAATAAACCCATCTTTGAAAATTTAATTAAACGTGTTTTATAAAGTTTAATAAAAATATGTAATAAGGTTTTCTTGATTTCATGAGCACGGAAACCTCACGATTAGTACTTTGATTAAAAATAATCTTTTTATGCGAGATGGTCCTCTAAAAATACATTAAGAGATTTCCTTAGGTGAAATCAAGATAGAAAACACAAAGACAAACTCGTGTTTCTGATTTTCAAGATCACCCAAAAGGTGTGAGAAAAGAGCATACGTGAGAGTTTCTCAAGATTATATTAAATGAAATTTAAAAGTAATTTAGCCACCTAAATTGATTAAATGTGAAAACCAACAAGAAAATGATTAAAAACAACACTAAAAACAATAATTAGAAAGAATTTTACTTGCTAGAAAATAAAGAAAATTGTAAAAACACAAATAGAGCACACTAGCACATGTTAGGTTGTGGAACTGTTTTCATGTGTGAAAGTGTTCAAGACCGTACACTAAGAGTCTTGTACACTTTTCATGTATCCTGCTGGGGTTGGGGCCGGGCCGGGCCTCGGCGAGCGGGGTCTGGGGTGGCGGCCCCGAGCAGGAGTTCGGGCGCGGCCCAAGAAGCGAGGTTTGGGCGCTGGAGGCGCCACTTGAATTTTTTTTTTTTTTTTTAGGCGTAAATTTTTTGGCCTCGAAAAATTACACCCGAAATATCGGGAAATGTGCTTTTCTCATATGGGCAAGTTTTTTGACCCATAGGTTTATGGGACGGGTTTTGCCCATGGTTTTGATACCCACGGTTTTGTAAAACTACTTAAGCAGTTGTCTATTTATATGGTCTTATGCATATGATAGATGTACAAGCAAATGTATTGCAGATGTGTTTTGAATTCGGCTGTGAATTCTGTAGAGTTTGTTGAGCATAGCTCCAAACGGATCTAGGTATTGTATTGAGAGAGTAGTGGCTTGTTATAAAATCTAAGCAAGTGATTCTTGGTGGACGTAGCCCAAATTGGGTGAATCATGTTAAATACTTTGTCTCTTTGTGTTGTGTTATTTTATTTCGTAATTTTTATTTGAGATCTATAATAATTTCTGCATATTAGTTTCTTCTGTTGCGATTCTGTGAGGGATTATTCCGCATATTTTATCCCTTATTTCCTAACAATTGGTATCAAAGCGAGGTTTGGTTTGATGAAGTGTTGAATCGCAGGGAAAGTTTTTAGCTTAAGTGGGAGCTATGGCAGATGAAGGAAGATCTAGGGTTGATAAATTCAACGGGCATAATTTCAGTCTTTAGAAGATGCAGATGGAAGATTACCTTTATCAGAAGGATCTTTATACTCCGTTGTCTGAGAAGGTGAACAAACCCTCAAGTATGACAGATGTAGAATGGGATTTGTTGGATCGGAAGGCACTTGGAACGATCCGGTTGAGTCTTGCATCTTTGGTATTATTTAATGTTTCAAAGGAAAAGACTACAAAATATCTAATGGATGCATTAGGGAAGTTGTATGAAAAACCCTCTACCTCTAATAAGATATTTTTAATGAAAAAGTTGTTTAATATGAAGATGTCTGAGAATAGTTCAGTAGCAGATCATTTAAATGATTTCAATACGGTAGTGAATATGCTAGCTTCGGTTACAATAGAATTTGATGAAGAAGTTAGGGCTTTATTAATTTTGTGCTCTTTACCTGAGAGTTGGAATAGCCTGGTAATGGCGGTAAGTAACTCGGTTCCAGCTAACTCGAAGTTGAAGTTTGAGGATGTTGTAGGGGTGATTCTAAGTGAGGAAATGTGAAGAAAAAGCTCTGGGGAATATTCTACTTCAGGGAATGCTTTGACAGTGGAAACTAGAGGGAGACAGAAGAATAGAGGAAACCGTGGAAAATCAAAAGATAGGGCAAGGTCAAAATCCAAGAACAAGATTGTATGCTGGAATTGTGGAAAGCCTGGGCATGCAAAGAAGGACTGTTGGGAGCTTCGAGATAAGAAGAAACAATAGGAAGAAAACAAGGAGGAAAATGTGGCAACGGGTAATGTATGTCAGGATGCTTTGATTCTTTCTTTGCACAATATTACTAAATCTTGGGTTTTAGATTCAGGGGCTTCTTTCCATGCTTCTCCACATAGGCATTATTTTGTTGATTATGTTGGGGATTTGGGCATGTTTTTCTTGGTGATGATGAGTCTTGTAGCATAGTTGGAAAAGGTTCTGTTCAGGTTAAGATGTAGAATGGGAATACATGGCTATTGAAGGATGTCAGACATGTGCCTACATTAAGGAGAAACTTGATATCGGCGGGGCAATTGGGAAGTGATGGTTTTGACCTTTGTGATATTTACTGACTAACTCTTGAAAGGTTACAAGGGTGCTCTTGTGGTGGCAAGAGCTAAGAAGGTTGGAACCTTGTATTTAACCACCGATAGTACTAATGATTGTAATCTTGTGGCTTGGATGCGATACAACATTATGGAACTATAGGCTCGGTCATATGAGCCATAAGGGCATGAACATCATAAAGAATAATTTCCTGGATATACAAAAACAGGTTTGGATTTTTGTGAGAACTGCATATATGGGAAACAGAAGTGAGTAAGGTTTCTCAAGGTTGGACCTACGAAGAAAGAGAGTAAGTTAGAGCTGGTACATTCTGATGTGTGGGGACCACTGTATCATCTCTTGGGGGTTCAAGTTATTATGTTACTTTTATTGATGATGCAACAAGGAAAGTTTGGGTTTATTGTATTAGAAACAAATATGATGTATTTGAAACTTTTGTTAAATGGAAAGCCTTGGTAGAGAATGAAACAGGTCTTAAGCTAAAATGTCTCAGGTCAGATAATGGAGGGGAGTATTGTAGTAATGAATTTGATGATTACTATTCTAAGAATGGAATCCGCAGGCAAAAGACGGTTCCAGGAACTCCGCAGCAGAATGGGGTATCAGAAAGGATGAACAAAACAATAATGGAACATGCTAGGAGCATGAGGTTACATGTAGGACTGCCTCTTTCTTTTTGGGTAGAAGTGGTGAGCATAGCTGTGTACTTGATAAATAGAGGACCCTCAAGTGCCTTGGATGGAGGCATACCTGAGGAGGCATGGTATGGTAAGAAAGTTGATTATTCATTTCTTAGAGTCTTTGGATGTGAAGTGTTTGTTCATATAGACAAGGATGATAGGACCAAGCTAGAGGCTAAATCAGAAAAATGTACTTTCATTGGTTATGGTGGTGATGACTTTGGGTTTAAATGTTGGAGTATTAAGGACAAGAAAATCATTCGGTCTAGGGATGTGGCATTTAATGAGAAATTCATGTATAAGCAACAATTGCAGGAAAATAGGGAAGAATCCAAGAAATAATATGCAGTGGTAGAGGATCTTCCGGATGGGAAAGTGACCCATGAATCAGTTCAGGAACCTACTCAACAGGAACCCCAAACTCCTACAGTGAGGAGGTCTTCTAGGGTAAGAAAAGAACTTGAACGGTTTTCTCCTTCTCTTTATTATTTATTACTCACTAATAGTGGAGAGCCAGAGAGCTTTGATGAAGCAATGCAGGTAGATACCAGTAAGAAGTGGGAGCAAGCCATGGATGAGGAGCATAAGTCTCTCATGGAGAACTAGACTTGGGATTTGGTGAAGCTACCGGAAGGCAAAAGAGCATTGTAGAACAAGTGGGTGTACAGAGTTAAAGATAAAGAAGGAGGAAAGAAAAGATATAAGGCCCGATTGGTGGTCAAGGGGTTTGCACAGAAATAAGGTATAGATTTTGATGAGATTTTTCTCCTGTAGTAAAAATGACTTCTATTAGAACTATTCTTGGAATAGTGGCGTAGTAGAAGACTTGCACTTAGAACAGTTAGATGTAAAGACTACATTTCTCCATGGTGATTTGGAGGAGGATCTATATATGCAGCAACTGTGAGAGGGCTATGAGGTCAAAGGTAAAGAGGAGATGGTGTGTAAGGTGAAGAAGAGCTTGTATGGCTTGAAACAAGCTCCACGTCAATGGTATAAGAAGTTTGATAGCTTCATGATGGAGCAAGGTTATATTAGATGTCATTCTGACCATTGTGTGTATACAAAGAAATTTTAGGATGGAAGTTATATTATCCTATGTTTGTATGTTGATGACATGTTGGTTGCAGGTAAAAACATGCAGGAAATAAAAGGACTCAAGAAACAACTAAGTGAATCCTTTGATATGAAGGATTTGGGGGCAGCCAGACAAATCCTTGGTATGAGGATAACTCGGGATAGGAAGGAACAAAAGTTGACTTTATCTCAGGAAGAGTACATTAAGAAGGTATTAGACAGGTTTAACATGCAGGATGCTAAATCGGTTGGGACTCCTTTGGCAGGCCATTTCAAGTTATCAAAGGAGCAGTGTCCCATGACAGAGCAGGAAAGAAACCAAATGTCCAAGGTACCTTACTCATCAGCAGTTGGCAGTTTGATGTATGCCATGGTATGCACTAGGCCTGATATTGCCCATGCAGTGGGAGCTGTGAGTAGATTTATGAGTGATCCAGGTAAAGAGCATTGGCAAGCAGTAAAGTGGATCCTTCAAGATTTGAGAGGACCATGGGGATAGTTTTTGTGCTGATGGATCAAACACCACTTTACGTGGTTATGTAGATTCGAGATATGGCTGGAGATGTAGCAGTAGGAGGAGCATGACGAGAGTTATATTTACACTGTAGGTGGGACAACAGTGAGTTGGATTTCATGACTACAGAAGCTGGTGGCTTTGTCAACCACGAGAGGTTGAGTATGTTGCTGCCACAGAGGTAAGCAAAGAGATGATTTGGTTACAACAATTGCTTGAGGAGTTGGGGCATAAGCAAGAGGAATGTAAGCTGCATAGTGATAGTCAGAGTGCTATACACCTAGCTAAGAACTCTACTTTCCACTCGAGGACAAAGCATATACAGTTAAGGTACCATTTCATCAGGACAGCTTTGGAGGAAGAGAAGTTAAAGTTGGAGAAGATTCATACCAGTCAGAATCTTGCAGACATGATGACCAAGGTGGTCACAAGGGAAAAATTGAAGTTGTGTTCAGCTTTGGTTGGTCTTCACGAAGAAACTAGTGAAGGGTTGAGAAGCTTGCTCAGAGGAAAACTAGTCTCCAAGTGGGAGATTGTTAGGTTGTGGAACATGTTTTCATGTGTGAAAGCGCCAAGACTATACACTAAGAGTAGTCTTGTACATTTTTTTAGGCGTAAATTTTTTGGCCTCGAAAAATTACACCCGAAATATCGGGAAACGTGCTTTTCTCATATGGGCAAGTTTTTTGACCCATAGGTTTATGGGACGGGTTTTGCCATGGTTTTGATACCCACGGTTTTGTAAAACTACTTAAGCAGTTGTCTATTTATATGGTCTTATGCATATGATAGATGCACAAGCAAATGTATTGCATATGTGTTTTGAATTCGGCTATGAATTCTATAGAGTTTGTTGAGCATAGCTCCAAAGCGAATCAGGTATTGTATCGAGAGAGAGCGGTGACTTGTAATAAAATCGAGCAAACCGATTCTTGGTGGACGTAGCCCAAATTGGGTGAACCACGTTAAATACTGTCTCTTTGTGTTGTGTTATTTTATTCTGTAATTTTTATTTGAGATCTGTAATAATTTTTGCATATTAGTTTCTTCTATTGCGATTCTGTGAGGGATTATTCCACATATTTTATCCCTTATTTCCTAACAGACATACACTTGGATGCACTAGAGTAAACAAACTAAAGTAGCACATCAAGGAGTATGTAAGCACATGAAGGAGGGTATAAGCGCATGGAGACATATTTTTATGTGATACTAGCATGTAGATGATGATGCCGGTGCTTGAAGGAAAAAAATCGGTGTAATGCTTAGTAGGTGGAGGACTACGCTAGTGTGTGTAGGGTGTAGAAAATAGAAAATTATTTATATGGAGGTGTGTGAATTCATACAAAGATGCATGTCTTTGTGACACTAGTGCGTGTAGTGATACGCTAGTGCATATCACGTGTGATGTAAACATGTTTAGCCTATGGATGGACATATTCATGGAAATAAGGGACAGAAATCTAGCTTTTTTAATGATTTTATCCTTCTATATTGCACTTAAAATCCTAAAACTTGAACGGTGAGGTTAAAACAACACTAAGAAAATAATAAAATAATCATATTAGAAAAAGTAATATGAAAAATATAAAAGAAGAATGGGTGTTCTACCGAGCGTGTGTGAGAATGTATACCATGGAAAATTCAATAAAGAGAAAAATTAAAACATAAATGAAAAGAAAACCTTCCTTAATAAATCCCAAAGCAACCTCGATTGAATATATTGAAATAACAGGGGTTGAGTGATGTTCTTTATAAGATCAATTTGAGTTAAGACTTGGTTTATATTTGGATGCTTCAAGTATTATGAATGAAATAATATCTAAGTCACAAGCATGAATGTGTGACCTTGAAGTGATTTGGGTAGCATAATAGCATTGGAACTTGATTTTGACTCACCAAAAGATTGCACAAAATGACAACATGAACTCTCAAAAGATTTGGTGGATGATTTTCATAGAGAGGACGATTTATAGTTGAAGAAAGTGAATATTCAAGACAAGTTGTGCTTGATTTTATTGGAGATAACTAAACTTGACTTTTCTTGTTTAGTTGAGTTTCTAGATTTGATTAGATATTTAGACTGTTGTTCTTGATTTATAAGAGTGAGTCAAGTCTGATTTGGAAAGGGGTTGAAAATGCTTTGATTTATAATTTCATTTCTAATTTTTATTCACCCAAAATGTGTTGTGAATAATTGGAAGGTGGAAGAAGCTAGATTGAACTTGATTCGTCATGTTTTGGAAGATAACTTAAGTTAACTCAAATACTTATTTGATTCAATTTAAACACATATGTTTGATAAAATAATTATTTTTAGTTCTATTCAAGACTTGAGTTAACTTGGATTTGGGAGGTGGATAAGATTTGATGATTATTTAAATTGTAATGTGGACATGTGGATATTTAATTAATTTTGATATTAAAATAGCTAATAAAATTAACGAAAGGGGATGAAAAGGGTGTTAATATAATTGCTTAAATTAATTATATGTAGGAATAAGGGGTGTAATGATATTTTGAAAAATTACAATACATATCGGTAATTTGGGGGTGTCTACAACTCCAAGCTCCATCCTATCAAACATATCTCTATAAGTTGACGTATCAAACCAACGGTACCTTGGCCCCACTCATCAAGTGAAAAAATCTCTAGATGACCCCAATCTACCCTCGGCCCACCTAATGGTCACACTATAGAAATTTTATTGTATTCCCACACATGTAATAAAGTATTAGCATCTATCTCACCACCATGGTCCTCATATGTGAATTAGTATAAATCCTTGTATAAGTGTTCCAATACACAACAAATCCTTGCATCCTATAAGAAACCAACACCCTACCTCCATCCACTATCACACTTGATGTTAATATCACAACAATAAACTTCTACAACCTTAGAACACATGATCTGAAAATGTATTCTAACATAATTGATGAATCCACATGTGTTTGTTTCCTTGCAAAATACTATCTCGCAACCCTCTACTACCTCTGTGTATCTCCCTGGTGTCATCTCTTGTATCCTCTTACCCATAAATGATAATCAAAGAATCATATATACATCTTATAATGTCACTATCTTCTCACCTATGTGTAACCAAAATGTGCAAGTGTTTGCATACCATCTCTCGCATAATGTGGTCATCAGTGAGGAAAATTTCTTGGCTAATGTTCTTAATTTTTTCATTTATAGATATTTTGAAAGTCTGTTTGGCTATTTGGACACCATATGCACATTGAAGATTCACCAAAAATAATCACAAATGTTACTATTTCCCACTCACATAGCCAAATGAATTCTAATATCAATATGATTTTTGTAATGGATTGCCTTTAAATTGTGAGATAAATCTTTTAAAACATGTCCAGTCACCATGAATTCTATATGCCCTTAGATCACAATTGCTAACATTTTAGAGGGAAAATTTGAAATTTGATTAAATTTTCCACTTATATGCATGCGTGTGTGTGTGTGTGTGTGTGTGTGTGTGTGTGTGTGTGTGTGTGTGTGTGTGTGTGTGTGTGTGTGTGTGTGTGTGTGTGTGTGTGTGTGTGTGTGTGTGTGTGTGTGTGTGTGTGTGTTGATATGATCAAATATATTAAAGGCACCAATTCAAGTAACTATCTATTCAATTAAAGGATTATCTAAGCTTAAAATTAGAATATGGATTCTATTCTATGTGATATGATTTAATTAAGGAATTCTAAGGACCATTTAAGCCATAAAAATTTATTGTTTGCATCCTAATTTGAATTGGTTTAGATAACAATCATTTAGAGCCTTGACAATGGATGCCTTTGTAATTTTTCCTTTGGGAATTATCCCACATTTCCCAAGGAGTGAAAATCATATGTGTATATATAGAAAAAATCTCTCTTAGCATATTGGAGGAAAGGCTTCATGGGAAATTTTTGGAAAAGTGTTGAAAAGTTTCAAAGTAAAGAAAGACTAAGGTAGGAGAATCCAGAGCCAAAATAGCATAAGATTTTGACATAGTGCAAGAGATCAATGGATGTGATATAATTCAAGTAGGATTCATGAGGAAGGATTGAGATATCATGGGGTTTCCCAAAATTTCATGAAATGATGACATGTGGCTAATGGATCAATGGTCAAGGTTTAATCCTAGGAAGGATTGGGGAAAATGGGTCCAAATTTCATAACTCAAAAATTTTGTTGGTTAAGGAATCTATATAATGTACTTCATACCATTAATAGATTAGAAAAATGAAATCTAACCTAAAGATGATAATTGAAATCAGCCAAAATATTTTTTAAAATTAGAAAAATTAGGTAAGATTCACCTTTACATTTGCAACCATTTCTATTGATTTTTTCCATTTTCACCATAGTCACAATAGATATCTTTGTAATATTCACAATCCCAACAAATATTTCTCAAGAAATATTTGCCACTTTGTTTCTATAAGTTTTTTTCATGGGTTCCTTAAAATTTACACAACATTCATTACAACTACAAGAAAATGGGCAGGAGATGGGAAAAACCGAGAGGATTTTTGTAGGACTAGATGCTTGAGTGTATGTTTAATGAAGAAATTCCCAATTTCCATGGTTTTGATAAATAACCCATCAAATTTTGGATATTGTTTTCTCTTAGGGTGTTTAAGAGACATTGTCGAATGATGTAGCAAGGAAGGATCGGGATGGTTGGGTAGTAGAATGAAACCTCAAATAGTGTTTAATGACCCATATGGACATGTGGGTGCCATAAATTTGGCTCCATGAGGTTACGAGTGTAAAATATCACCCTAAACACAAACATAAGCTTAGTAAATTAAAATATGTGTCAATTTAATAAATAACTATAATCTAAAAGTTTAATGAATTGAAATTATTAATTACTTTGGATGGAGTATAAATGAAAAGTTTACAAAATTATTAAATGAAATAATTTATTATTTAAATGAATTTTCATTATAATAATTACATATATTGTTGCTAAGTGATCACACAATTGTATCATTTTAATCTTGAAAACCAAATGTTAACTTCATTGTCTTTGAATTCATTTTAATTCATAGTTGGACAGATTTCCTGCATTTTTTACCGTGATGGCCACACCTAAAGAACACATTGAATAGATGATAATAAATAAGTTTTTAATTGGTGGAGAAGATAATCCCTTATCTCAAGACTTATAACATGTTGTTAAACATCTTTCTTTAGAGATATATATAAAATAAATTCATTTCAAAATGGAACTCGATCAATGTATATTTCTTATTCAAAGTGTAAGTTCAATCGATTTTCATGGTAAAACATATGAATCCTACTACTTTACAAAAATCTTTCTTTTTTAATGTATGAATAAGTTGGGTTGTCAATTATAACCGAACAAAACATTGGTATCAAAGCGAAGTAAATGAAGATGTAAGTAGGTTAAGTATAATTTTTTGAGACTATATTATTTACCTCTCTCTCACCCTCACCCTCTCACTCTCACTCTCTCTATGTCTCCCCCTCTCTCTTTCATTTCTCTCTCTCTCTAGGGAAATGCAGGTATGTAGTATGTGAAAGTGTGTGTTATGGTTTTTAGGGGCTCGGTTTAGTAAGGATGATGTATAACACCTCTTATAAAAATCCACCTTTACTTAGTATTATGAGAATGATATTAAGATTCTAGTAAATGGATGGCATTGGCGTTAAAATAATATGATTATAATTGATGGAATTGAATGATCATAATAGTGGATAAATTGTATTTTAATTGTAAATATTTTAATTCCATGTTCAAAACATAAAAATTAGTAAAAATGTTAGCATAACATACATATGGAATCTCCCAACAAAGAAGTACTGGACAATTCGGTGAAGGCTTCTTCGGATATACCTTTTGAAACTTCTGTGAAAGAAGACTTTGTTAAGGTATCCATGGAAGTAAACGAGCATGATGGTTCAGTGATGGACATTTTAGTCCCTTCTGGATCAGAAGAGAAAGAAAATCAGTCATTAATTAGGGAAGAAGCTTGTAACAAGGAAGATAGGACAGAGATTGAGCCTTTGGAGATTCTCTCTTCTGGAGAGAATGGTATTGCGGATCCGCTGCCTTGTCCCAAAGATTACAACAAGGTGGCTTGGCCACGCGGTCTCATCTGCAGCACGTAACAGCAACCCGATCACTTGCCTGACAGTTTAGAACAAGAGAAAGAAATTCAGTCATTAATTAGGGAGGAAGCTGGTAACAAGGAAGATATGACAGAGTTTGAGCCTTTGGAGATTCTCTCTTCTGGAGAGAATGGTATTGCAGATCCGCTGCCTTGTCCCAGCATTTCAACAGTGGCTTCGCCGGTCTGCTGCAGCACCAGAACAGCTTCTGATCACTTGCCTGACAGTTTACATAAAGGACAAGAAGAAGGAGAAATCACGCCTGCCAAGGAAATGGAAGATACAGACTCTGGATTCACAATGGTCATCTCAAAAAAGAAAAAAAGAATGAGAGGTTTTGAAAGAATCCCAGATTCATTGTATAGTGATAAAAAAAAGGAAATTGACAATTGGGACACCTCTTCTTCTAGAACAACCAGGTCTTCTGCTAGACGAACAGCTGATTTTGGAGGCAGCTCAAAAAGAGGAAGACCCTCTAAAAAGACTCTCAGAGCTAAGAAAACGGAGAGGGATATTGCAGATGGTGTTCAGCGACAACTGAACCAGCAAGCAATTCCAACTACCAACCATTCCAAATGAAGATTATATCCTGGAATATCAGAGGCCTAAATGGAAACTCTAAGCAAAGAACCATCAAGGAGTTACGGGATTCCAGTAACCCCAGCATTTTGATTCTTCAAGAAACTAAAATGAAAGCAATGACCATGGTTAATATTAAAATTTTTTTTTGGGATAGTTCTGAAATGGCGGCTGTTGACTCTCAGGGAGCTTCCGGAGGACTTGGCTACTCTTTGGGATAGAAGACACTGTACTGGTATGATTCTTAGTGCTAATATTAATCATCTAGCAATTAAATTCGTCACTATTGAGAAAAAGTGTGAATGGATCTTGTCTAATATTTATGCCCCTAACTCTGCTAGTGGTAGAAGAAAACTATGGGCTGATCTTAAAATCTTTAGAAACCAACATAGCTCTGCCAACTGGCTCATTATGGGAGATTTCAACTCCCCTCTAAACCCAGGCGAGAAGTTTGGTGGAACCCCCACCTTCTCTAATGGTATGGAGGACTTTGCTGACTTTATTGCTGAACAAAACCTCATTGATGTGGATCTGCATGGTAATAAGTATACTTGGAACAATAGAAGGCTGGGAAAGGAGTTCATTCAGGTGAGACTGGATAGGGCATTAATCTCAGCAAACTGGATTCTAAGCCAAGACTTTTACCTATCTTCCCTTCCAAGAATTGGATCGGATCATAATCCGATTGCTTTAAGCTTTCTCAATTGGACTAAACCAGCAAAAAGCTCATTCAAATTTGAAAAAATGTGGATGGAGCATGATGATATCTATGATAGGATAAAAGAATGGTGGGAATGGAATGGGGAAGGCACTGCTCAGTTCAGATTGGTTCAAAAACTCAAAAATGTCAAAAAGCAAGTCAAAATCTGGAACAAAAGGGTTTTTGGAAATATTTTCGAAAAAAAGAAAGAGTTAAAACAGAAGCTTCAGGATCTAGAGTTAAAAATGGATACTTTGGGAAGATCGGTTGAAGATGAAGTAAATGAAAAGAATATTCTTTCTGAGTTGCATACGATCTGCAGTAGGGAAGAGTCTTTTTGGCGCCTTAAATCTAGAGCTATCTGGCTTAAAGAGGGAGACAGGAACACAAAGTACTTTCACATGACTACTCTAAAACATAGAGCCAGTAACAGAATCCTTGAGGTTTCTAAAAACAATGGGAACAACACTAAAGATCCAAACAGCATCAAGAAACAAGCGCTTGAATTTTACAAGAATCTTCTTAAAGAGAACAACGTCAGCAACCCTGAAGCTATTTCCTTCATGCTGGAGGCCATCCCTCAGAATAACATTGAGGACCAGAAATTCAGAGACATCACTAAAGCTGTCACGCTTGAAGAACTGCAAAAGGCTGTTTTTTCTCTTGAGGGGGATAAGGCTCCTGGACCGGATGGGTTCTCTATTAATTTTTTTCAAAAGTTCTGGGAAATATGCTCGGAGGATCTTCTCAAAGCGGTAAATGAATTCTATAGAACAGGAAATCTTCTAAAAGAGCTTAATAACACGCACATTGTGCTGGCACCTAAAAAAATGGATGCAAAAGACTTCAAGGACTTCAGACCTATCAGTCTTGTTAATGCTATCTTTAGAATCTTCACCAAAATCATCACTACTAGACTGCAGCTCATAATGAATGACCTCATCTCAAGGCAGCAGAGTGGCTTTATTAAAGGCAGGATAATACAAGACGGAGTGATTATGGTGCACGAAACTATACATTCCATGGAAAATAATAAAAAGGCTAATATGATCCTCAAGCTTGATATGAATAAAGCTTTTGACAAGGTTTCTTGGGTCTTCCTTGACAGGATTTTATCTAAATTTGGGTTCACGGAAAAATTTAGAAAAATTGTTAAGTCTTGTATAACTACAGCCAGGTTCTCTGTGGTTGTTAATGGGGAGCCTGTGGGTTTTTTCACCAGCAGCAGAGGTCTAAGACAAGGAGACCCCATCTCCCCCTTACTCTTCATTCTCTTAGCTGACAGCCTTAGTAGAACAATTGGCAGAGTGGTTGAGAATGGCCTTTTAAATGGATCTAAACCCGCTTCATTCAGCCAAGCTGTCTCTCATCAACAGTTTGCGGATGACACAATCCTTCTTCTTCTGGCCTCAGTTGTGGAAGCTAAAGCTATTAAGGCTTTATTACAACTCTATGAATCTGCTTCTGGGCAAGAGATTAATTATGACAAAAGCACCATTTTTTTCTTTAACACCCCTGAGGAAAGACAACTCAAGATTGCTAAAATTCTGGGCTGTAGAATTGGTGCTCTTCCAGCAACGTACTTAGGCCTCCCTCTTGGCACTAAGAAAGTCTCTCACATGGTGTGGGATGATTTGTTGATGAGATTTCAGAAAAAGATGGCAGGTTGGAAAGGGGCCACTCTCTCTAGTGCTGGTAAGTGCCTTCTCATTAAAAGTACACTCCAAAGTCTGCCCATCTATATCATGTCACTTTTCAAAATTCCTTCTTCCTTCAGAGAGAAAATTGAAAGGATTCAGAAAAAAAATTTATGGCAAGGCATGGAAGAGAAGTTCAAATTTCACCTAGTGGCCTGGGATAAGGTCTGCACCCCAAAATCTATGGGAGGGCTGGGCATAAAAAATATTGAGAAAATGAATGAGGCACTCATCGCTAAGATGGGCTGGTGATTGCTATCTGAGAAACAACCCTGGATTGATGTTATTAAAGCAAAATACTTGAATCAACAAGCTGTCTACTCCTATCTGCATGAAGAACAACTACCCAATGGTTCCATTTTTTGGAATAATCTGGTCAAGAGTAGAAACTTCATCAAGCAGGGCAGCAAATGGAAAGTGGGGATGGGGTGAAATAAACTCGGGAGGATAACTGGTTCAGTGACAACCTCTTGGAGAGATTTGGGACAGCTAAGGACAGCCTTATAAGCAAGTATGGAACTAAAGTCAAGGACTACATTGAAGGTAATGGCACCAACAAGACTTGGAAAAGACTTTCTATGGAACGAATTGAGCTGAAACAAACTACTTCCTCCCTTCAGGATCTTTTAGACCTCTTCCCTTTAAGTCAGCTGAATTCCAAGGATGAGCTGGTTTGGAGCAATTCACAAGATGGGAAATACTCAGTCAAATCTGGTTATACCAATCTTTCTCACAGTAACCAATCTGACTTTAACTGGAACAAGATCTGGATGCCTGAGTTAACCCCCAAAATAAAAATTTTTTTTCTTTGGCTGGCCATCAGAGGTAGAATTCTCACCACTGACAATTTGATGAGAAGAGGATTTATAATTCCTAATTGGTGCCACCTTTGTAGGAATGACTATTAAGACATTAGTCATCTGCTCATACATTGTGCTTATGCCTATAGAATTTGGAGCTTTTTTCTTTCTAAATTTGATGCTCTTTGGGTGTTGCCGAAGAACCTTAATCAGCTATGGAATCAATGGAACCCACCATTCAGACATTGTGCTATCAAAAGAATCTGGAAATTAGCAATCCCACACTTAATCTGGAGGATTTGGAAGGACAGAAATAATATCATTTTCAGAAATAAGAAGCAGAATTATAAAATCAGTATTGGAAAAATTTCTCAAGGTATCAAAGAGGACATGGCCAGATTTAAACCTCCCAAGAACAAGTGTTATCCTGAGAATGAAGAACACATTTTATCTAATTGGCACATTGGAAATTGGAGCAACCCTGGGAATAGTGTTGATAGATCTTTGATTAAATGGCATCCTCCTGACTCTAATTGGTACAAGCTGAACTTTGATGGCGCCTCTAAGGGAAACCCTGGGACAGCAGCTGGAGGAGGAGCAATACGAGACCACAAAGGTAATTTGATTGCTGCTTATGCAGGAAAAATGGGAATTCAAACCAATCATTTTGCCGAAGCATTATCTGCTCTCTGGGGCTTGAGAGTTGCACGGGCTCAAAATATTCAGAACCTTATTGTTGAAGGGGACTCTCTTAATATCATTAAGCTTCTTAATCAGTCCTCATCTCCCAGTTGGAGTATTAAAGACTTTATCTCTGAATCCATAAGCATTTGCCACACCTTCAATAGTATCAGAATCATACATACTTACAGGGAGGGCAACAATCTGGCGGATGCACTGGCCAATTATGGCATTAATATAAATTTTACTGTCTGGGATAATGATAGTATCCCTAATCAGCTTCACAACAGCATCCATGCGGATCTTCACAAGTAAGCAATCTCTAGAGATAAGCCTTAATCTTTGGAGGAAAATCAAAATCATCAATTCTTTCACAAGTGCTGCTTTATTCTATATGGCGAGGCAAATAATATCTTTTTCAAATAATAGCAAGATCTATTTAAGAAACTTCAAGTGGAGTCATCCTGATTTGAAAATCACGCACGCGGGAGGTACAACAGCCGTTGATATCCGGATGCCAAACTCCACGAAAACCGATGATAAATACAAAGTGATTGTTGACAGGGAAAGGGTTTTCACACGCGACTTCCCGCAGGCTCAGTTCAGCAATTACGCAGCCGTTCGTGAGAAGACCAACGGCTACAGTTCCCAGTCTTATGCGATCTTCAACAGTAAGAAACGAACTGTTCTTCATGCTCAGCGGCATTCTGGAATTTGTTGTAACCTGCACACCACTGAGAAGATGGGAGGACCTCCCTGTCAAATTGAGCCGTGCGCGGACCCTGATTGGAAGGATAACACCGAGCTTTGGAACATTCTCAGCATAGGCGGCTTCACCAGCTTTGTTGAAAGGGTGCAGGGACATGATCAAAGTATTTCAGTATGCTTTGCTAAGGAATGGAAAGAGAGGACTGTCGACTATGGGGGACAGAAAATTCTTGTCAATGAAGAGCTCATTGCTGAAGCGACCGGTCTCAGCCTGGATGGGTACCGCTTCTTCAACAAAAGGGTTATCAAAGAAACTGAAGAAAGAAGATTTGTGGAGGAAGATGAGAAGCTTATATTTAGCACAGCGGGTCTGCTTGTAAGCTCAATTCCTTCACCGTTTGATGAGGTCACTCGCATGATGATTCGTTTCATCTCCTTGGAAGGTAGGTTTGTTACTGTCCCAGCTAAGCATCTCATCTTTTTAAACCACTTCCGTAGGAATAGATTGGTTTGCTTCCCTCATTATCTTTTAAACTCTCTTGAGCGCTCCATTTTGGAGTTCCAGAAGCATACCCGGGCGGTTCCCTTGCATCAAGGGCTTATTTTGCTAATTCACAAATACTGCCTTCTCAAGTACCCCGGTCTTCCTTCCTCTCTAGCCCTAGCCCCCCCTTTGATGGGCTCCGCGCCGCGATCCTACTTCCCCTGCTGCCCTTGCTGCCCTTGCCGCTGCCCCTGCCACCGGTGCTGCTACCCCCATGCCGGCTGCACATGATTCTCCTTCTATTCCTCCTGCTGCTCCTCCTGCCACCCACCTCACCTCTTCCTCTAAACGTCCATTCACCAGGGCTTCTAGGAGACTCAACCTTGAGACTCTTGCAGCAGGGAAAGAGCCTCTTGATCTTGACATTGCACGTGACCTGCTGAACATAAGTAGTGCCAGTCCCCGGGAAGCACAGATGGATAACCCTTCTAAGAGACTGGAGGCCTTAGAGGCTGAGATAAAAATGCTGAAGGATGAGGTCAAAAACCTAGCTAAGCAAAAAGGTAAGAAAAGCATGGAGGGGGAAGGGAGCATTGACAATAGTCAGATTGAAGACATATACAAAAAGCTGACCTCCTTGGACTCCCGCCTTGGGAAGGCTAAGACTAGGCATGATTACAACATTGCTGCCTTTAGGGCCATTGAGGAGTTCATCGTGGGACATGCCAAAAGTGTTTCCAACCTCAGCGGTGTCCCGGCTGCACTTTGGGGCAATGAAAAAGAGAGCAAAAGGACCATCGAGGAGCTCGATAAGACGGATGCTGCCCACATGACCGCTTTGGGTATGTTTCATGCTTGGAAAAAAGTCAAGATCAGTGTTGATCAAGCAGCCAAGAAGTAGTCCTGCATGCTTCTACTGCTCTCTTTTCTATTTTGTTATTCTTTTGTTTGTTTTTGTTAAGTCTCGTCAGTTAGTTCTGTTTTTTTTTTCATTGTTTTCTTTGTTAAGTCTCACTTGTGTAGCATTTAAGGCTACGTTGAATTTCATTGTACTACTTGGACTTGGTTAGTCTGCTATGCTTCTCACTCTTATTCGGCTTAAAGGCCTTATTTTGTATTCAAGGGTATAGTCCCTTTAAAAACTATTTGCCAATATTAAAAAAACATACATATGGAATCATATTAGTCCACTTAGATACATATAAAGAGTGTTTGATCCATTATACAAGTCTAAAAGAATTTTTTTATCTTGTATATTATATTGATTTTGAAAGCCATGATGGCATACAAAATTTTAAAAAATGAATGTCTAAAAAAATCCATATAGGCGTATAATGATATACATAAAAAATACAAATCTATGCCTACATGCCATTGAGGCATACCAAAAAGTTTCTATACGTCAAAACCGGGGTATCATCAAACAATTTGGTTCTCTTAACCCACCAAAAAGATAAAGAACTAATATCATAAGTGGGATGTGCCTTGAACCAATCAAACCTCCTAATTATTATAGAAATAACTCCACCTATTATAGAAATACACAATATACACATTAGTATAAAACTAATGACATATAAAATGGCATTATTTACAAATAAATACTTAACACAATCTCATAATCCCTATGAATATTCCTCTACCTCTCAACATCAACCTCAAGGAAAAAGCCTCAAGAACATCAAACTCAATTACAAGTGCACAAACTAGATTTCTCACCTCCTCCTATAGTAACCATGAAGAAGAAAATTAGAATACATATGAATGTCATTTATTTACACTAAATGATGTTATTTAATACAAGAAATTCATTATGAAATTTACATTACTAGCTCATACTTGTGTAAGAGGCACAACATACATTATTCCTATAACAACTCTAATATATATTGATCTTCAAATGTTGGGAGGATAATTTAATGATGTCATCAATTGAAAATAAAAACAAGAATACCTAACCAAAATAATGAAATTCATACACATAGAAATTATATGACATTATCTGCATACATTAAATATAGTTCATTATCTTCATAAATGATGATTAAAAATACTAAAACCCACATTAGTGAATTTCCAACACGTGATATCATACCAACATCCTTAGATGTGGAAGTTCCGTCATCCACATGTTCAACATAAAATTATGATTTTTTAGATAACATCGTTATATGAAAAATAAACTAACACAAAATATTTAATAATTTATTACAAATTTAGACCTAAAGGGTTGTCGCATCCACAAAAAAATGTGAGGAAGTGGAATATGATACAAGATAGAACATATATGATGATGATATTTTCCAACACATAATCGTGATGTGTCTCCTTCAATCGAGCACCATGTTTAGCTTTGTGGAGCATCCCGACTAGGTCGTGGATTATTTTAACTAGGATGTAAGCATCTTGACTAGATGGTAGAGCAACTTGGCTAATATATGAAATATCCTCATCAACCACATAGGTTAATATACTCCTAAAACCATAAAAAAATATGTTATATTATTTTTGATGCCTTGAAGGCCCAACCTCATCATCTAAGAGAGATGGACGCCATGCTGAATGAAAGAATGTATCAAATACTTAATAGACTAGAATGTATCAACCTCCATGGCCTCCTACACAACTAAAGGGATTGAAACATGTTGAATAAATGGAAGAGAAGGTGATATAAGTGGTTGGTTACGTAAACATTGTGCCCCCACTCTATCCTATGCAAATCCTTTTCCTCTACCCTCGAGCTCTTGAATATTAAAATAGTGTTGGGATGTTAATATTAAGTGGGGTAACTATTAAGTGGGACACCCCTTTATTACATCCATTCATGTTTTTATAGACATTATTATAAAACTTATTATAATTTTAATGTTTTGGGTCCCCTCTCCACTTTAAGTGGATGATATAATTAAATCTTTTGATTTAATTAATAAGAGTGAAGCGGTGCACTTGCAACCGAATCACCCACCCTATAAATAGGGTGATTGTATGAATGAAGATAAATATGTGACCTTTAGGGGCACTTGACCTCTTGAGGTCATGCCGGGACAACTGATGTGGAATATTGTAGGGGTGTTGATGGGAAGCGTAGGAGAATCATGGACTAAGATCGGGCAATGTGAACTCCTAGTAGTTGAATTGGTCAAAGGTGAATTAGAGGCTAATTTCGGGTAGAGTAAGTTCCCTATTGTTTGATTATTGGATGTTATCTAATTATTTGAAGGAATTTTAATTTAAATAAAGGGAATAAAACAAATAAAATAAAACTAACTAATCTAATCTATTCTAATATTTTTGGGTTTTATGCTTTATGGAAAAAGAAGAAATACACAAATAAACTAATTTCTTCTAATTTAACTAAATTACTTCTATAATAAATCTAAAAATCAAATAACTAGATATAGTTGTTTCCCTATCTTTGGATGGATCTAATCTACTCTAAGTAAAAAAAAAAAAAAAAAAAGATTTTCCAAATTGTAATTGTGGATGTGAATCCTATGTTCTACCTCGAGGCATGAGAAGAAATCAAAGCTTCTTAGAAGATTTTCTTCCCCTGCAACTTCCCCAATAGAAGTAAAGAAGGATTTAATGGAGGTTGTAAATTGAAATGGATTTTAATTTCCTAAAAAAATTGTAGAAGATTTCCTCAGATAATCTTCCCTTGCAAACTGCAGCAGGATAGGCAGGGAAGCTATCTATCACCAAAAGCTTTATAGAAGAAATAGAAGCTACAATAATGATCTAACTATTGCAACAATTTAAATTAAAATGGTTTTCTACTCTAGTCAATAATGTGCATACAGATTAAATAAAGAATTCAAGAAAGCTTTAGGAAATTGAATTACATCCCCAACCTGGCATTTTTAGTACTATGAAAAATATAGTTATGGTTTACTTTTGTGTCCCCTTAGTTCCTTTTCCAACTTCAATGTTCGTGTGATTCCAAAGGTTGTGTTGGGAATGCAAAAGAATCAAAGAAGAAGGTGTTGGAGAAATGGTGGCCTCTTTGGAAATATGGTAGAATGCAAGTAGTAGAAGAAGAAGAAGGAAAGAGAATAGTGATTGGTTGTGTAATTTCTAGTAAGATCATGACAGAATAACAAAGCAAATCACAATAAAAATATGCAACAATTACTTTGGGAAGAAGCCTAGTTTTTATAGAACATAGGTTGGGACATGGTCTAAGCCATTTGTCAACCATGGAGTGCCACATCACAATAAAAATGGGAAGGTAGTTGTAATTAGTCATCAAGGGAAGAAGAGGAAGTTTGTATGCATCTATCATGCCTAAAAATAGCCAATTTGACCAAGAAATGTGCACAAAAGGTGAGTTAGAATAAGTTAACATGTATCCAAATCACATCTGGGAATTCTTAGTAAAAACACATAGAACCACCGGTCTGCATAGGGCAGCAGTGAGTTATGTAACCGTCTATGAGGGTAGACCATAGGTTGTGTAACTTAAGGCCAAAAAGTAGGAAATGGATAAGTAAGTTATTCTAAGCTACAAATATAAGTTGCAAAGAGGAAATAGGACTCAAAAATCATTGGAAAATATAGTAATCATCATAGAGGAATTTTAACCATTTTTGTCAATGTAGCACGTGAAAAATTGGGTGCGTACATATTACCCCCTAGAGAAGCATCCTAGACATGAAGAGGCGTAGAATGATGAGTGTGAGTATGGCGTTCCCAAAATGGGGAGTTAGAAGTTATACCTGACACATCCGTGTGTCAAAGTGACATCAATCCAAACTCCTGCTACCTACAAGACGTAAACAAAAATCAAGTGTAAATAGATATGAAATTGACAAAACATACTAAAACCAAAATTAGAAGAGGACTTACCATATCTCGCATGGATAGAAACATACCTATGTCGAGTGCTCTACCCTAAAAGTACACACACTCAAAATAGAGTTAAAACAAGCTATATATATCTAAAACCACTATTTTCAAAATCATTTTCACTCACCCTTGTAGAGAATTTGGAGTTCTAGATTACCTGTGACCATTTTAAACGCAAGTATAGTCAAATCGAAGAGTGCAAGCAACATGATCATGGCCCCACGAGCAAGAGGAGTAGTGGCTAAGAAAAAGGTTAGTGTTTTGCATTTATTCATTTTAAACCTAAAATGTGAAAAATTGAAAAATATCTACCTAGGGGGTGATTTTTAACAATCTTATAGTAAAAATGTTCCTAAGGGGTGTGCCTCGATGTGTATGCCTTTTATTTCATGAAAATAGTGTATTTTTGTCATTTTTTCTAGTTTTTGAGCCCTGTGGTATGACCTATCCTTTTTGACACGATCTCTGATCTATGCAGGCGGTGGTTACGCAACCATCGATCTACACAGGGTGGCGGTTATGCAACTGCCACAACAATTATGCAACCACCGCTTTGCATAGGGAGGCGGTTTCGTATTTGTCGAGTAGAGGCAAAATTTGACTAATTTAAATGATTTTTTTTTAATATTATTTTGTAATTTTTTTGTGAGCTTATTTTGTCAAACATGTTTCTAACTTGCTCTTTTTCTTGTTTTGGTGAATGTAGAAATATTCCTATGTTTGGTGGAGCTAGGATAGAGAATTTCGGTGGCTTACGGGGATTATTGATCAGT
This sequence comes from Taxus wallichiana var. yunnanensis, assembly GCA_018340775.1. Taxonomy (NCBI): domain Eukaryota; kingdom Viridiplantae; phylum Streptophyta; class Pinopsida; order Cupressales; family Taxaceae; genus Taxus; species Taxus wallichiana. Next base: position 345,563,202 of record CM031235.1, on the reverse strand, counting down.
TTTCTTAGGAGGAGAGAGACTTATTACATAGAGCTTGTTTGTGGAGGATATCTCGAGACAGTGTTAGCAGCATCAGCTAGCCATTTTTGTGCAACCTACTGAGCTATTGGGATACAGAACGAAACACTTTCCATTTACCCAGGGTCTGAGGAGAGTGGAACATTACTCTAGAGGATGTACATAGGATCACGGGGTGTTCTGTGATAGGCGGGGAGGTTGATATTGGATAGTGCGGGGTTGATAGCTATTTCTAGACAGTGGACCACATATATGGGAGATGGTACGGTGCCCAATGTGGGCACCAAGTAGGGTATGTAATTACCTTTTGTTGCCTCTGCGCCTATCCTTGCCTTGTGTAAGGCCATTATTGGTATCTTGGATTCACGCTTGGTGGGAGACAAGGACGGGGACAAAATCTCTCTGCGCTAGGCTCCCATTATCCAGGCTATTGAGAAACATGGGTGGATTTACACATGAGGTGTTGATATATAGGGGACTACCTACCATGATTTATATTGAGTTGTCGAGACTCAAGGAAAGTCCCTGAGCCATCTTACTTTATTCATGTGCTGGGTGTATGAGAGGATGAATCCCTTACCAGAGGGGAGTTGGGATAGATGATCCAGGGGCTATCAGAGCAACGAGGTGGATAGTCTTGGGTCCTCTCATATTAGCACATCAACCTATAGCCTATTTTCCATTTATGATATAGTTTCAAAATCGTACCAGGATATGGTTGGACTATGAGGTGATGAAAAAGTTACATTGATTACTTGCAGCACTACTACCCAATTGGTTGAAAGGAAAACTAGAGTTGAGAACCATCCTATAGATAGGGTTCCATAGTAGTTTGAGTTCTCATATGTTGACGCACTTCCCATTGTTCCTATAGTCTATCGTGAGGTTAGAGAGGCTCGATCCAACCCTAGGGGCCAACTTGATTGATCATTTTTTACTCTCGAAGTTCCTATTACTGTAGAGAGGGTCACTCTAGATTCAGTCAGGACAGGAGTAATATTACAGATCAAGGACGCTCCCACACATAGCGACGAGAAGGAAGAGGAGGAGGCTAGGATAGAGACAAAGATGGAGACTCGGGAGATCTTAGAGGAGACCAGGAGAGGAGGCCCACGAGGAGGGCCAAGATGGAGGAGGAGATAGTGACATGATGTGGAGGGTTACTGGGGGTAGATTTATCTAGTAGAGAGAGAAGAGGTAGAGGCAGAGAAGGATAATCTCTATTCTGTGAAGCCTTTTTCCCACGAGGGAGGTGGTGATGAGTAGTTTGTGATGGGACAATGAGTTTCCTCGATGAGTCACGGCCGAGGAGGTACATGTAGTAGCTACACCACCACCGCAACACCATCTATCCCTTCTTGGATGCCCAAAGATCGAGTATGTAGATACTCTTCCCTTGACTCTACTACTTAGAATTGTTATTGGATTACACATTGTCTTTTTTTGAGTTTTTAATAGTTTTCTAACTCTCCATTGTCTTCTTTTGTATCTTCCAGCTACTTTTGATAGTTGGCGAGATCTTATTTGTGACATTTTGTTGATACTTTACGCACCCCATAGGAATGACTCTGATGCATTAGTCATGGACTCGGGAAGCCAAGGAGTGCGGGAAGTCACATCGATGTATTTTCTCTAGCGAGGATTGTAGCAGGAGAAGTGACCAAGATGAGGACCAAGCTTACTACTTATAAACTAGGCGAGACGAGGGAGTGGCAAGAGCATTCTCACGGTGAGGCCACCACTAATGAGATCTACTAGTTCATCATCCCATGTTCACTCTCATAGATCGGGACACAGAGGCTTTCACTCCCATCATAGGAGTCATAGTAGGATTCCTAGCCATGCACCTTCATCTAGATCCTGTAGAGAGGGATAGGTCATAGGCCTTATTTCTTTGTTATAATTTTATACACATATAGCGATTTTTTGGGATTTTTGCTCATTGTGAGCATACCGACCACACCTAGAGTGTGACTACATTGTATACAAATTCAATTATGTATAAATATATACATACATGATTCTTTTTGGCTTGGTTATCTTCATGTAAGATTTTATCTCATTGATGGTTTTCTTCACTTGTGCACTCTTAGATTCTCAAAATTTATGATTTTTTTACATACTTTTTGAATGCATGCTATGGATGATGATGGTTAAAATAATTATGAGAGGGAAGAGGTAGAGGAAGAGAAGGATACTCTCTATTCTGCAAAGCCTTTTTCCCATGAGGGAGGTGGTGATGAGCAGTTTTTGATGGGACAATGAGTTTCCTCGACAGTCACGGTTGAGGAGGTACCTGTAGTAGCTACACCACCACCGGAAACACCATCCATCCCTTCTTGGATGCCCAAAGATCTGAGTATGTAGATACTCTTCCCTTGACTCTACTACTTAGAATTGTTATTGGATTACACATTGTCTTTTTTGAGTTTTTAATAGTTTTCTAACTCTCCATTGTCTTCTTTTGTATCTTCCAGCTACTTATGGTTGGCGAGATCTTATTTGTGACATTTTTGTTTATAATTTTACGCACCCCATGGGCATGAATCTTGATGCATTACTCATGGAATGAGGGCAGCCAAGGAGTGCAGGAAGTCACATCGATGTATTTTCTCTAGCAAGGATTGTAGTAGGAGAAGTGACCAAGATGAGGATCAAGCTTGCTACTTATAAACTAGCCGAGACGAGGGAGCGAAAAGAGCATGCTTGCGGTGAGGCCACCACCGCAGATCTACTAGTTCATCATCCCATGTTCACTCTCATAGATCAGGACACGGAGGCTTTCACTCTCATCACATGAGTCATAGTAGGATTTCTAGCCATGCACCTTCATCTAGATCCCGTAGAGAGGGATAGGTCATAGGCCTTATTGCTTTGTTATAGTTTTATACACATATAGCGATTTTTTGGGATTTTTTTCTCATTGCAAGTGTATTGACCACACCTAGAGTGTGACTACATTGTATACAAATTCGATTATGTAAAAATATATGCATACATGATTCTTTTTGGCTTGGTTATCTTCATGTAAGAGTTTATCTCATTGATGGTTTTCTTCACTTGTGCGCTCTTAGATTCTCAAAAATTATGATGTTTTTACATACTTTTGAATGAATGCTATGGATGATGATGGTTAAAATAATTATTTCTTTTAATTAATTTTTCTTTATATGATGCTTATGCAAACACAACGTAACATGAAAATTTGGTTTTCAAACAATATTTAATACTTCTTGTTTTGTTGGGAAAATGTGATGAATGTGATAAAATAAGAGAATGAACCCACTCCTCTTCTAACTCCATGCAACTAGTAAGATGCGAGGGCTCAACACTAAGAGCCAAAAGGGACATGACTTATATGATCTTTATGAATGAAGCGATACAAGGAAGACAAGATCTTGAAAAAATCCAATTAGGAACTTGTAACCTAACTCTGCACATAGTTTACTACATAGTCCATAATGTGATTTGCTTGCAAGTTTATCTAGACTTAGATCTATAGATGGCCTCTTGATTGAAAAAGTATGGTTTTGTGCTTTAATCTCTTAGAACATATACATATAATTCACTTTCTTGGTATTTGAAGTTTTAAAGCACCTTTTATTTGCTAAATTGCTTATACCTTACTAATTTATTATGAAAAAAACCTCTACACCTTACCCCATGCAACCAGTAAGAAGCATGGGCTCATCACCAAGGACAATATGTAGGTGAGTAAGGGAACTTCCCTCCTTTCCCAACCTCACGCCACTAGTATGAGGCATGGGCTCATCACCAAAGATTGGTAGGGAAAGAAAGTGTAGTTTTATTTGTAAATGAAAGATTTTTGCATTTATTGACTAACTTATATCTTTTTATTTATTTTAACATTGAGTTTTTGTTTTGGGAGGGAGAGCTTTCCCTTATCCTTGGCCCCTACATAACTAGTAAGATGTGAGGTCTCATCACCGAAGGATGAGGTAGGCAGACAAGCGATCCGAGTAAAATTTTTAGAGTGCTTTTGTTACCAAAGAGGTTTCTTGTGAAATATTTGACATCAGGAAGCTTCTAGAACAGACTATGGGAAAATAAACCTATGCTAGAATAAAAATATGAGAACCAAGTATGTAGGCCTTGGTAGGATTAATGTCAAAAAAAAATCTTAACTTGCTGAGATGAAGCAATGATTAGAACTGTTGATGATAATATGGTGGATTTTGAAGAAGCATGATTGAATGATTTTTCCAATGCTTAGAATTTTTGGAAGTTATTTGAAAAGTAAGTTTCTTGATTAAAATTTCATAATATGATTTCATAAGATGAAATGCAATATGGATGCAATAATGTGGATGTGGAAATGTAAATGACTTATGTATGGAAGTATTTAGGGTGAAGCCAACTAATGGATGTCAAACTCCTCACCTCCCAAGGTACACAAATGATCCACATGATCTTTAAAATTTCCACTTTCTTAACAAGGACCTACTATATTGGGTTTAAAATTTAAACCCTTGTGTATAATATTATATATATGATGATATAACATTGGCATGAATTTGTCTATTTGAAAGAGTATTTTTGAACCTCTTTGTCACATTTTTGACATACCATATTCATGTGAGCATGACTATATGACTCAAAAAAATTTGCCTACGTAAGGAGCAAAGTGGTTTCATTTGACACTTGTCACCCTATGGGATTATGTCTCATGGACATAATGAATCTTGTTTTTGACACATTTGTGTCCATACCAAGGTTAGGAAAGGAATAATCCCTATAGATGGCTTTGGTGGGTATCAATTTGTTCTCAAAATCCTTTCCTTTGTTCGTTATTTCTACCATGTTTACACCTAGACCAAGGTCATCGACAGGAAGAGAGGATATACCAAGGAGGTCACCTAATATTTGTGGTTCAAATGGAAGGAAGATCAACTCATCACTCTATAGTATTTTCACAATTTCTATTGTGGTTTTGGTGGACACGGTTTCTATGGATATTGACTTATCATTATCTGTTTTTGCTACCTCAAATGTTTTTGGGTCAATGAATTCAACCTTTGGAATACTCGAGGTGGTCGTGACTAATATTTTTTATGGAGGTGGTTTGTTTAATTGGTTAGCAAGGAGTTCATATTCGAATGGACTCTTCTTTTCTTCTTGAGGTTCTCCAAGTGTATATCGAAGGGCTTAGGATCCCCTTGAGCGATGGATATTTTTCCCAAATGGAGGAACCTAACTTCTTGGAACAAGGTAGAAGGGATAGCCTTCATTCGATGAATCCAAGGTCTCTCAAGGACCATGTTATAATTTTTTTCCCTGTCAATGATGTAAAACTCTGTCAAGATGGTTTTTGGCCCAAAGGAGATAGGAATAACTATGGTTCCAATCGAGGTAGCCTTAAGATTGTCATACCCTCACAACGTGTTTCTTGTATAAGAGTAATGAATCTCTCCATATTCTAACTTCTACAAGAAAGATCAGGGAACCACATTTATAAGCAACCCTATCATCGACCATGGCTCTTTTGATGCAACTATTATAAACTAATACCTGCACATATAACATAGGATCACCTCTTCGGGCAATTTCAGCATCGGAAGGAATCTTTTCTATATAAAAAAAAAACCAAGTATTCCTATCACTATGTCCTGGAGGGTGTATTTCAAATTCAATATGATTTATTTAAGCTCTAGGAGGAGGCATAAATGGATTAGATGACCAAGACCTAATGCATAAAGCAATGCAGAACGATGCAGGGAATTCTACAACAAATCTAGGAACAAGATGTGAGAAAAGGTCTTGTTCAAATATTATATCAAATCATAGGCTCCTACCAATTTTAAGATTGTATGCATGTCATCTGTGAGAAAAAATTAGTGGGTAGGGGTTGCGAAATGTATTCCCTTGTCGATTTGTTGCATTGATTTCTCGGTTCAACCTCTAGCTGAACTAATCCTAAGATTTTTGTATTGTTTTTAAGCCAAGGTTGGGAGCAACTTGAGAGTTATCAGAATTTGAGGCTTTATGGTCGTTATTCCCTATAATAATACCCTTATTTATGTTATGAGGATTCACCTTAACATCCTCATGATGTTTAGGGAAAGGATCCTAAAATATGCTTAGATTTTCATTCTGAGGTGCAATGGGTCCTATATGACCAAGTTGTGGGGTTGTTTCAGGATTTACTAAGAACATGTCCATAAATAGTTGCCTTTGGTTTTTAGGGAGTCTTTGTTGTTATAATATCTACAAGTCCTAGCATCATGATTGACGACACAATGGAAACCCCAATATAGGTAGGATCGTAATTTCTTGTTCTTTGATAAGCATCTTGTTGTTGTTGATTATAACCTTGATTGTAGTTTTTAAATTGATTATTATAACCATGATTCATTTCCCCTTGGCCAAAGTTTTGGTACTGGTTTGGGCCTTGGCTTTGATTTTTCTTAGGAGGGGGTGTTTCATATTAATCATGTTGACTGAGCAAACAATGTTAAGGCCTCTTTGATTCCCCTTATTGTTGTCATGGTTGTTAGTGTTATTATTATTTTTAAAACTAGTATTCTTTTCTTGATTAGTAACACCATCCATGGTAACACTGCAATTACAATTCAAGACCTTGGGTCCTTGGTTGTTGGATCCATTGCTTTGATGACTTGCATTATTTTGATTAGGGGATACCAATTTCCCATTGAGACCGTAGGTCTTATGCCCACTATCAATAGTGGCTTGGTTGATTCGAAGTGCACCTTCCAACACTTCCTCATAACTATGGAAAGGAAACTTCTAGACTTCTTCCTTGGTCTCTCGATTGAGTGAGTGAAGGAAAAGATCACAAATTTCCATCGGTCCATGTTGGGTGCACTTGCAAAGGAGTAAATAACTTGATGTCATCTCTAGATGAAATGAGTGGTAGATTTATTCTGCTCCTACCTAATATGTATAAACTTGCTTATTCCCATTTGAAGTAACTTGTTCATGTCAAATGCTCTAATGAACTTGGAGACAAGTTGTTTAAAGGAATGTATAGAATATTCTAGAATTTGATAGTACTAATCTAAAGTGATTCCCTCAATGGTTTCATAAATATTTTAGCCACCACAACATCCCAAGGAAGAAAATCCCTAATGGTAGTAGAAAAATCCTTGATGTGAGCATTCGGGTCTCCTTCTCCCTTAAATTTAGGAAGATCGGGCAATGGGCGTGGAATCATGACACCCCGTATGGTAAAGTTGAGGGGTTCTTTCAAATTCTAAATGTAAGTAACCATTGCATAATATTCCACCATTAAAGCCCCTTGATGAGGGGATGGAGGAGGAGGAATCGAGATAGACCGTAGGGTGGGCATTAGCTGGAATATATGGAACTCCTTAATATATCGTATAAGGAGTGGGGAAGGTATATGGGTCAATATGGGGAGACCTTTAATACATATGCAAGTAGGGTGGGATGATACTAGGATATGTACTACCGGGCGTGAAACCAGGGAATGTCACATTTCCTAAAGGAGTGAAATTTGAGAACGCCCTTGCAACCAACCCTTACATAGGATAAGATTGAGAAGGATGAGAACCCATACCTAGTGTGTCAAATCCGTGAGAAGATCATCCGGACTTGGTTGAACCGAGATAACCTTATTTTACAAGATGTTGCATTGGTTTTTCATTGGTAGGGATATATCTCTTGTTATCAACTGGATACCCGATGTTCTACCCTACTACATGAGTTTTTGTGATAGTGGGCACTCTCTAGTTCTCTAATCCACTCTAGTAAAGTGGAAATAACATCATGACGTGAGGATTGAGTCTCCCATTTAGGTACCTACCATGTAGAGTTTGGTTGAGAGGCTACATAATACCCTCTTATGAATTATTCAATGTTGTCATTCTTATTTTCCTTAAAATTAGGAGTCTCAGGATAGGTTGTCAATACATTATTATTAAACATCTCGAGAGGTGCGAACCTTCATCAAATCCAAGGTCTCATCTATTTGATGAAGAGGATTAGCAATCCATGCAAAGATGTCATCTTTTGTTGATTGCATGACAATGTGAGGTCTTGACAAGACTCTAGGATAAGTACTTGTTCCACTCATAGAAACCATGTTATTTGAATTAGATTGACCGTATTACATGTTTAAAGGTTGATCGACCTCCTCTATCCTCACATGACTAATGGGGTGTGAGACATAGCTGGGGGAGGTTTTCACATTTTTGGTGTAGTTTTCAACCCATCCGGAAAGGGAAGGGGATTGTTTTGGTTGAACGTTGGTGTAGTATCTATCATAGCCAAATGGCCCACCAAACTCTCTACTAGACATATTTTAGGAAGTATAAAATACTTACTAAAATAGGGGAAGAAATGGAAAGGTAAGGTAATAGCAATGAAAGAAAAGAAAATAAGAAGGAACTAGTCTTTCACGTTGGGTTCACCAATTTTATGACGCTGAAAATCAACATGTGACCTTCAAGCCCACTTGACCTGGGCCGAGGTCGTGTCGGGACAACCGATGTGGAATAGTAGGGGTGCTGATGGGAAACTATAGGAGAATCAGGGACTAAGATCGGGTAGTGTGAATTCCTAGTAGTTGAATTAGTCAAAGGGAAATTAGAGGCTAAGTACGGGTAGCGTAAGTTCCCTATTGTTTGATTATTTGATTTTATCTACTTACTTGAAGGAAAAAATTAATTTAAATAAAGGGAATAAAACAAATAAAATCAAACTAACTAATCTAATCTAATATTTTCCTCTATTAGAAGAAATACACAAACAAACTAATTTCTTCTAATTTAACTAAATTGCTTCTATAATAAATCTAAACAATAAAATGACCAGATATAGTTATTTCCCTGTGTTGGATGGATCTAATCTACTCTAAGTAAAAACAAATATTTTATAAATTGTAATTTTTATGTGAATCTCTCATTCTACCTTAGAGGCACAGGAAGAAATCAAAGCTCCTCATAAGATTTTCTTCCCCTACAACTTCCCGGTAAAAGTAAAGAAGGATTTAATGGAGGTTGTAAATTGAAATAGATTGTAATTTCCTAAAATAAATGTAGAAGATTTCCTTTTGAAAATTTTCCCTTACAAACCCATAGGGATAGGAAGGGAAGCTATCTATCACCAAAATATTTACAGAAGAAGTAGAAGCTACATAATGATCTAACTATTGTAATGATTTAAATTAAAATGGTTTTATACTCTAGCCAATAATGTTCATACAAATTAAATAAATAATTCAAGAAAACTTCAGGAAATTCAAGTACATCGCCAACTTGGAATTTTTAGTACTGTGGAAAAGTCGGTTGTGGTTTACTTTTTTTTCCCCTCAGTTTCTTTTCTAACTTCAATGTTCACGTGAGTCTAGGGAGATGTGTTGGGAATGCAAAAGAAGAAAATAAGAATGTCTTTGGAGAAATGGTGGCTTCTTGGTAATCGATAACAATGCAAGTAGAAGAAGAACAACACAAGAGAACAATGTTTGGTTGTGTAATTTCTAGCAAGATCATGACAACATAACAAAGAAAATCACAATAAAAATCTCCAACCAATGCTTCGGGAGGAAGCTTGGTTTTTATAGAACATAGGTTAGGAGATGGTCTAAGTCATTTTTCAACCATGGAGTGCCACATCACAAAAAAATGGGAAGTTAACTGCAATTAGTCATCAAGTGAAGAAGAGGAAGTTGGTACACATATTTCAAGCCTATAAACAACCAATTTGACGAAGAAACGTGCACAAATGGTGAGTTGGAAGAAGTAACACATGTCTAAATCACACTTGCAAAGTCTCAGTCAAAATGCATAGAACTTCCGATTTGCACGGGGGTGGCGGTTACTTGCAACCGCCATGGCGTTTACTGCACAATGTCACCGAGGAAGACTGGAGGTTACACAACCGCCACCCAAGTAGGGCAGTTGCATAACTTAAGGCCAAAAACTAAGGAAAAACACAATGAAAAGCTAACGGAAAACAAGAAATGGCTAAGTAAAGTATTCTAAGCTACAAATATAAGCTGCAAAGAGGAAATAGGACTTGAACATCATTAGAAAAGATAGTAATCATTGTAGGGGACTTTTAACCATTTTTATCAATGTAGCACGTGCAAAATTGGGTGCGTATAGTGATCTCTCATGATACGATATAGTTTTTAAACAATATTATTATTTTAAATATTATGGTTTAGAAAGTGCAAAGTGTGTGTGGGACTTGAGGAGGAAGTGGAAGTGTTGGGTTAAAATTTTGTAAATTCTCAATATAGAAGGAAAGTGCTTATTTGTGGTTTTTTTATCCCAAGGTTTTCCCCATGTAAATCTGGTGTCATGTATTTACTCATTTATTTTTATGCTTTTACTTTGTGAATTTATTTTAATTATTTACTTGTATACCTAAACTATAATCCTTACACAATACTTTATTATATATTTAATTAATTTATCGCATTAATATTTATCCGCAATTCCTAACATACTATGAGAGCAAGGATAAGTGTTTTGGTGTGTACAAGATTTTTATTGAAGGGAAAATTTATTAGGAGCACTATTTTATAAATATATTGATAAATGTTTTTTCTTTGATCTGACCTAATATGAACATTGAATATTATTGGTATGATTGAATGCATAATTTGGAAATACAATTTTTAAATAAATTCATTGCCTATCAAACTCATATCAAGCATAACACATATAAACACCAATATCTCTCGGAAATTACTAAATATTGTCTCTTTAGTTTGTAATATAAACCTCATAGATAGATTCCTATCCTATGAGAGAGAGAGCACGAAGAACAACAAAATGTGTACACATCATTGTAGTTACACTCAAATGGAAATGAAAAAAGTTCCAAGTAATCAACAAGAAATTAATCACTAAGAAATTGAGCATGAAAAATAAGGTTTACTCATTCTCATATATCAAAAAGGAGATTACATATTGGGAGTGTTATGTAACTCCCATAACTGGACTAATCATAGCTCCACAAGGGAGAAAGGAGTTACAATTTAGAAATAGAATGTAACTCCTGTATGACACATATGACACCTATGAATCATAATGTGTGAGGTGGAAATAACCAAATAAAATAATAAATGGCTAAAATAAACCCTCACACCAACAACCCCTTCATCAAATATTAGGTAGAGGCATGACAAGCCAAAAAGAGAAAGAGGACTCCCTAGAAAAACTAAGAAAGATGCATCATATGGGTCCCGACAACAAGGCCTAATGAGGTAACCATGTACGAGAATTCAATCTTTATATAAGAATAAGATGAGGATAAGAGTAATAGAAATCCCAAAGAAGATTATTGGTTGTAGTAGACCTCACCCCAAGAGAAGAGGGAAAGTGAAGAAACTTGGCTTCAATGAAGGGTTTGGTAAAGATGTCTACAACTTGATATGAAGTCTGATAGTACTACAAATCAATGATGTCTCCATGAATCAACTCCTGAATGAATTACATGTGTATCTTAATGTGTTTCATTGTTGATGCTAAACTAGATTTTAGTAGATGGAGATAGTGCTAAGTTTTTCACAATAGATGATGGTAGGAAGATGAAAGTGAATACCAAACTCTATCACAATCCCTTATAACCAAATAGCTTATGTGGAAGTTGATGAGGCTAAAATATGTCTCATTAATGTGCAATAAATACTCTCTTTTTACTCCCCTTTTAATCAAGTTTGTCTACATTTTATAAATTTTGTTTGATCTAAAAATAAGTTAGGATGTAATTGTCCATCTTTTGTTTGATTTAGTTCAAATGTCTAAAACTCTATAATTCCTAACAAATTGCGTGGAAATTCAGTTTTTGAATAAACAGGTCATATTTGGTCAGATAAGTGAAGTATGAAGTAACCAACACCTTTTTGAGGAAGATGGCCAAAATGTGGCTTAGCTCCAGAATGATATCACTTAGCTCGGAACTCGGTCACTTAGCTCTGGAACTCTGTCACTTAGCTCCGAAACTTTATCACTTAGCTCTAGAACTTTAGCAGTTAGTTCGGAAGGTTTCCCTTTGGTTTTGGAACTTCTCCAAAGTTCTAGAATCAATGGGAATCTCCTTATTCTATCAAAATTTGGTTATGGAGTAAAGAAGGGGCCTTCTAATCATAAATAGACCAACAATTTTCCGGTTCTTCATGCTCCAAAATACATATGTGAGACCAACAATTGTATGTCTAGCTAGTTTTCTAAATTTCATATCTACTTTGGGCACTATTCGGTTCCACTAGAATCTGTAGACAACTATTGAACACTCATAATTGTAAATGCATCTTTAGATGGGGAATACACACACACACACACACACACACACACACACACACACACACACACACACGGGAGATCGAATATCGACAGTTAAGTTTTGTAAGACAAAACAATTTAATAATAATATAGCCATTTAATTTTGAGAGAAACATACAATGTTAACTCCTGATTCAAGGTGGAGTAAGTACCCACTCCTCCAAGAAAAAGGATCTTTTATTCTATTGGTATTTATATTTTCAAGCAGTTTGTATAAACCTATTATTTAGCAATTTTGTAAGTACTTTTGATGTTTCAATTAAAATTTGTTACATAAGTTATGTATTATCCCTGCAAGTATTCTAGTATATGTTCTTATTTCCTCAACAACATTTTAAACAACATCTTCAAAGTGTGTTTAATTTTTCAAAGTGTGTTTATTCCAAAGCAGTGTGTTTATTTCCAGTAGTGTGTTCAATTCTGCAAGATTTGTTCATTTCAGCAATGTGTGTTTATTTCAGCAAGTTTCTTATAGTTTAGATTTAATAAGGCTTTGGCCAGAAATCTTAAGACACTTTAAAACCCCTAGAAAATAAAAAATAATAAATATCTATAATCAATTACTAGTTCATTGAGATTTCTCTTGTTGCATATAGCTTCAGACACACCCCTGGTTTGAATATGACATCAACCATGAGTTGATTAAATGAAGGGAATAATGACACCCATCATTTTTGGCACCATTTCCAGGGATTTACACTAGTTATAATTTTATAATTAGGTGTCAACAAGAAAAACAATCACACATCTAGTAATTGAAAAATCTTCCCTACATTATCATAAAATTTATGAGTAGACCAAGAGACTCAAAGGGTAGATTTCTCCCAAAAATATCTCAACAAGAATTATCAGCATCCCTAGTTCAAATAAGGAAGTTGAGAAAGAATTAGAAGCACCATTGTCCCCTGTTAGACAAGAAGTAGAACTCCGCCTTTGGAATTTCTAGATCAATCACTAGAAGGGAGTGGAACTTTTAGAAGAAGGATTATATCCCAAGACCCATTTAGAGAAAGTTTTGATTCTCAATTAAGTAGTCAACCTCCTACTCCTGACTTCTCACCTTCTCCAAAGTGGATCACATACCATGTTGATTGGGAAAAGATTCAAAATATATTAGCAGATATGGCTCGAGAAGTTGAAAGAGAACCTGATAGGACTTTTACTTATCTAATTCAATTGGAGGATGATGATACACCCATGAAGAATATTTCACCTACACACTTGCCTACATTTAGAGGAATGTCATCTAAGGATCTTGACCAATTAATTTTTGAATTTAAAGTATTATGTCAAACTTATGACTATAAAATAGATAATCAAAAACTCAAGTTGTTCCCATCTACCCTGAAAGATGCAACAATGAGGTGGTTTATGGGATTAACATCCAATTCCATTACCACTTGGGGGAAAATGGAAACTGCCTTCTTAGACAAATATCAGGACTATTGTAGAGGGAGAAACATGAAGGAAGAATTTTTAGGATCAAATAGGAAGAGGATGAAAATTTGGAAGATTATTTAGATAGATTCCTCTTCATAGGTAAAAGGTGTGGATTTGTACTTCAAGAAGAGCTAAGCAAAACCATTTTTCTTAAAGGTCTAGATGATGAATCTAGGGAAGCCCTTAATTTAATGGGAGGTGGAAACGTCAATCAATTAAGAATTTGTAGAAGTTATTCAAGAACAAGGGGTGGACCTAGGAAAGGAAAAATTGTGAAAGGTACGAATCTAGACATGAACAAACTTATGGATGAACTAGCAAATTTTAAAATAGATATCCTAGTTCAATTAACTTCCACCATGGATGGATTGTAAGCCAAAGCAAATTCTAATATTGAACCATTAGCTATGTATTGTCCTAGATGCAGAAAGAAGCATGCAATAAGAGATTGTCCTCTGGATAAAACAAAAATATGTCTTATTTATGAATCTAGGGAACATGAAATTAATGCTTGTTCTCTTCTTCCATTCATAAAAATCATCTTAAACAAACCAACACTTCATCCACTACAAAAGAAGTAAAATTTATTCCAGAGACAACCTAGTCAGGGGAAGTTCATACCAAGATATGTTCCTAACCCCTAGATGATGCCATGGGTAGCTTAGACAGTACCAAAAATTAGGGAAAACCCCCTTGGGCCCCTCAACCAACATGGAATCCCCAAGATTGGGAAAGACAATCTTGGTATGCTCAAGGACACCAACAACCATGGTCTAGTCAAGGTAACCCTTATGCTTGGTCATAACCTAGGTGGAACCCCAATAACTATGCTCAAGGGAAGACATATCCCAACCAGCATCAACAAGCCATAATGGGTTCCCTAGCACAAGGTTCACAAACTAAAAATGTGGTTCAAACACAAATACTAACACAACCAGTGGCTAATCCCAAAAACAAACAAACAACCCTTGTCTATGGAGCAGAGCAAGAAAAACCAGTTGATCTTAATGCCATGGAATGTAAAGATATTCAAACCAGATCTAGTAAAATAATTAATAGTCCACCTGTTATAATTACTGAGATGTCATATGAGATTGAAACCCCTAGTTCAGTCATCCCTAAGGTTGATGGAAAATAAAAAGAGAAACAACCAGATAAAAATTCCACATAAAACCCTTTTTCCAAAAAGACTTAATGAAGTTATTGAGACCAAGGAATCTGAACTAGTGTAGGAGTTGAGGAAATTAAATATTGAAATACCATTGTTACAAGCAATCAAGGACATTCCTAAATTAAACAAATTAATCAAAATGTTATGCTTAAAAAGACCTATAAGGAAGAAGCAATACCATATGAATGTTAAGTTAGATGGGAAACTTGTTGATTTATTAGCAGGAAAACTCTCACTTCCGAAATATGGGGATCTTAGAAGCCCTGTTATTTCTATCACTATAGAGAAAAAAACATATACATAGTTTTTGGTTGATTTGGGAGAAGCTATAAATGTTATGACAGTAGGAACTTTGGAAACATTACCATTGAGAGGTATACAACCTACTAGCACCATATTACAGATGGTAGATCAGTCAGTAGCTAAACTAGATGGGATCATTGAAGATGTTGCAGTCATGGTGGAGTCATGGGAGTATCCAGTGGACTTCCTTATATTATGACCAAAAGGTAAAACATTTGGTTATCCCATCATTTTGGGTAGACCATGGTTAGCTATAGTTGTTGCCTTAATTGATTGCAATATCCCTTATGAGATATCACTTAAAAATGCACCAAATATATGAAAAATTACACAAAGTAAAAATACTAATTTTTATTGAAAATGACCAACTAAGACAACAAATAGTATTTAATTGATATCTCACAAAATACTTGCCCAAAGTGCATAAAATTTTGAGGGAAGCTTGCAATAATAATAATAAACACTAGAACAACATTTTGGAATTTTATATTACTTCTAGAGAATTACAGAGTGCCCTGGGTGGTTGGTAAACTTCTAAAATCTATAAATCACCAAATACATGAGCATAAATTAAGGGTCTTTGGAAATACATTAACAGATACAAGAAATAATATTTCCACCTTTAGATCTAACAACAAAAACTAGAAAAACCTCCAAATAAAGGCTACAAGTCACCACACTTGGAAGAGGGGTCAGAAAATGATGGAGGTTCCTTCAACGAGCTACCACGCCCTACCTAAATGGCTATCGTGAATCTAATCTGGAAGCCCATTGATTATCTTCCTCAAATGCCCCAAAAACTCTCAAAATCCATCCATTGAAACCTCAAATAAGATCTCTGTGACAAAGCCCAGAAAACGGCTCCAAAATGATAAACTAGGGTAGATCTCTCACTACCAAAGAATGCCATGTTAGCTAGGGATGAGTCTCTCACCACCGAAGCTAGGGTCCTTGTGGGATTTGAATCCACAAGTTGTAGATGTGCAATAGAAGTAGCTACATGAGAAGGGGTCGATAAAATGTATATCAAAAGTGCCTTTCCATTCTCACCCAGCTCCTTATATACTTCTCCTTGGAAAACGGGCCCCAACAACCCTAGGCACATTTCATTCCATGGAGGGGCCAATTAAAATAAAAGTAACCATATATACTTTTTCCTTTTTAGAGTCTCCATGGTCCAAAAGTGACCCCAAACGCAAAACTTGGATATTAGAACCACGGGCCCCCTTCCCAAAAGTTCCGGTGTCCATATCCCCTTGAATATGACCATGGTTTAGACTTGACTTGACCCTCAAGATTTTGGCATAGAAAAGGGGACATTACAGTCCTCCCTTTCTAATAAATGCTTGACCCCAAACATTATCTTATCATGCTACAGAGGCTGAATACCATGCCATAAGTTTCTCCACCTCACCCTGCAGTCAACTAATGAACGGTGTGATGCAAAGTAACCAAGACACCCCATGTAGTGATCATGCTCTCAATGCCATGTAGAGAACAATGTTGCTCCTAAAGTAGTGTGATGACCACACCGACAATCCCCTGGTACCCACACAGCAATTACCAACATGTCCAATCCCTACCAATGCAAGGCTATCATTATGTGATCACTCACTACCTCTCCAATTGACTCTTGGGTATGAAAATTCACTCTGGATCCCATAGAATCCCCTGAATCCACCTGTGAAACAACCTTTATATGCACAAATGGTGTTAACTCTCCCACATGACTTGCACTCGTGTGAGAGAAAGGCTCCTCATAATGTATCTCAAGGTGTCCTATGGAGGAAAAGTCCCATGACTCTAGTAGACAATCAACGGGTAATATTGGCTCCACATAGTCCACCTCCTGCACTGAATGTGAACCTATTGAATAACCATGAGTCAATTTCATCTCTCCACTAACTAACATGTGGGTGAAGTGCTCACCGGGCATAGAAGTAGTAAAATACATAGGAGTGTTATCCAATGTCGATTCAAAAAATGATGAACCCATAGGCTTTGACTTGTCACAGTGACAAACCGTATATGCTTGTATAAAGTTGGGGATATCCTCCCTCAACTTGTGCCATATGAACCTCTCTAACATGAACCTATAGGTCTCATCGTAGCTCAAATGCCTAGTCATGGAAGGAAAATGCACATGTCGCAATATCTCCATCCTCAACCATGAATCTGACACAAGGCTCAATCTTCCTTGATAGAAGATCATCTCATCCTCAATCTGTAGTTGTCATCCTGTATGTGACCATCTAGAATCTCACAAGTGTGTCGGTTCTTGGAGTACTCAACAAGCAAATGAGGTCTCCAATCTACCGAAACTTTAGATAACCAACATAATGATAAGCTCGGATGATCTGAACATGTAATCCCAATCTCAGTAATAGTCTCATGTGCAACATTGTTGGCCACACCCACATCCATCATATTCCACATCAATCCACAATAATAAAAATCCTCACCATTACGGATCATCCTCTCCATCCCCTCAGTTGTAACCACCCTAGGTGCTCCTGTAGATAATCCCCTCAAAATCACATTCCTTCCCTCAGATTTAAACTTCAGCTCCATCGTCTGAAAGTTAGTTCAAGACTCACCAAGAGAGTGAAGCCACTGCACTCCTAACACTATGTTGGTCACTCCCATACCAACGATGTTGATATCATCGATAACTGTATAGTTACCCATCATGATGCTCACTTGGGGAACACTCCATGTGCCCCTCATAGACTCTCCATTGGCTATAACCCCGTAGAGGCCCTCAAAATATTCTATCTATAATCCTTACCTCTTAACCAATAAGGCATCAATACAGTTGTGGGTTTCCCCACTCTCAATGAGTGACCAAACTCGATGACCCTACATAACTCCTCTAATCCTAAATGCCTTGTACATCGAGACTAGATAATGTGGCTATAATCTCTCGAGGAAAAGTCTCCTCCTCCTTTCCTGCATTAACACTATCAACGCAACCCCATCTCCATCATCCATCTCGTGACTCTCTAACTCCTCACCTCTATCACCCTTTCTCTCCTCAAATAACTTCATGAATTGTGCCTTCCCTCTACCTCTGCAATCATGTCCTAGAATCCAAGGTGTGTGGCAATCGAAACATAGTTTCTTTCACCTTAACTCATCTTATCCTCTCGGGAAGTGATTGGCTTCTTAGCCACCTCTTCCCTCGGTGGAGGCTCCTCTGCTGAATTACGTATATCCTAGATAGAGGTTTCATTTTCTATACACGAGGTGGAACCCTCTACTTTAGAGTGGATAAATCTAAGTCCCGAGCTCTCCTACAGTACTGCGAGCAAAGAAGAAGGTTCAAATGCCTTCACAAACCTAGTGAAAGAACACTGTCAAGCCTATTGGGAACAATGAAATCAACCTCATCTATGTGACATCAAGTACCATGGTGATAATCTTCTAAAATCTATGATATACTGATCCAGGGGACCGGTTTGTCTCAAATGAGTCAACTCCCTAAAATACCTATCAGGGTCCCTCCTATCAAATCTACTCACCAGCCTCTGCATGAACTCTACATAAGTATTAATGTGTATGTGTCCCTGTGTAATCAACCCATGATGCCACCAATCATGAGCGTCTCCCTCAAGATGCAAGCTTGCAAACTTAATTGCATATTCCTTGCACATAGGATTCAAGTCAGAGTATGTATTCAACTTCTAGACCAAAGATGGTGAAGTACACTTCTTAGAACCATCAAAGTGTGGAATAGAGATCTATCCCAATCTCCTCTATAACTCTGGTACCTATTTCTGATGATCTTTCTTGGGTCTACTACCAATCTTCATTTTGCAATATTCCTAGAATGACATGTTGTTATGAAATCCCTCGCTCAAGGTCTAGTTCCTCTCCCAACAAGACTCCTCATCTAAAATATCTCTTGGTTTTGTACCTATGAAACTTCCTAATCCTTCAAGAAAGAAGGTTCATGGAGCCCCAAAAGCCTAGCAGAAGAATGGGGAAGCTGTTGCCCTGAATTTCCACTCTCACCTCTTTGACCCTGTTGTCCCATATTGCTATTTTCTCCTCTCATTATGACTGTTGTTATACACAGTCTAGCAGGCTGAAGATGATTAAAGAATATTCTCTTACCCTTCTTAGCAATCATAGAACCAACTCTAGTACCTTGAGAGGTACTCTCCCTTCTTGCACTAGAGTCTCCAATGAAAAAAGCATGCTTGTCAACACTTGTAATCCCAAAAGACACATTGGAATTCCTTCTTTTGCTTATGAAATCAGTCACAAAGTTTTCAAAAATAGAATTGATAGTTTTGGATAATGGCCACATATTACCAGGATCCCATAGCTTATAATGCCCATGAGCCCTTGTATCTATTAAGTGAGCTAAAAATTGCCACCATATATCATCCACAAGATGCTCATATACACATAGTTGGAGCATCGGTCCAAAAAAATCCATGATGAAGACTTCATCATCTACCATACCATGCATCTCATGATGGAAATAAATTGGAATAGGAAACAATAAATAAGACACCTTAGTGTGCTCTTCATACCTTTCAAGGCCAACAATGTCCTCCGTGTGTTCAAGATAGACATATGTTGAGCTGCCCCCAACATTGTTTCCTAAGTGCCTGTTGAAAGTATCTAAAATTTGATCAACAGTTGTTGGTTTGGAAATTACAGCAGGCTGCAATTTTACACAAGTGTCCATGTGAGGCTCCTCCTCATGTGCCAACTACTCCATAGAGTCTTCTTTCGTGGGTGTAGACTTCCTTGCATCAATTTCCCCCATTGTTTCCTTGAACTCTTGTATGTGTTGTCTTGCTTGAGTCGCTATCAACCTAGCAGCTCTAGCTCTGCTATTCCCTTCCTCACACTTTTTAAGAGTTTCCAT
Organism: Taxus wallichiana var. yunnanensis; assembly: GCA_018340775.1. Classification (NCBI taxonomy): domain Eukaryota; kingdom Viridiplantae; phylum Streptophyta; class Pinopsida; order Cupressales; family Taxaceae; genus Taxus; species Taxus wallichiana. The sequence goes on along the minus strand of CM031235.1, from coordinate 345,543,095 downwards.
TACATCCTCCTTGCTTGCATAAACAAGTTTCTTCTCCTGAGCTGGAATAATTTCTCTAACAAGAAAAGTTTCACTAATGCAATTATTTTCTCAATGGAAATCATACCCTTTTGTCTAGAAGCTTCTTCTACAAATGAGTTCTTTTGTAATTCAGGTACCGGTATATGATGATCTCGCTTGGGCTTGCTACCAATATTCATCATGCAATAATCTAGAAATGACATATTATCTCTGAAACCCTTACTCAAAGATTGGTATTTCCTCCAACAAGAATCCTCATCAATCACCTCTATTGGCCACCCTCTATCATTGTTCTCACCATGTTCCTTATTTTCCCTAGATTTGTTTTGATTCACATTCTGAGTGAGCTAGCTCAAATAAAGGTTAGTGGCTTCCTGTTGTTTCACCATGTTGGTGAACATTTCCTTCATAAAACCCACATTGAGATCTTTCCAAAATACCATATTTAACCCACACAAGCTAGAGAAACAACAACTTTGATACCACTGCAATATCCCTTATGGGATACCACTTTAAAAATGCACCAAATATATGAAAAATTGCAGCAAAGTAAAATACTGATTTTTACTGAAAATGACCAGCTAGGACAACGAATGGTATTTAATTGATATCTCACAAAATACTTGCCCAAAGTGCATGAAATTTTGTGGGAAGCTTGCAATAATAATAATAAACACTAGAACAACATTTTTGGAATTTTATATTGCTGCTAGAGAATTACAGAGTGCCCTGGGTGGCTGGTAAACTTCTAAAATCCATAAATCACCAAATACACGAGCATAAATTAAGGGTCTTTGGAAATACATTAACAGATACAAGAAATAATATTTCCACCTTCAGATCTAACAACGACCAAATGGGAAAACCCCCAAATAAAGTTTGCAATTTGTCACGCTTGGAAGAGGGTCAAAAAATGATTGAGGCACCTTGACGAGCTACCACACCCTGCCCAAATGGCTGTTGTGAATCGATACGGAAACCCACTGATTATCTCCTCAAATACCCCCAAAACCCTCAAAATCCATCCTCTGAAACCTCATATAAGATCTCTATGACACAACCCAGAAAATGGCTCCAAAATGACAGACTAGGGTAGATCTCTCACTACCGAAGAATGCCCTGCTAGCTAGGGACAGTCTCTCACCACCGAAGCTAGGGTCCCTATGGGATTTGACTCCACAAGTTGTAGATGCGCAACAACAACAGCTGCACGAGAAGGGGTCAATAAAATGTATATCAAAAGTGCCTTTCCATTCTCACTGACTCTTATATACTTCTCCTTGGTAAAGCAGCCCCCCAATAACCCTAGATGTATTTCATTCCATAGAGGGGCCAATTAAAATAAAAGTAACCATATATAATTTTTCCTTTTTAGAGTCTCCATGGTCCAAAAGTGACCCCCAAATGCAAAACTTGGATATTAGAACCACGGGCCCCCTTCCCAAAAGTTCCCAGCGTCCATAGCCCCTTGGGTATGACCATGGTTTATACTCGACTTGACCCTCAAGATTTTGACGTAGAAAAGGGGACATTACATTGATTGTAGATTAGTTGATATGACCATCTCTAATGGTAAGAATTCTAAAAAAATTCCCTATATCCTTTTGCAAGATCTTTTCTTGATAATCAGGAACAATTATGGGTTGATGATCCCGATACTAATAAACAAAACTTATCTTCTTTGGCTATGATAACATTGCAGGATCATGTACGAGAGGTGGAGGATATTATTAATCACCCATTGAGTGATCACCAATTGTCTTTGGAACAATCAAAGATAGTTCCAAAACCTTCAAACTTCATTTTGGAACCTTGATTTAGTTCCAAAATATTCAGCCTATAGTTCAGAACCTTGATTTAGATCCGGAACATTCATACTTATCTCTCGAAACCACATCAATCCCATGCAGATGTAAATAATTTTGCTCTAGAGGAACATGAATTCTCTTCGGGAGGGGCAGAAATAGCTACAGAATCAGTAGCATTAGTCTCGAGAGATATCAAGAAATAGTAAGGAATCTCTGGAAAATGTCAGTGATGAGGAGCTTGACCAACATCAAGATAAGTATCATAACTCTTCTTACTATCCTTTATCTAGTATTCTTTCTCAAGGGAACTTTAGAGACATTACTGCATATCATATGTTGTTACCTCATTCATGTCCACTAAACACCCTAATGGAACCTTTTCAACAAATTAGTTCATCACACACTGGAACTAAAAAAATTGAGATTCAACCAGGTAAAATTTTGAACATTAACAACTGGTTGGAAAATGATCAAGAAGCTAAATTGTTTGATGTTTTGAAATTTCATACTAGAGATTTTTCTTGGGATTATAAAGACATGAAAGGAATCCACCCAATTATTTTCACCCATCACATTTATACTAAAAATGTTAAACTAGTTAGGAAACCTCATAGAAGGATCAATCCAGCCTTAAGGGACATAGTCAAGCAGGAAATTGAAAAGCTATTATAGGTAGGTTTTATCTTACCCATCTCAGATAGTTAATGGGTGCATCCTCTTGTAATTGCACCCAAAAATAATGGAAAATGGATAATTTGTGTTGATTATAGGGAATTGAACAAAGCTACACTTAGATATTATTTTCTTTTAGCATTCATAGATCAAGTTTTAGACAACCTCTCAGGTAAACAATACTTTTCCTTCTGGATGGATTTAGTCAAATCGGGGTGGTCACCGAGGATCAGGAAAAAACTACCTTTACTTTTTCATGGGGTACCTTTCCCTACAATGTATTTTCATTTGGATTATGTAATGATCTAGTAACTTTCTAAAGGGTTGTACTAGAAAGTTTTTTAGATCTAACTAATGATTGTGTAGAGGTATAAATGGATAATTTTATGTAAATGGAGACATAGTTGATGATGTTTTGAAAAACTTAGATACAATATTAACAATATGTGAGCAACACCACTTATATCTTAGTCATGAGAAATGTTTGATGATGGTTGATGAGGGAATTTTACTGGGACACCACATTTCAAAAAAGAGGAATTCTAGTTGACCAAGAAAAAATTAGGATTATTTTAGAATTACATTCCTTGAACCCCACGGATATCAAGTCATTCTTAGCACATGTTGGGTATTATAGGAATTTTATCAAATATTTTAATAGAATTTCTTCCCCATGTTTGGTTTGCTTACCAAGGATTGTGAATTTCTTTGGGATGAAAAATTTCAACATGATTTTGAAGAGATTAAGGAAAAACTAATCATTGCCCCAATACTAAGAGGACCTAATTGGGAGAAACCTTTTCACATCCAAATAGATGCCTCAAATAACTCAATTGGTGCAATTTTGGGACAGAAAGATGAAGAGGGAAAAATGTATGCTATTTACTATCTTAGTAAAAATCTTACTTCCCACTGAAAGAAATTACACCACCACTGAAAAGAATTTCTTGTTGTGATCTATTCAATTAATAAGTTCAAACATTATATTACAAGGTATAAAATATTTGTACATATAGATCATTTAGCAATTAGATATCTAATGAAAAAACCAATGGTTGGAGGTAGGATAATCAGATGGTTATTACTTTTACAAGAATTTTATATTACTATTGTGGATAATCCTAAAAAGTCTAATGTGGTTTATGATTTCTTGTCAAGATTAACCACTACGGGAACAAGACCCAATTAAGGACAACTTTCCAGATGAATAATTATTTTCTATTTCAGTTGATACACCATGGTTTGCTGATATGGTGAATTATCTTGCAACAGGGAAGTTTCCTCCTTCTTTTACTAAGAAACAAATGAAAAGGTTAATCAAAACCAGTGCACAATTTAAATGGATAAATGGAATGTTATTTAAATGTGGTCCTGATTTGGTTTTACGTAGGTGTGTGAGAAAAGATGAAATTTTTGACATACTTAGGGCATGTCATGATGAACCAAGTGGAGGACACTTTTCAGTGAAAATAATAACCCACAAAATACTTGGCACTAGCTATTATTGGCCATCTCTATATAAATATGTGAAGAAATACATCAAGCAGTGTGATCCCTATCAAAGGATGGGACAACCAACTTTTACTAGTGAAATGCCTCTGTAACCTCAAGTGGTGATTGAACCATTTGAAAGGTGGGGGCTAGATTTTTTGGTCCTTTTAGTCCTCCTTCACAGGGAAAGGAGCACATTCTTATATGTACTGATTATGTAACAAAATGGGAAGAGGTGCAAGCTTTAAAAATGCTAATGAAGGTGTAGTTTCTGATTTCCTTTGGCACAGAATTATGATGAATTTTAGTGTAGGAAGAAGTATAGTTTCATACCAAGGCCCATAGTTCATGTCCAATATGATCTAGGCCTTCACAATGTACTATTAGATCAATCATAGGAGGTCATCTCCCTATCACCCACAATCAAATGGACAAGCAAAAGTGACAAACATAGAATTGGAAAACATTCTCACCAAAATAGTAGAAACAAGTAGAAGAGATTGGGTGAAAAGGCTACCTAAGGTTGTTTGGGCTTATAACACAACTTGGAATACTACAACAGGATTCTCACCATATGAGTTAGTCTATGGGAAGAATCCCTTGTTACCCATTGAATTTTAACTACAAACATTGAGGACAATAACTAAATTGGGTATTGAATTAGATACAACACAAAAGGAAAGAATTCTACAACTCAATGAATTGGATGAGCTGAGATTGGAAGCACTTCAATAGATAGAGATAATCCAAGACCAAAGGAAGTAGTGACATGATACACATATCAAGGAAAGGCAATTCAAGATAGGAGATTGGGCATTATTGTTTGATTCCAAGTACCAGCAATTCAAAGGAAAATTGAGAACCAAGTGGTTAGGACCTTATCAGATTGGGAAGATATATGAAAATGACTCTATTCAACTACTTCCCATTAATGGCAGTAGTAGGACACTTTTGGTCAATGGAAACAAGTTAAAACTCTATAGGAAGCCTCCTACTAGGGATGAATTCTTGAAGCAAATTGAAGTAGACAAGGAATTTGATCATATGGAAGAACCTAGTTCTTCCAAAATGATCAAGTAATCAGATGCAAGGATCTAAAATAAAGGGAAGGGAATGAAAACTAGCAAATGGCGTTCTCTTCCCAAAAAATAAAAAATAAAAAAAAATAAAAAATATTTAAAAAAGAAAAGGGAAGGGAATGAAAACTAGTAAATGGCGTTCTCTTCCCAAAAAAATATCTCAAAAGGCCAATTGAAAACTAGAAATGGTGGTTGGTCTCATCAATAAGTGGCTAATTCAAATAAAAGGAACTTCTTTGGAATTCCAACTATCTTTTCTAACCGTTTTTCTCTTTCACTTTTTTAGGAATGATGAGTCATCAAGGCAGATGGATTACAATGCAAGGATGGTAATTATGTCTTGATCTTATTAAAGGTTAAATTAAAATTTTACATGTGTGATTAGACTTGATTTAAGGTGGTGGTATAATGAGTCATTTATTGCACATCATGATTAAAGGGGAATAATCATGGAGGTGATGCCAACTAAATAAATGAAAGTGGCAGCATATTAATAACGAACTGTCATTTAGGTGGAATAAAAGAAAATTGGGAATAGTTGTAGAGAAATTCAAGGAGGTAACAATGAAGGCATATTTGGAGTTCCACAGCTAAATCCAGTAGTTCCATAGCTAAATCCAATAGTTTTGCAGCTATCTCTTGGTAGAGAAAGGGTTTGAAAGAAGAAAGAATTCAAATCATCCTCTTTGCCATGGGTATCAAAAAGAAGTCAGAGCTAGAAGATGATACACAACTCCTTGTAGATGGAGAGGTAGTAGCCATTTTTTGAGCGAAGACGGAGTTTGCTTTAGAGTTTCTAAAAAAATCTTAAAATACAATGATGAACTGGTAAGAGATTTTTTGTGAATTTAGAGAAGTCTAGAACTAAGGTTAAAGGCATTGTAATCCCTTTACTGTTAATATAATGAGCAATGTATCTGGTGTACCAATTGTAAATGTTCCAAACTTTGTAAGGGGAACTCTGAAGGAATTGGTAGAAACCTTAAGACAGGAAGGTGAACCTGAGCCCTAGTACATTTATAATACTAAGAAAATCATAAAAGGGGTCAAAATAGCTAGCCTACCCACACCCTTGACAGAGTAACATTTTGGGTAGTAAAATACCTGACATGTGATGGCCAATATGGGACTGTTGGAAGGGAAGTCCTTAAAATGTTGATATATCTTAGGTATGGGGCAACAAAGTAGGAGTATATAGTAAACCTTCTGGTTTCCTCTTTGATTCCATCCATACAATGGCTCTAGAGATATTCTTTGGGTGTAGGGACAATTAGGCACCATGGATTAATCCATCAGTATGTCAGCATCATTTTCTCTCTAAGAAAAATGGGGAAGAAGCATGGGAAAAATTCCTCCACAAATTTAGGAAAACTCCTGATATTATCAGAAGGGGAATACCAACCCCTTTCTCTCCTAAAAGTAACTTAGAAATTAATCCCCCTGATGAGAAGAAAAAGGAAATAAGTGGGGTTAAAATACCAAAGAGGAGGAGGTTTGAGAGGATGATCAAAGCTGTAAAATCTACCATTTCTTTAAAAGAAACCCCTTCCCCTTTAATAATACTAGAAGAACCAATACATGTCTTTGATAGTGAGAGTTCACCCAAGCTGGACTTTGGAGCAAAAATCAGAAGAATTTCAAGAGGGAAGTCCACTTCAGAAAATGTTGAAGCTCCTAAAAGGAAAAGAGTTCATAAAAAGTCTAAGGAAACTCCAGGAAATATTGAAGTATAGGAGGATTTAGAGAAAGAAGCTACTGATATTCTTAGCAGCATGACAACTTCTCCTCCTCTACAAAGTCAAACTAAGGAGTTGGAGAGGGAAGCTGAAATAATGGAAGAGCAAGCTTTTCAGGAGATGGATGACTCGGCAATAATGTCACATGAGGAGGAACAATTGGCATCTTGGTGGTTGAAAGGAAAATTCCCTTTGGTGGAGGAACAATGTTCATCCCCTGAGGAACTCCTAGAAAAAAAAAAAACAGCATTTGAAGTAGACTTTGTTCTTGTCTAGGGAAGAACTTATAATTAAGGAGAAAGATGAGGAATTGAACTTCCTCAAACACAATTAGAACATAGAGAAATGCTTATTGAACAATTGAGAACTCAGCTCACATATAAGAATGAAGAATTGGCATTAGTAAAACAACAAATGGCTGAAAAAGAAAAGGAATTGTAATTGGCTGTTGAGCAGAGTACTATGAAAAAGTATATTCAATGGATCAAATTATACAAACAAATTTATCTTACTTGCCACTCAAAAAAATATGGGATGATACCTGCAGGAAGCTTAATGAGTTCAAAATATCAAATCAAGAACTAAAAAGCTAGTTGGAAGAAGAGAAGAAGGCAAGGAAAGAATGGGAAGAAAAATTCTATAAGATTGAGGAAGAAAAATTTAAATGTTTGGAAAAAATACAGATGGTCTATATGATGAGTGAAAAATTACTCACATGTAGAAGACCTTCTCCTACATACAATGTCTTTCTAGAAGAACAATTTATCCATTGGCAATTGTTGAGGATTTCATGTGGCCTTCCACATGAATTGAAGGATGAAGCAAAATTCATGGCAGCATATTCCTCGGCAGTCAGTAGAAAAATATTCTTTGTGAATTTTATCTCTGCAACTTTATGTTAGAAAATAATACAAGCTTCATGATTAATCTATATGTGGGGGAATCCAACTTAATGCATTTGTTTCTATGCTCTAGAATCAAATAGCCTGGAAAGAAAGGGATACTAAACACTTAATAAAGGCTAGTTCATCTGGCCTATGTATGAGAGCTCATTATGGGAAACCATATGCATTTGTTATACATTTCAGGTCCCATGCCTTTGACAACCGATTTAAAGAACATTATATTTCCAGCCTGCAGAAGAGTATTGATGCATTCACCTCATATGAAGAGAAAAAATTTGAAGAAATTTATGATGGATGCCTAAAGAGATGGGAATTCCTTATTGTAGCATTAAGAAGAAGAGAAGTGATATCTCCCACAAATCTAATATGGAGTCTGGAAAGGGCTAGAACTTTATGTACACTCATTCTTCAAATTTGTGAAAAAATCAAGGGTATGAGAACAAGGCCTCCTCTCCTTCTTACACCCATGTCTCCATGGAAGAATAGAGAACCTCAGGATCCCACTCATTTTGAGGATTGGCAGAAAAATCTAGAGGAAGGATCAGGATACAACAATTCTAATCAGAAGCATTGGGACATTCAATTTCAACCATTTGACCTCAACAGTCAGTTGGAATGCAAAATTCATGATCCCAGTTTTGAAGAATAGAGTTTGTAAGAGGACTTACAAACAAGTAAGTGTGGGGAGATGATGAGGCTAAAATATGTCTCATTAATGTGCAATAAATACTCTCTTTTTACTCCCCTTTTAATCAAGTTTGTCTGCATTTTATAACTTTTGTTTGATCTAAAAATAATTTAGGATGTAATTTTCCATATTTTGTTTGATTTAGTTCAAATGTCTAAAACTCTATAATTCCTAACAAATTGCGTGGAAATTCATTTTTTTTGAATAAACAGGTCATATTTGGTTAGATAAGTGAAGTATGAAGTAACCAACACCTTTTCGAGGAAGATGGCCAAAATGTGGCTTAGCTCCGGAACTCTATCACTTAGCTCTAGAACTCGGTCACTTAGTTCCGGAACTCTATCACTTAGCTCTAGAACTTTATCACTTAGCTCGGAACTTTAGTAGTTAGTTTTGGAAGGTTTCCCTTTGGTTCCAAAACTTCTCCAAAGTTCTAGAATCAATGGGAATCTCCTTATTCTATCAAAATTTGGTTATGGAGAAAATAAGGGGCCTTCCAATAAGAAATAGACCAATAATTTTCCGGTTCTTCACACTCCAAAAATACATATGTGAGACCAACAGTTGTATGTCCAACTAGTTTTCTAAATTTCATATCTACTTTGGGAACTATTCGGTTCCACTAGAATTTTTAAACAACTATTGAACACTCATAATTATAAATGCATATTCGGATGGGGAATACACACACACACACACACACGGGAAATTGGATATTGACGGTTAAGTTTTGTAAGACAAAACAATTCAATAATAAGATAGCCATTTAATTTTGAGAGCAAAGATACTTGTGTTAACTCTTGATTCAAGGTGGATCAAGGGCCCACTCCTTCAAGAAAAAGGATCTTTTATTCTATTGGTATTTATATTTTCAAGCAGTTTGTATAAACTTGTTATTTAGTAGTTTTGTAAGTACTTTTGATGCTTCAATTAAAATTTGTTACATAAGTTATCTATTGTCCCTGCAAGTATTCTAGTATATTCTCTTATGTCCTCAACATAATTTTAAAACATCTTCAAAGTGTGTTTATTCCCAGTAGTGTGTTTAATTATGCAAAGTGTGTTTATTTCCAGCAGTGTGTTTAATTCTACAAGATTTGTTCATTTCAACAATGTGTGTTTATTTCAACAAGTTTCTTATAGTTTAGCTTTAATAAGGCTTTGGCCAGGAAATCTTAATACACTTTAAAACCCCCTAGAAAATAAAAATAATAAATATCCATAATCAATTACTAGTTCACTGAGATTTCTCTTGTTGCATGTAGCTTTAGACACACCCTAGTTTAAATATGACATCAACCATGAGTTGATTAAATGAACCTCTAGCTCCCCATGAAGGAAAGCACTCACCATGTCCATTTAATAGACATCCAATATGTTAACATCAATTATGGTTAGGTTCAATTTAATAGAATTCATATTTTCAATGGGAGAAAAGGTCTCTGAATAGTAAACCCCATGAACTTGGGAGAAACCCTTAGTTATGAGTCTCACTTTATAATTTTTGACGTTCCCATTGGCACCATACATGGCTCAAAGTATCCACCTATAGTGAAGCATTTTTATTCCCTTAGGAAGATGGGTGAGATCCCAAGTATGATTCTTCATGAGAGAGGAATATTCCTCTTCCATAACATAATCCCACTCAAGAATCCCATTAGCCTCCCAAAAATACTATAGGTTGAAAGTGGAGGTTAAGAAGGCATGGGGTCTAGTGAACTATAAATGAATTCATCTCCCATATGAAGGATCCTCTATCTAATCTCCAATACTCTGCAAGTTCTACCTATCCCATCAAGGACCACAAGGTGATTCAGGATCAAAATATTTTGAATCATCACTCGAGTGAGAGAGGACATATTCCTCTTCATAACCACTATCAAAATAGGTAGATGTCAAAGAAAGAGGAGAAGGAGGATCAAAAGGAGTAGAAGGATCGGGAGCAGGAGGCTCAACAAGATTATCATAAGATTATAAATCATGGTTAGAGAGGGGAAAAATGGCTTCTATGGGTGGAGAAATGGAATTAGAATATGGCTCTTGGAATTTCAAAGTTCTCTCGATATAAATTTTATGAGTAATGGGGTTCAAAATTATATAACCCTTCACGCCTTTTGGATACCCAAAAAGATACAAGGTTTGGATTTTCGTTCCAAGGCCTTGTGCTTCCTTTTGGGTATTCAAGCCATGGAAGTTGAATCAAAGATATGAAATTACTCAACATCACTTTTTCATCTCTACCAAGCCTCAAATGGTGTCATCCATTTTTGCTTTATGTGAAATGTGGTTTTGAATGTAACAACAATAATTTACAGCTTCAACCTAATACCTGTGGAGGAAGGGATTTATAATGAACCATACAAGTGGTCATCTCCTTAAGAGTTCGATATTTCTTTATGTAACTCCATTTTTGAAGGGTTGTAAGAAATTGTGCATTGTAAAGAAATCCCTTTTGAAGTGCAAAATTCATCAAACCTATTGCTCACATAATCACCTCCATTATCAGTTCTAAGAACCTTGATAGACCTTTCATATTGTTTCTCAGTGAGATCCTTGAAGTCTCGAAAGTGATCAAAGACTTCATATTTCTGTTTGAGAAAGTAAACCCACGTATAACATGAAAATTCATCAATGAAGGTAAGTATGTAAAGATCCTTAGTGACCGAAGGAGATGGAAAGGGGCCAAATTTTTCATTATAAACAAGACCTAAGGGATGGGAATCACTCTATGATTTTCCCTTTCCAAATTACTCTTTGGGGTGCTTCCTAAGGGCATAACCCTCAACAAGACCCTTTTAAAATTTGACATGAGGTAGCTCATTGACCATCTCATATTGGCTCAATTTTTCAAGGTAACAATAGCTTAAATGTCCAAAATTTTCATGACATCGCTTATTAATCTCATATGCGTGAGTAATCAAGGTAATGAGAGAAGATTCGGGAGCAAAGTGGGAAAAGGTTTACCATCGGGCCTAGTGATCCACCTTTTCCTCAACCATTGTAGTATTGCTTTATGAAGTTATTTAATGATAACCAATTTAGGTTTAAATACTACTCATATTCCCTCACCAATATGGTTGATTTGGTAAATTAATAGAAGATTGATAAGGATATTGGGAACACTTAGAAAATTGTTAAATTCTACTTCTATCGATCTACTACCAACAATTAACACAGATTTGTCATCACCCAAAGTTAGTTGGGACATACCACATGGTTCAATGTCTAAAAACCAACATGTGAAGAACCCATGTGGTGTGAGACACCAAAATATATGACCCGCATCAATGACAGAGAAACTATTACTATAAGAGCTTTTCCTTTCTTATTCTTATATTTGGTTTCCTTTTCATTAGAAGACTCGGGTTTCGAGATCAATTTTCTTGATAGACTTGGGAATACCTATGTTATTTTTCTCCATTAAATGAGTTAGGTGGTCAATTTGTTTTCTCATGAATTTATGATCTTCATGTCCTAACTTCTTATAATAGTAACACTTAAACTTTTCCTTCTTCGGTTTAGGCTCGAAGTAGAAGTGTTTGTGTTTTTTTGGATTAGGTGGACTTATATTTTTCTCTAATTTCTTCTCCTATTTTTTATCTTTTACTTTACCATTACTTTCTATAATGGCATGTGACTTAGACTATATTACTCCCATTTGAATCAACTTATCTTGTTCTCAAATGAGTTAGGATGAAAAATTATCAAATGAGGGAGTCTTCCAAGTAGTCCCTATAGCTTCTTTCGTGGAATGAAAGGTAGAAATGAAGAAAGAGTATTCATGCCCAATATTAGAGAGAATGGATAATATCAGTTGACCATCCTTCTTAACAACTCCACATTATCTCAATACCACTCTCACAAGGAAATATTTGGAGAAAAAGACATGCAAGTTATCAATGTTACTAGGATTCAAACCTAGGAGATCATTCTCGTAAATCGTGAGCTCACATGTCATCTTGTTTTCCAAACATGCCATCAATATTTTCTAGGATCTATCAGGTGTTTTAGAAGACTCAATGTGAAAGAGAATATTGATATAAATGGACATACCAGGAATACTTAAGGCTTCATCACATTGGTTGAACCAATTGGTTCTCGATTTCATTGTCGAGTCTAGGTTCTACTCCCATAGTGATGTGATACAACCTTTACCCCTTAGTTTTATTATCATATTGTATTTCCATTAAAAGAAGCTAAATAGTGTGAGAAAAGGAAATGCACACCCAACCTAGAACAATATTTTTACCCCCATGTTTGCAATACTTTATAATTAGTGTTTTGATTACAATATAATGTGTTTGTGCATGGTGAAACATTTGGCCACTCACCTTGCAATTGGTGGAAACTGCACAAGTGTGGAGAACACAATAAGTTTCAATCATGCACAATGAAATGACATTATAACCAACATAAAAAAAAATGTGTAAACAATCAATAAGGGAAAAGAGAGATCTATGTGAGAAAAAACTTATCACGTTAAAAAAAGGGATCCCTTGTTGTAAGGTTGTAGTGGATGTACTCACAAACCTATAAGAAAAAGGAGTTGATTACAATGAGCTTTAAAAACTAGTGAAAAACAGCTCTGGACCAAATACAAGCAGCTCTGGACCAAATGTATGGCCATCTCCATACCAAATACAAGCAAATCTAAACCAAAAACATTGTAGCTTTGGATGATAAGCATTGGCTCTAGATGAGAAGCACTAGCTCAAAAAGGTTACAAAACAACTGCTAGAATGCAAACAAGCTCCCAGATGAGATAAAAGCCTCCAAAAAATCCTTATTACTTCACAATATACTCTAAAGACATATTAGAAAAAAACATCCAATAACCCTTAGTGTAGATTTTTCCTAATTACCCTAATTAAGCTAATTTGACTCAAAAAAATTAACTAGGTATTTAAAAGAAGCTAATTTCAAAATAAGCCTTATTAATTAAATAATAACTAATAGGATAATTTAGAGACATCGAGATAAATTTAAAAATATTTTAATTAACTTTTAAACAAAAATAATAATATTAGGGAAAGGAAAGGGTAAAACACTAAGGTGTTGAACCCTAGGTCATTGGTGTTGTCATTGATGTCAAGTGGCATTGATGGTAAAGTAGTGAGTGGTGAAGTGAGACCTTGTAAGGGACATGAAGGTTGATTGGTAGTACATTCATGATGGTTTTAGTGTGGTGCAGGCTTGGTCAGTGAGGCAGGAGTCCAGTGTAATTATGGACATGGTTGGAAAACTTTTCAAATGTTATCTAGAGGTCATTTATGATGGTATTAGCATGGTTTAGATCTTTCATAGTAAGTTCCAGGTTAGTTGGCAAGATTCACAGTTGTAGCTCACTTATTTAGGGTTGTTTCTAGAGTTAGATGAGGTGTGGATGATTGGTACATGTCATAACAAGATGATGTGAGCATGGGAAGAGCCTTGGAATGTTGTCTAGGGCATGTGTGAGCAATAGAAAGGCTTAGTTTAGCTTATGGATGCAATATTCAAAAGTGCAACAAAGTTGGCTTTGATAACTAGTAGTGAAGATTACATACACAAGTTATGGAAAAATAACTCATGTATCATGTAGAGGGTGAGCTTTAGTGCTTCATGTCAAATTTCATCAAGTGCTAAAAAGGTATGTGAAATTTGTGTGAGGTTTCCTAATACAAGCTTCTTAATAAGTGAAAAATAAGTTGTTTGGCTTCTTAGCACCCAAGAAAAACCATATTTACTTATTCAGATAAATCATAGAATAAATATTTGTAGAGGACTCCAAGATTGAGATATTACAAAAAAAATCAGGAAAAATGGACAAGTATCAAAGAAGATATGAGCATTTTTCTATAACATTTTCTCTCTCCTTAGGAATGCTTCTTGGAGGTTGAAATGAGTGTCTGAATTTTGTCAAATTTTTGAAGTGGTGTATCTTCTTAGAGACCAATGAGGTTGTATTTACGTCATAGTAGTTGCAAGCGTGAACTTTAAAGCTTAGTTCTTCGAGCATATTCATCTCATCCTTTGAAAGAACATTTAGGCACAAGTATGAGTTTTGAAAGTACAGTCAGGGTAAAGTTCTCAAAACCATTGTGTGTAATGGAAATTTTGTCTTTCTTTCTTCTAGTGGTCATTGGTGATTTTATGGAAGACTTGATTGATTCTTGTAATGAGTATCAAATCAAAAACTTCATGTTTCCACCTTGTGTTGTGTTGCCTTGCTAAGAAAACAACATATAATGATATGCTTGAAGATATTTTAGTCTTGAAACATCCCTCTCAAGACCTAGATTGAAATCATCAGGTTCATTATGAAGTATATACGACAAGTGGAGTGTTTCAATTGAAGTGATGGAGAAGAATGCATGTGTGTGTGTTAAATGACAGTCATGATGTAAAACTAATCTCTACTGTGCAAGGTGGTTTCATCACATAAAGAGGATTAATTAGGGTTTAAATGGTGTGTTATATGCTTAATGGAGATCAAGAATACCTTAGTGATTATTCATGTCAAACTTGGTTTAAAAAAAAACCTAAATCATTCTATAAGCATTCTTACATGAGCCTTGTCAAGCCTACAGTCTATAAGCACTATATTTTTTTAATTTTGAGAATAATATGAAGATTTTTAGGGAAAATGAATGATTGAAGAAGGTGTAAAAATATCCCATAGAACTACATGAGTTGGAATTTTCGTATTCCATTAATAATAGCATCTCGTATCTACATTGGAAGAAACCCTTTTCCTAGGGTTTTAAATACCTTTTAATCGAATCTTAAGTTTTATCTAGTCAAATTTCCTGAAAATTTGTACTTCTCTCTATTTTCATGGGATGATTAAGTTTTAAAAATAATTAGACACTTTCATCGAAGGACTCAATGATTTCTCTGGCAGTTTTCCTGAGTTCCTTCGTTCAACCTGCATTGCAGAGCAAACAACTTGGGATTTTGTCCAAATTTCTACACATTTTCAATCTTGAATATCATAAAAACTCCAAGTATCATAGAATGAGCTCAGTTTATCATTTAATGGATTTGAATTGGTTTGAAGATTGGGTTATGCTTTCCAAAGAGTTTGTGATAACAAGATGTATGCACTAAAACAATGGACTGTAACTCATTGTTTTTATCAATTTGAAATTTTTCTTTACTATGAAGATATTGTCCTTCTTTATCTCAACTCAAATAAGATTGGAATATTATTAGAAGGCCTCTACACTATTTTTGAAAGGATATTTTAATATGAAAGATATGTTAAGGCTTCAAACTACCAACTCGGTGATCAAATGTTCAAATATTTAGAGATGTTTACCTTCTTGAGTATGTTCAAAGGCTCAAATGATCTAAGGTTCAATGGATTAAATGTTGCTAAAATCAGTGATATGTCTTGAACAGGATCGGAACTCATTCTTTCAAGGAGTTGAGTCCATGGAAAATCCTATAAGGTACAAGCAATTATAATTTAAAAATTCATCCTCTCTAACTCGTATCAAGAAAGGTGAAAATTCCAAAAAGACAAGGATATGAAGAGTGGTTAATAGTTGGAAGGTTAAGAGACATATGAAGCTTGAACAAGAGTATGTATGGAGGTAGGTATGCTTCTGGATAGGTGAAATAAAATAAAAACATCGGGGAATGAAGGAAATGGAGTTTTGAAATTTTTGAAAAAGATTAATTTGACCGATACACCGAGTCAGTAAAAAAAAGAAAAATATGAATACATAAAATAATTAAGATACATGTGAAGTAAGTCAATGTATGGAACAAGATTATGTGTATAAAACTAAGAATATTATGTATAAGAGTATTAAAAGAAAATATGATCTATACCAAGGTTCTAGTACTTAAATATATCCGAAATAAGACTAAGAAAGAGTATAGATGATGATAAAGAAGTGAATGTGAAAATGTGTGTGATTTAGATAAGTGGAGGACACCAAGAAGTGAAGATACAAATATGCATATGGAAGTAAATTTTCAGGTTGAGAGATTGAAAATGACATAGATTAAATGTTGAACAGTCATGGACAAAGTGAACCTAATGTTATGAGATAGACTTTTTGTAAAGTGTGATCAACGTGATAAACCGATTAGTAAAGAAGATACAAGCATACATCAAGAGATCGAAGAGCAAGTCAGAGGTGAGAATCATGTTGAATGTTTAATGAAATTTTAGGAATATCAAGAAATTTGGTGATGCTTAATGAAGAATAGAGAATCTATGAAAGCCCCTAGAATTCAACATTAACCAAGAACTCAACATGAAAAGTCTTGAGTGAAAACTTAAAAGGTGAAAGTATTGCATATTGTGTGAAGTTAAAATTGTTGAAAATGTCATGTTTGAAATATAATTGAGCTAAAAAAATAGGTGGGTGATGAAAAATCACTTAAATTTGAAGATGAACAAGTGTAATAGATTACTAAGGTGTATGTGTACAATCGGGTGAATAATAAGAAAGCGATCTATGCAATGAGTTAGGATCGAAAGCATAATGTGAATGCACTAGTGAATGTGAGCCTTGTATGACAAAGCTTAAAGACCTGGGTGAGAAGATAATAATAGCAGAGAAAAGAAGAAGCAAAGTAAGCAAATCTAGAGGTCATCATCAGTTGTGAGAGACAATAGGTAAAGTGTGACCAAAACTCAATAACAAGTCTAAGTTGTGGTTTAGCTCATAGGGGTTGTATCCTCCTTATAAGTAGTAGCTTACAGAAGATCAGTTATAGCTAATTAAATTCTAAGGAGTTGTAGCTTCCTTACAATTTGTATCTTGCATAAAGTCAAGTAGTTACCGACTAAATTGATTTTAGGGTTGTTTCCTCAAAATTTGAGTTGTAGCTCAACTTGAAATCTTTGTAACTCATAGGACAAATTGTCCAAAGCTAGTTCTCTTATTTCAATGGGTTTTCTTCCTAGTTTGGGTTTACCACATTAAAAATTGTGTCTCTGTGTGCTATCTTGCAAATTTCTTGTGTATGGTTTTATATGTACATCATAGAAAATATAAGAAGGTAAATTTGAGAAGACACTAATTCACCCCATATCAGTTTCTTAGTTTCCAACAATTGGTATCATAGCCTGGTACTCTAGAATCAAGTCTAAAAACTAGAGTAGGTATTTCTGAATCACAAGCATGGTTATTAAATTATTTCCCAGCTATAGTTCAAGAGACAAATATGTTAGTGATGATGAAGAGAAAGCATAGCTAACTCTTGAAGCGTAACTAATAAGTGATTTAGATGAACTGAAATATCAAAGGAAAAAGAACAAGAAATTGAAGACCAAGTTGAAAGAGTATGAAGAGTAGATCAAGATTCTTTAGGAGAGGAAAAAGAAGAAAGATGAAGAGGGAGTCAAAGATCTTGAGGAAAAATTGGAGCTGGTTTCAACATCTCTTAGAGACAAAGAGAAAGAGCATCTCAAAATTAGTACAGAGTTGAAATCTCATGTTGAAATAGTGACAAAAGCTCTACATGCCAAAGAAGACACCTGCATGAGACATAAATATGATATAATATCCTTGAGATATTAATCATAGAAAGAAAAATAAATGTTACAGATGTATGGAAAGTTAGAAAAGAGTTTTGAGGCTCTAAATGAGATGTTGGACAAACAGAAGGCAATAGATGATAAAAATGGACTAGGCTACATGAAAGAACCTATAAAGAAGAGTGAAGATAATTGAGATAGTTCAAGTAGACATTCAAACATGAAAACAACTAAGGAATAAATTCAAAAATACCTAAACCAATTGGGAAATCTAATGCTTTCATGTATGAGATATTTTTAATGGATATTGTTTTTCATGTCATGTGTTTGGGCATAGAGCTAGGGACTGCATGAAGAAATTTAATAGAGAACACCCATGGAGATGTTGTAAAACTGAATATGAGAAGAATATAGTGTGCTTTAATTTTCAAGAAAGAGGGCATGTAGTAATATATTTTTAGAGGAACCAATAAGTCAATATTGGAAAGAAGAAGACTCAAAGAACATGAACTATGTTGTATGTTTCAATTGTCATAGACAATGTCATTTTTCAAGACACTTCCATAAGTCTCCTAGATATAATAACAAGTGGCATGAATTCAAAAGAAAAGTTAAGAAGACTCCAAATATGAAGACCAATCCTAGAGATGAGACAAAGGTAACTATGCCTAAAGTAGCCTCTGAAAAGAAAGAGATGAAATGGATATACAAGATCAAGGAAGCACATTTAGAAGTCACAGAAGCAAAGAATGACAAGAGAATATAGTGGTTAGATGATGCAAGCTCAAGAAATACATCAATATTTGATATTGAATCCAAGAAGGATGAGGGAAAACCAATTTCCAGTCATAAATGATCTCCAATAATCACCAAGAGAGAGCTAGTAGATGAAATGCATCATGTCTACTTGACAGAATTTAGCTAGAAAAATAAGGCATAGGAGATGAAAACTTGATATCTAAGAGTCCAACCATAATAATTGAAAATATTTCAAGGGAAAAGGGAAAGAAAGATGAGTCATTTATTCTCATTGATGACTTTCTACTGTTTTAAATGATCTTACTAGTATTTGGTGTCTCCTTTAGACTTCTAGGAGGCATAAATCAGTTGAGATAAGTATGGGGGTGTCTTGGTAAGCATCACTATTTGAAGATCCTAATCAAATATCTGCAATATCCTAATAAGTGAGAAGGTATGGTTCTTATAACCTTTATGAAGTCTATATGCCTATTGGAATATATAAATTTCTTGAGAGTCCAAATAGTTTGATCAAGCAAAAAGAAAGAGTTTCCATCAATCTCTAGGTCTATGTTGTTTTCATAGGTCTCGCATAACCTTTGTCTATATTATCTTAGTGTGTATACATATAAAGGCTCTTTATTTTTTCATCATGTCATGATCAAATGAGTAATTTCCATCTTGGGTTGTATGGAAGTAAGGAAGACCTTAAAATAAGTCAAGAGTATGTACACTTGTGTGAATCTCAGGTGTTTCCTATTATATCTTAAATTCAATTCATGTCATGTGCACACAATAAAATTTATCCTATATTGAAACAGTCTGAGTCATAGGTACATGGTTATCAAATTACCGAAGTGGTATCTTCAAAAGGTATCATACTTTGAAATTTTGTTGAAAGTCGTAAATTTTTTTGCCTTGATCCTAAATGTTACCTTCAGTTTATGACATAATGTCAAAGAAATCACCGACTATCAAAAGACTCAAATATACCTAGTGAGTATAAATATTATCATGAGGTTGCTATATAAAATTGAGCTCAAAGGGCCTCAAACTGTTGAAAATGTCAAAATATATCAAATCATCAAAGTGGTAAAATTGTTGCATGTCTTGATAAACATCTTGCAAAATTATGTTGCCAATTGTTCATTCTCGTGTCCTTGTATATCAATCCATGACATCTATCAAGTATCAAGTTCAAGATGACAAATCCGAGTCATTCAATTATAAATATGATACAAATAATCTTCTGAAAAAGATCATATTCCTTGATTCTATTTTGATGTCCGTTAAGATCAAAACCTCTATTAAGTATGATTTTCTTAATCTCAAAAGTTTTTGTTCAACAAGACAACTGTTTCATTGACCAAATTTGAAAAGGTGCTAAAGGAAAAGGTTTTAGAAGGATTATGGGGATGTTTCACAATACTTGAAGATTTGCAATAAGATCATTAGTGTAACTATGCTCAAAATATTGTAGTAATATACCGATTGAATGTGACATAGAGATTTTTTTACCTCAATAGCATCATAATAATAGCAAAACCTTAGAACATGGTATGTGAGATCAACTAACAAGGTATGAAAAACTACTATGCTCAGGATTATGACGTTATTAGCATTAATTTTCTAGTGTGAAGATGCCACAAGACACTATAGTGGTTTGTTAAGAGTATGAAGGAGATTAAAGGATCTTTGAAATATTTAGAGATTTTTCAAAGGAAATCGGTTGTGAAAATTCAATAATAGGGAGATGCTTTAGGTTTGACAAAGATATTCAAAACAAGGTTACCTAAGTTTGTCATATTCAGGGTAGAAGTTACGAGTATTGAGTTGTGTCAAGAAAAATGAATGTATGAGGAGCTAGTAAGGCTATTATCCACTCTAAGTTAGCATCTCGCATAGTGAGAAGGATAGATATCAGGTTTATGGTTTCATGCTTCAAGTTTCAAACAAGAATGAAATATATTTGGGAAGGTTGCAACAATATTATCCTCGATACAAAGTACAAATTTATAAATGAAGAAAGAGCACTAAAATGACTAGGTATGTGCAAGATAAGTTGAATGAAGAATGAATATTGAATGAGGAAAGTAAGCTCATAGGCATGATGTTTCAATATTAGAAGAACTTAGATGCTACTAAAAATATCCTAATTACTCTCTCAAGGTTAGTATGAGTCAAAATTGATATGTCAAGATCTCAAGATACATTGAAAATTTTGATATGTGTAAAAGCATGTAAGGAGTCAATATACAATGAAATATCAGTTTGGAAAGAGTCTAAGTGTTTAACATCTCCCAAAATCATTACGAGTTAAAGCGTGATTACATAAGCCCAAGGGGGTGAAGAGAACAGTCTCATTTTGTTGAGATTAAGTGAATATGATGAGTAATCAAGAATTTATGCAAGGTAATATTTCGAGATAGGTAAATTGGCTTCAAATTATAATTTATTCTATCTAGGGGTTTGATTTGATCAAAGAAGAAGTCACTCAAGGCCAAGTATAGGATCTCAAAAAATAGAAAATACAATTCCATGGGGAGCTTGTGAACAAGTAAGTTCATTTTCTCATTCATATTTTTTTTTAGTTTTCATTGTTTCATGTCAAGTGGCTAAGAACCCTTTGTCATCGATGTCAAAGGGGAGAGAATGTTGTTAGAAACTAGGAAGGGTAGTGTGAGTTACTAGTGTGTGTTTCCATTAAAGGTTTTTAAGTAGGTTTTCATCAATGACAAATGGGGAGATTGTTGAGCCATGGGTCATTGGTGTTGTCATTGATTTCAAGTAGCATTGATGTAAAATTATTGAGTGATGAAGTGAGACCTTGTAAGGGACATGAAGGTTGATTGGTAGTTCATTCGAGATGGTGTCCGGTGTGTTGTAGGCTTGGTCGGCTGAGGTAGGAGTCTAGTGTAGTTATGGACATGGTTGTAAAACTTGTAACATATTATCTAAAGGTCATTTATGATGGTATTAGCATGGTTTAGGGCTTTCACAGTAAGTTTTAAGTCAATTGGTGGGAGTCACAATTGTAACTGGCTCATCCAGGGTTTTTTCTTGAGGTTGGTGAGGTGTGGACACTTGGTATAGGTCATGGAAAGATGATGTGAGCATGGAAGGATCATAGGAATGTTTTCTAGGGCATGTGTGAGCAACAAAAAGGCTTAGTTTAGCTCCTAAAGGCAAGATTAAAAAGTGCACTAGAGTTGGCTTTAAGAACTAACAATGTAGGTTGAGGTAAGTGAGATAGTTTTTAATATTACATGCATAATTATGGAAAAATAACTCATGGATCATGTATAGGGGTTATTTTTGGTGCTTCATGCCAAATTTCATCAATTTCTGAAAAGGTATGTGAAAGTTGTGTAAGGTTTTCTAAAATAGGCTTCTTAAGAAGTGAAAAATAAATTGTCTAGCTTCTTATCAACTAAGAAAAAGATAGTGCCTTCTTCAGATAAATCATAGAATTATAGGACTCCAAGATTGAGATATTGCAAAAAAATTCAGGAAAAATGGACAAGTATCAAAAAAGATATGAGAATTTTACTAAAAGGTTTTCTCTCTCCTTAGGATTGCTTCTTGGAGTGTTTGGGTTGAAATGAGTGTTTGAATTTTTTCAAATTTATGAAGTGGTGTATCTACTTAGCCAATGAGGTTTTCTCTATGTCATAGTAGTTACAAGCATGAACTTGAAAGCTTATTTATTCTAGCATATTCACCTCAACCTTTCGCAAGGACATTTAGGCACAAGTATGAGTTTTGGAAGGTGCAATCAGGGTAAAGTGCTCAAAAATATTATGTAATGGGAATTTGGTCTTTCTTTCTTCTAATGTTCATTGGTGAACTGATGGATGACTTATTTGATTCTTATAATGAGTTTCAAAGCACAAACTTCATGTTTCCACCTTGTGTTGTGTTGCCTTGCTAAGAAAACAACATATAAGGATATGATGTAAGATCTTTTGGTCTTGAAACCTCCCTCTCAAGACTTGGATTGAAATCTCCATGTTCATTATGAAGTATAGATGACAATTGGAGTGTTTCAATTGAAGAGATGGAGAAAAATTCATGTGTGCGCGGTAAATGACAGGTCATGATGTAAAAGCTGGTCTCTACTTATGCAAGGTGATTTCATCACATAAAGAGGCTTAATTAGGGTTTAAACAGTGTGTTATATGCTTAATGTAGATCAAGAATACCTTAATTATTATTCATGTCAAACCTGGTTTAAGACAAAACCCTAAATCATTCTATAAGCATTCTTGCATGATATTTGTCAAGCCTACGGTCTCCGAGCACTATCTTTTTCTAATTGCGGGAATAATGTGAAGCTTTTCAGGGGAAAATGAATGATTGAGTAAGGTGTAAAAATCTCCCAAGAACTACAAGAGTTATAATTTTCGTATTCTATTAAGAATTGCTCAAGAATTTTTTTAAAGCACATTGGGTATCTACGAGTGGAAGAAACCCTGTTCTTAGGGTTTGAAATACCTTTTGATCGAATCTTAAGTTTTATCTAGTCAAATTTTTAGAAAATTTGTAATTCTCTTTGATTTCACAAGATTTGTAAGTTTCAAAAATAATTAGATGATTTCATTTAAGGAGGTGAGTGATTTCTCTCGGCATTTTTCCTAAGTTCCTTCGTTTAACTATCGTGAAAGCGAGCAACTTGGGGTTTTGTCCAAATTTCTACACATTGTCAATCATGAATATCATAAAACACTCCAAGTATCATAGAATGAGCTCAGATGATTCTTTAATGGCTTTAAACTATTTTGAGGATTGGGTTATTCTTTCCAAGAGTGCAGTTTGTGATAATTAGTATGCACTGAAACAGTGAACTATTACTCATTGTTTTTATCAATTTGAAAATTATCTTTGCTATGAAGAGTTTATCCTTCTTTATCTAAACTCAAATAAGATTGGAACATAATGGGAAGGAATCTAAACTATCTATACAAGATTCTTTCAATATGACAGAGATGTTAAAGCTTCAAATGACTAGCTCGGTGATCAAAGTTTCAAATATTTAGAGATGTTTACCTTCTCCAATATGTTCAAAGGTTCAAATGATCTAAGGTTCAATGGATTAAATATTTCTCAAGTCGGTGAAATGTCTCCATATGAAGTTAAAGAGGATTGGAACTCATTAGTTGGAAGGATTTGAGTCCATGGAGAATCCTAAAAGGCACGAAGTTATAATTTTAAAATTCATCCTCTCTAACTCATATCATGAAACGTGAAAAGTCCAAAAAGACAAGGATATGAAGAGTGGTTAGTAATTGGAAGGTGAAGAGACATATGAAGCTTGAATAAGAGTATGTATGGAGGTAGGTATGCTTTTGGATAGGTGAAATAAAATAAAAAGATCAAGAATGAAGAAAATGGAGTTTTGAAGTTTTTGAAAAGATATATCCGATCGAGATACCAAATAATATACTAAGTCAATAAAAAAAGAAAAATATGAATGCATAACAGAATTAATAGACATGTGAAGTAAGTCAATGTATGGAACAATATTATTTGTTTAAAACTAAGAAGAGTATCTATAAGATTATTAAAAGAGAATGTGATATATACCAAGGTTCTAGTACTTAAATATATCAGAAATAAGACTCGTGAAAGAGTATAGATGTTGATAGAGAATTGAATATGTAAATGTGTGTGATATAGAGAAGTGGAGGACACCAAGAAGTGAAGATACAAATATTCATATGGAAGAAAATTTTCATGTTGAGAGATTGAAAATTATAAAGATTGAATGTTGAACATTCTTAGACAAAGTGAACCTAATGTTATGAGACAAAACGTTTTTACAAAGTGTGATCACGGTGCTAAATTGATTAGTAAAAAAGAGACAAGCATACTTCAAGAGATAAGAGAACAAGTAAGAGATGAGTTGCGAGTTGAATGTTTAATGAAATTTTAGGAATATCAAGAAATTTGGTGAGACTTAATGAATAATACAAAATCTATGAAAGCCCCTAGAAGTTAACATTAACCAAGAACTCAACATGAAGAGTATCGAGTGAAAAGGTGAAAGTATTGCATATTGTGTGAAGTTTCAATTGCTGAAAGTGTCATGGTTGAAATATAATTGAGCTAAAAATAGGTGGGTAATGAAAATCACATAGGGTTGAAGATGAAATAGTGCAGTATAGTACTAATGTGTATGTGTACAATTAGGTGAACAAGAAGTAACAGATCTATTATAGCAAGAATAGGATTCAGAGCATAATGTGAGTGCACTAGTGAATGTGAGCCTTATATGACAAAGCTTGAAGACGAGATCGGGAGATAATAAGAGAAGAAAATAAGAAGTAAAGTAAGAAAATCTAAAGCTCATCATCAGTTGTGAGAGACAACAGAAAAGTGTGACCAAAACTCAAGAACAAGTCTAAGTGGAAGCTTAACACATAGGGGTTGTAGCCTCCTTATAAGTAGTAGCTTACAGAAGATCAGTTGTATTTGATTAAATTATAAGGAGTTGTATATTCCTTACAAGTTGTAGCTTGCAAAAGTTCAATAGTTTCGATTGAATTAATTTTGGGGTTGTTACCTCAAAAGTTGAGTTACATCTCAACTTGAAATCTTTGTAACTCATAGGAAAAATTGTAGAAACATAGTTCTCTGATTTTAGTGGGTTTTATTTCTAGTTTGGGTTTCCCACATTAAAACTTGTGTCTCTATGTACTCTCTTGAAAATTTATTATGTATGGTTTAATATGAACATCATAGAAAATATCGAAGGTAAATATGATAAGAAACTTATTCACCCCCCTCTCAGTGTCCTAGTTTCCAACATAAGGAAGGTCAATGTAAAGGAGGGGGTGAAGGCTCGAGTTTGGGTGGATGAGCCAAGGGTACAACTTGAGTTGTAGGTGTATGTGGTAGGAAAAAGTTATCTAGTAAGATACAAGGGAGATGGGGTTGGTGAGAGGTCGATCGGGATCATTTCGTAAGAGGATATCAAGTTAAACATGTAGGAGAGACTATGAATGCCAAACACGGTGACAATAAGAAGTCGGCCGAGATCTAAAAGGATTAACCAAAGCATAGTGTTAGTAGCTCGACTTAGCGAACATATAGGGGCGATCCTAATTTTTGTAAGGAGAGAACTCGAAAATAGCAATGAGTTCTAAAGGAGGCACAAATACCAAGTGAGGGAGTTGAGATAGAGGTAGCTCGATAAAGATCGATCGAAGAGCTACAAGGGATCAAAAGAGCCGAGGAGGGATTGACGAGGGTAAATAGGGCTTGATGCGAGCTAAGATGTGGAAGACCAAGCTCAAGGTGGCTTGGTCTATAGATCTTGAAGATCTTAGTAGGGATATCAATTCACAATGTCGAGTTGAGCTAGGAGATGAGCTTGGAAGGGGGAACGGAGTAGAGGTGATGAGATTGGGTAGGAAGGGGTGCAAGAGAGATATGGAGGAGCAAATAACCTAAGAAAATTATTACTATATGTATTATTTTATTTACCAACTCCTAGTCAGGCACATTGGCATATCACTCTAGCTATGCCAAAGTGATCACTCAAAGCATGTGCAACTACTGTGTACCTCTTTATTTAATCATGCAAGATGTGGATTCATCAAATATCTAATGCACACCATAAAACAAAAGATAAAGTAAATGAGATCAACACACAAATAAGAAAAACAATATCTTATAAAATTCATTCATCAATAATTAATAACAGGACATGTATGCCAATTAAATTATGTCCATTTCTCCTAACCATGGAAACCCATACAATTTTACCCATTACAAACATATGAGAATTACATCATAATAACATAGTCTTATATTCCAAAATGAGGCGCACACCTCTTACATACTCTATCACATACAAAACTCGACTCATACAACTACCTACTACGCACATGATCCTTTACAATGGGTGCACATACCTATTTATATACGGTGGGAACTTTTCCTTCACCGCTTACATGCTTTAATTCTAATAATAGACCTCCTAACTATAGACCGCATGCCTTCAAAACTCTTGCTTTAATCTTCATCTCGTGTTATAAATAGCTTGGTCTCATCCATGCTTTGATCCTATAATTAGACGTATGTGTTTTATCATCCTGCATGTTCTTTTTCTAACCCAAGCCTACTTTTGAACTTTTCTTATCTTTCAAGCCAATTCTGGTTTTCCTATTTTTAGCCTCTTCTAGAAATTCAGATAACTTTAGAAGCTTGTCCCTATGTGCACATTAACCTTTACTCACTAACTTATCCCTATTCTCATACATGTTCCTACACATTTTCTGAAACCTTTGCGTATGGTGTGTACTTAGCCACTTCCAGAACCCAACATTACCCCACACTAGAAGTATTGTCCATCCTCATAAATATAAAGAATCAAAGAATAAATAATATCTCTGAAGAATGAAAGAATAAGGTAAAATCTCTTGATGAATTAGAGATCAAGAATATTTCCCTCTACAAGCATCCAAAATTAAAGTCTTTGGTACTAGTAGGTGTTCTGGTAATTCTCTATTTATTGCATGCTCCAGCTTGCTTTGATCCTTCTAGTTCTTTGGCATACTTTTCTAGATTTTTTTCTATAATGTTTAGAATATTCTCCAAAGTTAGTTCATCGATATTCTCTTACAAATACTTGATCACCACATCCCAATCTAAGCAAGACCTTATAGAATATCCATTCTCTTTATCACCATAGATTGAACTTTCTTCAGCCTTTCCTCAATTGTTTCACACTTGGCGTTCATCATTTCCATCTTTGCTACAACTTCTTTCATCACCTTCTCACGCTCGACCTTATTTGTTTTCATTGTGACCTATAATTTCCTTAACTCCACATCATCATTTGTGGTGCACGCATTGAGGATCACTACAAAATCTTAAGAGTTATTTAAAATCTTATTGTCTTTTTATGCAACCTCATTTAATTCTTCGTTAAGAGTTACATATTCTTCAATCTTATTTTCTACCTTCTCATTGTTTTTTTTTCCATCTCCTCTCGTTGTAGGCCCCCACTGTTATTCACTTTTTTATAAAAAAGTGTACCATATCCTCTAAATACTCCATCTTTGTGTCATGATCGGGATTGGCCTAAATCACAACATCCGAGCATGTGCATGCAATGTTGTTGATGATGTCAGTTGCTTTGTTGTATGCATCCACTATTGTCTTTTTTTCATCAATCAATTCTTCAACAAGATCTTCATTTCTTATACCCTTGTGCTCTATATCCCTCTAAATTCTCTAAACTACTTCTCCTTTATCGATATTATTCCTTCCAACCTCAAAGTGGAAATCTTGTTCAGAGCATTTCTTTCTTGTTCATTTAAGAGTTTGGTGGATTCAATTATCGGGAAAACCTTAGATTTTGATTTCAGCTCCAAAATTTACTCCTTGCTTACCTCAAACTATGGCTCCTCCATATGGCTTTGTAGGTTATAGGATAATATCTTTCTTGAGTGTAGATGGGCATTGACCTTATAAAATAAGTCCCAATAATTTAACTCTCGGTGGGTACCAAGCTCAAATATTTTCCTTAATGTCTTTGAAGGATAATCTATATATGGAATTTTGGTGCTATTGGGACTGTCTTGGGCTTTTTTCTCATGTTTCCCACTTTTGTAGGCTCTCTTGTGTAACATCATATTATGCATGACCTATTCCTTCATTGATGCCTAGACCTTCTCTTACCCCTTGCTCATGTTTCTCTTCCTCATCATGCACGTATATATGTTCCTCTTTGTGCTCTCCCACATTCATTCTTCATGCACATCCTCCTCATATTTTTTTCTTTGCACGGGCTCTTTTTGATGTATGTCTTCTTGAATGTGCTCTTCTTTATTCTTCTCCTCCAACACTATCTTTCCAAGTACCTCATCAAATTCATTAAAAACATGAGGTTTCTCTTCCCATCTTCTTGGGATTCCATGTTTCCTTAGTTGGAGATTCCTTAGCCACGTGTGTGGTTTTTTTTTTCTTGGCACCTCTTCTTTATTTTCTTCCTTCTTCTTTGGTCAAGTGCAGCCTTTACATATTCTTCCTCTTCTTCCTCTTCTTTAGGAGGATTTTCCTCATGCCTACACTTAGGAATATTAATTGTGTGCTTCTTTGGTGGTTGTGGCATCTCAAGGTCATGCACGTTAACCACTTTCCCATCCTTAAGCTTCATTCATAGGTAAATTTAGACCCTACAAGCCTCTGTATCAACTACCAAGGTCACAATAGGGTTCATTTACATGTTACCTAACTCCATAGTTTCAACATATGGTGAATTTGACTCATAGCCATATGTCTTTGTAACATATAACAATCTGCATCTACCCTTTGTGCATTGAATTTTAAATGTTGTGCA
The DNA here is from genome assembly GCA_018340775.1 of Taxus wallichiana var. yunnanensis. Taxonomy (NCBI): domain Eukaryota; kingdom Viridiplantae; phylum Streptophyta; class Pinopsida; order Cupressales; family Taxaceae; genus Taxus; species Taxus wallichiana. The sequence continues at coordinate 345,514,131 of CM031235.1, read as the reverse complement.
TCTTCTATCCTATTTACCATGCCTTTGAAATACATTGTGGTGAATGTAAATGATAGTTTGCACCATGGCCCCATTTCCCCATTATTCAATAAAAATCTACCCATGAAGAAATGATACAACACAAAAAAATCTACCTATTTATCCAACATTGATGGTAACTTACACGTCATTCATTTTCAAATACATCACGCATTCTTTTATACCACTTTTCAAGGTATGCCTTATACAGATTTTAAATTATGGCATCGTAAGTATACTTGGTGAACCACTTTTACGGTGACTTATCTTCAATGGGGTGCTCCCAAATATTATCCTCTGGACCATTTGGAACCCATATCTCACAAAATATAATTAGGAAAAGAATGGAACCCAAAGTAATTTTATCCCCTTTTTTTGTTTGGGCCCTTACTTCCTCTATAAATCCTTCACTATTTACAATGGAATGTTGTACTTAGTCTTGTGTGTCATCTTGTGTGCAATATGCAATAATTTCTTATTCACCTTTGACCATCTCTTAAAGGCACCCAACTTATAACTTATTAGGCACATGGCCACTCTTATGCCTTGTCTGCAATCTTCTCAATACTAAATGCTCAAATTTCCCTCTTATATTGCAACTTGATGTTTATTACTTCTATTATCACCTCTTCACATAATTTAAGTTCTATCTCTTCTCCAGTGTCAGACAACCCAAGAACTTTACCAATCAACTTGGAGTTAATCATATCCTCCTTCCTACGAAGTAAAAATAATATTCATGGATGTGTGACATCAATAATTTATAAAAGCGTGTAGGCCTACCAAAAAAATTTGGTTCATATAATACCAAACTCCTACCCCCTCTTAAGTCTTATGCACACAGTGTCACCAAGGACTATTTGGCCCAGCGTGGTTCTTTGAATAATATCCTGCAAGACATAATTCTTGATGTATGCTTTGTGCCCTTGCACCCAATGATTCAATCTCTAATCTTGCATTTTCATAGCTATGATGTCCATGGTTTCCCTACCACGACTTCTTGTGAGTATTACATCTTAGAAAACTAGTCTTAAGGTGATTCTTTTGTGTTCTTCTTTTTCTTGAGTGTCTTCTTTGGCACCATTATATCTTCTAACTTATTTAAGATTTGAACATGTGAATTGTGTACCTTAAGTTTCAGAACTCAAACCCTTGTTTGTTCAAATCGTTTATGTCATGCTTCAATCCTATTTCCACTTCTCAATTCCTTTCCTTCAACCATGTTCCCTAGCTCCACCTATGAATCATTGTGCCCTAAATTTTACCTTTTCCTTTGAACCCTAGCTCATTTCCTTTCCTCTAAACCATTCCTCTCCTAGCTTCCACTTCTTCAATGGAGCTCTCTCTGTTCTCAAGGTTTATGCTTATTCTTTTTCCTCTTTAATTAGCTCTAGTTCATACTTCATTCATAGTTTTTCTTTTGTTTTCTCTTCACACTTTTCACTTATCACAATTGATCTCTTTTGTGCACTAGTTCTTCAAATAAAGATAAGAATTATTTCCACTCTTCATGTACCTTTATATATTTTTCAATTTCTAGCCAATTTAATTTCTCTTCACCTACCACCACTCTTTAGCTTTAAAGATTTTTTTCATCTTTTCCCACTTTTTCTTGTGTTTTCCCACCTTTTTCACAATATTTCTCCCATATGTAGAAGTTCATAACCTTCTAGCACATTACTTCTTTCCATGCTACCGAATCTCTTGTGTGCATCCTCGTGTGCCACATACATTTTTCCTCTGCGCCACTTTCTAAGTAGTTTTCCTCCTTGTCGCTTCCCTCATGTTATAATGTGTGTTGCATCTTACATCATAGTTTCATGTGAGTAATGTCACCAAGTCAAGTATATATGATAAAATCCACCAATTCACACACTTGCACATTATCAACTCAATTAGAAGAATAATTTTCCAAGCGTATTTGCATCTCTCCTAAATGCATACCTTTATCATTTTTCCACTATGCACCTCACCTACCTACCTCACTAAAAAAATCGTGTATGGTCCTATCTCGCATCATTTGAAAACATAATGATCATCTCCTATGTGTTAACACACTTATTACAATAGAACAAAACATAAAGGTTAACCTATATGAAATGAAAAATGCTACCTTATTACAAACATAAAGAAAGAGGCTTATTTATAATAAGGCTTCAGCCTACTCCCATTAAAGTAATCAGGAAACATGGTGCCATCCAACACTTATAATGGGTGTACACCTGGTTCTAGTATCTTGTTTACTTTAAATGGCCCCAACAAATAAACTTTGAGCTTCTCGGGATGGCGCACAAACTTGGAGTCATAAAGGAGTACCATTCCAACAATTGTAAAATACTTGTTTTCGATATGCTTATCATGTTTGGAATTCTTTCTTTCCTTTTCTATCTTCGACTCCATCACGCATTTATACGTTGTTCATCCAATTACATTAGTTTATCAATGTGTTCATTTGCTTCTTTCTCATCAACAAGTCCTCTTGTGCATGCAATATGCAAGGAGGGTAACATAAATTCTACAGGTAAAATTTCCTTCATGCCAAACACCAATTCAAAGGGTGTTTCCTTATTCAACCTCTTATATGTAGTCATGTATGCCCATAAAACAACTAATACTTTTTCATCCCAATCCTTTCTTCCTACATCACAAATTTTGTCAATGTATGTCATAAGATCTTATTGAATTCCTCTATATTACCATTGACTTGTGGGTGATAAGGATAGTCTTATGATGGGATACCATAAATTCTGCCTATAATGTTTCAATTGTATCAGTTAGAAAATGAATTCCCTATCACTGGTTAGAAAATGAATTACCCATTTCTCAAAAAAATTGTTCTTGTTATAGGTCGTAGCAACATTTCATCCTAGTTTCTTGGCTTTTATTATCATAGACAATGATCACAAGTCTTGACAAAATCCTTAGTATCCTTATAGAGTGTCTCCCACCATAAGCCAACAAGTAATATCTTAAGCGTTGTAGCTTCACCGACATAGTGACCTTCAACAATTTCACCATACACTTCTTCCATTATGGATGCATGCTCATGCTCCAATACACTACTATGTAGGACTTCATTTCCCCCATCTTAGGTAAGTCTCCTCTAAAAACTCGATAGGGTGCCATGTGGATGGTGAGCTTTTTCTTTTCTAATGTCTTCATTCCTTCAGGCACAACTCATATGCACAAGAATACTACAATGTCTTACAAATTAGCTAGCATAGGCCACAATTTGAATAAATGAGCATCTAGCATAGCATCATGTATGGTTTACATGTCCTCACCCGAGTTGAACTATGAAAAGTGATATGGTCCCAAGTTTCTTTTTCCAGATTTATTATGATTGAAAACTCAAACTTGTGGAATAAAAATATACAATGACAAATGTGCCCTTACAAAACTAGCTTGTTAACCAGATATTTAAGTTTCATGTGATCATTATAAAAGATAAATAGCATTGTTATCATATTTTTTTAAAACTTTTGAAGTGCGTACGCCATTGATAACGCTTCGCGCTTTGTGGTTGTGTAATTATGCTCATTCGACATCATATTCATACTCACAAAACAAATAGGATGGTCCACATTATGTTCCCTATATGGGATAATATGGTACCAATGATAGTTCTATAATCATCAACATGGACATGGAATGGTTTATTCTGAGAGGGGAAGCATAACATGGGTGTAGTGGTTAGATTCTCTTTTAAAGCCTCAAATTTCTTTTGATGCACATCCTTCTAATAAAACTTTCCTTTTACTTTCAACAACGCTTTTAGTGGCACAAAAATCTTGGCATACCCCTTAATAAATTTTTAGTAATAACCAATATGTCCAAGGAATCTCGCACTTCTCTCTCTTCCAACCCCAATATGACTACAATTTTGGTTAAGCCTACCATCAAATTTTTGTACGTGTCTAAGAAAAGCACCAAATGGTGTCATAAAATTACATTTCTTAATGTTTAAGGATATGCTAAGTTATCTTCATCCCTTAAGCATGAACCTTAAATAGTCACAATGGTATTTAATGAGCCCATAAACATTCCAATCATCCAAATATACCTAAAGAAACTTATGAATGAAATCTTGAAGACTATTGAGGGCATTCTTCAATTCCAAAGGGCATGATTGTGTAAGAAAAGAATCCCCATTCAGTTGAAAAATTTATTTTATCCTAGTCTTCATGTGTGATCCTTACCTGATGGTAGCCTAAAAATCCATCAATGAAGGAATATATCTTTTTCCCCGCAATACCTTCTAGGATATCCTCGGTGAATGGTGTGGGAAAAGGATCAATCATGCATGAAGCATTTAAAACTCTATAGTCAACAAAAATATTTATCCTTCCATCTTTTTTAATGTTGATAACCATAGGGATTATCCATTCTAACTCTTCAATGGGATATATAATGGTTTCCTTCAACATTTTATCAATTTAATATTTTACCTTGATGCATAGATTAGGATTCATTCGTAAGGCCTCTTACGAATTGGGCACATGCCATCATTTATCTTGATCTTCATCTCACCCAAAGATGGATGGACACCCTTAAACTCATGATATCCCTCTTGGAAATAGATCTTGGAAGTCATGCAACAATTTAGTTATTTTTACAACTTTAGGTTCATGCCAATAGTCACAAACTATCACCTTTTTGGTGCATCTTTAGTCCCAATGTTAAATTTCTTTATTTTTAGTGGTACATAGTATGCATGCACTTGTTCATCCATGGTGTCTAAAACCATGTACTTTCCTTCGCATATTATATGTTTAGATCCTCAACCTCTTCATCATCAATGAGATAGATGATCTTTCCCTTATCCTTCTTCTTCCATATGTGCCCCATGACGTGTTCATCAAAATTCATCCAATCGCAAGCATTTTCATGCTCATCCTAGAGGAGTCTCACCTTGTAATTGAGTTACAAGCTCTTCTACCTTCACATCATCACCTAGAGTGATGTTGCTCATTATCCTGAGAGATTCATTAACAAGGATTTTAGTATAAAAATAATCAAAAGTGTGTAATATACCTAAATTTAAGTCACATCAATTCACGATCTCTTTCCTTAACTCAACATGTATATACCATCTCGCACGCACATCCATGTAGTGTAGAATATAATTTATGTACCCAAAGTGATGGTGGTATAAAACTCTGTCCCTGCCTCCTATTTCTTTCATAATTGTGAATGTGTGCCATGGGAGAAGTCTTCCCATCATAATCTGTATCGATGAAGGGAGATCATTTTTGGCAAACTAGGTCAAATTTGTGACTCTTATCTCACACAATCCAATCAAAGTTATCTTTATGTGCATCCCACCAATGTGTTGATGTTCCTATCAATGAATATAACAACATATTCCTCATATCCCCTTCATTCCTTACTTGTGATTCCATTGTGCGTGGTAAATATTCGGGTTTCTCTTCCCGATATAGCATGAAAAAATAGTCTTTCCCAAATTCCTAACTGGTCACGGTCTTATCATCCTTGTTACTCATCCCCAAATCTCAAGACTAACCCTCTCAAAATTCCATGAGCTCAATAGTTACAAGCAACACTAGTAGTGTCGCTAATAGATTGTGTGTCTCCCCAATGAAACATGCCTTCTTTTGATGGCTTAACATTCTCTGGATTGCACACTATATGCACATAGATCTGGTTAATGTCCTCTTCACTTATTGATTTGATATAAGGCATAACCTTAGTGCCATCCATAGGCATTACTACCCAATTGTATTCATTCTCAAAAATAACATACCATTTATTTAAACATAAGTCAACATTATTTTCATCGTATAACACCATGGTCAAACAACTAGTAGTCTTTGGGAAGTTGTCTACACTTCTTAGTTCTAGTACCTCAAAGTCTTCAAATTAATTTTGTGCTCCGAATAGTGATGTTTGCATATTTCAATACACCAAGTGGGCATAGCTCTTGTCATATTTTCCATATATAGCACACTTGATGAAGGCTATAATAGAGGCCTTCCCATTTGGTTACAAGCATAAAGTATAAGTACATTAACCTTTGTGCCTATATTAATCAAAATATTTCTTACAACTATCCAACCATTAATCACACCATCAAACATAATTTATTTTTCAAACTCATGATAATGTGGTGGTAAGTTGGCATGGAGGATATAATACCCTCTTTCCATAATAGCGCACAACACCTTTTCTCTTAACCACTCTACTAATAGTGGTATAATATTCTTTTATTTAAGCATCTTATATATTTATCTCGAGATCATCAACATCCTTTCGAGGTATCCCAACATGCCTTACATGTTCTCTCTCACACACCTGTTCCTTAATATGTTGTATCTCTCCTTGAAATTCCCAAATTAAACTCATCGTCTCTTGATATACCTCTTTTTCCTACCCATGATTTGGATAATTTTTTGATGGAAGCACTTATTCCCTCTAATGAGGGGCCTTTTTCTTTCCTCTCTCACATGTATGTGAAGCTTAGGTGCATATAGTGACTAACATTGGCTCCTCTGTATCTTTAAAAGTCTTAGGTTTCCATTTTCCCTAATAATCGTGCTCAACTCGAACAATTATTGTGTATTTCTCTTTCTTATTTTTACATATGTACGCATGTAAGTTTGGGAAATCCTCAACATTATGCCCCTTATCATAGTATGCACAAGTATGGTTCTTCAAATAATTACATTAATAATGGTCTAGTGACCCATATATGTAACATGTTCCTCAGCTGAATCTACCTTCGTGAATTCCATGTCCTCAACCACGATAGCATCCTTTATATCCCCATTACCGTGATTTACTCAACCATTATTTTTCAAGTTCTAGTATTATCAGTCTCATTCTCGTCCTTAGGAGCTACTTTCTATATTATCTGTCGTAGCCCCATCTCACAATCCTCATGGATATGGTCAATCAGTTAGCATTTTGTTGTGTCATGGGTATGTGTGTCAAAAAAATTGGAATACATGTCACCTTATTTTTGTTGTACACTACAATAGTATGCATACTCAAACATCATGGTTCTTATGACATATTTCGTAAGTTGAGATTAATGTGCACACACTCATTCTCGAGAAAACTATCCTTCGTGTTCCCTTCTACTTCACAATCTATGCACCATAATCCACTATAGGTATCATGCACTTTGAGTTAGTAAATAACGTTTCTAGTTGAGAAACCATGGATGCTATTTTATCTCCAATTAATAAGCTTACTCCAATGTATATGCTTCCAATTGCTTATGCATGCATTACTTCCTCCAAATCCTCACGTGGTTCTATGAACGTATTGTGTGATAACACCCTTCAGTAAAGGTATTGCAAATCCTCCTACAAACCATCACGCATGTTAAATCTTATAAATTTCATAAGAAATATTTGATAATAAGGTCTTAAAATGTGCATCATACTCTCTAACACTTTTATCCAAGCCATGTTAAATGTCTTTTAGCACGTTAATGTTCTACTGCTAAAATTCAAGTATATGAAATTTAGCCAAGAAAGTGGCACAACGCAACATAGTCCATTATCATCTGGTGCGGATTATACTTCTTATACCAACTATGCGGTAAACCTTAAAGTGTGGTAGAAAAATGACTAGCCTTTCGGTTTGGGGCTATTATTACTTTGGGCCTCCACAAAATTTAACACTTGTGCACATGCTCTGTTGTATCTTCTACATACCTATAGTGTGGAAAATGAAGGGACATCTTGAAGAATATATGAGGGGGTTTCTAAGGTAGTTTTGCTAAGGTTTTTGTAGTGGTTATTGTGGTCCTTGTCATAGAATGGTGCAGGACCTTGATCCCAAGCTTCCACTAGAATTTACTCCATGCGGGGGAGGACATGAGCCTCCAACCATGTGTCCTTGTAGTAGTGCTAAACTATACCGTAACTATCTATCATGTTATTCCTCATATAGGATTACCTCTAATGGGGATCGCGACCGCTTTCTGTCCTAATGTCGTGCCTACCGGATTGCTCCCAAAAAATTCTTCCCAAATATGAGTCTTTTTCACCACCTTTGTCTTTTGTGCCTCTAAGTTGATACTAAAGCATTTCTTCTTGTATCTCAAGCCAACGTCGTGATTCTCGATTTCTTTCTTGATCACTATCACTATGATGATCTTCTATAAGAACTTCTAAATTCCAAACACCAAGCACAAAGGCTAGGGGTCCAGGTGGGTCAAATTCCCATCAACGGTTCACATCCTTTCTTCACCATAATCACTTTCATCAAATGCTTTGAGGGGATCCTTCTACTACACCTCTCCAATATTTTAGGGACATGATTTTGTGGCCCCTCTCCTCTTTGTAGGGTTCTCATCACTTCCACCCCACCCATTTCTCTCATTCTTAATTACTCCTCAACTACCCTCTCTCGCACATCATTATATCTTCATAATCTCTCTTCTTTGTCTCTTTCTTTTTCTTGGGTTGATGATATCCTTCCCAAACCTATTTCATGCCCCCTACACGGTGGGATTTTATCCTACCATAGGTAGTTTCTCCATCCCCAACTCAATCATTAAGATCTTTGTTGCTAACGGTAATGCACGTAAGTATGATCCTCTTGGCTCACGCAAAAACTAGAAATTTTCTTCTTTCATGCATGAATACATTGAAATAAAGTACTCCAAGGTGTAATTTCACAAAATACCTTCCCACCAATGGTTTATAACATGCATCCATGGTTCATCCAAATCAAAGAGTTTTTGGTACTTATCTTGGCTCCACACTTGCTTCTTTCCCATCCAAATACCTTTATCCTATGCATAAGATGCCAACCATCATACAATTCTACTAGAAAGAAACTAAAAAATGTCTCATACAATGAATCATATAAATTATCTTCCACCCATTTGCATGCATTGAAACCTCATCTAGTGTTATATCTATGATTAAACCCATCTTGGTCATCATCTACCTAATGCTCAATATTTTCCATGACATTCGAATGCCATATGTACACCACATCTTGAAGAGTAGAATGAAAAGAGGTCCCAACAATGAGAACCAAAATGTAGTATTTTATTTACTAACTCCTAGTCAAGTGTGCTAACATATCACTCTAGTTATGCTAAAGTGCTCACCCGAAGTGCATTTAACTACTGGGTCCAATTTTAGTTAGTCATTCAAGAGGTGGATTCATCAATGAACCAATGAGCAACAAAAATATAAGATAAGGTAAATGAGATCAACACACAAGTAAGAACAACAAGAGCTTAGATCATTCATTCATAGATAACTAATAGTAGGATTTGTATGCCAATTACATTATGTCCACTTCTCCTAACCCTAACAACCCATAAAATGTTACCCATTATAAATATATGAGCATTATATCATAATAACACATCTTATATTCTAGAAATGAGGTGTTCATCTCTTACTGAGACTCTTTCACATACAAAACTTAACTCATACAACTACCTACTAAACACATCTTCCTTTACGGTGAGTGTGCATACCTATTTATATATGGTGGTAACTTGTCCCTCACCGCTTACATGTTTTAACTCTAATAATAAACCTGTTAACAATAGATCACATGCCTTCAAAACACCTGCTTTAATATTTAGCTTGTGCTATAAATAGTTTCGTCTCATCCACACTTTGATCCTATAATTAGATGTATGTGCTTTATCATCTTGTATGTGCTTTTTCTAACCCAAAACTACTTCTAGACCTTTCTTTTCTTTCACACCATCTCTTTTTTCCCTATTTTTAGCCTCGTCTTGAAATTCAACTAACTTTGTTACTATTTCCCTATGTGCGCGTGAACCTTTGCATACTAACTTGTCCCCTGCTCTAACATGTGTTTTGGTATGCGGTCTTCAACCTCTACATATGGTGTGTGTTTAGCCACTTCCGAGCCCAACAATGTTACACAACTAGAACCTCCTGGTTTGGATCCTTGTTATCTTTAGTCCCGACTACCTATATTAGTAGAAAAACTCATGTAGACACCCCAAAATCACATACTTGTTTACAATTTATCCTAGTTCGTATCCCCTTGTGATTGATTAATTAAATTAGTTCCTAACATACCTTAGCTAAGTTAATTAACATTTATTAAATAAATGGTTAATTAATTATCTTGCACTTTGTAGCTAATTAAATTAGTTAATTTAGAAAATGCACCTATTTTCCTAGTCAAATACCATTTAGATTCAATTTGGACTCCACCGCACCATCCCATTAAAAGCGCCATTTAGAATCCATTTAGACCCCACTTGGACTCCACTTCTAGAATCCTATAAAGGTGGGGGAAATTGAATTACATGTACAACCACCTTCCCTGGATGTAACTTCTTCCAACCAAATAATCATTTCCCCTTCAAAGCTGCAATTACACAGACTAAGTCTACTTGTTATTTTAGGTAATTGCAATTATTATCTTGGAGCTCATTCAAACTAAGATCCACTTCTCATGGCCTCACCCTCAGCTATAAAAAGCAAGCCATTCCTTTGTAATCCATCCTTGGAAGCTTTGAGAAAATTGTAGCCAACTTCTGCCAATTTGACATCTGCATCCTTGTGTTTTGAAGCTCATAGAATTTGCATTCATCCTTTGGAGAATTAATCAAGAGCACCCAAAATCATTCAAATCTTAAGATTTTACAAGTCCAAGTGCTTCACAATATTCTTGAGGTTTTCAATAAGGCTTAAATTGATTTTTTCTCTTTGTTTATTTTCTTACTTATGATTTTTCTGTAGTTTTCAATGCTTACATTTCAGCACGCCCGGTGGGAGTACCCACACTCCATTCATCTCTATTTTATGTTTTGTTATTTTAGTGCAGTTGTTTATTTGGTTAAAATTTATGTTTGATCGATTTTAATATTGTTGCTTTTGGTATTTATGTTGTTCCATCAAGGGATAATAACTTGCTTTTATTTGCAAGATTTTATCTAATTCACAATTCTGTTTGTATGTGTTTGTAGGTATATTGTACATTTTGAAATAATTTGAAATAGAAATCATATTTTCAAAATATTAAAAAAATTACATTTGAAATAATTAGGTTTTTCCTCTACATGTAACGGAGTGCTTGGTTATCACTAAATTTAGTTATTTGTGCCACTTTAGAGGTTGGAACTACTCATTGCCTACCTCACTCCTTTACATCCGAATTCACCCCCTACATTGAGTTTCTTGAGTTCCTTCCACACTCACCTCTCCTCATAGCTCACCTCTCCCCTACCCAACTTTTCCCCAACTCAACAGAGCTAAGCTACCCCTATTTTCTCCCACACACCATTCATCTCCCCAACCTAACTCGGTCAAACCGAGCTCTCCATACCCTCCTACTCACCGAGCGAGCCCTTTGATGTCATTGTCTACTCTCCATCTCTCTCCTTACCATTCAACATTCCCACACACCTTGGTCCCCATCTCAAACCCGTCTCCCCGAGCTACCCTCCGAGATCCCCTTTCCCTCGACCTAGTCCTACCAATCGAGCTAACCCCGGATCCACCCTCACTTCATTTTACCCTTACCAACCCGAGTTTCTTGCATGTCTCCTTACTAATTCATATTACCAACTCATCCCACTATGTCATTGTACCATTGATCCACCACCGAGATCCCGCCAAGGTTTCCCCTATCACCTCCATTCTCCTTTTTCTACCACCTACACCTAGTATGTCTTAACCCACAACCACTACATCACCATCATGATGTCATCAATTCCTAGCCCCCGTTGTCACCACATTGTCAATGTGTTACTACCAAGGTCGCCAACTCCCCATAAAGCTAATCCATCCCCTTTGACCCTACATGCACAAATTCAAGCCTTTAACACAAGCCCAAAACAAAAAAACTAAGCCCGAATCAATACATCCAAAACTTAGCTTTTAGGATTCTATCTAGGTTAAAAGTCATTCTAATCTAGGTAAAAAAATTTACATTTAAGTTTTAACTTTATTTTAGTTTATTTTAATTTGTTAATTAATTAATTATATTAAATCAGTTTAATTTAATTAGTTTATTTTAATTAATTAGGTATTTTTTAACTAATTAGGACCTTATAGTTATTTTTTCATCAATTGCATTAATTAGACTTATTGTGAAACTTTTAAATACAAGGCTATTGAACATTTCCATTCAATTAACTTTCTTTTAGGGAATTTTGCAATTTCATTAACACTTTTGGAGGATTCTTTTTGGAAAATTGTAAATCATATTTTTTATGAGAATAATTGCACTAAACACTATGGGTATGCTCTTTTCTCGCTCTTGTATAAATGATCTTGAAAATCAAAAACGTGATTTTATTTATTTATATCATGTTTTTCTCATGTGTTTTCACCGCAGAAAAACTTTTAACTCTTGTTTTCAAGGCCATTTTTCCAAGGATTGTTCTTATAACTACTACTTCTAGGTTGCTTGTTCAGAGATCAAACAAACCCCTTATCACTTTTTTATTATACTTTATAAAATTAACTTTATTTAAACTTTTGAAAGATGGTATTATTCCCTTATTCTAACTGTAATTGTGGGAAGTGCATGTCCAGGGGATAGAAACTCATTATGAGGAGTACCACAGGAACCCCAAAGTAGTTAACACCTTGAGTGAATTGGCTGACAAAATAGATAGCCCCACCCAACTGACTATTACACCTTTTTTGAGATATTAGAGTCACAAATATCCATAGTGGTGACCCCAACTTGATCCTTTAAGTGGAGTAAAATCCATCTTATCATTTTAGGGGGTAAATTAAAGCCAATAGCTAGCATTAGTAACAGCTCGCTTGGATAGACTAGTGACGCCTAGGGAGAGAATTTATTATAGGAAGTCACACCTTGACCAAGCCAATTTAAGGTAGAGGCCAAATTTTATTACATCATTCTCATATTTCTTTCATATTAACAAGTTTTTGTTCCACTCTTTTCATCCACACTTTCTATTTCTCCACCTTGTCACTTTGCAAACAAGTCTAAGTCTTGAGTTATGGACATTTGTATCCAAAATTAAGCACAATCATCCCTCTATCTAAGTCTTGACATCATGATACTCGCTTTATCACGTCAAGCACCATCGTGATCACCTTGATCTATCATTTTCCTAAGTCTTAAGTTTAACATTTACATTGTTTAACTTTAAGCATTCCACCATCTTAAATTGTTAAATTGATTTTTGACATCTTCATTTTTCTTCCCTCCTCTCTTTTAAAGCATTCACTTTTCTATAATTTGATATCCTTAATCAATCACTTTCCCTTCATCCCTTATCTTCACTTTTGTGAGATTCAGACATTTTCATCATCATCTCTTCACCTCTATATTTTGACATTCACATTATCATTATTTGAGTGTTATCCTTACATTCTTTAGTCTCCCCTTTTAACACTAGTTTTGTTAAGAGTCGAGTAAATTAACCTTTTCTAAATCTCTTCTTTTTTACACTCATTTTTTATCGTGTTTCCAAGTCTCCTCTCTTAACAATAATTTTTTTAATTGTTTAGAACCTTCATCATATTTATAATAACATTCCATTTTTACGAGTTGAGCAAGCAAAATTATTTCATATCTTCCTTCTTTACATTCACTTTGTAAAGGGTCGAGAAACATTTCCAACCTTTTCATCTCTCTTATCACTCATTTTTTAAGAGTCTTCTAATCTAACCTTTTGATTCCCTCTTCTACCTTAACACTACTCATTTTGTTAAGGGTTGCAAAGTCACACCCTTTCATTTCTCTTAACACTCATCTTGTTAAGAGTTGACCTTTTAAATTTTTAGTCTCTCTTAACACTCATTTTTTTAAGAGTTGATCACCTCACCTTGTTAAGTCTCTTCTCTTTTAACATCCATTTTTGTTAAAGATTCAATCACATATAATCCCTTTTAGTCCCTTCTATCTTAACACTCCTTTTGTTAAGAGTCAGGAAATCAACTAACCTTTTCACCTCCTCCCTCTTCACACTCATTTTTATAGGTTCAAGCTTTGGAACATTTTTTTATCCTCTTCTATCTTAGCATTCACTTTGATAAGGGTTGATATTTATGTCACAACTTTCTTCATTTTTACCCTTTTTAAAATATGGTGGGAATAAGACATTGTAATTATAGTCCCTTCAAAAGACAAGATGGAAATCATTTCCATATTATCTTTGATGAAGAATACAAAAACTAACTAAAAATATTTCCTTTAAAGAGAAATAAAAATTTGAAAACATTTTGCAAAGAAATAAAGACAAATTTTTTATTTGTCTTTTTGAAATGGGAGAAAAAATACCTTCCAATTTTGATGATAACATTTTGAAAAACTTGTGAGGTCAACCCAAAACACTAATCATACATCCTAAAGTGAAGACACTACTCCGGTCAAAGTCAAACATCAATTTACACCCCTCGAAGAAAGTCTCTCTAGTGTCTTTCATCAATTAGCAAAGGCTAAAATTATAAGATATCCAATTACAAAACCATTTGTCAAAGGGGAACCTAATCCATATTGGTATAAACCTAATACATATTGTGATTTGCATTGCATTGATGGTCATCAAAAATAAAAATGTAGGAAACTTCGCAATTACATCCAAGACCTCATTGACAATGGAAACATAGCGGTCAAAGACATAACACCAAACAAAACACCAAATGATAATTTGAATATTTTTTCAAATCCATTCCCTAACCAAGGTACAAAGGGAAAATCTCCCGAACAGGTTGAATCCTTAAACATCATTGATTTTAACTCCATCATATCATTTATCATAGAAACTACTGTTCATAGTTAAACGTCAATTTACACCCCTTAAAGAAAGTTTCTATATTTTATTTCATTAATTAGTAATGGATAGAATGATAAAATATCAAATCACAAGACCTTTCTATGAAGGAGAACCTATGTCATCTTGTTATAAACCAATACATATTGTGATTTTCATCACATTGATGGCCACTCTACAGATAAATGTGTATGAATCCTCCATTATTTTGAATACTTAATTTACAATAGAGTCATTGAAATAGAAATTGATGATGAAGCTATCAAAATCAAAGACACGTCAACTACCACAACTTCTAATGAAGATTTGAATGTTGTCTAAAATATTGTACATAATAAAACTCAATGAGATCATGACAACAATGGTCAAGTATCTCTAAATCAAAACCAATCAATATCTTCTCCATATTTTCTTCTGTTATTTCAAATAGAAATTGAACCTATTTTAGAAAATAACCTTCAAACATCAAATGAGAGCTTGAACTTGTTTCAAGACTCCTTTCAACCCTTGATATCGTCTACCCATCCCTCATACATCAGGATCAACAATGTCACATCTCCATGGACCTCTTTCAAAATGATGAGGCCATCCAAGAATTTCTCGAGACTCGGGACCCTATTCCTTAATCGAACCACAAGAAGGGATTTGAAATAAATCATGAAACCTATACTAACTTCGGTGAGGAATTTGAGTACTCTAGTCCACCAAAAATAGAAAAGACAAAAATCCTTTACACTTCAAGACTCCTTTACAAACAATGATACAATTGAAGACTCTAAAGAATAGGGTCCATCGTAAAACACCATTGAGATTGATTCTATTCTTTTAATGTTATCTGTTATGCCTGACATCTCTAGCCTTGTTGTCAAGACACAACCACAACAATTATAGAGACTTGCAACAATGCAACATCTTATGTCCATGATACCTCAAACAATAAATTTTGTAGGCATCTCATCAATGATAATTCCTACATGTCAAGACATCTACATGCGTGCACTCTATGAGGTACGTATACCCAAGAATATTTTTATATAGCCATTTCAATCTCTAATTCCAAATCTATCATTAAACAAATTAATCCAATTCCTCGAAGGAAAAAAATTGAATAGTTTTTCTCTACGGCCTATAAGAAACCTTGGATATATATCTAGTGATCAATCCTTCTTTCCTCACATTCTTCCACTCACGTGAGAATATGAATTTCAACATATTCTCTTCATCAACAAACTTCCTCTAATATCACATAGGTTTTTTAATCTCATTGAAAACTTATCCAATCATACATACATTGACTTGGACCCCATCCTCCCATGTCTCATACTTCATGACTTATCAAATCTTCAGATTCTTTTTGTTTACTTGGACGTCATCCACATAAGTCTCGTAAATTAGGACCATTTAAAATTACCAAACATGTTTCTCTCTCTCGATGATTCCATTTCAGAATCTCATCCACCAAATTTTAGAATAATCAAAAAGCATAAAAAGAGAATAAAAATCCATATCAAACCCCTCCTTCAAACATTAATTGAAAATCAAAAACATAGAAGTGAAAACATATTCTTCCATGGGTACTCTCTACACTAGGGGAGGCTATTTGTATGGTTAACTCATTTAGCAAAAAAATTAATTATTTCATTCATTGGAAGATATCTTAATCATGGCATATTCATCTCTCCACATTCTTCACCTATACAACACAAGCTAATATTGTCCTTCCTAGGCATTGTATCTCTCATCCCTATTATGGTTTCTACCATTTCAGATATTTTTACTTCCATTTTTTTCTAGAAGCTTATTGATGACAAATCATCCTTTCAAATAATATCTCTCTTTAGAATAAATCAAAAATTCTTTACCAAGACCTTTTTGACTGTCCATCTCAGTCTACAGTGTTGAACCCTTGTGTCCTACTAGTCGCATGAGGCTGAGACTTGGGGGAAAAATATTCCTTCCTAATAAGCATAATATTGACATACAAGGAAAAATAAATATAAAATACAACAAAAATATCAATAATTACACCTTTTGTCCTTCATATTCTTTCGTGATGAGCCCATACTTTACTACTAGTATGAGACGGGAATGGAGGGGTATCCTTACTTCCCTACATTTTGTCTTTTGTGTTGAGCCATTATCTCTACTTTGGTGGTATGGGGAAACATGTATGGGGTACTTTTTAAAAAATAAACAAAATTAAGCCTTTAAAAAATATGAATCAAAAGTTCTTAATAAAAACATCCCAAGAAGTTGTTTATGTTAAGAGATATAACAATTCCTTCAACCGGACCTTGTCAATCAATCAGCAATCAACGAATCTAAGTCTAGTCAAAACCTATAAAATGAAAGCATATTGGAATTAGTCGATACAATTGACGAGGATGAGTCACACTTTACTCACATGGATCATTGTTACACATTGTGTCTTAGCATCTATCATAGTTATTTTCATATCACTATTCATCTTGTTCTCCCATCCTTCTTGGCTCTCGGTGATGAGCCTTCGTATCTTCCTAGTTACGTGGAGTCACAAATGGAGTAATACATCTTATAATTACTTCATCTACATTCTATCAGTTGAATGAAATTCTTACAATTATTTGAACATGAGTTCATAAAGTGCACCCTTATACCGAGTCAAAAGTACAAAAACATTCAAATATGTTCAAAATACAAAAACATTCAAATATGTTCAAAATACAAAAATATTCAAATATGTTTCACAAAAATAAAAACATTAAAATATGTTTCAAAAAATCCAAAAAAATATTAAATTGATGAAAAGCAAAACATTAAAAAAAAATTGACCAACTTTCAAAGAACTAAATAACACAGTTCAATAATATCACCATTTGATGGAAATCCTATTGATCATTCCAAATCATCTTCTAATAATCACTTTTATTTCCCGTGGTGTATATCTATGCTCGAGGAAATCAATTACCCTTTTGTAATATAAATTTTTTTGGGGCACACTTGGATTAAATCTAATATAGATCAAACTTCAATGGGATCTAACAAGAGTATTTTTAGAGTATCTAAGCATCACTCCGCTCTTTGGCCCGATCCAATCCTCTTGTGTTCTAAGATATCACTTAGGGGCATTCATATTTGTCTAATTCTTCAATGTGGAACACATTAGGAGTGTCATTAGATATTGTTATTGCAAATTGTGTTGTACTAGTGGTTTGTCAATATTGTGACGATACTTTTTTTTGTTAGTTTTTTATTTTGTTGTACTTTGTCATTGTAGACCAATTACAGTGTGAATTATTAGCTTTTTAGTTCACAAGTAAACTTGTGTAGTTATTGTTCATATTGGGTTTGTTTTACATGTTTGTTTTATGCATTCAACAACATCACTTATCCATAATAAATCAGTTGTAACAAAAACGTTTCTCCTCTTTCATCAACTCAATATCATCTTGATAAGATCAAACTTTTACCTATTACCCTAGTGATCGTTCCAATCTTACGACTATCACAATATATTGTTCCTCTACGTGTTAATATCTCTACTTTGGGAAAGACAAATCAGTTATTTATCCTTCACAAAATAACTTCACCTAAGGAACTTTAGGCTCTCATTTTACCTCTCATACAATTCATAACTTTATTGCATGGAGGAAATGATCCTTTTCAACTTTCAAATAGATTTTCAATATAGATCCAATAAGAGTGTCATTAGGAGTATCTAAGCATCACTCCACTCTTCATTCGATCCTATCCCAATGCATTTCATAAGTTTAGTTCTTGGGGGCATTTACATCTTCTTAATCATCATTGTGGCATGCATTAGGGGCATAGATAATTGTCTTCTTTTTTAAGTTGTGTTGCATTTTTTATGTTTTCTTTTGGACCAATTACACATATTATGTTATCATCTTGGCTTCTTCATAGCCATGGTGCATACTTTTGCAACATATATTGGGTTTATTTTTCTTTTTATCTTTTCTTTGTTGTGTGTGTTTATTTATGCACATCTAGGTTACCCATCATGATTCTTTCATAATCATGGTGACAACTCTATTGTACAACAACAAAATAAGGTTGCTCTAAATTTTACTCTCTAAATGACGCTCATGCTACAAGAAAAATTCCTTCCCATCCTCCTTTAAAATCCTATATTTCTTCCTATTAAGTGGTCATCCACCACTTTACTATGTCACCCACCCACTTGAGGGGGAATTCCCTTACCATTCCTACTCGTTGGGGCATCTAAATGCTTCACTAAGTCAAATCTATACCATCTATCTTATTTCCTGTCTTCCATTCACCGATATGCATGTCTACTATCTTTAAAATTCTATTACTTTATAATAACACTTTAAAGAGGGGAAAATGTAGACACCCCAAAATCACATACTTGTTTCCAATTTATCCTAGTTCATATCCCCTTATGATTGATTAATCAAATTAATTAATTCATCCTATTACACTGTTGAGATTAATTAGTTAGTTCCTAACATATCTTAGCTAAGTTAAATAACATTTATTAAATAAAAGATTAATTAATTATCTTGCACTTTGTAGATAGTTAAATTAGTTAATTAATTTGGAAAATGCACCTATTTTCCTATTTAACTACCACTTAGATTCCATTTGGATCGCACTTAGACTCCACTTCATCATCTCAATCAAACTACCACTTAGACTCTATTT
The DNA here is from genome assembly GCA_018340775.1 of Taxus wallichiana var. yunnanensis. Lineage (NCBI taxonomy): Eukaryota > Viridiplantae > Streptophyta > Pinopsida > Cupressales > Taxaceae > Taxus > Taxus wallichiana. The sequence goes on along the minus strand of CM031235.1, from coordinate 345,494,714 downwards.
GAACCCCACATGGACTCCACTTCCTATTCCAATCAACTCCACTTCTAGAATCCTAAAAAGGCGAGGGAAATTGAATAACACGTACAACCACCTTCTTGGATGTAACTTCGCCAACCAAGTAATCCTTTCCCCTTCGATATGTAAAACCAAATACTAAGTCTACTTATTATTTCAGGTAATTGAAATTATTATCCGGAAGCCATTCAAACTAAGATCTACTTCTCATGGACTCACCATCAGCTATAAAAAGCAGTCCATTCCTTTGTAATCCATCCCGAGAAGATTTGAGCAAACTATAGTCAACTTCTACTAATTTGACATCCGAATACTTATTTTTGAAGCTCCAAGAATTTGTATTCATCCTTTAGAGAATTAATCAAGAACACCCACAATCATTCAAATCTTAAGATTATACAATTCCAAGTGCTTAAAAATATTCTTGAGGTTTGCAAGAAGGATGCAAGTGAGGTTTTCTCTGTGTTTATTTTCTTATTTCTACTTTCTCTATAGTTTTCATTACTTATAACACCTATCTTGCACATACACCAAGACAAACACTTAAACATAGCAAACTCCCAAATTCAAGATTAGCCTAGATTAATGCTAATAATGCAAAAAACAAATACAAATTAAAAAATTAAACATAGAGCTAATGAAACCATAAAGCCAAGAGTAATTAGCAATAACAAATGTGAGTGAATGATTACTGAAACGTATCTCTAATACCATATGAGAGAGCATGAGGAACAATGGAATGTTTGCACATCAACGTAGTTGCACTCAAACAGAAATGAAAAAAAGCTCCAAGTAATCAACAAGAAATTGAGCATGCAAAAAAAGGGTCTACTCATTCTCATAGATAAAAAGTAGAGTACATATTGGGAGTGTTGTGTAACTCCCATGCTTGGACTAATCATACCTCCATAAGGGAGAAAGGAGTTACAATTTAGAAATAGAATGTAACTCTTATATGACACCTATGAAAACTATGACACATAAGACAAGTATGACAGATTCTATGACAAAAAATTTCCTATGTCATATAACTCCTAAACGACCTATGATCCACCTAAGTGAGATGACTCACCATGTGTGAGGTGGAAATATAAAAATAAAATATTAAATGGCTAAAATATAGCCTCACACCAACATATCCAAATGTTTTTGCTAACATTTTGTTTAAGTTAAAATCCTCCAATCACCCTTGCCTCCTTATAAATCTTTTAAAAATCCCCGATAAATTGATAAACAATCTATACGGCCTATGCAAATTAAAAATACAGTTGTTAAATATTGTTTAAATGTTAAATATACTCATTGTTTCATGTATCGTTTCATCAAGATTTGGTAGAATATAAATCAATGGCTTAAGGGAGATAGCCATATTAAACCCTAACATAAAATTCAGGCATTTTTCCTTAACCTCGCACGTGGCCTCGCTACACTTCATATGACCAACTACAATTCATATGGCATGCTACATCTTTATATAGCCTACTAACTAGTAAACACTCCCTGGAACCTAAAAACGCATGTTACAACTTTGAGCGGCTTGTATAACTGTAAAAACATTTAAAAAGTTATTTAAATCTTTAAATATCCCACATAAATCCAAAAGCACCTAATAAACACTAAAAATGGTTGTTTAAACTCACTATATGGCCCATTTAAACACCAAACGCCCCATATTTATAAAAATCCACCAAATAACCTAGTAGCAACCTCAATTTGCTCTCAAAACCCTATCCTCCCTTACGAAACAAATAACAAAAGAAATAAACTCAAAAAGTTTTAAAGAGTTAATAAATAAGTTAAAAATGAAAACCTAAAATTTAGGGATTCCTATTTCCATTTTTTTTTTTGCCTAAAATTGTAAACAAAAAGAGAGAGGGGATTGTTTTTATTGAATATGTATTTTTACTTTAGTTGTTATTTTTCTATATAAAAAGAGAGGGAAGTTTGTTTATTAAATATATTTTTAAGTTCATTGTTTTTAATTTCAATATATAAGGAAAAAGAGAGAGATATAGTTATATGAAGTTTTTCTAGTTTTTATAAAGTTTTTAGAAAAATAAAAGAAAAGACATTAAGTTTTCTAGATTATTTAATTACCTTTCAAAAATTAAGGTTGTATTTTGAGTAGATCTAAGTTTATTTTTAGCAAGAAAATTAATTTTTTTATTAAATAATGAAATTAAAAATCATTTAATTTCTCGTGTATTGTTATTTTATTTAGTTTGTAATATTTATCATTGAAAATGGCCAAAACGACTAAATTTTCAATGGATAAATCACAACTACTTAATGGGAATAACTATAGCATTTGGCGAGTTAGGTTGAAATCCATTTTCATGGCAAGAAAATTATGGGATCTCATCACCGGTGTGGAGAAAATGCACACCTGGAAGTAGAAAACCCGAAAACCTAAGTGTATTCTCCCAAAGATCATAAAAATCCATGTCAATATTGTTATAGAGTATAAATCACAAGTTTTTAATGCACATAGGACACTTGGACTCTCATGTTGATGATTGAAAATAACTTGAATCAATGCATGAGGGCAATCACCTCTCGAAGATCATAAAGCTTTTCATGGAACTTTTCAAAACTCCCATGAAGGGAGAGGAAAAATTTGTTAACTATTTGGCCAAAATTAAAAAAAAACCCAAAGTGAGATGATTGTGACTACCAACTATTCCAAGAGAAATTGTTGTACTTTATAATTTAAATCAACATACATGAAAATTTTAGGAACTTTATCTTGATTGTGAACTCGTAATATAAAAATGAGTCTCGACCTACCCGACCTTGACACAAGTATCCTCTCTCCTAGTTCAAGAAGAATGGGTGATGGCTAAATTTGACTCAAAAGAGAATTCTTCTCAATAATTGTTCTCACAAAATTAAAAAAATCAAAATCAAAACAGCAATAAGTCAAACCAAAAACCAAACTTCAAATCAAAAGCTAATCCTAACAATAACCCTAACAAGAATAGTCAAAAATTAAAGTGAAGTTTAATGGAACATGTAATAAATGTGGTAAATTTGGTCATAAGGAATCGATAATGTCATGTGAAAATAAACAAGTTTGTCAAAATGGTATAACAAGACTCAAAACTAGAATACAAATCAAAATCAATACATAATGTTGATAAAATAATAGCTCTTTACATTACACTTTTAGTATCAAATGATAAAAAAGGATCATATACAATGGTGCATCTAGGCACATGAGTTACATACCTAACATCCTTATAGATGTTGTAGAATGTCGGGAAAACATATATCTAGGAGACAATTCTATCATTTAATTTGAAAGTTATGGGAATGTAAAACTTGATACTGGAATAATTAAAAAATTTGTCCCTAAATTGAAAAAGAATATTTTGTATTATTCATAGTTAAATAAATAAATATGTAAATTTATTTTATTTCAAAATGAATGGTATGTGAAAAATGAATTTAGTGATATTATTGCTTCTGGAATTCAAAAAAATGGCTTATACATCTTTGATGAATTTTTTTCAAGTATGTTTTTCGTCTATAGCTATAAATGATCTTCAAATTTGGCATGAAACACTGGGACATATAAATTTTAGGATAATGTATTAATTGTCTCTGCCTAAACCTAGTCTGTAGGTCTTCCTAAGATGAAATATGATCATGAAACCCGTGAAAGTTTCTTGCATGGTAAGAAACATAGTAAATGTTTCACAAACATCATGATTTGAATTCCTTTCATCTATTGGAATTAATTCACAGTGATGTTAGAGGTCCACTTGAATTACCAGTGGATCCTTTTATGTTATAAGTTTTATTAATGACTTCTCTAAAATGACATGGTCATACTATATTAAGAAAAAGTTTGATGTCTTATCCAAATTTCAAGAGTTGAAAGCCTTAGTTGAGAATGCCTCTAATTTGAAAATTAAAAGTATTATAAATGATAACAAAGGTGAAAAAATTAATTAAAAAAATTATGAATTTTGTGTGTCATGTGGGATTCATCATGAGTTAACCACTCCCTATTCCCCATAACAAAACAACATCACAAAAAGAAAAATAGGACTATCTTAGAAATGGCTATGACTATGATTCATATGTCAAATGTGCCTATTTTTTAATGGGTAAAATCAATGAATACTACATTCTACATTTTAAATTGGGTTCATACTAAATCCTTGTATCAAACCACACCTCTTGAAGTATGGACAAAACAAAAACATGATATCTTGCACTTAAGAATGTTTGGTAGTCATGCTTCCATCTTCATTCCTAAAGTTAAATGAAAGAAACTTAACCCTACCTCCTACTCTTGTATCTTTATTGGTTATGGAGATCACACTAAAGGGTTGAGACTATATGATCCATTTAAACATGACATTATAGAAAATAGGAATGTCCATGTATTAGAAAAACCATTTTTTGAAGCTTCTTCCAAACCTCCCTATGTTTCTCATGAGGAAGAAACCAAAGTTCTAGAGGATAAAAATATGTCTCTAGATAGTATGGATGTAGAGGTTGAGGGGGATCCATCACAAAATGTGTTACAAACTAAAATACCTAAATGGGCTCATAACCTGATTAAGGACTCTCATCCTAATAGTCTTAGAAAGATGACTTGTAGTCAACATACTTATCATGCCTTGATGACCCTATATGAGGTTGAACCATAATATTTTAAGGAAGCTAGTCAAGATTAAATATGAAAAGATGCTATAAAATTTAAATATAATTATCTTATTAAGAATAACACTTGGGAATTAGTCCCTCCTTCAAAAAGAAGCATTGTAGGATCTAGGTGGTTATATAAGATTAAGTATAACTTTGTATGAGAAATTTATGAATTTAAGGAATGATTAGTAGCCCATGGATTTACTCATAAACTTGGTATTGATTGTGTTCAAACCTTTTCTCCCATATCCAAAATGAACACTATTAGAATTATCCTAGCATTAGCTGCTCAAAATGGTTGGTAGATTCACCAAATGGATGTGAAAATATTTTTTAAATGGTGATTTGAAAGAAGAAATATATATGCAACAACCTAAAGGTTTTGTAGAACCTAGAAAATAACTTTATGTCTATATAGTTAAAAATATTTGTATGTTGCATACCAATATTATGCTAAGATAAATGGCTTCTTTCAGGATCTTGGTTTCAGTAACTATTGTTCTGATAATGATTTATTTTTGAAAACTAAAATGATAAGATTATTATTATTGTTTTATATGTGGATGATCTATTAATTACTAGCAATGATCATAGTTTAATTTTTAAAATTAAATCTAAATTAAAATAATGTTTTGAAATGTCTAATCTAGGTTTATTAAATCATTTTTAGGGATGGTTATTTTTCAAGATCATAACTTGATCATTGGATCCCAGTCACAATATGATAATAATTTTCTTAAACTATTTAATATGATTAATTGTAAACATGTTTTCATTCCCATTCAAGTTGGTGTTAAATTAGATCATAATCCTTCATGTGTGAAAGCTAACCCTACCTTGTAGTATGATTTATTTGACTATTACTAGGCCATATATTTCATATGCGGAGGATTTTTTTCAAGATTCATGCATGATCCTTACGAGGATCATTGGAAAATGGATAAATGGATTTAAAAATATATTAAAGGAACAATTAATTATAGTTTATATTATTCTTATAGTAATGATGCAATTTTTTTGTTATTATAACTTTGACCATACTTGGTGATATTATAGATAAAAAATATATACTTTTGGGTATGTTTTCAAGTTTGGTATAGGTGTCATCACTTGGAGTAGCAAGAATAAACCAACATTTTTTTATCTCTTATACTAAAGCTAAGTATAGAAGTTTCATGGAAGCAACAAAATAATTCATTTAGCTGAAAAGATTGCTAGATGAACTTTCTTAGGGAAATCAAAGGAAACACTCTTCTTATATGTGACAGCTAAATTTTAATTTCTCTTATGAAAATCTAGTTCACCATTAGAGAACAAAGAATAAATAAATTCATATGTACTTAATTTGAGAGAAATTTTTAAATGCTAATATAGATCTCAAGTTCTCGCCTCTACTAAAGATAAAGTTGTGGACATTTTCAAGAATCAAATGTGCTATAAATTTTTACAAGTTGTATGCCTTATTAGGCATTTCATAGTTTCCCTTGAGGGGGAGTGTGCATGAAAATGCCACCTCTTAATTTCCTTTTGTAAACTTCCTATACTTCCTCCATTTTCTAAAATAGCACTATATTTTGTTCGAAGCATAATGGACTGAGGGGGTGAATCATTCCTTACAAATTTTAATCAATTTCATATTTTCTTTCTCAAACCATAAACCATTTAACCATTCATTAATTTGTGCACAACATTATACAACATACATTCAAATAGCCATGAACAAGAGAGAGAACACCATAACACAAGATATAAGTGGGAAACCCTCAAGGGGAATAAAAACCACTAAAACTTCTTATTATATTATTCAAATCAAAAGTATTTAGTGAATCACCAACTTCACAAGGAGCACCAACCCCTAGTTTAGTGAAGCACCAACTCCACAAGGAGGATACAACCCCTAATATGATCAAGCACCCACTCAAACACATTTTAATGAATATATTTGGTGTCTTGTTGCTACAAAAACTAATAGAGATCACCTATTCCACTTACACACCTTGAAACCCTTGTTCAAACCATCTCTCTTCTCAAACTCGCTATAACTCACACTTTCATGAACTTGTATTGCATCAAACCCTTGCATAAAAATCTATAACACTCTTCAATATATTGAAAAATTTCTCATATCTAAAACTCTTCCTTCATACATGTTACACACACTCACATAGGTCACACTTTTCCCTCTCAAGCAACTAGTTTAAATTTGAACTCACAACTCACTTTTATATGTATTTCATTTCACAAACACAAAGGAGGTCAGTATCCATCCTTTATTTTGACCAATAAAACTTTTAAAAATCCCAATAAAATCATTAAAACATTCATATTGGGCCCATACAGGTCGGTCATGCCCAAATACACTCAAGCCCAAAAATGGCTCAAAACCCCATCACCTGGATGAGCTAAAACCACAAACACCATAACCATGCTTATTCAAGATCCATAATTCACAAAAAATGTAAAATATAACATAAAAAATCATCCATGGTCGTTAATTATCTTTTACAAATCAAATTATACATAACACAACCCAAAAGAGTCATATCCTTCTCAAAACAGTTATTTCCAAGACCTTGTCTTTACCTTTGGGCATCAAGACCACCAAAAAATAACACAAATATGGAATGTAGACACTCATTTTAATCCTCATGACCTTTATATCATATACATGCATGTTATAGCTCTTGAAACGTCCATATGTGTAAACCACACCAACTTTCCTATTCACCAAATTGAGCTTCCTAGAAATTAGTTTTATAAAATTAGCCATTTGTACCATTTCTTAAAATTTCAAGACCTCCAAAGGCCTTAATTAGGAAAATCATTAATTTTTATTCACTCTCCAACTTATATCAAGCATTAACTCATTCATATCATGCCTCATTCACTTCATTCTTTCACCAAAGTAGTTCAATCACGAGAAACAAGAAAAAAATTTCTATACAAACTTAGATGGATGACCCATAAAATATCATCATCATGAGATAAACCTTATACCACTATAAATCCCTCTAAATCCTATTTCCATAACATATTACATTTCCTTCCAACTCCAAGTGGAAGGCCTCAGATTAATTACCTAAAAATTAACTAACTAGTATAGTAAGGGATAGTTAATCTTATCTAGGAGGACATATAAACATAGTAAATAATTGCACTAAGACAACATGTAAATAATATAAGTAATATAACCAATTAAAATAGAAACCCTAATGTGTAAGAGAGAAGAGAAAAGAACGCAACTGATATGAGATGCTCGCAGGACTATGTCGCAAAGGAGACTGGAAAAATTAGAAGTAGCAACAATTATGCGAATTCTTTGAAAAGGATGGACCTAGAGGATCTAGCTGGGTGAAGTTCCTGGAAGAGGAAAAGGGTGCCTATGGGTGCTCTGGTCTACAATTTTGGCACATTGGTCTACATAAAATAACCGAATCAGATATTCATAGGGCCGAAAGGTGATCTGAAATACTCGTTGTTTGTTGCATCAACTTCGTTGTCCTGTGTCGAGTGTCACCAATAACTCAAGATGGAAGAACTACCTGTAAGACCCCAAAATAAGCATCAAACCATAAAAATAATATTGTATATGAAGGGGTTAGACTAACCTCAGCTATCATAATGGTGGACTTACTAATTGATTGTTCCACTACATCTTAGACCCGATGTAGTTCTATGTGCAAGTGTGTGTGAACGTGCCCTAGGTTTCTCTTGTGTCAGTCATACTTTGTGAAGTAGCAAAGCAATAATCTGTGTAGAAAATGTAGTAGAATTTGTGCATGGAATAGAATAGAATCCCTCCCCCTAAGAAGTGTGATGCAAATGTTCTTTCCTTGTGCCTTGATGATGGAGCTATGTGGATGTAAGTGATCTCCAATGCAATAGATGGATACAACTCTAGATTGATTGATAGTAGTAAGTGATGTTAGGTCCATCATTATGATTTCATAACTTTCTATTTATAGGGTTCTCTTGGTCTAATTTCATAATTAACCCCAAAAAGTCTGACCACAAGAAAGATAAAGATGCCAAACGGCTACAAAGAGCCCAAAAAGTGGCAGGAAAGTGTAAAAGGGTTGGGGCACCTGGTGGGGACGAGGGTGCTCCAGTACTAGTCTAGGCACCTCAGTCGAGGCTAAAATGACAGGAAATGATCGAAACAAATTGGGCATGTGGATGAAAAGGTTTGGTAATGACGAAATAAAATAAAACAAGATTTGAAAAAAAAAAATCATTGATTGAGATATTCATGATGAATTAACCCCGGAAATGAAGAAGGTGGAAGTGTGAATGAATGAGTTAGGTTCACCAAAATGATTAACTAAAAATTAACTAACTAGTGTAGTAAGGGATAGTTAATCTAATCTAGGAGGACATATAAACACAAGTAAATAAATGCACTAAGACAACATGTAAATGAGATAAGTAATATAACTAATGAAAATAGAAACCCTAATGTGCAAGAGAGAAGAGGAAAGAACTCGACTAATAATAGATGCTCGTGGGAATGTGTCACAGAGGAGACTGGAAAAATCAGAAGTAGGAATGATTGTGCAATAATGTCGAAAAGGATAGAATTGGAGGATCTAGCTAGCTTGGAGCACCATGAAGAGGACTAGGGCACCTATGGGTGCTCTAATTTATAATATGGGTGCCTTGGTCTACAAAAAATCATAACTGGATCTTCATGGGGCCAAACGGTGATCTAAAATACTTGATTTTTGTCGCATCAACTTTGTTGTCTTATGTCGAGTTTCACCAATAAATCAAGATGGAAGAAAGACCTGCAAGACCCCAAAACAAGCATCAAACCCTAAAAATAATTCATATGAAGGGGTTCGATTTACCTCATCTACCACAATGATGGTATTACTAACTGAGTGTTACACTACATCTCAGACCCAATGTAGTTCTATGTGCAAGTGTGTGTGAACCTTCCCTATGTTTCTCTTGTGTCAGTCACACTTTTTGAAGTAGCAAACAATAACTATGTGTAGAAAATGTAGTAGAATATATACATAGAATAAAATATAATCCCTCCCCTATGAAGTGTGATACGAGATGTCCTAGCCGTGTGCCTTGATGATAGGGATATGTGGATGCAAGTGATCTCCAATGCAATAGATGGATGCAACTCTAGATGGAGTGATAGTAGTAAGTGATGCTAGGTCCCTCATTATGGTCTCATAACTTTATATTTATAGGGTTCTCTTGGTCTAATTTCATAATTAACCTCGAAAAGGCCGACCAAAAGAAAGATAAAGATGTAAAATGGCTATAAAGAGCCCAAAAAGTGGTGGGAAAGTGCAAAAGGGTCGGGCCCCTGGTGGGACTAGGGCGCCCACGGGTGCCCCATTCAAGGCTAAAATGATGGGAAATAACCAAAATAGTATGGGCATGTAGATGAAAAGGGTCGGTAATGAAGAAATAAAATAAAGAAATATGGCCAAAGGACGAGGGTTAATTAGTAATTTCTTGATTCAAGAACCTTCTAAATAGCAGTATGAGAATGGGATAAATAAATGTCTAAAGTGCATGATTTTGTGACTACACCAATCAATTCCATCTCTAAAAACTACTTAAAATTCCCCCAAAATTTCCTTATGACAAGAACGCGTTGCCATTTAGAAGGATCCCCTTGATCTGAAATCATCATGGAAATTAAAAAAAATCCCATATAATTTCCATTTATTTTATAACTCCTTTGGACAACCTTGTCCCAAACTGAACTTCTTCATCAACTTGTCTATTTGAGTGGGGTCCACTTATCACCACATACTCTACCATACCTTTCTATAATCCTGGAGGAGTCATATACATCATAAAATCATCATACTATTACTAGAAATCAATTCTAGGAAATTAGGAAGAAAATATCTCATACCACTTTTGAGCTAGGGTTTTGTACTCATACAAATGTTATGTATCTTCTTAACATTTATTCATTAAAATGTGACGATGAAATGACTTCATTATTTTTGAAACCTTCTTATTTCATTAAAAATCATCCTTGAGAGCCATAAGGTCCCATGCAAAGCACACAATTCATGTTTTTCATCCTTGAAAGCCACAAGGTCCCATGCAAAGCATGTAATTCATGGTGAGCATTACAAAGTACAATTTGAGATGGAAACCACCTTCTTCTTAACCCTATTTCACTAAAAATAACATAACTTGAAAAATATTCTTTAGAATGACTCCAATTTTTTTATCACACATTTATTACACCTTTTTTCATCATCTCAAATCATCATAATATCTAAAATAGGTCTCCATATTCTCATCCCATCTCATTTACATGACTAGCCCTTGGGGTTTTACATGGTTTAGGCTAGGTTCAACTGAACCAACACTTTGTAAATCATCATGAAACCTATCCAAAATTTCCTAAGATACCTAAAACAACACTTATGACACCCTTTCATGCTTCCATGAGCTCACATGTCTCTACAACTCCTCATGCCTCTAAGACTTAAGCTAGATCAAGATGAACACCTGAATTTTTATATTTTCCCTATTCCTGCACCCTAAAACTCTTGTGAGTTCTAAAAACTCCCGAAAATTCTCTCCATGATGTTATCATGCTTCTTATGTCACCAAGAAACTCAAACCCCATTCTCCATCACCTAGGCTAGTTAAGTCACCGACTAGGCTTATTGGACCAAGCCCACTAAACAACTCATGTCATCATGAAAACACCTGAAAAAACATGTCATCATCCTACTAAACATTTCCCGACACTACTCTACCATAATCTTTGTCATTAAAGGGATTTTACATCAATGACAACACCTAGAACACATCATGTTAACATATGTGAGTGTGAAGTAAATGATCACAACACGTAAGTTTACTTGTAATACCTAGTGTAACATTAGTTATTAAAGATCCTTGTTTTATTAAACGCTCCATAATATTATGTAAGTATTCATATGTAAAGCACTTGTCCTGAGAATTTTTATGTGGGAATATTAGTATGAGTTCCCCTGCATACATGTTAGCCTAAATCATTGTTAATGATTTATGGATTGTAAATATTTTGTAAAAAAAGATAATATAGAATTTTTCCCCACTTAACATTAAGGGAGGTATTGGGATGTTAATATTAAGTGGGGCCATTCTTATGTGGGCCACCAGTTTATTACATCCATTAATCTTTTATAAACATTATTATAAATTTTATATTGGTATAAGTTTAATTTTTGGATCCCTCTCCACTTTAAGTGGATGGTATAATTAAATATTTTGATTTAAATAATAAGAGTGAAACGGTGCACTCAAGTACAAATAAATCACCCACCCTATAAATAGGGTGATATTTCACAAGATTTATATAGTTTTTTACACAATATTATTATTGTGAACATTGTGATTTGTAAAGTACAAGCTGTGTGTGGGACCCAAGGAGTAAGTAGAAGTGTTGTGTTAAAATTTTGTAAATTCTCAATATACAAGAACATTTATTATTTTTGGGGGTTATTACTACAAATTTTTCCCCACATAACTTAGGTTTTGTGCATTTTCTCATTTATTTTTACACATTTACTTTATGAAGCTATTGTAATTATTTACTGCATACCTAAAGTATAATCCTTGGACAATCATTTAGTAGATATTTAATTAATTTATTACATCAATATTTATCACACAATTCCTAGAAAATAGTTTGATATTTCATTGATGATGAACTCACAATAGTTTTTCCTCAAGAAATATTGCGCTAATTGAAAATTGGTTCAAGGAAATTGGTCATAAACTAACCACCATCTCTCCCAAAAATTGTTTTTGATCTCCTTATGGTCACACCAATGGATAGAGAATATTATGCACTTCAATAGTAAGGGTGCATTAGTTTTGGGTTCGATGAATAAAGAACACTTGTATATTGTGATATTTTTTCTTCTCCAAATTGTAAGACAATTTATCTATGTAAAAATTATGACAAATAGTTTTGTAATCCTCCCACATGTTTCTTTAACCCATTCGCATTATTAATATTATATATTATTTACTACAATACCAATGCAATAATTTGTGATGGGTACTCATGTTATTGGTGTTTCTCAAGGTTTCGAAAAACCTTGAATTTGAGAATTTTATCATTTATCTCCCCTAAAAGGTTTCGTTAGGTATTAGGAGGATGTCTAGGATTGAAGGACATGCTTGAGGTAGGTTTTATTCACCTTGGTATCGAGGTGAAGGATATTTTTAGGTGAAGATATTTGATCCACTAAAAACTTAACAAATGAATCAAGAAGAATGCAAGAAAAACAAGTTTAATTACTAAAACTACCACAAATTCAATCAAAAATTATCGGTAGAATCTTTACTATTGTTAATTTGTTGTGCATGCAAGGATTCAGCTCTGTAAAACATGCTCGTGTTATTTCCCACTCAAGTTATTTTCTTAATCATGGTATTTGGAAAAAGGAAATGAAATGGATCAATCTTGACCATTATGGATTAGAAATTTCAACCCATAATGTGAGCACATTATAACACACTCATTTTATAGCATGGTCATATTATAATGCAAACAATTTTGTGGAAAATGGCTAAAAAGGGTTTTTTGGTCCCTTGTTTCCATGTACATGCCCATAAAACAACACCATATTACTCGTAGGACAATGGAATAGTGGAGGATTTTAGAAATATTTTAAGTAACACACTGAAAAATATATATGATGTTGGATGAAAATATTGGGATGAAAAAAATTAGTAGTTCTATGAACATATATAATTACATACAAGAGGTTGAATAAGGTTGTCCCTTTTCAATTAGTATTTGGTGCATAAGAAATGTTGACAATTGAGTTCATATTACCCTCTTTGATAATTACACGCATTGAAAACTTAGATGATGAATCCTCTATTACAAAGCACCTCACCAAACTTGAACTTGATGAAAAGAAAATGAATGTACGATGAGCCAAGGATTGGAAAAATAACACCAAAAAGCTTGGGATGACATGCATATTAAGACTAGAATTTTCTATAATGGAGAGAAAGTGTTGCTTTATGAATCAAATTTCATGCGCCATCCAAGAAATTTGAAAACACATTGGTTGGGACCATATGAAGTTCATGAGATATTTCCCACATGGGCATGCAAATTGAGAAATTTAAGTTGATATTTTTTTACAGCTGTCTTCAATGGCAAAGAGGCTAAATCTCTACTACCAAAGTGAAGGCTATTTTTGTATATGAAAAAGGTGTATGTCATTATTAGATAGTTTCACTTCATGCATTTGTTGTAATAAGTGCACATATGTTTAAATAGTGTTTTCATTCATGAAATTTATCTCATATATTGTAATGGTTTTAACACAAGTTTCTTTATATGGTTCTTTTGAGAAGTTCTAAGCATGTACATGCAAAATAACACATGTGAAATTTATTTTGGTGAAATAAGGGTGTCCACACAAAAAAATTACAAGCTAAAAGATTTATGGTATTAATTTATATGTTCATCCTAAAGTGGAGTATCAAGTTAGTGTGGGTACATGTACTAGATCTGTGGAAAGTGATTGGAATTTGAAAATGTTGGTAGAAGGGAAAGTAGTTTGATATGGGCATAAGATAGATGGCAAGACAAGGCACGGGAAAAACAGTTAAGTGCATATGGATTGAAATTTGAAAACATGAAAAATAATGATGGAAAAAAAGGATTAAGGGAAAGTAGAACATGTGGAAGATGAAAGTGGAAAGGATAATGTGTTTGTAGGAAATCTATGGGCAAGGAGGTGTACACAAGAAAAGGAAATTACACAAGGAATGCAACATGGACTATTAAAATAATCTACCTAATGTAGCTAAAGGCATGGTAAGAAGGAAAAAGAGATCCATGAAAATCAAAGCATACACATGTAGAGTATTGGGATCATCAAGTTAAGTTAAAAATTTTAAAAATGCAAAAATGATGAGTGGGGAGTAATCTGTTAGACACTTGGTAATAAATGTATATGGTGAAGAAATGATATTTTATGCATGCAAAGGAAGTAAATGTGGCCTCAAATACCATTTTGGAATGGTATAAAAAGGGAGGATAAACTCATTTTACATTACATTCTTTAGGAAAACCAAATCTCTAATAAAAACTAAAATCAAGGTTAAGAGTGATATATGGAACATAAAATAACCCTTCTTTTTCCATTGTTGAAAATTTTGAGTTTTTTTATTAGATAAGGTAAGAAATAGGGATGGGCTCCCGAGGATGTAAAATAAAGATTGCATCGTGAAATTTTAAAAAAATATACTGAGAAGAATAAATAGGAACAAAGGAAGTTAAACAGGATTAAATCCAAGGATAGTAGGTTTAGCAAAACCAACTAAAGAAAAAACACTAGAAGACAAAGTAAACAAAAACAAGTAACTCGTTCACCAAAATTCGCCAAAAGAACGATCAAAATTACAACATACACTAATTTTTCTTTTGGCTTTAGGAGGGTTTTCCCTTCATGGTAACAGTGATCTACTTGTTGTGTTTGGGTTGCAACACCTTCTATGTTTTCTCCTCCTCATCCTCGTCCTCAAGTTCTGTTTTTGTCTCATCCTCACCCTCATCCTCTTCATCGGAGTTGTTGTCACTGGATTGGTATTTTATTTTTTCCAACTTCTCTTCCTCCACTTCCAATCTGGTCCTCATATCCGAATAAGCTTGTCTAGATCATTAATATCTCCCCTGATATTCTTCTGGGAGATGCATATTTTTTTAGTGGCCTCAATGTTATCAATCATACCAACTCTGATATCGGTATTTCCCTCCTCCATAACCTACAACATAGTCTCCAAATACTACACCCTTTTCCTCAAATCCTCATAGCACGGTTCCTCATCCATAACCATTTTCCTTTTTCCCTTTGAGGTCCTAGCCTCTTGATTAACCCTACCCTCCACATTATCCCTCTCCTCATCTCTGTTGTGGGAAATCTTTCCCTCCTTCATTTTAGTGAGGCATTCGGCCAAAGTAATATCATCATCCTCCTCAATAGGGGCCACAGGTTTGGCAGAACAGGTTTTCCATTTTGAAAAAGGAGGAGGATGAGGCCTTCATGGATGGGGGTATCCACCTTTCCCTTCTGGAAATATCTCACAGAAATCAACAAGGACATATAAAGAAAGAAAGGGATGTTCATCCTAATTTTATGCCTAAACATGTTCAGTAAAGACAAGTGATGGGTGTAGATCTTATGATACTTTCCTTCCAAGGGTTAAATACTTCATAATTTATAGATAGACCTCCTTCCACACCCTAGGAATGCATGACCAAGCTATGTCATTAATGAAGAAATGCACTTTTTCCTTGTCGATGAAAAAATTATTAATTTTGTGGTCCCTCTTGTTCCTATCCTTAAAAATTTTGAGCCTAGTCGTCCCCATCTTAGTAACCTGGGAAATAGTTTGCTCTGAAATCTTGATCTCCATACCCCTAACAACCACCTTGTCCTCCTTCCATACTATACTAAGCTTCTTGGTGATTTAAGGATCGTGCACATGTAACTTAGAGATCTAATTTCTAAAACCCCCAATTCTAAGAAAGTGCCACATAGAAGGGTTGTCGATAATGTTGTCATCATTTGATGGTTCCACTCTAACTCTGTCACCGCTCATGATATCAACATTGTTTTTCCAAAACAAAACTAGATGTGCCCTACAATTGATGAAATTGAAATGGATTTTCTTAGAAGTTAAATCCCCACACTTGAGCTTATTGTCATGAAAAACAAACCAACTTAAGTCACTCATGTGAGAGATAGAGGAATTATTGTGATCTTTCACTTTGAATAAGATCATTAATAGATGCGAGGATGTCATCACCTTTAAACCAAACTTTGAAATCATGATAATGAACCCCCACATTATCCAATATATCCACACACTTATTACCAAGGTGGGGGGTATGGTTGATAACAAAAGAATCAAAACCTTTAATATGTTCCTTAACATCAAAAATAATATTTCCTAAGGCCCAATTATAAGAGTGGTTCTTGATGATGCCATTAACACTGAGAAGAGAATCCCCCTCAATATTAATTTGCTTAATTCCATTTTCCTTCACTAAATTGACCCCCATAACAAAGAAAACCTCAGCCACATTGTTACTTTGAATCCCTAGAGGTCTCACATAAGCAAGGATATAATCACCTTCATGATTTATGATAATACCACCTCCCTTTGTCATCCCAAGATTTCCTTTTACCACACCATCAAAATTAATTTTGTCCCTATTCACATCCGGCTTAGACCACTTGATGGTAGAAAGAGGTAATTTAACTAGGGGAGGACTATAGGTGAATTGTTTGAGAACTTCCTCTTCCCTCTTAGGACAAGCATGTTTTATCTTCCCTTTGAAAAGTTTGGTATTTTCTTTGATGGAGGAAATCATTCTGGATCTGACCTTACTAATGTTATCTTTTTTATTTCTTAAAATGAGGGCAATCATTTCCTTTCAAAGACACTAGAAAAGATGAGGGAGGGACATCTTCCAAGCCACCACAAGAACAAGAAAACTAAAAGGGAATTCCCATTGCAAACAAAAATCCTTTATGGAATTGGGTTGAACCCACCGCACTTGGACTAGATCCATAACCTTACTTAGAAACATTTGAGATAAGGGACAAAAAATAAAGAGGTGGTTGACACTTTCCTTGTCCATGTTAAAAAAACACACCTATTAGGGATGACCATGCCCCTTTCCCTCAAATTATCGACAGTGAGGATTCTATTTTGAGCAACCAACTAATAGAACACATTCATATTAGGTATAAGATATTTCACCCAAAGTCTACCCCAATACTTATTTTGAAAATATTCTTTAAAATTAAGGAGGTAGGAAAATTTGACCGTATATTCCCCAGATTCCTCATCTTTCCAAATGATTGTATCTTCTTGATGTTAAAATTTGGGGATGTAGAATTTTTTTAATTTAATATTTATATCTTTGAAAGGGTCTATATCCCCAATGAAATTTGAGGGAGGGACCATCTCAATCCATTTTATTTGACCCACACTTTACTAGTATCTTCAAAGATCTGTGACATAGTTCTCCAAGGCTCCTCCCTAGCAAGCGGTCTCTCTTACACCCAACAATCCTGCTAGAATAGAATCCTATTTCCCTTGCCAATATTTCACTTTATACTTCTACCCAATATCTCCCTAGAAGCAATAAAATACCTCCGTAAGATGAATCCACTAGGAAGATTGTCTTGCAAGAAAAAAATTCTCTATTCTCGCCAACATTCTTTAAGCATTTCATCTTGATGATATTTGTCCATAGACCCTACTCTTTGATCACTCTCCAACCAATATTGGCCACCAAAGGGTCATTCATGTATTTCATATTCTTCAGCCCTAGACCTCCACATTCTTTGGGTCTTGAAATTTTTTTCAGGCCATAAGATGGAATTTGAACTTCTCCTCTACCCCAACCCAAAGGAACCTTTTATGTATCCTTTCAAGTGAATCTAATATCTTAGCCAAGTAATTTAAAAAGAGACATAACATAAATGGGTATACCTTGAAGTGAGCTTTGGAGAAGCTGAATTTTACCAGCTTGAGTGAGGAGGGTTCCCTTCCACGTGGCAATTTTTTTATTGACTCTCTCCAGCAGGTTGTTCCAAATTGAAGGATCTGGTTTCTTAGGAACAATGGGCATACCGAGGTAAATGTCTAGAAAGGTCTTAATCCTGCACCCAAGGATGTGAGCAAGTCGACTTGAAACCTGTTCCTCCACATTGATAAATAAAACATCACTTTTGTGGATATTGACATATTGTCCTAAAACACTCTCATAATCATTTAACACTTCCTTGAAATTACAAGCTTCTTGTATAGAATATTTTCCCATCAAAAAATGATCATCCACAAACTGGTTAAGAAATATGGACATGAGGCCATTAGAAATTTTAATACCCTAGATAAGATTAAGAGAAATAGCATGGTTACAAAGTCTTCTTAAAGATTCAGCCATTATAATATAAATAAAAGGAGAAAGAATATCTCATTGTCTCATCCCACACCTAGCCTAAAAGAAACCTTTTGGTTTTCCATTAATAATAACAGAGAAATTGGTCATGGATATACAAACCATGATCATGTTAATAAATAAATCATCAAAACCAACCTTGACCATAAAGCGTGAAGAAAGGACCACAAGACCCTATCATAGGATTTATGCATATCAAGCTTGACAAGCATGGCCAATCTACCAGAAGTTTCTATAGAGTGAATGCTCTCTTGAATAACAATAATGTTGTCCAAAATATGTCTACCAGGGAAAAAATAATCTTGATTTGGGTTAGATAAAATTATCTATGAACTGCCTGATCCTGAGAGAAAGAATATTGGTTATCAACTTGTAGCTAGTATTACAGAGGTTGATTGGTCAAAAAGTGTCATTGATCTATTTAAGAAGTTTCCTATAAGTAAATAAGTCTTAAACCATATCAACCACCTCCTTTTTAACCACCTCCCAAAAATGTTAAAAGAAAAATGTAGGTAGCCCATTGATACCATGGGATTTATCAGGTTCCATATCAAAGAGCATGAATATGATCTCTTCTTCCCCCAGGATTAACAAAAGATATTTATTTTCCCGCTGGGATATAGCATTCCGAAAATTCCAAGAACCTTATCCTTAAGAACCCTATCTAGTTCCCGCCCGGGAGAAAAATATCCTTAAAATAGTTTATAATAGTGCCATTGATTTCCTTTTCATCAAAGCATTAATTTTTCCATCATCCCTTCGATTTCCTTGATCTTGAGCTGGTTTGTTATTGTGATAGAAGAGAAATGAAAAAACTTTGTGTTTTTGTCCCCCTCCTTTAACCACTTTACCTTGTAAATTTTCTTCCAATACACCTCTTCTTTGGCCAGGATATCATGGTATTTTATGAGCATATTTTGTTCTTGGCTTTTGAGCACATGATTGAGACCATCCTCCTCCTTCAATTCTTCAATAGTTTACAAGTCCTCTCGGTATTCTACTTTTATCCTAGAAGATATTCCTGAAATTCTCCTTGTTCCATATTTAAGGTTATTTTTTATATGCTTCAGCTACTTTTAAAATTTAATCTAAACATAGGATTCTCATGAACAAGCACTTCCCACCAATCCTAAATTCTATTAAGGATATCTAAGTGTTAGAGCCACATCTTTTCAAATTTGAAGGGTCTTTATTTTTTGGGAATAGCCATACCCAAAGTGAGAAGGATCAAATTATGATCGACCCGATTTTGTATAAAGAAGTTAAAGAATAAAGTTGGTTAATCATACATAAATGACTCACAAAAAAAAAAACCTTTCCATTTTGATTTGGATAAGTTCCTTCCTTGTTCTTTTGTTGGCCCATGTAAACTTAGATCCTCCCAGCTCTAGATCAAACAAGTCATTTTTCATAAGAAAACTAGCAATAACATCCATATTGTTAGTGTAAGATATAGAACCTCCTTTTTTATCAGCAGGAGAGAGGGGGTATTGAAATATTCCCCAATAATCTAGTCACAGTCTTTGAACAAATTTCTAAAACTTGAAAGTACCCCCCATAAGTTCCTCCTTCCGCTAACTGAGTTTGGCACATAAAAATTGGAAATAATCCAAGTCTTTTTTGAATCAATTTTAGTGAAACAAATAGCCAAATGTCCATCCAAATCTAAGAGCATCTTTTCTTTCACCACTTGGGGATTCCAAAGAGTAATAATACCTTCCGAGGCCCCCGCAGAGTTAACTCCTACCCACTGTCCCTCCTTCCAAACAGACCTACTAACCTCTTTGAATCTATCAAGACTCATTTTAGTTTCTTGTATCATCATTATATCATGTTTATATTTGTTCCTAATATCCTTCACTATTCTATGCTTACTAGGGTTGTTTAACCCTCTTATATTCCAAGAAAGCATAATCATTTGTTTCTATTTGCATGGGAGAACCTCAAAGTCCTCTATGATCCTTTATATATTTCCTTCTTCGCAGAGGTTTCCCTCACCTCCTTATTTGTTTTCTTCCCTTGGAAGTTGACTCTTTTCCCACATCCCCTTTAGATTTGCTCCATATGTTTGGCTTGGTCCTATTAATTGGTGTTGTTAGTGAATTCATAACATCTAGAGAGTCCTGAACCACTCCCCCCTTCAAGATCTCAAAATAATTTGAGGTTGTGATGAAATAATCTTTCCTTTGTCCAAATGAGATTTTCCCTATTAATTAAACCTCCTCCAACAATGGTCCAAGTGCAACTTTCGGGCGTAGTTTCCCTCGATTCTGTAAATATACTTTGTTTCAAACTTTTTTGGATAAGGGGATTAGATGAACTCATCCTCTTCTTTTTCAAGCTCGCACATCCTTTTCTTCCTTTCCACTCAAACATTATTCATTGGATCCATTTCCTTTTGTTTCGGAACTATTGTTTCCTTCAAAACCTCTTGCTTAACCTCCTTGCTAGAGTTGACAACCTTTCCATTTCTCCCCACCTACCTCCATTCTAGATTATCTTTGTTATTTTTCTTTGGGTTAGGCTTGGGGCACGTTGCTTGCCTTTTTTGGATAATGGGCACCCTATGAAATCATGCCCTACAATCTTTCATTTTATACATGCAAACGAAGATGGATCATACTCAAATATTTGCACCCAATCCCCAAATTTTGAAAACAGTTTGATATTACCTTCTAGGGTGGCCTCATGTTTCATATTGACACAAAATCTAGTGTGAGTTAGCCTAGTCCTTGCCTTGGTGACAGGATCAAGGGCTATAGGAGAACCTGGAATTTTTCTATACCTACAAGGACCTCTAGTTCCCATAACTCAACAAGTAAACTCAAGAGGCTCACCCAAATAGGATATTCAAAAATAGTTTTTCAAAAGGGTTGAAAGTTGGTTCCCATTTCTGGACCACCACATGATATTTGCTAATAAACCAGGTCCTTTAGATAAATTTTTTGAGTATGGAGCTTAATTGCTTCACAAGAAACTTGATTTTACATGTTACTAGTTTTGATAGTGACCTGGCATCATCAGTCATGACTAGCATCGGTCAGAAGGGACCGACATCGGACACACGTGCGATGGTGCTTTTGTTTTTTAACAAGAAATAGAATAAATCTCTTGCTTTAACGATGATTTATTGATTGTAAAAACATAATTGGTTTCCCAGAATATATATATATACATGTATGCATTATATGAGGGTATGAGAGAAGAAAATAGTAATTGTTTTACATGTTAGTTTTCTTGGTGAGCAAGAAAGAGTAGCTGAGTAAGGGAAAAGCATTGACCATCCTGTGAGGTGTTGGAAGACAACATATCGCCATTGTATTTCCTCTGTAAAGCACTGAATAATAATATTGGTCATTTCTTGGTGAACGTAGCCCACACTAGGTGAACCACATTAAATTTGGCATTATCTTTCTCTTGTTTATTTCATCTTCTGGTTATTGCCACATTCATTGCTTGTATGTTTTATCTTATTATAGATCTTTGAAACACTATTATATAGTTTATCCCCAACAACTAGTATCAGAGATTTATTTGGAGGTTTTGTGTGTTGACAGGTTTTACTCACAGAGGGTTTTTTGATTGAGTGGGAGCTAAGCAATGGTAGAAGATAGTAAATACTAAGTAGAGAAATTTGACAGTCGTAATTATCAATTATGGAAGATGCCGGTGGAGGGTTATTTTTATCAAAAATATCTATACTTACCATTAGATGATCATGGTAGCTGAACATAATCACTGATGAAGAATGGAAGGTTCTTGATAGAAAGACACTGGGATCTATAATATTGAGCCTAGCAAGAAGATCGGTGGCTTCAAATTTTACGAGATGCAAAAACCATGGTAGATTTAATGAATTCTTTAGAAAATTTGTATGAACTCTTAGTGTTTCTAACAAGGTTTATTTGATGAAAAAAATCTTTAATTCTAAGATGTAAGAAGGTGGATCTATATCTAATCATTTGAATAATTTCTAGTCTATTGTAAATCAATTAAAATTGGTAGAAATTTTGTTTGATGATGAAGTGAAAACACTTTTATTCTTATGCTCTTTTCTAGATAGTTGGGATAACTAGGTAATGGTTGTTAGTAATACAACGACTACTTCTAAAGGTTTGAAATTTGATGATGTGGTTAGTGTATTCCTTAATGAGGAAATATGTATGAAAATCTCAAAAGAAGCATCACATGGAAACATTTTATTTGTAGAAAGGAAGGGAAGATCTAAGGAGAGATCATAAAAACCAAGAAGAATGGGAGATCAAAGACAAGACATGGCAAATCTAGATCTAGGTATAGAGATTTACTTTGATGGAATTGTGGAAAGAGAGGACACATAAAGGAGTGTTGGTCTAAGGAAAACAAACATAATACATCAGGAAAAGGTAAATAAAAAGGTAAAGAGGAAAATGTTGCAAGTGAGGTAAAACAAGATGCCCTTATTCTCTCCTTGGATAATAAATTAGAATCTTGGGTTTTAGATTCTGGAGCTTCTTTCCATACTACCCCTAATAAGGGTTATTTTAGAAATTATGTTCAGGGTGATTTTGGACAAGTTTATTTAGGAGATGATGAGTCATGCAATATTTGGTAAATGTGATGTTCATCTAAAGTTTCATAATGGAAATCCATGGGTATTGAAATATGTGAGGCATGTGCCAAGCCTCAAGAGAAATCTAATATCTGTAGGGTAACTAGGTGAATATGGATGTGTGGTTACATTCACAGTTTATTCTCATAAGGTTACCAAGGATCTCTTTTTGGCAAGAGGTAAGAAGGTAGGAACTTTATATTTGTCTACCTGTGTTACTTATTCTTTTCTATGTTATCTACTATAGATTTAGATACAACCATGTGGCATAATCGGCTAGGCCATATGAGTGAAAAAGGAATGCAAATCTTAAAGGCTAAGGGTAAGTTATCAAATTTAAAACAATTAGATCTTAAATTTTGTGAGCATTGCATATTTGGAAAGAAGAAGAGAGTGAGATTTCTCAAGGTTGGGTCAACAAATAAGGAGCAGAAATTAGAGCATGTACACTCGATGTGTGGGGACCAACTCAAGTAGATTTTATCTTAGGATCCCAATATCATGTGAAAGTATGGATTTATTGTATTAAGCGTAAATCTGATGTTTTGAGACTTTTAAAAGCTAGAAATCCCTTATAGAAAATGAAACAAACTTAAACTTGAAGTGCCTTAGATCTAACAATGGTGATAAGTACTACAACAAGGCTTTTAATGATTATTGCTCTAAGAATGGAATACGAAGAGAAAGAACGGTTCCTAGAACTCCATAGGAGAATGGAGTTGCAGAAAGAATGAACAAAATAATCATGGAATGTGCTAGAAGAATGAGGATACATGTCGGCTTGCCTTTGAAATTTTGGTAGAAGTAGTGGATATAGCATGGTACTTGATCAACCATGGACCTTCAATAGCACTAGATGGTGGAATATCAGAAGAATCTTGGTCTGGAAAAGAGATAGATTTTTCGTTTCTTAGAGTTTTTAGCTCGAAGATTTTGTGCATGTTGATAGAGAGATTGGAAGTTGGATGCTAAATCTAAGAAATGTACTTTCATTGGTTATGGATTTGGTGATCTCGGATATCGATTTTTGGTCTTAAAAGATTATAAGATTGTTAGGATTTGTGACATTTATTGGAATGAAAAAATAACATAAAGGCATCAGGTTTTGGTGCCTAAACATGAACATTTTGAGGATATTTTGAAGGAAAATTAGTTTTCAGACCTAAATCCATAGACACCAAAGTCGGTTTTATAGAAATCGATGTCAGTCAAGCTAACTAGAATCGGCAGATGGGATCATGTTCAGAGAAGACAGCTACAAGAACCGACGCTAGTACTCTTAGAACCGATGTCAGTAAGGAAACCCCAGTCGGTCGAATCAACAGTGTTCGATTACAAGTGACCGGCATCGGTCACTGAAAGAGATTGACATAAATGTGCAACATGCACAAAATGAGCCCTAAACACCCTAGATCTCATTAAGAAGGTCACAAAGAGTAAGTAGACCTCTAGAGAGATTTTCACCTTCCTTTTCTTATTTATTATTGACTGATAGTGGTGAACCAGAAAGCTTTGAAGAAGCAATGTAGGTAGATACCCATGAGTAGTGGGAGCATGGCATGGATGAGGAGATGGAATCCTTGGAACAAAATCAGACATGGGATTTGGTCAAGTTTCAGCAGGTAAGAAAACACCGAAAAAAATGGGTTTACAGAATCAAGGAAGAAGAGGGTGGACTAAAAAGGTACAAGGTGAGGCTTGTGGTAAAGGGATTTGCATAGAAATCAGGTATTGAATTTGATGAGATTTTTTATCCTATAGTTAAGATGACTTCTATTTGTATTGTTCTAAGTTTGGTTACAATAGAAGATTTTCATTTAGAACAACTTGATGTTAAGACAAATTTTCTTCATGGTTATTTGGAGGAAGAGATTTATATGTAGCAGTTGGCTTGGTTATGAAGTCGAGGGTAAGGAGAAAATTGTGTGCAGATTGAAAAAGAGTTTGTATGGGCTCAAGAAATCTCCAAGGCAAAGTGGTATTTGAAATTTGAAATTTTTATGTATGAGCGTGGTTATATGATATGTGAATCGACCCTTGTGTTTATTTGAAGAAGCTTGAAAATGGAAGCTATGTTATTTTGTTATTGTATGTGGATGATATGTTGATTACGGGATCTAGTATGCAGGACATTGGTAAACTTACAGAAAGGTTAGCTCACACATTTATAATGAAGGATTTGGGAGCTGTAAAGAAAATATTTGGCATGCAAATTCACCGAGACAGGAAAAATAAGAAGTTGTATTTGTCTCAGGAGGCTTATATCAATAAGGTGTTGGAAAGGTTTAACGTGCAGAATTCAAAACCTGTTAGTACACCTATGGCTGAACACTTCAAATTGACCAAAGATCAGTATCCTTCATCACACAAGGAGGTTGATTAAATGGCACGTGTTCCTATGCTTCAACAAAGTAGGAAGTCTTATGTATGTCATGGTTTTTACTAGACCAAACATTACACAGCAAGTGGAAGTTGTGAGCAATTTTATGACTAATCCAGTAAAGAACATTGGAAAGTATTCCAATGGATTCTCGTGTACTTTAGAGGGACATTCGGCATGGATTTATGTTATAGAGGGCCAAATACTTTTTTACGCGACTATGTTGATTCAGATATGGCTGGTTTTGGATGGCAAGAGGATCACCACTGGATATTTTTCACAATAGGTGGAACGGATGTTAGCTAGATTTCAAGATTGCAAAAGGTTGTGGCTTTTTCTACTATAGAGGTAGAGTATGTTACATCTACAAAATCTAACAAGGAGATGATATGGATGAGTAGGTTCATGAAAGAGTTGGGAAAGGAGCAAGAGGATTGTAGATTATATAGTGATAGTCAAAGCATGATCCATCTAGAAAAGAACTCAACATTTCATTTAAGAACGAAACACATTCAGTTGAGGTATCACTTCATACAGCAAGTGTTGGAGGATGGTAAAATGAAGTTAGGGAAAATCCATACAAATGAGAACCCTATGGATATGCTAACGAAGCCATTGGTAAGGAAGAAGTTGGAGCTTCACTCCATTTTTGTTGGTCTTCAAGTTTGATACTTGAAGAGGAAGAATTGGGCCAAGGAAAAGGAACCAAGGATGGTGATGCACGATGACAAGCAAGTACAACAATTGATCTCCAAGTGGGATATTGTTGAGTATGGAGATTAATTGCTTCACAAGAAACTTTCTTTTACATGTTACTAGTTTTGATGATCGCACTGCATCGGTTAGGGTATGACCAACATCGGTCACTGTGTAATGGTGCTTTTTTCCTTTAATGATAAATAGAATAAATATCTTGCTTTAAAGATGATTTATTGATTGTAAAATCATAGTTAGTTGCCCAAAATAGATATATATACATATATGCATTATATGAGGGTATGAGAGAAGAAAATATCAATTGTTTTATATGTCAGTTTTCTTGGTGAGAAAGAAAGAGTAGTTAAGTAAGGGAAAAGCAATGAACATCCTATGAGGTGTTGGAAGACAACATATATTCATTGTATTTCCTTTGTAAAGCATTGAATAATAATATTTTTCATTTCTTGGTGGATGTAGCCCACACTAGGTGAACCACGTTAAATATGGTGTTATCTTTCTCTTGTTTATTTCATCTTCTGGTTATTTCCACATTCATTTCTTTTATGCTTTATCTCGATTATAATCATGTGAAACACTTGTTATATGGTTTAACCCCAAAAACATTCTTGTAACATGTTCTTTGCTAGGTAAATAGACCAAGAAAAAACCATTAGCATAAGTTGTTACATCAATGGAGATTTTGGTACCCATATTCTCTTAGCCCATCCTCTAAGCAGATCAATGTTGGGTTGAGAGCCCAAACATTTCGTAAAGAGAGCTCCTTCCATATTTGCCTTAGCTCTTTCCAAGAGAGTTACCAAGATTTTAAGAGAAAGGCAATCCTTCTCTTTAAAAGGATCCAATCCCTTTAAAGTATTTTTGTCCAAAATTTTACCGACCAGTCTTTCAACCCAAGTGGTCTCCCCTCGGGCTCAACTTTACCATCCTTACATGGCACAGAGCGTGATCCTATTCTGATCCTAGAGATTTCTCTGGGTCCGTAGATTCCACCGAGAGTTCACATCCATCTCTCTCATTCAAATCAATGTTTCCCACTCCTCCAAAATTAAAATTTTTTCTCCCACTCCATCCATGCTTTTTGTTACTACATAAGGAATCATGCAAAAAGATGAAATAAGGTATAAGTTGCAGGTTACGAGGATTCAATTGAAAAACATCAATATCCATTAACATTCTAGTTAATTTCATCCAATAGAAATGAATATTTTGGGGCACTAAACCACCTCGAAGTAAATCAAAAAGGCTTTCAAACTAGGTGATTAAGTAGAACCATACAAGGGGAGGCGCATGATAAAATTTCTATACAATATTCAAGTTATTCTAACAAGTCTAGTTTGAGTGGGTCGCACAATTCAATGTTGGGTGAGGAAGATATGGATAGGATTATAGTTGAGGACCATAAGGAAGAAGAAAATGAGGCAGAAGATAGTACCTCTTTACAAATAAATAAAAATAACATATGCACAATGATATTTAGTAGGAAAGTAAATAGCAAGGAAAAGAATCGTATGTCACTACCACCTTTAAACTTAGAGATGCAATACCTAGCCTCTATCATTCACATAGAATACTATAAAAATATGGTGAACATGTACAAAATTATAGATTTTAATCATCACATGTCATGGATTAAGGCCAAAAATTTTAAATACTACATATGATAACTAAATAAGAAGGTATCCAAGGGAGGCATAATTTTTAAGACAACATAAAGTAGACACTCAAGAAAATTCGATTTTTACGGGTATATAAGTTTTGTTATTTTGGAAAGTTATCAAAATTAGTGAAATTTTCATTGTCACATGTGCATGAAGGGTATTTTTAATTCATGGTTAGAAGAATGAGGATAATTTTCATGTTTATCATAAATGCAACTAAAATTGTCTACATCGAAGATGACTTGGAGGTCAATTTGCATGACAAAAAAGAGATTAAAAAAATCAAGTGATTTTTAAAATATAAGAAATAAGGGCACACATTCTCCATCAAGAACATTGAAGATCCAGAACAAGGGTTACAACACACATTGCTACCTCCAAACTATAAGGAATGAGGAGATGGGTAGAAATCAATAGAAAATTACAAATTACATATAAATTGGCCAAAGGTATGTTTTATAACCTCGCACAATACATTGCTAAGAAATCAAACAAGATGTAGAGATTTTACGCGTTTTTGGATGAAAATTTATCTAAGGAACAATGTTTATCTTGTTAATCTTTAATGAGATTGTGTGTCTACAAGAGAAGGGAAACTGACATCAAAACATCCAATGACAAAAAGTCACTCATAGAGTGTTATAAGGAATATATGGTCCTGACCAACCTCAATAAAGTATACAAATCTAGGTTGGACAACTTGATAAGGAACTTGATAAATACCTTGAGGATGAGTGGCGTGTGCCAAGAAAAATTAAATTCCTAACTCGGTAAAGGTAGGGGTAGAATTCACGGTGATGCAAGACTTTTCTCTAGTGTCCTTTACCTTACAATCTAATGAACTCGCCTCCATGGGCCAAGTTACCCTTTTCTTTCAAAGCAAATTATTTTATGTGATCCGTTAATCATGTCAACAATGGGAAGAAAATAAAAATATATGCACTTTGTGTATATGGTAAGATGCACCTCCTTTGCATCAAATATTTGTACCCAAATAAGAGTGTGTACATGGAGACTCGGGAGAAAAATCTATGTCAAATTCACCATCATCAGACAGTAGTAGTAAATAACCAAGTAATTTAGTCATTTTACTATATTAATCAAAAGAAAATGGTAAAAGGGAAAGTGCAGTGCAATAGGAAGAGGATGTGGAGGATGAAATGCATGCACCTAAGAGAAATAAAATAATAATGTACAATAAATGAAATAGGAATAATTCATTAGATGTTCCTTCAAGGATACCTCAACCCTCTACATGAGGCAAAAGGAATAGGATATAGATATTATATCTCTTATAAGAAATAATAGGAGACTTGTTAATATAAATGAGAAATCAGAAACTTCCACACCCCTTGATACCATAGGTGAAGGAGAATAAAATGGATCTAAGGGAGCAACAAAGGAAGAATAGCTAAAGGGATTAGTAGAAATAGTCACGCTGAAAAATATGGTGGCGAAATGACACCGATGTCCTTAAAAAGGTGTGTGTTATTGTGAAAGGGAGATAAGGGAGAAGTGATGTGTAAAAGTTGTAACACCTCTAATCAACCTTCTCCAAAACAAATTTCATCATATATGGATATCAAGAAAATAAACATCCAAGATCCTAAAGAATCCAAAGTAGAAAAAAGTTCTCCTCAAAATACACCTCTAAAGATAATAAATGTTAAAGACAAATAGAATAAATATGGATAGGAGGAAGAAAATAAGTTTGGGGAAAAAGGAGAAGAAGGATGAAGAGGAGGAATAAAACCTAGAAAACATGTGTGCTGGAAATGAAAAAGAAGATCACTAATGTCCCATGGAAAAATTCAAGGGCTTGTAAGAATAAGGAGGAGGAGATGAGGACATAGAGCTTAATGAAAAGAATCCAATGGAAAATTTGCACTCAATATTTCAAAAGGTGAAGAGGAAGGAAGATATTTTATTTTTGAACTACTTAAAATATATATTTGTTACTACTAAAATAAATAAATATCTCTCCTTCACTCTAGAAGTGTGCACTAATAAGCCACAATATGAAATTCTTATGTCAAGATTACACAAGAATACCGATGAAATCACTAAAGGATTGTAAGTGGACTTCGCATACACTTTTCAAATTTTGGATACCTAGGATGGGGACATGCTACTAAAACTTACTAGAGAGGTTATGCAAAAATATTTCTCCAATAGTGTTGATATTCAAACACAAAGGGCACAGGTATAGTAGTTATTGAAAGAACTCTAGGGGACCAAGAAGAAACTAGCAACACTAGAAAAATAACATAAAAATATGATAAAAAAACATACGTGAGATGATTTAAAGGTGTTGAACCTTTT
The DNA here is from genome assembly GCA_018340775.1 of Taxus wallichiana var. yunnanensis. Taxonomy (NCBI): domain Eukaryota; kingdom Viridiplantae; phylum Streptophyta; class Pinopsida; order Cupressales; family Taxaceae; genus Taxus; species Taxus wallichiana. Next base: position 345,464,385 of record CM031235.1, on the reverse strand, counting down.
CAAGCACATCATCACCAATTAACATGTTTACACCCTTTTTATAGTTTTTATGTTATAGAATGCGCAACAATAAAAAGGAATGTAAGGTTTGTTAGAAGGGATTATTCTATTTAATTAACCTACAAAATTAATCATACAATATGAAAATAACACATTAATAGTTGCAACTATTGATTACTATATGATATGATATCAAATACATAATAGGAGAGATACACTTAGCTATATATAGTGATGCAAAATAGATCTAGGTGCACTAAATGGAGACTTTAGGAGTAATGAACCTAAATGTGTTTCATTCCTAAGACGCCACTCAAATTGCATTGGTATAGAACCATATATATCTACCAGGATCAATTGTACAGTCATAGGCCTTCTTGGAGTGACATTATATAACTATTTGTGCCCTTCATTGGTTTGGAAATGTGTGTCATTGTTAAACCATAAATTTCACACAATATCAAAACCATCTAAAATCAGGTGATTCAAACTGAAAACCTAACCATATGTGGGAGACCCTACAAGAATGTTATCATTTTGTTTTAAGTATAATCCATGCACCACCTACATCATCAATACTCTAAAGATCCCTCAAATAACACATAATTATCCACCTAACATGTAATATCTATATGAATGCATCCAGTTGGAAATTTGAACCATTTTGACCATGCTTGGGATAATTTTTCTCTTGTTAAGACATTGAGTTGGGATCTTTGAGTTCTTATAAATAAGGAATATAAAATTCTTTATTGGTTGAATGCTTCAAAACTATAGTAGTGGCTTCCCTAGTGGATGTGCATTAACTTTAGGAAGATTTAGGATCCTTGAGTTCCTTTGGTATTATTCTTTGCAATAAGAGTGCAAATTGATTGTTAGATTTTTATCATGTAAGTAAATGAGGTGATATTAACTTGCTTATATAGGGTTTTAAAGGTAAATTGTTATGCAAGTGCTGACCCAGGAGGATAAAAAGACCCAACGAAGATAATCAAATTGAAAGAGAATTTGGAGGACATTTCATTTCAATATCATAATAGTTGGCCATGACCAGAAATTACATCCCAACCCTACTATATGGTTTTAGACATGATGGAAGTAATTGAAATATAGAAGTTGCAATCATTACTAGTAGATTTTAAGTACTTAATTTATGCATTTATATTTAGAATGTGATGACACATCAATATGTAGGAATAAGAAAGTTGGGAGAGAGATAGAAATATGCATTGAGCGAGGATAGAATGTGAGTGTTTTTCTTAGCAAAGGAGCATAGCCATAACCAATAGTGTTAAAAGGATAAATTTCCAAATTTCAATGTCTACATCCCCCTAAGTATGAAATGAAAAATAAATTCTTCAAGGAAAATGATACATGAGTGTGTAGACATGATATGTCTTTCTTTGAGAGATTTTTGTTAACTAGATGTGTTCATGTTGGCATGCTCCATGGTAAAACTGCAACATATAGTGTATTCAATTTCCATAGTATAAATTGAACTATAGCTCAAATGAAATATGTAATTTTAACTTATATAAAGTGAAATAAAGATATGTAAAACATGGAATTAATACAATTATTTTTTTATACAGAGGGAATGAGTCCTATTCTGTTTTATAATTGGAGCTTTGGATTTTTATTGCTACACATTTCAAAGGATTAGGGGTGATCGGTCCCTAATTATGTCAAAGGGGAATATTTATTATTGAGTGCATGCAACCCAATATTGAATATAAGATAGAGATTAAATAAGAAATATGTATTGAAACACCCCATGAAGGAATAAGACTATGTATTAAAGAATTTAGTAACCCCGATATCTTCCTTTGAAATACTATAGGAAGGACTACCTATGAAGAACTCAATTATTTTGATACTTTTCATCACCCCATAGACCAGATTCCTACAAATGGATCTAAACCCAATTTTGTATATATAGACACAAATTATAAAAGATAATGGGTGCCCAATTCTCTCCTTGTGTGCCACATAACTAAATAGGAGTGTGTAAGATGTTGAATTGATGATGGAGAAGGATAATTGTACCCCCAAACACTATATTTTTCAACCAAAACTAAGTACTAAAATTGAGAGGGAATGAAATATTTATTCCCCGGTAAACTACTCTATATCGTGTTAACTAGGTCTAAGATTATGCCAACAACTTGCATTCATAAATGGAATCTAAAAGCGTCGAAAAATCTAGTGTAATTATCCCCATGGTAGAACTTTATGGTAGGGTCAAGAATGTCTATACGATCCTAACCATTTTGTATAATTTTGAAACTTTACAAGTTTTTTCCAAATTTAAGTATTATTCATAATTTGAGAAGAGGGACAGAAGCCTCGTTAATTTATTGATAATCAATCAAATCAACATTACAAAGAATGTTTTACAATTCTTATAGGAATTGAACAGTTGAATACAAACACAGAAATATGTTGCACAGGTGCTATAAAAAACTTATTTACATAAGCTTCTAAAAGTATATCCGGGAAGAAAGAATAATAAATATGTGTTATGCAACAATAATGCAACAATAAACCCATACAAAAATAATATGGTTATTAAAACATAACCATATAACAAATAAACTTATATTCCTAATTAATAATGCAAAATTATTATTTATCCTAACATTCCCCCCTTAATTTTGCATTGCCTCAAGGGATGAAGAGAGGAATTCTCTGAACAACTCAAATTTGTCACATGCAAGTGACTTTATGGTCAGTGGATCATTTATGAAAGTTACCTAAAACTTCCCTAAATGGTGTCAATGCAGAAGATCATGTCGAGAGCTTTCCATCGAATGTGAGAATGTGAAAACGGACATCGGGAGCTCTCGATATGTCCGATCAAAGCTCGATCGACAACTAGAAAATCAACTCTGGTCAACTGGTCAATTTTGGACCAATGGCACTATGACACATGGAGAAAAGGAAAAGGGAGTCATTTGTTGGTTTTCAATCTTCAGTCTTCGACGGTTGTAAAAAAATAGCTCGTCGGAACAAGAGGCTCAACTTTTGTTACGAAGGGGAGCCCAGGCTGCTTGTGTGTGGACTATGGTATTATCGCCAACGTGGTGGGTCCACAAGCCACCATGTGGCTTGCCACCATGAGTTTTATTTTCCAATCGTGGGTCGACAGGTGGTCTTTTTCATCATATTCCATGTGGGTCAAATTTCATATTACTTTGTAATTATTTTCCATGTATTATTCCCAAATACCACGCAATATGCCACATACCATGCATATATATGTCAAACCTCCACATATTAATGTTAAACATTAGTATTAAATCCCACATAACTACCAACCCCATATCTTTGGCAAATTCCACGTGGTGAAGGAGGTGAAGCGGTTGTAGGGGGTGTAAATGCTATGCGTGGAAATCCACGTGGAGAGGAGAAGTAAATGGGGGCGGTTAAGCTCACATGGTCTTTTGACCACTTCATACATGTGTGGAGAGGCTTAATAAAGCCTAAGCTATTATCCAAACCCACCAAATGTGGGATATAACCCACATACAAAACCACCAACATGGGTATTTTATCCCATGAATTTTGCTAAGCCGCCCACTATGGGATATTATCCCACTTCACATGCTACGGTGAGGCTAAAATTAGCCTTAAGATAATTTTTAATCCATTGTTTTAGGGCCCTATTTTTGTATAAATAGGGAACCCATTTCTTTGTAATGGACACACAATGCAACAGAGAATCTCATTCCTAGAGCTCGTAAAGGTGGAGAGCGAGCCAAGAGGAGAGTTAGTTATCATGGGCATAGTTGTGTGAAGACCTAATTTATTTAGGCATTATTGTGGCTAGGAGTTATTAATACTACCTAGTTGGCCCATAGCACCACACCAAATTATTGTGAATCCTAGAATATCAACCGAAGTGCCATAGGGCATTACGAAGTGTCTAGAAGGCCAATTGAGAACCGGAGGATTCCGAATAGTGGAGCTAGTGCCATCGAGCTTGCCGAATACGCCAAGAAAGGGGAAGTCGGGTGCTATTTTTCACCCTTGTCTTCTGAAGGTCTAGTTATTCTTCTAAGCAAGTTCTTAATAGTTTCCATTAGGTTTTCTTGTGAAAGTACTATTGTAACTTACAAGTTTTGACTAGTGGAACGGTTCGATAAGAACCCGGAGACATAGGCAATTACTAAACTCCGTAATCAATTTTTGTGCAATTGTCTTTATTGTCTTGTATTAATTTTTAAATTGATTACTTAAAAGGAGAAAATTTTTGGAAATAATTAAAGCCTACAAGGGTCTGAGATTAGGTAGATAAAAACTTGATTATTTTCGGATCACTTTGTGAAGATATCTACTCATTTTTCATCTGTTGGGAAAAAATGAAGTTGTATATTGTGTTTCAAGACATGCTCGTGTATGAAATGTACATGTACCTCAATGTGCTTTTTTCTTTCATGAAAAATTGGATTACAAACAAGTTTGAGAACACCTTCATTGTCTACATACAAGGTGGTCGGTTTGTCTTGTGGTATTCCAAGTCCTTCAAGTATGTGATGTAGCCATATCGCTCCATGCAGACAGCTTCTCTGTAGAATGATACTCGGCTTCTATGGAAGAACGAGAAACAAAGTGTTGTTTCTTACTTCCCCATGATATTGGTCCAGATCCCAAAAATAACACAAACCATGAAGTGGATTTTCTATCATCAATGTTGCTTGCATGATCCGAATCGAATATTGAGAGAAGAAGAAATTATCATTCTTCTTATATTCTAGACCAAGATCCACTGTTCCCTTGAGGTATCTCAAGATTCACCTAGCTCCTTATAATGACAAACTCTAGGTTCTGCATGAACTTGGATAGATAGATCACTATAAATCTGATATCCGTGCGGTGTAGGTCAAGTAAAAGAGACTCCCAATCAACTATCGATAGAGAGTTGCATTTACCAGAGGAGATGGATCTGAACAAGATAACTACAATCTATTCTCCATAGGTGTGGCAATAAGTGTACAATCCATCATCTTGAATTTCTCGAGCGTTGTCTTGGTATACTTCAACTGAGAAAAAAAAAAATGTGATTCTCCTTTTGTCATACTTCTAATCCAAGACAATAGTGCATCAGCATGAGATCTATCATGACGAACAATCGGTTAATGTCTTTCTTCGTTGCATCAATCATCTTCTTTGAATTGTCGGTGATGACTAGATCATTGACATAGACAACAACAATCACAATCTTCCCCCTTTATCTTTGAGGTATAGATTGGGATCGTATGGATTTCTAACAAATCCATGTTATATGATATGCTAATCAATTTTGATGTACCATGACCGGGGTGCTTGTTTAAGGTCATACAAATATCTTCTACGAGTCTGCATACCTTTGCTTCTTGACCAAGTACAATATATCCCTTAGGTTGAGTCATATATAATTCTTATTGTAAATATTCGTTCGAGAAAGGTAGTTTTAAGGTCCATCGATGCACTTTCCAACCAAACTATGTAGCTAGAGAAAAGATCATTTTGATCTTAGCTATGGGAGAAAATGTCTCCTCATAGTTTATGCCTTCTTGTTGTGCATACCCCTTTTCTCTCGGTATTTCTTTATACTTTTCTATAGTCCCATTTGCTTTGTACTTTGTTTTGAATATACATCTACATCTAATGAGTTTCTTCCCTAGTGGAAGATTGACAAGCTACCAAGTGTTATTTTTCATCACTAATTGATACTTAGCATCCATGGCATCTTTCCAAGTGAGTCCATGGTCCAGTGTTGGATTTATCGATGGAGCATCCAATTTGGAATCTCGTAGCATGTTAGTATACCACTTGGGCATACATTGAACTTATCCCATGGGTCATGGTTCTATCTGATCATCACCATCATCCCCATCATCACTTTCATCATTTGTGGGAACATCAGCTTTTTTTTTACAACTGGTGAAAAATATACATCATGTGAGTTTGGAGGAGGATTCTCTACTTCCTTTTTCACAAAAAACTCAATGTCTCTCTGCTGGTGTAGACTTTCATGGTCTTCAGATCCATTAATCTATACCCAAGATTATCTTCACTGTAGCCAATGAAGATGAGTTTTTGTGACTTCATATCCAAATTCTTTATATTTTTCTTGGGTATGTGCATGCTTGTTTTGCACCTGAATACTTTGAGGTGTGCAATAGATGGTTTCCGCTTTGACCATGCTTCATGTGGCATTACTCTGTCAAGAGAAACTATGGGCACTCTGTTCAAAAAAAAAGCGTCGTTTATGCTTGCTTCTTCCCAAAATATCCTTGCTAGTCCAAAATCATCAATCATGCATCGCACAATTTCCATGATAGTACAATTTCTTCTTTAAAAAACACCATTTTGTTCCGATGTGTGTGGAGGATGCATTTTTCAACAAATATCATGATCTTGTAGGTAGGATTTGAACTCATCACTGGTGAATTCCCCACCTCAATCTGAGTAGAGATTTCTGATGTGACGACTAGTTTCATTCTCAATAACCACTTTGAACTTCTTGAAGTTTTCAAAAGATTAACTTTTCTTGTGAAGACAAAAAATCCATATTTTTCTTAAGTATTCATCAACAAAAATCATGAAGTACTAAAATATAGAATGACTCGATTACATCAGACCGCAAATATCAGTATGAACGAGATCAATCTTACCATGAGCTCAATAAGTACTCTTCTAGAATGAATCATTGTGTTGTTTACTTACTAGGCACTAAGGACACTGTATGTATCCTTACGGAGAGATGGTAATCCTTTTACCATATTGTTTCGGAAAAGTGTCTTGAGATACTTGAAACTGATATGACCAAGTCTCCAATGCCACAAGTATGTAGAGGTAGAGTTCTTATCCACAAGTGCCTGATCATCTCTATGGAAAAAATCAAGTTGGAACATGTGTCCCACATTGGAGGATTTTGCAACTATTTTTGAGCCTCATGATTTGTCTTGAATTAAACATATTTTCTTGTCGAATGACTATCAAAGTCAATTTTCAAGTTGTGATCTAGGATTTGATTGAATGACAGTAGATTTTTAGTCAACCCAGGGACATATAGTACATCTAACAATCTACAATTGTGAACCAAGGGGTAGAGAAATTTTCTCAATCCCCCGATTGTGTATGAAGAATCATCACCCAAAAAAACATGGTTTTTCAAAGGCATGTCCCTCATTGAAGTAAACTAGTCTTTATGGCTAGTCATGTGTCAAGTGGCTCCTGAATCAACATACCATACATCACTAGATGATGTGGAAAGTTCACTTGATTGAGTTGTGTATAAGTAGTCTTTAGTATCTAAATGTTCTTCTTACTCAGCAATATTTCCTTACTAATAGGGTTTTATTTTCCAGTTCCCCTTTTTCTACCCTTGATTATAGTTAGAATGTCCCTTGTGAGATTGTTGGTGTTGAGGTCTAGAGTTTCTTGATGAAACTTTCTTATAAGTATTATACCAACAATCTTTCAACTCATGTCCTCTTTTACAGATAGGACATTTTTTCTTTTGTTGTTTATCCCCTTGATTCTGATTTTGAGACTTTTTATAGGAATTAGGTTTTCCTTTTCCTTTTACTTTCCATTTTTATGAGAAGATAGTTTATGCTCCTCTTCATTATCTTTATTGTACATTGCTTCCTCTTGTTGCAATAGGTTTACCAGCTTGTCAAAATTCACATGTCGACCTTATAAGTTGAGTTTTGTCACAAAAATGTGGTATAAAGGAGGGAATGCTCTCAGAAAAATGGGAACAATAGATTCATCAGTGACCTCCTCTCTTAGGGCTAGAGGTGAAGCCCTTAATTCTGTAACTCTTCTTAAGAAAGATTTTATTTTCTCATTTTGTTTAAACTTCAATGTGTGTAACTAACTTTGCAAATTCAGTATTACATTCTTGTTCTTGGCCTCATACACTATACTCAACTTATCCCACGCTTCTTTGGCTGATTTGGTATCACAAATGTGGGGTTGCACGTCGTCAAACACTTACAAACAAGATTATTAGTTTGGATTTTTGATCGGATCTATGAAATTTTTCTCGTTATGTTGTATTAGTTGTTGATCCGGTTACGCAGTACCATTCACAACAATCTAAATCTCTTCAAAATCAAGTTGTGTCTTGATTTTTGTCTTCCATGTTGCATAGTTATTTCCTTTGAGTAGTTGTGAATTTGGAAGAAAGAACTTGGCAAGCGTTGGTGCCCATTTTGAAGAATCAACTGAAAAAGGGTAAGGCTCTTATCACTCAGGTATACTGAGTCTCCCAATCTATATACCATCATATTGATATACTAAACCTTTCTATATATGCACCCTTCCAATATACCCAAAGTGGTACTACAAGAAGCTCGCCCTTTCTATATACTTGGTAGCATGTGAAAGAGGCATTACCATACATGAAATAATTTATACGTGGTACCAAGATAGCACTAAAATGGGTGCATGTGATTATTGACACTGGCTCAAAGAAATATCCTCATATGTGTGTGTAACTTCGCTATATACTTGGATAATTTCTCAATCCAAATTTAAGTCATGTAATCATTCACAGACGGATGGGAGGGCTCAAAGTGTGTGCACTATGTCCTTATTACTCCCCGTCAATTTAAAGGGTCGATTCCCAGACGATGTTATTGTAGTTATATTAGGCGTTAATTGTAGTAGTAGTCATGATGGATTTACCCTAAGCGCTTCCCATAGGCACTTTGTTTATACTTAATAAAGTACAAAAGAGATCCGAAGATCACATGAGTGTTACAGAACCCAATTTTTCATTTATTTTCTTTACAATGCTTTGCCAGTTATTAGTAGTTACAATTTTGCGGTTGAATATGGCAACATGTAAATTAGTAAAATGCACTAAAAAAATACACTGAAATATTACAATTTCATCCAATATGCAAAAAAATTGAATGACAGGCAAAAACAAATTGTTTTTCAAAAAGCAGTGGCCTCTAGAGCTCAATACGACTCTCTGTGTGAAAAGCGCAAAAAAATGGCTAAAATACAATTTTAATGTCCCTTCCTTTGGAAAACTTTTCTCAAAATGAAAAATTATGCAGATTAGGAAAAAAACAATTTGGCCCTAATTAGGGTTTTGCCGCTAATTTTGGTAGTTGATTTAGTTAGGAATAAGTGCTTTGAAGGGCCTCTAAAGTTAGTAGTTTTTCCAAATTTGCTGCTAGATTTCAATAGGTTTAAAAACTATGTTGGGGTGGGGTTCGAACACTAAACCTCCCACTCTTAATCCTTTTCCATTAACCAATACACCACATGATGTACTTTACATATAATATGAAGCACTTTGTATTTGTATTGGAATAAAATTGACTAACCTTATCAATGGCGACATGTCGAGCCTCGACAACCCACTTGGCAAGCTCTCACAGGATGCACATGGTTTTTTCCTACAAGGGCAATTTTAGGTCTTCGTATAGAAGCTAGATCCGCTCTATCTCCTCACCTTTTGCTTTATAGTGACCTCCACTTGTTTTGAATTGTTATTTTCAACACCATTTTACAGGTTCGATTGGATTTACTTTGGACATAGTGGAACTTGATCCAAATGTTGTATGGATCCGTATCGGCTGGTTGGGACTCGTCGAGTTAAAAATAACTCGTCGTTGTGCTATTTTCTCACAATCTTCTTTATTTTTATTTGCGGGGTCATTGTATCGGATGCAAGGCACTTTTGAGACTTGGTCTTCAAACGAATCTCACCGGTTTAGAGAGGATCAACTTGTTTGTTTCAAAGGGGGGGAGGCGGCTCGACCTTTAAATGGAGATAATTTGAATGCCCTAATGCAAATGTAGATGCCTTAGAAACAACTCTGTTGTAAACTCTCCAATAGCTTAGTCAACCAAAACAAGGTGACTCGGTCATTTTGATGGAGGGTCATTGGAAGGGGAGCTTGGTGTATATCAACTTGGGAGATCCGGGTGTGGAAAAGACCCACTAATATGTGGCTTGGTGGAATCCCTTCCAACTCGGCCCAAACAATATGCTTAAAATCCAATGCAACAACAATGATGGATGGTTCGGTTCTACACACGGCTTGATGTGAAGCTTTGTCTCCTCCAAATGTAACTCAACCTGTAGAGTTGTCTACAAAACTCCAAATTCAACAGCTTGTTAAAAAAGTAGAGGCTAGTACCACCTCAAATTTTAGAGGTTAAACCCCTAATGGGGAAAAAATGATTTTTTTTTATTTTCTATTCCTACAGAAAATTCTACCTAGTGTAGGGGGCACCAGTGCAAAAAAAATTGTGTTCCAAACACTTAGAATGAATAAGAGGTTATGGGTAGGCAGGTATGGGGCAGGAAAGTTGCGGGGAGGGTGTACAGGATCTCAATTGCTGTAAATGCTTCTCCAATCTCCTCTATCTTTTATTCTCTCTCTCTTTCCATCCTTCTTTGCTCACGAGTCCAAATTAACCTTGACTCTACGGTACCAAATGTAATTTTAGAAAAGGGATGGAAGCCTATTTATTTTATTGATAATCAATCAAATCAACATTACATAGAATGTGTTGCAATTCTTATAGGAATTGAACACCTAAATACAAACACAAAAATATGTTGCAGTGCAACAATAAACTTATTTACATAAGCTTCCAAAAGTATATCCAGAAGCAAGAATAACAAATATGTTGTTGCAATAATAATGCAATAATAAACCCATATGAAAATAATATGGTTATTAAAACATAACCATATAACAAATAAACTTATATTCCTAATTAATAATGCAAAATTATTATTTATCCCGACATTATTGGCTAGATATTTTGTTAGGGAAAAAATATGAGGTTCAACCATAGCATGTGGGACAAATTCCTCCTCAAATAAAGGGGAGGTTCCCTATTTATTACTATTCTAATAACACCAAAGAATATTCACAATATTTACACTAATCTAGCATTGGGGGTGGGATCTCATCCCTAGTAGATTTATTTCTTATGAAATGAAAAATAGATTGAGAATGGAGGAAGGTTTTTAGAAGTGAAATTAGAAAGGAGAAGCAGAAAAAAGGAAAGTGGAAATGTGTTTTTTCCTTGGCAAACACAGATCTGAAGATACTAACATGAGATAAAATAGTAATAAACTTTAATTGAGATATTATGAACAATGAACTGAAATTTAAAGAATAATATAACGCATTGAACTTAAGAACAATACATTAAACAAAGAGATAACATTCAACACAAGTCTCTTTTTATTCCTTATAGAAAAGATTGAAAACACAAATTTTTTCTTCTCTTTACAATTCTAGCCTTCTTACTCTGTCCAAAAAAGGTCTCCTTTCTAATGCCATGGAATTTTACATTTATAGAGAGAAGGAAAGAGAGAAAAAGGGAAGTTGTTGGATTATAGTCTAAAAATAGGAAATACACATTAAATCCCTCTTGACTAGTTCTTGCACAAAATGACCAAGTCAACTTGTTAATCCAAATGATGTCTTGACATCTCAAAAATTTACATGCTTGATGCTAAAATGGAAAAACAACGAATCCTCAATTAGACTTTTCCTTATTGATTTCTTACTCAGCTTCTTTATTACGATATGCATGGAACTTCTAAATCATATCTTGTATTTCTTTATCATCATGTCCATAATAGTATCAATTCGTAAGATCGCATGTGTCGAGCATGTGATTGATATTATAGGAACCTTCTAGATTTTTTGATGACTTTGGCGATTTCTCAAAAATAATTGATAAAATATCAATTTTTCAACTAATTCTAAGTCAAAATCACTCCCTTCCATGGAATCCTTTTCAACCAAATCTTTGAATTATTTGAAAATTTCATTTGCGAGCAAAGCATGTTGAAATATTCATCCAGGACATGGGGGGCACTTTATAAAATTCATCACTAATATCATTGGTCGCATTGATCCCTTCTTCCCTAGCCTTCCACAACTTTTCTTTGGACTCTGCAAAATATTGACCCGAAATTCAAAATACTTCTCCCTTTCTCCTATTATCCCTTCTTGAACAAGGGTATCAACATTAATTTTCTTGAGCTCGCTCAAGGATTCGAGATTAAACTCCCAATTATTACATTCTTCTTCGAGCTCATTCATTCTTTAAATATCTGATTTTTCTCTCTCAATTTCATTATGGACCTCAACGGTGTCTTTAATGGGCCTTTCATCTTGACTCAAGATTTTTGGATCTAGCTATCCATTTCCTAAAAAAAAATCCAATCTTCTCTACCTCTGATATGGATGATGTATCAAAATTGACAAGAGCTATAAAGGATATCATAGTTGGTTTAGAGATTTTGAGGAGGACGGTTGTCAATTGCTCCACTTTTCCTTTGGTTCATCCTTAATTTCCTTGGTTTCTTTGAGTTTCTTGAATAAGTTATCCATGGCCACGTGGAGATATTGTTATGATCCTTCTATAGTGAATCTCCCGGTGCGACTTTATTTTTTTTGATAGTCAAAAGTAGTAGATCTGCAAGCAAGTTCACAAGGTAAAATTCAAATTCATACGGTGAAAATGACGTAGAAAATATAACTATATATATAATCCAAAAGTGCATTAATTACACATTGGATGACATGTGTAGGACCTAACTTTGACTACAAAAAAACACGACATGTTTTCATGCCAATGGGTCCCGAAAACCCGACATAAAGGAAATTTGAGCTTCAAATTGAGAAGACACATACCAAATGACATGTAAATGTCTCATGATGTCCCGATGCATAAAAAGTCCAAAACCCAATATACTACAATGTTTTAGAGTTTTGGTTTGAAAAACATCGAACATGAAGCATGTATTTATCGTGTAAATTCTCGATGATTTCAAAACATGAAATACTCCCCGTATCGAGTTTTGGGATTCGAGAAGCATATGACATGTCACATGCAAATATGCTTGTTGATCCTAAAACCTAAAAAGTTACTAATAAAATATGTACTTTGAGGCTAAATTTTGGATTTTCCAAGAACGTGGAAATTTTCTAAGGCCCCCAAAGATGAAAATTTTGATTGGTTATCTCAATTTTATCATAGAACTCAAAATTGTGATAACAGTATAGTTTTGAAACTTTACAATTTTTGCCAAAATTTTGTATTTAGAGATGTTTCTAAGGACCTATTCCCTGTAAAAAAAATTTCCTAAACTTATAAATTTGCATATAGGTGTGTTGTCAAAATAAGCACCCTATTTTATTTTGGACAACTAATTTATATTGAAAAAACTTGGAGGACTTTGTATGGATTTAGATAGGTTTTTTTGGAAACACCCTTGTATTTATTTTTTTCTAAGTTGTTTGCACAATGTATCTAAGTCTAAACATGTTATATCAAAAAGGACTTAGTCATTTTCATGGGGTTTTGGCTCGAGACAAAAAAATTTCAAGTCCTTTCATTTTATATTGAAGCCAACACGTCAAATTTAATTAATGAAAAATGGGACGTATGGTACCTACAAAATGATTACGACTCTATCTCTTTTATAAGTTTCAATAGAGAGACCAATAAGTGATATGTGACACCTTTCATCATTCCTATATTATACAACTTATAAACCATTTCCCCAAGTATTAAAACATATCACTTATTTGTCTAATCCCCACTAACAATCTTCCTAATATCTATGATAAGTTTCAATTGAAGAGATTAGAAATATTGTTAATGGGGATTAGACATGGTGGACTTGCTCGGATATGATTGACCGAAGGTGTCCCAGGTTGTAACATGGCATCCATTGGCTTGCCCACATCCCTCAATTTTCTAGAGAATTAATCACTTCATATGGTTTTTGGTGACTTTAACGATGTGTGCCAAGTGAAAATCATCATAGCCTTGTGATCCCATTGTCCTCAAACTATTATGTTAATTTTTTTCATTAAATAAGCCACGATGTATGACATGTTTTAATAGATATCCATGACAGTAATTGATGCTCTTGGATTCCATAGACTGTCCATAGGTTAATTACTACTCACTTGCCATGTTGAGACGTCAATGAGATATACGTGGAAGAGATCTAGTGGTTCTATTATTGCTACATTGCATGTGGCATGAGTCTAAAGTTGATGGTATACTCTAGTGTAAATGAATTCTCAAGAATTTCAAACATAGAAATATGATTCAAGTCTTTTTTTGCTCATATCTTTTGATTAAAGGCTCTATTTTGTCTAGACATGGTATCAATAGAAATATTTTGAGGAGATATACATGTTGAGCATAGTTTTAGTGAAGATGGTGAAGGTAACAAGGAGAAATTCATGACATAAAATTGAGGTGGTCACATATTTTTTTAGTTTAATGGAACCCATATCCTTTGTTTATTATATTAGGTCATTATAGTCAATTTCAAAAGATACCTTTGACCGAATATACTTATAGACTTACCAAGTTGTAGTTAGAAGAATTTAATAAGTTGTTGAGCATGAGATGACTTATTTCAAGGGTCTAAAAGGTGAAATCGTGACCTTTTCAACCATGTGGTAGCCTAATATTCACTTGACTCTTTCGATCCTTGGAATTGAATTGGTGTATTCTTAAGGATCAATCTTATGCAAAATATCTCCTCACCCTTTACAAGTGGAGAAATATTTCAAAGTTGAATTAAATTAGTTGGTTTTCCATGAGGGTTTTTAATAGATTTTATGGCTAAAATATCTCTCAAGTTGTGACTATGGATTGGTATCATATCACACCTTTGAATATCCTTTGTAATATGCCAAAGAGTTATCTTGGGTGAATATTTTTAGTGAGACAAAATTTCAGGCCTTAGAAGCTATGCGGAAGTGGAAAATGTGGGAAAGGGGTAGAATGAATCCTCTTCTATAAATTTTCCTAAGTTTTATTGTAATGTATCCTCTCTAGAATGAATGGTTACTTTTCCCAATTGGGTTTCCTAAAATTTTGAGTTATAAACCTCTAATTTGAGATTTTGTGATGTACTTAGTGCCTTCTTAATGGTTGTAATAAATTTTTCATATTTATAGACATTACTATGATGTTTATTATGACTCTTTTATGCCCTTTGTAATCTATTATTGTTATTAGGACTTCTTTGTTCTATCATTTCATGTTTTTGTGATATATATTTTCATATTTTTATACCATTGTGTGTTGCTATAGACACCCAAAATTGGGTCACATCCCCTTAACCCCTTTCAATCCAACAATTTGACACATATATCTAACCACGACCCCTTTCGATACATTAACATTAATTTAATTATCCCTAATTAAATTAATTCTCATCCTCACATCATTATTAGTTTAATTACTTTAATTAAATTAATTTATCTACTTCACCCCTCCACCTCACCTAATGCCACCTCACCTATCCAACTCACCCAAGACCCATTCCCACCTATTAATTAACTAGGACTAGGTCTATACTTATCCTAACTAACTAAGACTTAGTCTAGCCCTAGCAATTAACTCCCATAACTCCTCCAAAAAGACTCTACGTATCCGGGCATAGTTTGTCACTAAGGACTTGGGTGTAAAATATCAATCATGCCAAAAATAGAAATTATCAGGCTATTTTTGGCAACTTTGACCTATTCACCCTAACTGATGCTTGGTTTTCCTTGGTCGGTGTTGGTTACCTAACCGCCATCGGTCACTTTATATACACTTTCAAAACTCTTCACAAGGGTTGGTCATTCAGTTGTTGGAGCCCTCTTGCATTCAATCTCAAATCTTCAAGCTCTCTTGCATAGAAACAACAAACACATAACCACAGTGCATGACAAGAATACTCACGGGAGCACACAAGATTCATTGTCATGGCACTAGACTAGACATCTCCTCTACAATCAACCACCAACCATCCCCACTCACAAGATCTGCAAAATACCACGTATTTTGATTTTATCATTTATGTTTATTCTAGGATAGATCTCTTATTTTCTTTCTATGTTTACATTCCTTCCACTACCGTATATTACCTTCTTCCCACCAACTGCTATTCTTACATCCCAAAAATTTACACCCTTTCCAACCTCCTTTTCACCATACCTAAGTCTTCTTAACAATATCCCGACATTATCAACACCGCCCTTACTCTCTGTGTGCAATCAAAACGAGGTTCATAAACCTATTTGTAATAGTATCCCACCAATTTCCCCTATCGACACCGGTCACCCAACCAGCGCTAGTCACCTTCCTATACTTTTGTCGGTCACCTAGTCGACGTCGGTCTTTTTTTCTATTAAGTTTACCAAAAACAACGAGCTCACTACCCCCAAAATAACCCAAAACCCTTCCTAACTCCACCTAGACTTCACCCACAACCTCTACCTCACCTGACAACCTACCCAACCACTCAAATCTAAGCCTAGCCTTACCATTTTAGCAATATTTTATTGTATGTTGTTAGAGAAGCCCAAATATTATAACTATAGCAGGATGCACTTGTTTATTATTTCTTCTCACATTGATTTATATTAAATAAAGGATTGATAGCCCTCTAGGAAGTATCATACTTCCTAGATCTATATATCACTAGGTATTCCTCTTACTCTTTCCATTTAATACTATTTTTTGGTCTTGTTGTGATTCTTATACAGGTCATTCCTCCTAGCCAAAGGGAAGCTCATACAATCAGCTAGGATCAGAATTTTATATTGCACACAACGCCATCTACCATCTACATAACACAGGTATTCCTCCTATTCCTGTTACCTTCTAATTTTTTTCGTCTCTACTACAATATTGGTGAAACATTTTGACACGCCCGTGGGACCCTTTTGGGTTTATTTTGCATTGTTCATTCTTAGAGAATTATTGTGTTTTTATTTCATTTTGAAAGAGTTCACACTAAGCTTTCTCCTAGGAACATTCTTCTTCTTCTAATTTTTTCAGTGAAATTCATATTTTGGTTTAAAAGGAACACTTATTTTTATTTTGTATTGCATTAGTGTAAGACATACTCTTTACCTCTTCATCAATTGTTCTCATTGAATTTCATTTGTGGATTTGGGTTTTAAAACTTGTGCACTTGCATTATGAGTTTGTTGCATTATATCTCACTTAAATTTAATTGCAACCTATATGCTAGAGGTCATGACCAGTTGATGGTTAGTGAGAATGAAGCATAGCTCACTTTTACACACACTCCCGAAACCAAATCACTGAAATAAACAACTCAATGCTTAAACATCTTCCTTCCCAGTAATTACCATTAACGACTAATAATCATATTAGTGGTGGATCCGGTTGGTGTTCTGTCTATTCATCATATCATAGTAGGGCCTCGTGTATTGTGAAGTATATATTGGGGACTCCAAGCCAAAATTTACCTGAAACCATCCATAGTTGTCAATTTCTATAGGGCACCCTCGTTGACCAAAAACTCTATTCTACTTACAGTCATTCCTAAATGGCATAAGCCACACAACCTAAAATCTACTGCCTAGGATTTTGGTGTGTTTGTTAGCTTTTGCTTATCTTATGTTTTGAGTTGTAAGGTATATTCTTCTTATTTTTATTTACTAAACACCCCATCATTACATTTGGTGTCTTCCGACTCTGTTTCTAAGTGTCTTTGGACTTTTCATTACCATACTCCATTTTTGGGTTGGTATCATTTAACTTAATCACCTACAATTTAGTTTTTCATCAATTTCTCATATTTCACAATAATCGGTGTTAGTTTTACCTGATTTTCATTGGTTATATATTGTTTTGGTAATCTTTCCTAAAGTAGTGCTTAAATCAAACCCAATCATCTTTAGTTATTCATCTCTATCATTTCTAACATCTCTAAGTCTCTGTTACCAACAACAGAACTCGATTTCATCTAATTTACATTTATCATTCCTAGATTTTCAAATATTTTAATCATTCACAATAACCGGCATTGGCCTAGTGATCGTCATTGGTTACCTTCTCATACCGGTATCAGTTCACTGACCACCATCGGTTCCTATCTATTTTGGTTACTTTTCCCAATACAATATTCAATCCACATCCAAGTACATTTTATGACCTGTATCTATCATTCTTAACATTATTGAGTCTTTGTTACCAACAACAGAGTTCAGTTTCATCTATTTACACTCTTCATCCTCAAATTTTCAAATATTCCATTTATCCACTATAATCGGCATCGATTACCCTTATCTACTGGAATCAATTATCCTACAAAGATCATTATCTATGTTTTAACTTTTTTGTCAAAACAATGATCAAATTCTACTTTCCAAATTCCTTTTACTATCAATTTGTATGTTTCTATACCATCCGAGAACTCGATTGACTTTCCTTGCTCCATTCACATGGTTTTAACTCGTCACCAAGTCAACACCTTGGTTTTTCATGCCAGCCACTAGTTGTTACCTCCTAGTCCCTCACCACCCTCCATCTCATCACCCATGGACCCCAACACTCCTCCCGTCATAGCTATAGGTGATGAGGAATTCACAAAATTCTTGGATCACAACCCTGCAGCCTTGTAGTATTACCTAGCTCATTCTTCCACCCATGATTTTTTAGGAAAACTCTTATATGGGATGCATGTTTCCATTTCTCCTGTTATTGCACCCACGTGTCGTGTCAACCAAAGCACTAATGTAACATTACCTTCTACTACCTCACTATCTTTCATCTCTCTTATCATTGGTATCTTTTGCACCTATAAAATCTATCGCACCTATGACATCCACTTCCCCATCATCTATGGATCTTAGTGTAGGCATCCCCACCCCATTAGTTCCTATTAATTCACAACCTCTAGTTGTTTTGACCCCATTTCAAAGTCTAGTCATGTTCATACCCACTACACTGCCAACTATTTCTATAAGGGTCTTGACACATATCCCTCCTACCTATACCTTGTCTCAACCGTAACTTGTTGCTTATATATCCTATTCATTGTATGTACCATCATCATTTGCCACTACCTACATTCTACCTTCTCATTTTTCCTACTCGGTACCTCCATACACTGGAGTATCACCCACATCTTATTCATCATATCCACCTCCCTAAACCATGGGAGTTTCCTATAGTCTAATCGGACCACGGATTTTCTTAAAATGATGATGGACAAGCTACATACTCTTGAATCATTTGTTTCGGATCCGAAACACATTGACCTATGACAATATTTGTAACGAGCCTATTCACTTTTCTACTCCAATTCATCCCTACCCGTACATTGGGAGATGCCAAAATTTAACCAGTTCAATAGTAAGGAGGATCCCATGAGTAGTATTTTTCATCCTTTAAACATGTATGTTATCTTATCACTCATGATGATGCATTGCTTCTTCAAACTTTCCCAATGTCCTTGATAGGACTGGCCTTAGACTGGTATAGTGCTTTACCCAAGCACTCTATCTTTTCATTTAATCAATTAGCTTGGGCCTTTCTTGATCATTTCTCCATCAACATTGTCAAGAAGGTTACCATGATCGACTTGTATTCAATACGCCAATATGACAACAATTCCATCATGGACTTTTTCACACATTGGCGAAGCCTTATTAACCAACTTGCTTTCCAATTGCCTCAAACTAAACTTATAGAGTTGTTCACTAGAGCATGTGCCAAGCATATCTCACCAACTCTCCAAGTCCAAACTTTCGAACATTTGATGAGGCATTCAAAATGGCTTGGAAGCTTGAAACCCATGCTATCAAAGAGAATAAATTACAATTACATAGTAGGGGTTCTCCTTCAAACCAAATGACTCTTATTCTTCTTCAAAATCAAAAAACAACCATTCAAACAATCATTCCAAAGTGAAAGGATCTGCCAACGCGGTAGTCCTGAAAGCTAGTCCATCTCATCCATCCAACCAACCAAAACCATCCTCTAATGTTTCACCTATTCATAACTTTCAACACAACTATGAACAACAACATTATACTCCCATATGGGAACCCTATTCCTCTGTACTAGAAAAGTTGTTGAAAGCAGGAGTTATCATCCTTCCACCGATCAAACCACATACTGGTTTTGATCCTTCACGTCATTTGCCCACTTGAATAAAATGACTATTGTAATTACCATCATGTTAGGGGCCATAGTGATGGAAACTATAAAACATTCAAGAATATCATTCAAGAAATGATAGATAATGGAGATCTCATTCTTGACAATCCTAATGCACCGGAAAACCAAAACTGCACATCTTCAAAAATCCTTTCCCAAACCATAATCATACATCAAGCCAAGCAGGTGAAACCTCTAACAAAAATGTTCATGAGGTTCATGCCATATTTGATACAATTTCAGCTTCTTCTACTCAATTATATCCCATTTCCTCTATTGATTAAATCCTTGCGCGAGCTCCTCTACCCATGGAGGATCCTATTCCTTCCACTCCTCTACCCACAGAGGAGCCACTCATATCTACCCCTTTCTCTATAAGAGCTTACCTCGTCCATGTCTCTTCTCACTATGGAGTCTATCACACATGTTCTTCTACCCATGGAGGAACCAACTACATCTACATCATTTCCTACCATTGAACCTATTTTACCCGCTCCTCTACCCAAGGAAGACCTAAACCTATCTACTTTGTTACCTGAAGAAAAGCCTACATCACTAGTGTTGTAATATCCTCCACCCATAGAGGATCCATTTGTATCCTCCTTTCCCATAATCGATATGTATCCTAGGATCTTCCAAGATCATGTTGATCTCATTATGACACTTTTTCCTCTGATTCGAAGGCAAAAACATTTATGGTGTCACTCAATTTAGAATTTTGGATAGGTGTCACAACTCACTCATCAATGTCTAAACCAAAGTTATTTTCCTAACTAGTAGATAAGTTGGATTACATCAATCATTCCATACTCTGGGGGTGCCTGCGACTCCCAAGATCTACTCAAATGCAAATTTCATCCATAGATACTTCGACCATCTATCGAAAGTCTTCTAGTCAACCAAGACCATAAAACTTGAACCAATCATAATCAATTCTCCTTCATTAGCCTTTCCTTCACCTCAACCCACACCTACACCTCAACCTACACCCATACCTAAACCTTTACCAACACCAAAAACTTCACCTACACCTAAACCCACTGCTACATTAGGAGTGTTGTTGATACCAAGTCTAACGCATCCACCTGTGAAGATCGATCTAGCTACCTCTTCCAAGACTATGACAAGAAATATCCCCCACCTAAGAGGAAGACCCAACCTCTTAGGCCACAAACCCCAGTCTCTGCACCACCTCATCTTTCACCTTTTCAACTCCCATCCATCTTAGGTCTTCATCCATCCACTTTAATCAAACAGCCCCTACTCAAAGTAAGCCTAAAATGAAGCCACGACCACTTTACCATAACCTTTTATTCCACCCAAACCAGTTATGTTACCCATGCCTACTCCATTACACGTACCTTTACCTTCCCTTCAATCTAAACTCCATGTAATACCTCCTACTACTACTTTCACTACACCTCCTATATCACCTTGGTTAACCTATCCACTTCCATCTTATGCATTCCTCTCTACCTCTCGTGTTGCCCCGACACCTTTACCCAAGAAGGTGCAACCCAAACTCAAGACTACATTACATCCCAAAAAGGTATTCAAACCTACTCACCTCTAACTCCACCCCAGAAACACATCTTCCACAAATGATTACCTAAACTTCCAGCCAAAACCACTCTTACCTCTCATTTTGATCCCTTGGTAGGGTCCTACACTAACATCCCCGCTTAGTACATTTAGATACTTCAGCTATCAAATTACCACCTCTAAAGCCTTACGACCCGCTCAAACCTAAACCTTAAGGGTTTGATGATATCAATATCTACACCTACCATTGTTAGCTAGGGCATGATGTTGAGAATTGCAAGGCCCTAAAATATATTCTAAAATTTTACTCTCCTAAAGAGTCCTATGAAGATGATGACCATTTAGATGAAGAGCCTCTTCCAACTTTTCCTATTATTATGCAGCCTTCTCTTCCACCTCCATATCCCTCTTATACTCCTCCAACCTTTTAGATCAATATGGTCTAGATTAGAGAGCTAGCTCAACCCCTCTAAAATGCAATTGTGTCCTCCTTATTTCACAGGGTTTTTATCCCACATTAGGATTTTTTCCTTCCTGACGTTATACTTTTCATAACTCATCTCCATCTCTTCCTCAGTCAACATGGTTCAAGTTTCCACTTGAGATTAGAAGGATAAAGGGAAAGAGAAGACATGAAACCCATCCACCACACCTGTACCTAACATTCCATCAAAGCACTTGCACCCAAGGTAACCATTCATGGCTGTCCTATCAAATTTTGATGGTGTTCCACATCACACCATGGTCAAACAATTATATCAATCCCCTTTAAAAATATCCTTGTATGATCTCATCCAAACCTCTTAATATCATCAACAATCCTTTCTTGAGATCCTCAAAACTAATGAAGTGATATCAAATGACCCTTCGCATTTCTCTTCCATTTTCACTCCTCATCATGTAGCTTCTCTTATTATCGCGCCTAAATTTTGCATCCCCACTACCACTCATCATATTTCCTCAATCACTTTCTCGAATCATAAGTTTCTCCTTTCCATTCAGAAGATCTTGACCCCACCCTCTTCATCTCCATCTACGTTGATGATATGCATGTTTGACATGTTATGATTGATGGAGGTATGAGTATCAACATCATTTCCTCCCGTGTGTATGAAAAATGAGTGTACCCTCGAATCTCCATCGCTATATCAAATTTGAATATGAGGGGCACACTTACACTATTCCCATCGATCCTTCACCTTTCAAAACCTGTAATATGTTATACAAACCAAACGATGTCCTCATCCCCATCAAGGCATCTACTACCACTACCGCTTCATCCACTACCATTATCGCTTCATCCATTACCATTGGTGCTTCATCTTCTATTATTTCCTCTTCATCATCTTAGTTGCCACTTCATCTACCATTGTTTTTGCTTCTTCATCTTCTTCTACTAGTCCTACTTCTCCACCTATCACAACTAACTCATCCATCACCACCAATTTCGTTGCTTCTAAAGCTAGCTTCTGTCGCATCATCCCAAAAGCCCGACATTGCATCTATTCCCGTATCCCAAGTCCAAACTTCGATCCCTGGCATACATTTTTCAATGTCTTTCCTCGAGGGAATACCACCTCTACAACATCAATACCTTACTTACTCCTCAAGAGTATGGTAGCCTCCACCAACATACCCATTATGACAAACATATAGGAGAGACGTTTTCATACAGTCCTCCTCACCTTTGTACCTCTTCTTGTTCTCCCAAACTGCTACCTCAAACCAAACCCTTTTCTTTTAATTTCAGATACCTTACCAACCATCATTTTGCACATACTTTCCTCCATCATTGTGTTTGGAAAGGCTTTGGCTTTGGTCTTTATGAACAACGTCGTCAGAGAGTTATCCCATGCACTACTTGTAAACATAAGGACTGATGTGGTATTGGATTCTCCATACCACCTATTAAAAATAAGGATTGAATCAACCTCGTAGAGGAGGATCAACCTTCTGAACCTTCGTCACCTATCTTGCCATCATCTACACCATCTTCACTTATCGCCCCACCTTCACCCACGGAGTCCATGGATCCAAAATCCATTCCTCCTAAAAAAATGTGAACACTATTTCCTTGGGACCTCTGACCTATCAACATGATGGCAAGGCTTCCTCTTCCATTCCTCTTTGTTATCCTAACATGATCAATGATGACACACCTTCTATAAACATCATTCAATGTCACGATGATGATTCCCTTGACACTTATTTAGGTGCGAGATGATTCTTATATTCAGTGGTCATTAGCATCGAGATGTAAACCATGTTCAATGAATCGACCATAGAGATCAACATTCACACTCAGGATGACCCCAAATTCTAAAGATAGGCCAATCTTTAGACCCGTTGAACAAGAAGCCTACACTTCTTTCCTCTCTGCGAATATAGCAATACCTTTGCTTGGTCATATCTTGACATGGCGGTATTGACCCCAATATCATTGTATGCAACATCGTAACTATACCGACGCTAAACCGGTGAAACAAAAGCTATGAAAAATGCATCCCCACATTGCTCTTCTTGTAAAACAAGAACTCCAAAGACGTCCTTTTCGCATCTTTCATCTTACCCATCGATTATTCATAATGGATATCTAAGATCATGCATGTCACCAAAGCAATAGGGGGACTCCACTTCTACATGGATTTATGTGATCTCAACCTTGTTTACCCAAAGGATGACTTTCTTTTACCTAGCATTGACCAACTTGTTGATCTCATAATTGGCCATGAGATGTTATCTCTCATGGATGGGTTATCATGTTATAATAAGATATTGCTTACACCTGAAGATCAACATAAAACCAATTTTATCACCACTTGGGGGACTTTCTACTATGAAGTCATTCCCTTTGGCTTGAAAAAAATTTGGTGCTACTTATCAGTGTGCTATGACTTACATCTTCCATGGAATCATGCATGACATACTAGAATACTATGTCGATGATATTTTTAGTAATTCCAAGAGTCGTGTAAAACATATCCTTGTCCTTAAAATCATTTTCGATCATCTTATCAAATACTTCATGCACCTTCAACCCAAAAAGTGTCCTTCTTGTCCTCTCTAGAAAACTGATTGGTTTTATCATCTCTTTGTGTGGCATCAAATTCAACCCAACTAAAATACAGGCCATTCTAGAGATGCCCCCACCCACTAACCTAAAATATCTTTGTATTTTGCAAAGAAAATTAAAATCTATTCAATTTTTCATTTCCCAACTTTATGATCGTTTTCATCCTTTCCACCATCTTATTAAAAGGATGTCTCCTTTAAGTGCTACAATGAATGTCATAAAGCCTTTGAAGCATTGAAGGCCTATCTTCTTCACCCAACCATGCTCATCCCACCTAAAGATGATCAAACTTTCTACCTTTACATTACAGTTTTTGACCATTCCTTGGGTGTTATGCTAGCTCATCGTGACAAACAACATAGGGAAAAGGCGGTTTATTACATAATCCATACACTTTTAGACTACAAGACTAGATACACTCATGCCGAAAAACTCTGCCTCACCTTAGTATTCATCGCCACCAAACTTCACCACTACTTACTTAATCATAAAATCTTTATCATCACTAACATTGACACTCTCCACTTCATGTATGTTAATCCTTGCTAGCACCAACATACCTCACATTGGCTCATGCTTTTCATAGACCTAGACCTCGAGTTTACTCAATCAACTTGAAAATGCACTACTTCCTTGGACGTCAATCCTCTAACTTTGACTTTCCTAATGAATCAATTTCCACTATTTCTCTTAAAGAAATGGATGCCATGGCCTATCAAATGACCTTATTCTTCAACAGTTCCAAATGCCAACGTGGGGTGGTGTGGTTTTATCCTCATTCCTCTTGATGGTGAACATATGCCTTTATCATTCAAAATTGATTTTGAATATACTAATAACATGGCCAAATATAAAGCACTCATGCTAAGGCTCCAAAACACCATTTCCCTTGATATTAAAACCATTAATATCTTTTGTGATTCTCAACTGGTAGTAAATCAAGTCAATGGATCATACCAGTGTCGTAACGAAACCCTTAAAAGTTTAAACATCATGTTGACATGATTTTGACCACATTTGATCATTATAATCTTCAAACCAATCCACGTTCTACTAACAAATTTGTAGATACCATGTCTTTTCTGGTCTCACAAATACCCACCTCACATTTTGACTCAAAATTATTTTTCACGGTACAAAGGGTGTAGTAACCTTCTCACCTAAGTGATGGCATAAACTTTATGGGATGAATTGAAACGACCCATGTAATATTTGGTATAAGCAATACATTGATTACCTTTCCCTTTCCATTTTACCTTTGGACCTCACCCATAATGGTTGACAAGTACTTCTTCAAAAAATTCCCATTATGTTGTCATGGGTGGTCTTCTCTATAAACGTGGCTTTGACGGTATCCTAGTCAAGTGCCTAAAAGTTCTGAAATCCCGTATACCATAAAGGAAATCCATGATAAAATTTGTGGTGGACGCTTTAGTGGTCATGTTGTTCCTAAACGCATCCTTCACCTTGGCTACTATTGGTTCACCCTTAACCAAGATTTTGTGACTATGTCAAACGTTGTGTCAAATTTCAACAACACACTAATCTTCACCATACCCAAAGTCATGCCTTACAAGTCACCAAGGACTTTTGGCCTTTCTCTCAATGGGGTTTAGATCTTGTTGGAGAGATTAACCCTCACTCTTCTCAACACCATCAATGGATCATTAATGCAACCAAATATTAAACTAAATGGATCAAGGTCATTCCTCTCATTTCTACCAAATATGAGAAAATATGTGAGTTCATCAATCATCACATCATTTTCCTCTTTGGCATTCCCCATCACCTTATCACAGACAATGGAAAATAGTTCAAGAATAAAACCCTATGAAAACTTTGTGACAACTTCAGCATTCAACTCATATTTTCTTCACGTTATTGTTTCACCTAATTCTTAGACATTTCTTTGAAATATTGATGAAACAAATAGGGTAACAGGCGTAGGAGGAATACATGTTTAAATGTTGGTTGATTGGTTGCTTCGCACATATGACTTTTGAATCCATAGATGATCGCGAGAGCTTCACTTTGGCTAGGAGGAATTACTGTAATGAAAAGAAAGACCACCAAAAATATTTTAATAATATGTGCGGTGAATTGCCTAGTGTGTGCTAGATCCAGGAAGTGTGATACTTCTAGCAGTGTCGATCCCTTGTTTAAAACAATTTAATGCAAGTAATCAAGTAAATCATATTACAAATAAAATTATTTGGGTATCTCATCCAATATACTATAAGAAATATCTAATCTAACAGGCTAAGTTAAAATAAGATCTAAAGGTCAAGTAACTAGTTTTAGGTCTCTGTAGGTCTAACAGAGGTCTCAAGCAAGTCACAAATGATTAAGGGTGATGTGGGAATAGGTGGATAGGTCATTGTTCTAGGTTGTATGGGTAAATACAGAGACCGATGCTCATTAGGGGTGACCGACGCCAGTTGGGAAAAATTAGTGCCGGTTACTATGGAATACTGGGAATGCCACAGAATGAGTTTTGGGTCTCCCTTGTGATTGAACAAAGGACACGATTTTTACGGAACAAGGTATTAGGTGGATTAGATGGGATTTGGTGAATTTTTAATGGGTATGTGGAGGGGTGAGTATGAATGGAGGTCAATGGGTGGCTAAGGAAACAAAGGATGACAATATAATGATGAAATCAATGAACTTAAGGAGTACAACATTCTACTTACTTAGAACCTGGTTCTAGACACCTGTGAGTGAGGAATGAAGGTGTTGGTAAGAGGTTGAAGGATGCAGGGGATCACCAATTGTAGGAAAGCTTCTACATGGGCTGCATGTGCATTCCTTTTGCATAGTTGGAGCAAATCCTTGTTGGGGTGATTCTTTGGATGCCTATGTAAGAGAAAATGCTTGATCTCCTTCCTTGCATGTGTGTTCTCGCTGAAATTCATTCTCAGAAGATGTGATATTTCTCAGGCATGTGCAAATGTTTGCACAACCTCAAAAGAAGGTTTTTTTGGGGATTGAAAGGTGATGGGGATTGAAAGGTGACCAACGGTGGTTCGGCTTAATCGGTGATGGTTAGGGGTAACTAGCAACGGTTAGGTGTAGCCGGCATCAGTCAAGGTGGGATTTCTTAAGTTTACTAAACTAGGAGATCCTCTTGATTTTTTGGGATCTCATGTCATTAACCCATAGATTAGACTGGAAACTTCTTGTAAGCATGCGGGAATGTGGTTAGAGGGAATGTAGGCATTTATTTTTAGGGTTTGGGTAAGTCTTAGTTAGTTATGGCAACTTACTAAGAATAGGTCTTAGGGTGAGTTGGCTTGATGAGGTGTCTAGGTGAGATGTATGTGGACATTATCCCTAATTAAGATATTTAAATAATAAATATGGTGAGGATAATGAATTAATTTAATTAAATTAATATTAGTGGAGTGAAGGGGGCCATGGCTAGGTTAATGTGATGAAGGGTGTTTATTTGTCGAGGGACCAAAGGGGAGTGTGACCTAATTTTAGTGTCTACATTTTTCCCATTTTTTTGTATAGCTTGTATTGGTAAGCGACGCTAACAAAAATAAGATGTGGTTGTCCCATGTGTCGGTGAAGGTGATCCCCCTCAAACCAGAGGCGAAGAGGTAGGAGGCGAATCAATGAGTGGTTTGATAAAAGGTAAATGTGAGAAAGGGGAAGGTGGGGAATGGGGAAAAGGAGTTAAAGATCTACTCGGGAAATCTAGGTAATGGGTCAGGGTCAAAGGTAGTAATAACAGTCAAACGCACGCACATGTATAAACTACAACACGCTACTGGGTTGAAGAGTAGTCAAACTCTACATTGTCTAAGGTCGATAGGTTTATCCAAACAAGGTCGAAATGATTCTTGTATCAAGGTATAGGATATGGTCAAGAAACACAATGTAGGTTAGGTGCAGGAACGTTTAGGTATGTTCCTAGTACACCAAAGGTAGGGTCAGGATAAACGGTCATAGTAATAGGCTAGGTAAGGTCATTAGGTCAACAACACAAGTAACAGTGCCGCAAGGTATAGCGAACACATGAGGTCAAAGGTCACTAGCGATGGTCCAGTCAAAAATCTAGGTGACGGCACAAGTAAGGCCAAAGTATGGGTAAAATAATGAGTCCCCAAAGGAGGAAAAGGGTAGGCAGGAAATGATGAGGTCAGGAGGGTGAGGTAAATGGGTTGGGTAAAGGTGAGGTGGGGTAAATGATCAGGGTAAAGGGTAGGTGTGGAAGAAAAAGGAGGGATAGGTGGGGTAATAGGGTAAAATGTTGGGTTTTGTGCTAGATAGGGTGATAGATGTCTATTAAGGGTAGCTGATGTCAGAGAGTGAAACCAACCACATGTAAGGCGGGGCATGTGACCAATTTTGGTGAAGATAAAGCGCATCGATTAGGTCGGCTTTATTATAAAAACAAAAATCTATGTTTTTGTTATTAATTTTCATGTAGCGAATTGAGAAAACAACAAAAGAGAGAGAAAAGAGGGAAAAGTGTCCAGATGGAACGGAGAATTGAGTTAGCGGTGTGAACGGCGGGTGATTGGTTGGTGAGAGGTGATTCCACAAGATCGGTGCATGTGATTCGATTGGTTGGAGACGTGTCAGAGATTTAGTGATAAAGACAGGCCGGAGAGAGGGATCGGGTGGGCCACTGGTGCAGTGGCTAGACATACCACCAAGATGATGGCAGCATGATGAGGTAAGCATCCAACTCTAGTTGTATTCAGTTAGATAGATTATAGGATTTGCAAATTGTTTTGTGGTTTTTATTTTTGGGTGGGTGAAAAAAATTAAATTTGGAAATGAGAGGGAAAGTGGGTAAAATAGGAATGGGGAGAGAAATAAATGGGAGAGGAAGGGAGGGGATGAGGTGGAAGGGAGGTGTAGGTGTTTATTAGGGGGAAAAGGGTCAAGGTGGGTAGGTTTTGAGAAAAGGGGGTTTGGGGGTCATGGTTTTTACCGCATAATAGTGACTAAAGTGTCGGGGGGTTGAACCAGTATCGGTCACTAAACAGGTGACCGATGCCGGTTAAGGGGTGACCAAGGGGTCGGTTAGAGATAACCGACACCAGTTAGGATGTGGAGAGAAAGGGGTCAAAAGTGCCATAAGTTGGGGGATCAAGATAGGTAGGGGTAAAATAGGGTGTTGGGAAATGATAGGGGAAAGTATGGGTATAAAAATGTAGATTAATGTGTTGTTCGTATTGGATGTAGGGGAGAGATTAGCTACGTATGCGGGACAAGGTTCTACCCCTACTCATGACAATGCATGGCGTAACGACCCCGAGGAGCTGCAGCATGTGGAGGTGGTGGGCTTGAGTGGAGTCCGACGCTATTGGCATGTAGTTGAAGCCTAGTTTGATGGTCGCGCTCATCGATAGATGGGATTCTGTGACCAACACATTCCACCTGTCGACGGGTGAGATCACTGTCACCCTGGAGGACGTGTTCAGGATTCTATGGCTACCCATATTGGGTACACAGGTCTACTCTATCTCCTCCGAGGCCTTGGAGGAGCTGATGTTGATGGTGTTTGGAGAGGGGATGGCTGAGCTGACATTCCATAGTGCTAACATTCGCTATGGAGAGATGTACCTATCCCATCCGGAGGAGACGAGGCTAGTGGTTCTTTTGATGGAGGCAATGTGTTGCTTTGTCACTGCTAGATGTAGAGGGTGGAAGTTTTCCCGATTATTGATGTGGGTACTCCATGACATGATGATAGATGAGACCTGCTTTGCCTAGGCACCAACATTCCTAGTGTAGTTGTACATAAAGTTATGGGCATATGGGCGGCTACACAGGTTCAGCCTATGTTGTACCTTCTTACTACACTATTGGGCTTATGAGCACATAGCTTGTGTGCGGCAGTAGGGATGCCCCTGAGCGAGATGCATTCCTACCAAGATTTGTGTGGGTGGGGTATAGGTGATGGGTGTCGGCTATTGGAGAGCAGAGATCAGAAAGGCCCACACATGATGTGGCCTATTTCGGCGATTATTGGAGGTGTTTTCTGAAGTGGAAATTATATGGAGGTCGTATGTGGGATTCCCCTCATATAGGCATATACATGAGGAGTTAGCTGAGCTCTAGCTATTAAGATGGATACAGGGGTCACCGTGTCAGAGAGCACGAGATGATCCCAAAGTGGAAAGAGTCGAGCGAGAGTTTGGGCTGTTATAAGATGTACCTCCACCCTTCCCACAGTAAAAGAGAAAACGTGGAGAGGCCTTTACCTCTACCACATCCTATAGTGCCACAGGTGGTAGGAGGAGAAGGCAAAGTGGGGACATGGATAGATGATGTCGTGGTCACAGAGACAAGTATAAGTATAAAAGTGTTGCATGGCTCATTTATGAGCCATACCACCTGAGCTGTGGCAGGCACTGGATCTAGCGACCATCATAGTGCGAGAGAGATGCCCTACATGGGTAGGTGGCTACTTATATTACCCAGTTGGGTAAGTACTGACACAACAACCTTGGTGAGCTCAAAGGAAGAGGTAGTAGAGCTACATGTAAAGGTGGCGTCCGAGACCGAGATGGCTAGTGGTGGGGATAGAGGAGAGAGGAGAGGATGATGGTTAGGTAGTGGCCTTATAGGCACAGGTGGCAGGTTTGTAGGGCTAGTTAGCCACATCCCAAGCATAGATTGGGGCCTTACAAGCCCAAATATAGGCACAGGGATAGGGGCACCACCACAGGCACTGGGATAGGGTCCCGGTTCATAGGCGGAGTGGGATAGGGTCCCACGGGATAGTGTCAGGGGCCGAGGCCTATGGGGCCACCATAGACCGTGCCTATTTCCAGGTTACAGGATGCCCTAGGTGAGGCTAGATACTACCGAGGACCGATTGATTGCAGCCGAGATAGACTTTCTATCCTATGGATAAACGGGAATAGTAATCATCGAGTGAGAGGACTAGGTCCCACACTCATAGTGTATCGAGCACGAGGGGGCCATCGAGCACAGTGTGGAGAGGCTACTAGTGCACGAAGACCAACTCTAGGTGAGGTGCCAGTAGGGACTCAGCCACCACCTATGATGGGTGGGGAGATGCTAGCAGGTTGTCGGACATGGGTGGAGGTAGAGGGTACAAGTGATACAGAGATGGAGGATATCTACCAAGATGCCTAATATGTGGCTTTTGATTTTTGATGTATTATAGTCATTTTTTGATATATACAGGCTGCATGCCAAAGATAGTGAGGATGTATGAGAGTTTTTGTTGTATATTTTGAGCATATACCGTTGTGCACGCCGAAGAGATTTTGTATTGGTTCATTATTTTATTATATATGAGACCGGCCTGCGTGCCGATGACATTTTGTATCGGCCTATGTGCCGATGATTTTGAGATGATGGACATGATGGGATAGCCATGTATGTTGTATTGAGATACACATTTATTTATATGATGAGATACATGAGATTTTTGATTTGTTGATGTTTTGATGAGACTTTTGATTTGTTGTTTTGATATGGACGGAAATTAGGTGAGTTAGGCATGATGAAGTTAGGTTTGGTTTAGGCATGGATTGAGTCAGGTCATAGGCATGGATCAAGTCAGGTCATGTTTTAGGCATGGTTGAGTTAGGTCATAGGCATGGATCGAGTCAGGTCATGTGTTAGGCATGGTTGAGGTAGGTTATAGGCATGGTTGAGTCAGGTTTGTTTAGGCATGGTGGAGTCAAGTTTGTTTAGGCATGGTTGAGTCAGGTTTGTTTAGGCATGGATTGATTTTTAAAGTGGTTGGGGTTGTGATTCATTAATTTTTATAATGAATGATAATATGGGCTATTGTTAAGATGCTTTATAATATATGTATGATGATGGTAGAGAAATAGTAGTCATAATAAATGTATGTTGTGATGATGATAAAAATGTTAAGCAACTTGTTGTCCATGTGGTTTAATTTTCAAATTTGGATACAAAAGGGAAACTAAGTAGGGTATGATGTAATGTGAGGAAGATGAAAGATGAATTTTTAGGGTAGAGAGTGGCCAAGCTAACCTCCAAGGGCCCCATAACCTCAAAGTGCTACCTACATAGTCCCGGCGAAAAAGGACCTCAAGCCGATGTAGTTCTCCAATGAG
The DNA here is from genome assembly GCA_018340775.1 of Taxus wallichiana var. yunnanensis. Lineage (NCBI taxonomy): Eukaryota > Viridiplantae > Streptophyta > Pinopsida > Cupressales > Taxaceae > Taxus > Taxus wallichiana. Next base: position 345,431,706 of record CM031235.1, on the reverse strand, counting down.
CTAGGGAAGAAAATGATGAGGTATGAAAATGAGTTAGTAGGTTTTAGATATGTTGTGGGTTTAGGTCTGTTAGGTGTGTGTGGGTTATAGGCAAATTGGTATAGCTGATGTCAATTATGGCAAAAGAAGAAGAAGACTCCAAAGGTAAGTGTCGAGGACAAAATTTTGTATAAGGTAATCAAAATGTAAATAAAGATGGTCAAAAGATAAGAGGGGGCAATAAAGCCACCTGATTGGTTAGGATCATACCGAGTAGATCATACCTTGGAGGAGGTGATGAATGTAAGACCCTAAAGACATTGCATGATTGATTGTTCTAAGGTGAAAATTAGTCACATGATCACCAAATGTCTTGGTTTCTAAGAGGTCCCTTGAGGTGGTAGGAAATGGGAGTGGGAATGGTGAGAAGGGTGAAAGGTGGTTAATTTTATATGATATGAGGTAGCATGCTTTTTGGGCAAGAGATCCAAGGTCACAATGGGCAAGTCCATGACTAAAAAGTTTTCTATTTTGACTTGTATTTGAGATAGACTAATCGATGTGGGAAGTCTGTATGAGATGATGAATTCAACTCCTTGAGGTCTTCGTGAAGCTAATCAATGCGGGAAGCTTCAAATTTTCTTGTTTTGTTTTTTTTTAAGGGCTTTACATAGTTGTCCTTTGAGGGAGCAATCTATTTATAGTAGTGCTTTTCAAGAGGAAGATGTCCTTTTGAGGGAGTCATCGTTTATATTAGAATTTTGACTCAAGGAGTTAGGTCCCATGTGAGGGATTTGAAGTCATGGACAAGACCAAGGTGAAGAATAAGATTCTTGTTCAAAAAGCAGGGTGAAACGAACATGGGATCTCATCTAAAGGTAGATGAAAATTATTCATGAGAATCATGCTATGTGTAGCACCATGGTACACATATTCAAGAGAAGATAACAAGTGACGGGTACTCACATGATTCTTGTTTAATTGTTGGTGAGGTGTATGGAGTGGATAGCGCTCAAGGGATGAGCATGGAAAGAGACAAAAGGTGAGGTAGGACTAAAATTCAATAATAGAATGGTCAAAGATGCAAGATGTTAAGGGGCTTAGGTTCAGGTTTACCATCGAGTGAAGATAAACGATAAGCACCTAATCCATAAGTATGAGTCACGATGTATGGTCCAAGCCAATTAGGAGAAAATTTTCCCTATTTACTTTTTTCTTTGGTTACATGTTGATTTTCTTTCAGGACAAGGTCACCAACTTGGAAGGTTCGTTCATGGACACATTTGTCATAGGCACGTTTTATACGTTTTTAGTAAACTTGAAGGTGATCAAGAGCGTTAAGACAGCATTCATCTAATAACTCAAGCTATGTTAAACGGTCTTGACGAAAGTCATCATCATTAAGCATGTCATGGAGAGAAATGCGGAGTGAGGGAATATAGACTTCGAGAGGTAGAACAGCCTCGGTACCATAGACCAGAGAAAATGGTGTGGTGGCAAGCAGTGGAAGTGTGAATACTAGTGCGGTATGCCCATAGGGAAAAAGGAATGTGCGTATGTCAATCCTTCCCAATATCATTAACCACTTTCATGAGAATTTTGTTTAAGGTTTTGTTAGTGGATTTGGCTTGGCCATTGGTTTGTGGGTAATAAGGTGATGAGAAACTTAGCTGAATGCCAAAGGCATCACAAATTTTTGTAGAGTTTTATTTTGAATTATTTTCCATTATCAGTGATGAGGCAATGAGGAACACCAAAGCGATAAATGATGTGATGATTGATGAACTCACATATTTTCTCATCTTTCGTGGAGATGAGTGGTATGGCTTTAACCCATTTTGTATAGTATTCGGTAGCAGTGATGATCCATTGATGTCTTTGGGAAGAATGGGGATTGATTTCTCCAACAAGATCCAGACCCCATGGAGATAATGGCCAAAGGTTACGGGTGACACTGTAAGGCGTGACTAGGTGTGTGATGAAGGTTGGCATGTTGTTGGCATTTTACACAATGTTTACGCGATTGCAACAATCATGATTAAGGGTCGGCGATAATAGCCCGGAGGTGAAGAATGCGTTTAGCAACAACAAGGCCACTAAAGTGACCTCCACATATGCCATCATGTACCTCCTTAATGGTATAAGGAATTTCAAAACTTGTGAGGCATCGTAAGATAATACCATCAAAGCCGCGCTTATAGAGGGCGCCCCCATGATGACGTAACGAGATACCTTTTTAAGGAAGGCACGTTGTTCGTTACGGGTGAGATCAGGAGGTAAGATGGAGAGAGAAAGATAGTCGAGTTTTTTTGTACCAAAGATCACTCGGGTCGGGGGACAGTTCGATGGAGTAAATTTCACACAGTAAATAACAAGGTGATTGGATTTATTATACGATGACAAAGATTTTAGAATTGACGGGTGAAGCAAGTATTTAGGAAGCCAAGCAGGCCATGGTATCTACAAATTTTTTGGTTGAATGTGGGATGGTTTGAAGGTTGTAACGGTCAAAGGTGGTCAAAAGTATGTCTACATGATGTTTATACTTTTGAAGTAGCTCATTACGACATTAGTATATACCATTGACTTGGTTTACGACTAATTGAGAATCACCAAAGATGTTGATTGATTTGACATATAGGGCATAGGCAGCTTGGAGACCTAATACAAATGCTTCATATTTGGTTATATTGTTTGTGCATTCAAAATCGAGTTTGAAAGACAAAGGCATGAAGGTCAGCTAAAAGCATAAGCCACGACGGCATGCTGATTTTGGTAAGATTTGGCATACATGAAGTGTAAGGGGTTGGTGTTGGTCTCAACATAGGTTTTGTGGTTGAGTAGGTAATTGCGGAGTTTGGTGGCAATGAAAACTAAGGCTAAGCAAAGTTTTTCAAGATGGGTGTATCAAGTTTTTAGTCCAAAAGAGTATGGCTTGCGTAATAACTCGCATACTCCCTATGTTGTTCATCACGATGAGTTAGCATAGCTCCCAAGAAGTGATCGGTGTAGTTGAGATGTATAGGTAGAAAGGTTGATCATCCTTAGGTGGAATGAGTACGGGTGGTTGGAGAAGGTATTCTTTTAAGGCCTCAAAAACTTTGTGGCAGTCATCATCCCATTTAAAGGAAACATCCTTCTTGAAAGCAGATGATGAAATGGTTGGCATTGATCAAATAATTGTGAAATTAAATGATGAATAGACTGTAACTTACCTTGCAGGCTATGAAGTTGTCTAAGGTTAGTGGGTGAAGGAATTTTGAGAATGGCCTTGACTTTAGCGGAGGTCAAATTCTATACCACGTAGGGAAATGATAAAACCCGGGAGTTTTCTTGAGAGGACCACAAAGACACACTTCTTAGGTTGAAGGTGAACACAATATTTAATGAGATGGTCAAGAATGGTTTTTAGGAAGGAAAGGTGCTCATAGCAGCGTTTAGATTTGGCCAGAGATCATCCACATAATCTTCCAATATGTGATGCATGATATCATGGAAGATGTAAGTCATAGCCCGTTGATATGTGGCACCGGTGTTTTTAAGGCCAAAAGGTATGACACAATGGCAAAAGGTCCCCCAAGGGGTGATGAATGTGGTTTTATGTTGATCCTCTAGGTCAAGTAGGATTTTTATAACCCGAGAAGCCATCCATGAGTGATAGCATCTTGTGACCAGCAAAGTAAGGTTGACTAGTTAGTCAATACCGCAGGTAAGGGAAGTCATCTTTTGGATAGGCTAAGTTAAGGTCATGGAAATCCATGCAAATGTGGAGTCCTCATGTTGCCTTAGTAGCAGGGGACAATGTTAGAAATCAATGAGGATAATCAATGGGTAATATGAAGGAAACAGAAAGAAGGCGCTGAAGTTCGTCTTTGACGAGAAGGGAAATGTGAGGGTGCATTTTCCTTAGCTTTTGTTTGATGAATTTGGCATCGGGAATGGTTACGATATTGTGGACCACTATGGTGTGGTCAATACCGGGCATGTCTATATAAGACCAAGCAAAAGCGTGGTTATGATCTTTGAGAAAATAATTGATGGCTTCTTGTTCAACAGCATCTAAAGATTGACTGATCTTTAGGGTGTGCGAGTCGACACAGTATGAATATTGATCTCGATAGTCAATTCATTCAATATGGTTTGTGTCTTAGAGGGTAATGACCGATGAATATATGAGTCTTTTGCACGAGGTAGGTGAGTATGGATTTATCATCCCGACATTGGGACGACGCTAATTGAAGGTGTATCATCATCGATCATTTTAGGATATAGGAAGGGAAGAGAGGAAGGAGCCTTGCCCTCATGTTGATAAGTCAAAGGCCCCAATGAAATGGTGTTTATGAAAAAAAAAAGTTAGGAGGGATAGATTCAGGATCCATCAACTCCATCGGAAAAGGTGGTGATGAAGGTGGAGTGGGTGAAGAGGGTGGAGAAGGGTTGATGTTCTTGATGAGTTCAATACGGGCTGTTTGGTAGGTGGTTCAGGAAAATTGATACCACTACGGTCGTTATGTTTGCGGGTGGTACATGGAATAATGGTATGGCGGCCTTTCTCATAAAATCCAAAACCAAAACCCTTCCACGCACATCGATGCAAGAAGGTGTGGGCAAAATGGTGATTGGTGAGAGACTGGAAGTCAACAGAAAATGGGCAGGTTTGTGATGGTGGTTTAGGTGTGTAAGTGGTAGTATCAAGTCCCCCATAGGTGAGACTGGTACGGAGATGAGGAGGACCATAAAGGAGGTGTTCTCCTATGTGATGATCATAGCGATGGTGCTGGTGAAGACTTCCATACTCTTGTGGAGTAAGAAATGTGTTGACACTATATAGGCGGTACTCCCCAAAAGTGAGGCATTAAAAAACACCTTCTAAGGGATCGATGGTTAGTATGTGGGTAGTGGGAATAGATGATGTGTCAAAGGTTAATGTGGAGGTGGAGTTAACAGATTGGGAGACTGATGGGTTAGCCGTGGAGGTTCTGGCAGTGGTAGGAGTGGAAGAGGTATGTGCGGTGGAGGTGGCGACCGTACTGGTAATCAAAAGTGTAGGTGAAGTGGTAGCAGTTGTGGAGGTAGACGCCTTAATGGGTATAAGCAAGTCATTAGGTCGGTAAAGCATGTTGCATGTTTTAAAAGGTTATGGATCAACTAAAATGGTATAGGTGTTTCCTTCATGTTCAAATTTTACACAATGATACAAAGTTGAAGGAACACAACCCATGACACAAATCTAGGAGGGTCCACCAAGAAAAAATTTATATTGGAATTCCCCCTCCAAGCGTAAAATAATTTTGGGACATTACAGGGGCCCACGTGAATGTGGAGGATGACAAGTGCCTAATGTAGAGATGATAGCGTCGTTCAATGAATGCAACATAACCAAATATTTATGCATGTAATTATCGGGTATGCGCATTTGAGCGAATGTATGGGATGAAATGATGTTAATGCTAGTGCCCCCATCAATCATTACATGTCATACACATATATCATCGATGTGGACGAGAGATGAAAAAGGTTGGGCCTGGGTCATCCGTTTGGTGTGGTGCGATCTCTTCCTCTGAGAAGCTAAGGGAGGCTACTTGGTGAATAGGGTGAGGTTTAGATAAAGGTGGTAATTTGGTAAGAGAGGCTACATAATGGGGTGTGATAATGGAGGCTACAGGTGTAGGATCATTGGGTAAAACATCAATAGATTGAAGAACCTCCATGAGAGCTTGACGATGGGATTCCAAGGTTTGGATGAGGTCATATAAGGACATTTTGAGGGGAGATTGGTGTAATTTTTTTAGCATGGTATGATGTGTGACTCCATTAGAAATGGGGTATGTAGGACCCCAGATAGTGATTTTAGGTATGGGTGCAGATGGTATGTTGGGTACAGGATTGGTTGGTGGGTCAATCGCCTTTTCTTTACCTTTATTCTTCTAAGCATGGGTAGTAACTTGGATCATATTGATCTGAGGGGAGTTGGCAAACGAATAAGGTGTAGGGTGAGTGGTATAATGACATGACGGAAAAAACCTACTAGAGGAGAAAAACCCTGTGAGGTGAGCTAGGTGCAACAACATTTGGGTGATGGTGTGGCAAGTTCTCTGATGTGAACCATGTTAATTTCAAATATTGGGGGTGGTTCTAGGAGTTGTGGGGGTGGAGGTTGTGGTGTTTGAGTGTACAGTGTGGGAATGGGTGTCGGTGAGGCAGGGTCCTCATCGAGAAGGTCATCATCGTCAAAGTTGGCTTCCGAGAGGACTGTTTGGATAAGGACGATTTTCAAGGCCTTCGAGTTTCACGCATCGTGCCACTGGCACATGATGGTAGCCACAAATTTTAGTGTCATCAAACCCTTTGGGCTTGGTTTTGAGGGGTTTATAAGGTTTGATTGGTGGTAATGTGATAACAGAGGTCTCAAGGAGGTTGGTTAAAATTTTGGCATAGGACACATTTAGTGGGTCGCAATGAGAGATGAAAGTGGGTTTGGGTGTAGAGTACAACCGATTCGAGGAATAGTCCTCCTCACGGGGGGGAGTGGGTTGAGGCATGGTTTTGGGTGTTGGAGTAGTATTGGGTGTTGGTCGTGTTTGTTTGGGTAGGGGTGTGGTAGTTGAGCAGGCGGAGGGTGTATGGTTGTTACGACTACCTTATTGGACGGTAGCGGAGTTTTGTCTTTGGGTTGCACCTTCTTGGGTAAAGGTGATATGGGTGAACAGGATCTAGAAGGAAAAGTAAATTGGGGAAGAGGACGAGTTACCAGGGGTATAATGGGGGTGTTATGAAGGTATATGATGTGGGTCACACGGGGATGTGAGAGACAAAGCGAAGTGTAGTGGGTAGTGAAGAAGTTACAGAGAGTATTGGAGGTATGGGTGGTAAAGATGCTGCAGGTGTAGGTGTAAGTTGTGTCGAACGCTTGGGTAGGTTAGAGGTTTGCGAGGAAGGAGTGAGATTTTTTTTTTTGTTTATTGATGGGTGGAAGTTTCTTGATCGTGTTGGGAGGTTGAGATCCCAAACGGATGAAAAGGGTGAAGGTGATGCAGGTATGATTGGCGTCACTGGGGTATGAGTTATATGGGTTTGGTTCTTCTATTTTGGTGTCAGAGTAGGTGTGGTGTTGACTTTAGAGGATGTAGCTAAATCCATTTTGATAGGTGGATGAGTAAGGCTGGTGGTTGGGGTGACCCCTAAGGTGGTAATAGGTTTAGTCGAGGAAGATGATGTAGGTGTGGGTTTGGGTTTAGATGTAGTTTGGGTTATGGGTAAGGGTGTATGTTGAGCTATGATGGGTGTTGTGGAAGAATTTGTGATAGAGGTGGTTGTGTTCATTTCGATTGGTTGAAATATTTTTGGGTAGATAGTGGAGGTATCAACAAGTGACATCTGCATCTGTGTTGAGACAGGAAGAAAAAGGTGCCCCCAAAGTAAGGCCCTATCCACATAATCTAAGCGATCGGCCAAACGTGAGAATGGCACGTCTGTAGGTGGAGTTGATGAGGACCTAATGGCTATTCCCATAAAATGTGTCTTAGAGATGGGGAATTGGCTAGCTTCAGCTTTTATGGGTAAGAGAGCCGAAAGTAGGTCTACATGATCTTGGGTAGCTGATGGAGAATGCTCACCAAGAGGTAAAGGTATCTCAACTGGGTCTATGATAGGTGGAGGAGATGATGGGAGCTCCTTTGTGGGTGGAGGAGGCAATCAAGTATCCTCCGTGAACTAAAGAAGCATTGTGCGTATCGGTTCTCTAAGTGGAGAAGCCAAAGGTGAAATGGTCTCGATGTGAGCGGAAGACTCCTCCATAGGTGAGGACGGAGGTGAAAGGTGTTCCTCTATGGGTGAAGGAATAGGGGAAGTTGGTTCTGATGTGGAAGGAGGATTTTGGGCTAGAATATCCTCTATGGAAGGAATATGGGGTAACTAGGAAGCAACAGGTGCATCACTAAAAATAGCATGGACCTCGCGGGTATGGGTATCATGAGTTGAGGCCTCACCGGTTTGATCATACGAAGGGGCATGATTAGGAAATGGTTTCTTGAAGATGTGTAGGTTTTGGTTGGCGAGTGTATTAGGATTATCCATGGTTAACTTGCCTTTCTCGAGCATTTCTTGGAAAATGTTTTTGAAAGTGATGCAATTACCGTCACTATGACCCTTTACTCAATGATAGTTACAGAAGTCATGTTCTTTATACCATGCGGGCATGGGGCGAGCAAGATCGAAACCAATGTGTGGTTTTATAGGTAGAAGGGTGATGGCCCGACTTTGATAAGATTTTATAAGATAGAAGAGTAAGGCTCCCCAATTGGGGTGTATTTCTGTTGTTCTCGTCTGAATTGAAAAGTATAGATGGGTGAGAGGTTAGATGAGGAGGTAGCCTAATTTGACGGATGATCCGGACCGGCTTTAAGTACCGTTGCGTTAGTGGTGCCCTTGGCCTTTGAATAATTGTTCTATAGTTTGGAAGAAGAATAAGTATCATTCGACTTGAATGCCAAATTTTTACTGCGTAATTGGATTTTCTTCTCTTCGATGGCCCAAATCTCTAAATTTCGTGCCATGGTGAATGCTTCATCAAATGTTCAGAAAGTCTAAACCTGCAAGGTTGGTGAGATATGTCTAGTGCAAGCCCATGTGAAGAGCTCGATGAGTTCTATTTGTGGTAGTTGGAAGGTGATTTTATTGATCAGGCTACGCCAACGAGTGATAAAATATGTAATAGATTCGTCCTCATACTGACACGTGGAGTATAGGTCAGTCATGGTAACCTTCTTGATGATATTGATGGAGAAATGATCCAAGAAGGCTTGGGCTACCTGATTAAATGAAAATATAGAGTGTCTAGGTAACCCACTATACCAATCTAACATAGGTCCAATCAGAGACATGGGAAAGGTCCTCAAGAGCAAAGCATCATCATGAGCGATTAGGTAGCACCCATGTTTGAATGACCGCAAATGTTGTTCGGTCTTCCTTGATATTGAAGCGGTTGAATTTAGGCATCTCCCAACGTACGAGGTATGGACGAATAGGAATGGATGGGTGGATGGGTGGATGGGCTCCTTGTAAATCTCGTCATAGGTGAGAGTGTTGTGGGAGCAAGAAACCGATGCCTCCAATGTCTACATCTTGTCCAACATCAATTTAATTTGGTCGTTGGTAGGTTGCGATGATTGGGTTCCTCCTGTAGCATGAGAGGGTTGGTTTTGGGCATATAACGGGGGTGGTACTCCAGTATATGGTGTTGCCATGTAGGTAGATCGAGAAGGAGGTAGTGAAATAGGGGGTACGTACCCAGAGTGAATAACAGATGAAACAAGAGGTCATTGATAGTATGTATAGGAGGTGGAAGGGTCGTGGCAAGCCTAGTGGCAATGGGGGCTAATAGCTGTGGAATGGAAAGGACAATGTTACGAAAAGGGGTAGGGATAATCGACACTTTGGAGGTGGTAGTGTAGCTACGGGTATATGCGAGACCATAGGGGCGGATGAGGTTGTGTTCTAGGTGGTTGTCAAAGGTATGGTGGATGTGGCGGGTGTCACGGATGTAGCAGATGCGACAATCATAGTGGGTATAGGCCCTAGCTATGAAATGGCCCTGGGGTAAGGTAGATACAGGCGGTGTGGAGCTAGACAGGGGCTGATGCAGGAGTGGGAACGAGAGTCGGGGGATAGATACGGGCATGTCGTATATCAAATGACCCGAGGCATCTCGGGTAGATGAGTGGGAAAGATAAAACTGCAAGGTGGCAGGGTTTTGGTCAAGGATTTGTGTGAACTCCTCATCTCTGGTAGCGATAGTGATAGGTTGGATAGGATCCATGGCGGGTGATAAAATGGAAGGTGGTGAAGGACTAGGTGGGAGCAGTTGACAACTTGTGTGGAATACGAGTGCACTTGCTTATCTTTGGGTTAGCACCATGTGAACCAAGTACTGATCAGGTTAGGCCGCTTCTCTGTAAATGACACAGAAAAACAACAGGAATAGGTGAAATAGGTGGTAAAAAGTGGACTAGGTACCAAATGTTGAGTGGAAAATGACATAGGCTAACCAATGCTTTGGTTAGGATAAAGCGATGCCGATCCACAGTAACCATGGTGGTCATTGTGGGAAATGGACAGTGAGTGAAAAATAGGGTATATGGTTAAATCTGGTAGGTATGCCAAATCTGATGAGTTTTACAAGGCCAATGGGAATGATAGCGAGTGACATGGACTCGAAAAGTGAAGAAAATGAATAAAATTTCCTTTTGGGTAGGTTAACAAAAGGACTGGAATCAACGCTTGAGTTTGGTATAACCGATTATGGTGAGAGGGTAACCAAAGCGATGGTTGCTTAGACCGACACCAATCACTGTGAAATTGAAACAATGATGAAAGAAAAGTGGTTGTGAATTAAAATTTGATGAGGAATCAAACCCGAATGCGAGAATGATGATAATATGGTCAGCACACTCGAGAAAGAGTCAAAATAAACCAACTATGATGAGGAGCATGTAAGGATAAAAAGAAGAATGAAGAACGTGACCTCTCACCTCAAAACGCAAGCCAAGTAGAAACACTAAGAAAAATGTGATCCTAAGAGTGCCTTTTCTATTATGTTTGTTTAGTTTATGCTATTTAAGGACTGACTCATGAACTGTAGAATAGAATTTTTGGTGAGGATGGCTTCCTACAAAGAAGGAGATCTAAAAGGTGAGGTTTCAGGTATGTTATGGCGGGGCGAGCTTCACTCTGAAGTATGACTCGATAAAGCAGCAAGCTAGGGAGTACCTACCAATCCTCATATCAGTGCGATCATTGACAGCATTCCCAGGACATATATTGTTTAAGAATATGTATTTTTTTGAATTTGTGCAATGTGGCAAGACTCGAGAGAGAGAGAGATGTGCTTTCTACAATTCGTTTGTCAACCATCAACTGGGAATGACTTCCAGCGTATAGGTTGCCCTCAATTAATGTGAGCTAATGCGGTGAATCAGAATGAAATGCACTTATTTTAAGCCCAAATCAAAATGTGAAGTTGGATGACATAAATAGATGAAGAGGAAGAGGGATGCTCTTTCACTAAAATGTAGAAAAACATGAAGAAATGGTTCTTTTTAAGTACACCAAAAGAAAGATTTATTTTAGAGAAAATAGAAAGAAAAGGTAGGTTACCAAGGAAGAAAATTAATGTGTATGCTTTTTAGAAGGGAAACAAACACACAACTTTTCCTAGGAATGAATAAAATGCAAGGAACCCCGAATGGGTCCCACTAGGCGTGTGCAAAAATGTTTCACCTGATTCTTAGACGTTTCTTTGAAATATTGTAAAGCAGATAGGGTAACAGTGTAGAAGGAATACATGTTTAAATGTTGGTTGATTGGTTGTTGTGTGCATATGACTTCTAAATGCACTGACTGATCGTGAGAGCTTCCTTTTGGCTAAGAGGAACTACCTGTGATGAAAAACAAGACCACCAAAAAGAGTTAAACAATATGTGCAATGAACTGCCTAGTGTGTGCTAGATCTGGGAAGTGTGATACTTCCTAGACGATTGTCAGTCCACTGTTTAAAACAATTTAATGCGGGTAATGAAGTAAATCCTATTGCAATTAAAATGATTTGGGTATCTCATCCAAAATACAATAAGAAAGATCTAATCTAATAGGCTAAGTTAAAATAAGATCCGAAGGTCAAGTAACTGGTTATGGGTCTCTACAGGTCTGACAGAGGTCTCAGGCAGGTCACAGATGATTAAGGGTGATGTGGGAATAGGTGGATAGGTCACTGTTCTGGGTTGTATGGGTAAATACAGAGACCGATGCCAGGTTAAGGGTGACTAACGCCGGTTGGGGAAAACTGGTGTCAGTTACTGTGGAATACTTGGAATGCCACAGAATGAGTTTTGGGTCTCCCTTGTGATTGCACAAAGGACCTGATTGGCCGGAATGAGGTATTAGGTGGATTATATGGGATTTGATGAAGTTTTAATGGGTATGTGGAGGGGTGAATATGAATAGATGTCAATGGGTGGCTAAGGAAACAAAGGATGACAATATAATGATGAAACTAATGAACCAAAGGAGTACATCATTCTACTTACTTGGAACCTAGTTTTGGATGCCTACGAGTGAGGAATGAAGGTGTTGGTAAGAGGTTGAAGGCTGCAAAGGATCACCAATCGTAGGAAATCTTCTGCATGGGCTGTATGTGCATTCCTTTTTGCTTGGTTGGAGCAAATCCTTCTTTGGGGTGAGTATTAGATGGCTGTGTAAGAGAAAATGCTTGATCTCCTTCCTTGCATGCGTGTTCTCACTGAAATTTGTTCTCAGAAGATGTGATATCTCTCAGGAATGTGCTAATGTTTTCCAACCTCCAAAATAAGGTTGTTTTGGGGATTAAAAGGTGACCGACGATGGTTTTGGCTTAACCGGCGATGGTTAGGGGTAACCGGCGTCGGTCAAGGCAGGATTTCCTAGGTTTACTAAACTAGGGAGATCCTCTTGATTTTCTAGGATCTCGTGTCATTAACCCATGGATTAGACTGGAAGCTTCTTGTAAGCATGTGAGAATGTGGTTAGAGGGAATGTAGGCATTGATTTTTAGGGTTTGGGTAAGTCTTAGTTAGTTATGGCAACTTACTAAGAATAGGTCTTAGGGTGAGTTGGCTTGAATGAGGTGTCTAGGTGAGATGTATGTGGACATTATCCCTAATTAAGATATTTAAATAATAAATATGGTGAGGATAATGAATTAATTTAATTAAATTAATATTAGTGGAGTGAAGGGGGCCATGGCTAGGTTAATGTGATGAAGGGTGTTTATTTGTCGAGGGACCAAAGGGGAGTGTGACCTAATTTTAGTGTCTACGCTTATTACCCACAAGCCAATGGTCAAGTTGAACCTTCCAACAAAACCATCAACAAAATTCTCATAAAATTTATCGATGATACTGAGCAAGCATTAGCATACACACATTCCTTTCGCCTTATGGACTTACCTAACTAGTATTTGCACATCTATTTCAGCCACACTTTTCTTTAGTATATGGTACTGAATTCATTTTACCTATCAAAGTTAAAATTCCCTCTCTTTGCATATCACTCAAATACATGCTCAATGAAAACGAATTTCTCCAAGATCATTTTCACAACTCAAGCTTTTAGATGAACTTCATTTAACTGCTCTCAACCACCTTCAAATCTATCAAAAACATATCAAACGTGCCTATGACAAATGTGTTCATGAGCGAACTTTCAAGGTCGGTGATCTTGTCCTAAAGGAAACTAAACATGTAACCAAACCGAGAGAAAAGAAAATGGGGAAAAATTGCTCCTAATTGGCTTGAACCCTATATTGTCACCCATTCCTATGGATTAGGTGCTTATCGTTTAGCTTCACTTGAAGGTAAACCTAAACCTCAGCCCCTTAATGCCTTACATCTTCGACCATTCTATTGTTGAATAAATTACTACATTGTTGATCGGAGAATACATGTTACAAATCACACAAGAAGTGCACTTGCGGAGAGAAGACCGGGATCAAGGGCACGGAGGGACAAGAAGAACCCGCACGCGAAGGGAAAGTTCAGCTTTTGGGACTTAGCTGATTTTGAGCATAAAGACCTATTTTTAGTAGATGGCATGCAGAGCACATAAACGAGGCGAGACATGCACGCCACGCATTTTCTATCTTTAGAGGACATATCGAAGTGTTTTTACATGGAGATGAGATAAGAGTAGGATTGTGACTTCATTTAACTATAAGAGGTCTATAGATAGCACACTTGCATGTGTGTCTATGCCTGTAAATGGCATGTGGCTATTATTAGCATGTGGCCTATTTTTGAAATAGATAAGTGGTGAAGGGCGATTGAACCCTATATATATAATATATATATATATATATATATATATATATATATATATATATATATATAGGGTTTGGAATCACATAGTAGTGGATATCTAAGTATATGTAGAGTGTAAGAGGCAAGCATAAGGTGATATGTGCATATGATTGGATTCTTGTATTAGATCCATGCATGCATCAGTATAGAATGCCATTATAGTAAGGAGATTTTGTGTTTATTAATAGATGGAAGATATTGGTTGAATCTAAGTGTCATTCATGTGTGTAATTGAGTAGTGCATGTTCTTGATTCAATCATGATTATTGTTTAAGCTTTTTCTTTCCTAGATCTAAATATGGTATGTATTATAAAATGATGGATTAGTTATGGATCTATATGTTTCTTCCTTCATCACGCTAGCATCCTGCTACAGCAACCCTAAAGAGGGACTTGGTACCTTTACGTGCTTTAGTTGAGTGCTAAGTCTAGACTGAGTGATGTGTCAGCATGTCTAGGGTGTTATCTGGTAAATTCTAGGCTACATCAATGTCACTTACATGCTCATCCCTTGAGAGTACTTCTCCCTCCAGCTACCTGTTTTAAGGACCTATGACTAAACTAGAATTGTGTGACCATTTGTCACAATTTAGCCTTGTCTTCAATATGAGTACCACAGCTCTACTCATGGCATGATTCTCATGGATACTTTTTGTCCCCTTCAGGATGGAATTCCATGGCCGTTTGTCACTTAAAATCCCTTATTTCATAGCTAGAATTGTTTGTGTTATGGTCTTTCCTTCATAAAAGAGGCCTATATTCCTTTATAGTCTTGTTCATGACTTTAAGTCCAAAAAAATAAAATAAAAATAAAAATAATTGGGGATACCAAAAACTCTACCCCTTGAGTCAAACTTCTTGCAAATAGATGAATCCCTCAAAAGAACATCTACATCTCTCTAGCTACTATAAATAGATTGCTCCCTCAAAGGATAACTATAAAAAGTTAGCCATTTAAATGTATTTAGTTTATCCAAAAAGAAGACTAGCTTGTACTTCTCAAAATAATTTTTCTAAAGCTTCCCACATCGATCAGATTCAAGAAGGCCTCAAGGAGAACCTATTTATCCCATTATAGACTTCCCGCATTGATCAGTCTATACAAACATAGAAAAGAAAAAAATCAAAAAGAAAAAATTATAAACTTTTAGTCATGGACTTGCCTATCTAGGTTTTGGGTATCTTGTAGAAGGGGCATATTGTCCCACAATAAGCTTACGCTAAACAAACCCTTCCACTTCACCTTTTGTTTCATTAACTTAAGGGATGTGGCATGTATTCCACACATTGTGATCATGCAACTTCTTTCACCTTTAGACCTATCGATTGTGCAATGTATCTATGGAATTATGTTCAAATAAGTTTTAGGGTCCAACACTTAGGGTCTTTTCCAACTTGGGGCATTTTGCTTCCTTTTTCACCTCCACCTACATGGTTATTTGATTCACTAAGACAACATCATCCAAGTCTATCACCTATACACCTACACCTAATCTACCCTACCTATTACCAATTTCACATTTCACCTTGCCTATCTTCATCAATTTTCCTTACCCAATCATGTTACCTAAACCACCTACCTATTCAACCTACCCAACCCACCTTTCTTCTTCCCTAGTTTAAGGGAGAACTACATTGGCATGAGGCCCCTTTCACAAGGGATATGTAGGAAGCACTCTTAGGGCATGGGGCCCTTTGAGGTTAGCTTGTCCACCCTTTACCCCATTCTTATTTTCCACATCAAACAAAACACTTAGTTAGATTCCATAACAACAATAATTTGGAAGTTAACTTTAAATCAAACCATACATCATATATACCTCATCATTTATTTTCCATCATGTCAATAACTTGGAAATTAAATTGACTCAACACAAAGTAGACTCAACCATGCCTAAACAACCTAGTTTCCATAATATCAATACGTTGGAAATTTAAACCATTTTACCTTAACATCATTTAATTTTCATATTCAACAATAAAAAAATCAACCAAAACATGTACAACCACATCATAGTCACCATGACTTAACCATGCCTAACTCATCTAATTTCCATAAAAACAATAACTTGGAAATTTTCAAATTCAAACCATGCCTATACCTGACTCCACCATACCTAAAACCCGACTCAACCATGCCTATACCTGACTCCATCATACCTAAAACCTGACTCCATCATGCCTAAACCTTCTAAATTCATATTGACTCCACCATGCCTACATCTAACTCAACCATGCCTAACCTTACCTAGTTTCCATAGCCTACAAACAAAACCTACAACATCCATCAAGTTAAGTTTCCATAATAACAAAACAATGGAAATGAAACCAAGTACATCATCAATCTAATATCATAATCAACTATACAAAGGAGTGTTTGTGTATCAATACATATATACACAGGTATAAACAATAACAAGTATCTCAAAAACTCTCATGTACAATCTCACATCTTCGGCATGCATACCAGAATATATATATCAAAAATCCAAATATAGTAACACCTATCATCCTGTCTCACTCCAGTATCGAGCCCTCACCTCCACTATCACCTAAACCGTCATCTGGTGTTGTCCTCTACCCACTCATCATCTCCACACCCTCTAATGGTCCCATCCTCTGTGAACTCATCACCTCCCTCTCGTCATTCCTATGAGACCGATGGCTACATATGGTACCATGTACTAGTCCTCTGACTAGCTGCCTATTGGGCCCTATGCTCGGTGTATGATATCACATCAATATTGACATCTGCTAGATTTTCGTAGTAATAGCAAACCTTGTTCAAGGCATCCCTGAACCTCTTCATGTATATTATATGAGGTGGCACCATCACCCTAGCTCTAACCTATGGACCCTACCCTAATAATAGTGGCCCATGCCTCCTACCTATAATAAGGGACCCTTTCCGTGCTCGAGCTGGTGTCTGCGCAACTAAGCTGCACTGTAATTCCGTGGACGGTATATCGGTAACATGCCCTCATGTATTGTGGTCGAGTTTCTCTTGACTTGTATTGCTTACCCTTAATCAACATTGGTTAGCCTCCTTGAACCCACTATACCACTTATCACCACATTTGATTGACCGAAACCATTTTTCATCCTACCCAAGCCTCTACCTAGCCTTATCACCCAACCTAATTGCCTAATTACCTACCACCCAACCGTCTTGTCATTTAGGGCAAGTTGTTTCCTCTACCTAGGCCTTTCCTATGGCCTTACATATTACCCACCTATCTACACTTATTTGACACTCAAATTCACCTGCTCGTTATACCTTGCAATGTTGTTACTTGTGTTGTTTTTCCTACCAACCTTACCTTTCCTTATCAAAACAAAACCTACAACATCTATCAAGTTAAGTTTCCACAATAACAAAACAATGGAAATGAAACTAAGTACATCATTGGTCTAATATCATAATCATCTATACAAACCTAGACCAAACCTATTGGTTCTTTGGAACACACCTATTTCCCATTCTAGCACCTATCCTAGTTGTGTTTCCAGGAGCATACCCTATACCTTGGATACCTGGATCACATTTTCCTTATTGTGATAAACTATCGACCTTTGGCACTATAAATTTTGTGAGCTCTTCATCATAGTACCTTGTTTTATTTTATACATGTGCATGCGTTTGAATACTGACCCATTACCTATACCCATATCACCATTACTCGTGCCCATATTTTACCTAGTTTAGTTTCACTCCACCTACCATTTTATCAAACCCATCACCGATTCAGCCTCTTCCTTCACCAGTTCCAAGTTTGAGGGGGATCACCTTCACTCATACTTGGGACAACCACTTCTATTTTTTTCCATGTCACTTATCAAAACAAGCTACGTGACAAAAAGGGGAAAATGTAGACACCAAAATTGGGTCACATCCCCTTAACCCCTTTCAATCCAACAATTTGACACATATATCTAACCATGACCCCTTTCGATACATTAATATTAATTTAATTATCCCTAATTAAATTAATTCTCATCCTCACATCATTATTTGTTTAATTAACTTAATTAAATTAATTTATCTACTTCAGCCCTCCACCTCATTTAATGTTACCTAACCTATCCAACTCACCCAAGACCCATTCCCCAACCTATTAATTAACTAGGACTAGGTCTATACTTATCCTAACTAACTAAGACTTAGTCTAGCCCTAGCAATTAACTCCCATAACTCCTCCAACAAAGACTCTACGTATCTAGGCACAGTGTATCACTTAAGACTCAAGTTTAAAATATCAATCATGCCAAAAATAACAAATATCAGGCTATGTTTGGAAACCTTGACCTTCTCACCCTAACTGACATCATTTTTTCCTTGGCTGGTGTCGGTTACCTAACCACCATCGGTCACTTTATATACACTTTCACAACTCTTCACAAGGGTTGTTCATTCAGTTATTGGATACCTCTTTCATTTAAGCTCTCTTGCATCCTGACGACGAACACATAACCACATTACAAGACAAGAAGTCAGGTCCTCCTTCCAGAGCATTGGAATATTCACAGGAGCACACACAGTTCACTACCGCAGCACCCAACCCACACATCTCCTCTACAATCAACCACCAACCATCCCCACTCACAAGATCTGCAAAATACCAAGTAAGTATTGTGATTTTATCATTTGTGTTTATTCTAGTATAGATCTCTTGTTTTCTTTCTATGTTTACATTCCTTCCACTACCCGTATATCACCTTCTTCCCTAACCTGCTATTCTACCATCCCAAGCCTTTACACCCTTTCCAACCTCCTTTTTAGCATACCTAAGTCTTCTTAACAATATCACGACCTTATCAACACCACCCTTACTCTTTGTGCAATCACAAAGAGGTTCCAAAACCTACTTTGAATAGTATCCCACCAATTGCCCCTACCAAAAACAATCACCCGGCCAAGGCGTCGGTCACCCTCCTATACTAGTGTTGGTCACCTAGCCAATGTCAGTCTCTATGTTTGTTAAATTTCCCTAAAACAACAAGCTCACCACCTCTCCAAAACAACCCAAAACCCTTCCTAAATACACCCGGACTTCACCTGATCTTTGCCTCACCTAATAACCTACCTAACCACTCATCCCTAAGCCTAGTCTTACCATTTCAGAAATATTTTATCGTTTATTGTTAGAGAAGCCCAAATTTTATAACTACAATAGGATGCACTTGTTTATTATTTCTTCTCACATTGATTTGAATTAAATAGGGGATTGATAGCCATCTAGGAAGTATCATACTTCCCAAATCTATATATCACTAGGCATTCCTCGACTCTTGTTATTGAATACTATTTTGTGGTCTTGTTGTGATTCTTATGTGGATCGTTCCTCCTAGCCAAAGGGAATCTCACACAATCATCTCAGATCAAAATTCTACGGTGCGCGTAACACCTTTTACTATCTACATAACTGCAGGTATTCTTCCTACGCTTTGTTACCTTCTTATTTGTTTCGTATCTACTATAATATTGGTGAAATGGTTGTATGTCTAGTTTAAATCTTTACACATGTAGAAACTTTACCATGTTATCACATGTCAATATTAATAACTCCCCACTTGACCTATCACACCAAGGTAGGATACCTTATTACACTCACCCAAGGTGGAATAAATTTTGGTCTCCGTCTCATTTAGCATGTTGACAATGAATATTTTAAACAAACTCAAGGAAATCATTACCATTCATACATATGGAAAGATACAAATTAGTCATGTGCATAACTTCATACAAAGGATTGTTCCATGAAAACTATTTCATATTACTTAGTCAAACACAATCCCCATATATTGAATTTTTATTCACAAAAAGATTACAGTAACTTCATCAAATTTCCTTATAATAACTTATCACTCACTCATAATTCCTAACATCTATCTATCACCCTCTCTTTATATCCCTTCACATGTCCACCCACTTTTTATAGAGTTCTCAAGGGATATTTATACTAGTGGGGACTTTCCCTTCACTAGTTCAAACAAGTCTATTATTAGCCTTGAGTCTTAAAAATATATCCTAACTATTACATTAGGTGGCATTTATGCCACTTTTCTTCATCTCCTCACTTCTTTACCTACATTAAACCTTAAAATTTTATTTATAAATTTACATGTTTGATTTTCTATCTTAAGAGTTGTTATATCAAGTCTATCCACTTTTCATATGTGCCACCTAATGTTCTATCCTTAGCTTTTCTATTTTCTATACATTGACTTTCTCACCCATGCATGCTCCTACTTTCACTCCAAATTTACATCTAAATATATATTCCATATTCAATGTGTTTCTCCATGTTTTTCCACATAGTTCCTTCCCTCAATCCTCGTGCATTATTTTCCAACTTTCCCAAATTCTTATATGCACTCCTTCCAAAATTATTGTGCACTTCCAAATCATGAAAAGAATAAAGAATAAATCCCAAATGTGGAAATTAACTAATCAAAGAATAGAATAATTTCAGGGCCCAACATCATCCCACACTAAATCTATATTACGCCCTTGGCTAATGTTTTCTAGCCTCTTTAAATGGCTTTGAGACCTATTGTTTGAGAATATCTACATGAACCTTCCATTCATCTAAGGCCTTATAAGCGGGGATCAATTGATCAATTTATAGAGTGGTATTAGTAAAATCTTTAGCACCTTTCTTACCATCAAGTGAATCAGTTTGCATTACTTGTAATTTATCACCGGCATGGGTCGTTATATTTTCAGCTCAATCTCCACCTTGGAAGTTAATTTCATTAAATCACCTATTCATTGGTTGATCTTCTCTATTTTTTGTTAGCTTCTTCTTCTAATTCTTCATATTCTTCAAAAAATTCATCACTAGAAGCCTTGTCAACATCTTCACTCCTTATATGCATTTCTAGGGAATATTTTTCATGTGTCTTGGAGCATGCATACTTTTATTATTATTTTTGTTTGAATAATCCTTTAACAAGCTTGTCCACATATGTTGCCTTGTCTCTGATATTATTTTCCAAATCCACTCATGTTTGCAATTTCTCCACACAAATGACCTTTATGTTATCCTTTTTTCCCTTTCCCCTCTTCACCCTCCCTTGTCTACATCCATTTTATTGATTATAAGATTGATTAAATGTTTCATCTCCTTTATATTTTTCCTTGGGTTTATTGGGTTGTCTCTTATTAGTTTAGCCTCATTGTGGAGTATCATATCACCTAAATATTTCTCATTTTTATCGGTGTGTGAGTATTTATCTTGGAGGGTTCTATGCTCCCTAGATAATTCACCCAATTTCTTCGTAGTTTCTTTGAGATATTTTGTTAGATTTGACACCCTTATTATTTGAATGTGGTTATATGCACTATTATTTTTATTATACTACACTACATCTCCATCTATTTTTAAGATCTCTTCTCCTACTTGCATCTCTAACATGTGATGAGTTTTCATGAGGGCCATTTTCTCTTCCTTCTCACTTAGGTAGAAACTTTAGTTAAGTTAGTGAGTGGGAATTCAATAATGGGCTCCTTAGTGCAAGCATTTAAAATGAAGGATAAGGCCTTCTTCACCCTTATCAACCCCAATTACTCTTGTAGGAATGCCCTTCATTTTTGAACTCGAAAGTGAAGATATTTGATGGATTTATTTTCATCATAATTCATCTTGTCTTCTCCTCCATCATCCTTCTCTTTGCATTCCTCCTCTTCTTGTACATTCTTTCCCTTCATTCAATGTAATATTTCATCTTATTCATCATTATTCACCTTCTCCTCCTCATGTTCATGCTCTTATTTCTCGCACTCTCCTTCAACTTAAATATTGATGACCTTGAGGTTTTATTCATGAAGCTAGAGTGGTTCTGCATTGGAATCTATAGTATTTTCTCCCTTCTCCTTTTCACTCTTTGTGCATGAAGGAATTATTATAGGGGTGGGTAATATTAGAGGATTTTTTTGTATGGGGCACCCAATCCTATTTCTTCCACTTCCTTTAGTAAAAATTCATCTCCCCTACTAGTTTCTATATTGGTTTCAATCGGGCTCACATGATGAGTTCTTCGGCTCGTAGTAGGACCTGCACTACCATACACTCTCCTAACATCCCCTTTATTTAACTCACTTTCCCCCATTAAGTGATTCATTCTTGAGTATAGTGTATTCAATAATTAGTTAGCTACACAAGTAAAATCAAGACTAACACCTAATAGCCTCAATACAATGCTAAAATAAAATTTATGCACCATCATGCTTAGAGCTTAAACAAGAGTAATCTACCAACATATTTTCATTAGAACATGAATCAACATCAAACTAATATGCTAAGTAATTAATCTCTATCTGTATTGAATGTTAATAAATAGAATGAACCTATTTAGATCCTTAACAATCAAAAGGGTTGATTGTATGTTTGAATCCCAAGGTTTTAAGAATGGAGTCTTGTCAATCCATGGCTACAAGACCACTTGACATATCTCCATATGACTTCAAAATTGGATGGATGAATGCAAGAAATGAAGATAGCTAGCTCCTTTAATGGAAGAATGCTCTAAGATGATAAAATGGCTATAATATAGGCTCTATGCTCATTTAGGTGTAAGTAGAATGGTAAGAGGAGGGCTTCTTATATAGCCCAATGGATAAAAGAATCTCTACATCCCTTTACATGTGGGATAATAGTTAGGTTGAGTTAGTTGGGGATAACTATGGTTGAAAAGGGCGTTGAGTCAACCTTAGGGGAGTTTAATTTGTCATGTAGTGACTCATGGGGTTTGAGAGGATTTATTAATTAACCCAAGTGATTAATTAATAGGTGAGCAAGCTTTATAGAAGCTTTTTAGAAGAACAATTAGTATGATTTAGGGAATAGAAATTCTTAGGCTAAATAAATGATGGTTTATTTATCTAATAGAAGAGGAAATTTAATTAATTATGAATAATTAATTAAATTCAAGTAGAAAGGGGTTTACTTAACGGAAGGTCATTAATTGTTGTCTTTATAGATAGAAGGGTCAATTAATTAGCATAGTGTAATTAATTAACGATGATAGAAGAGAAAGTGTGCCATATTGACGATATGTCATCAATTCGCAGGAAGTAGTATAATTAGCGCAATTTAAGTATTTAAATTGTTGGAGCTAAATTATAGGTGTCTACATTTTCCCCTCTTTGGGGTGGCGTAAGTGATGCCACTTCAAATATAGTAGACAGGTAAAATTTTGAAAAGGTATAAGAAAAATTAGTAGAAGTGAGAGATGCCCCCTCGAGTGTCAATGGGGTGATAAAAGAAGGCAATCGATGATCAAAAAGATGAGAGAAATGGTTAAAAGAATGGGTAGGCGCAAGATGCCCCAAGTGAATTAGAAGAATAATATTAATAGGAGAATGATCGAGAAGAGAGGAAGAAGAGTCCAGGGAAGAACTAGTCTTGCATCTAGTGTAGAACAACATTCTTATCATCATTTTGCCAAGGATCTACGTCATCGGTCCTTATTAAAAATATAAGCATACGATAAAATTATAATGACATAAAAATCCATACTATGAACAATTACCCATTGCTGAAAACACCAACTCAATGCAACATATAAACAGTAATGCAATATGAGAAGGAAACAAGCTCATTTAATAGGGAAATGAGTACAAACACACATACTCAAACCAACAACGGTCAAGATGGTTGCACAAATGTTTTGTTATCAAGATGAAGATCCCCAAATGTTTGTGATTGATGACAAGGGTTAAAAATGATGCCTGGAAAGGATACATGCGAGGGAAAATGGTGAAGGACACAAGGTCCAAAAAAACTTTGTGCACAATGAAACAAAACCAAGCGGGATGTGCCCCAGAGTACTGACAAAGCAAATAGGCTAGCTTTGTAGATGGTTGAAAATATCATGATCCATGAGTCATTAAATTCATGAACACATGAAAACATTAGAAAAATATGGAATCAATACCATGTGCAAGATACAAGTTTCATTCGCTTTAGGCCTATCACTAATATTTGTAAAAAAAAATTTATTTATTTTTAGGATTTTTGAAAAAATGTTTAAAACTTTTACGATTTTTTCTATTTTTCTTGATTTTTTAAGAAAAAAATTATTATAATAAATAAGAACGTAGAAGATCGTCTGGAAGCAAAAAAATGCCCCAAGGAGAAGAAACGGGTGTTAAGTAATAAAAATATGCCCCAACATGGTGAAAATTAGTTTAAAAAAATGATTATTTAATTAAAAACCCAACATGGCGGATAGAAGAAGTCTTAAAAGAATCACAATAGTCAAAACATGCTCCTAGGGCATTGCGGCGAGTGTAAAATAGTGAGATATATACCCCTCACGAGGGGGTAAATCATCACGATCAGTTTTATTTGTTACCAAGCTCTCCATTGAAGTTTTATAATGAGATACCTTGAGCGATTAGCAAGATGGCTAGGGTTGAGCTGCCACAAATGAGCGAGACACCATCCTGGGAGTATTCCCTGGTATGATGGCTACTGACAATTCATAAGTTCCCTAACCTTGCTTCATAGTTTTAAGCATTTATTATTGCATTTATTGTTGTTAGTAATTAGTGTAGGATGTGTACGTGTGCCTTAGGGTGTGTATGCAGCCAAAGGGTGGTGTACATGTCCGAAACATGGATGTGTGGGTGTATATGTCGGTGACATGTATGCATGCATATATGCATCCAAAGGTTAGCGTACACAGGGTTGGGTGGAAAATGGGTACGCCTAGGCATGCATGAGTAGAAGGGTGTGTATATACGAGAAAAAGGTTCGCGTATGCACTAGGGTAGGTAGGTTGGTTAGAGCATAAGCATACACATTACTATGGGCACGTATGCATGATAGAAGGTACGTACACAAGTTAAGCACCTATACACCTAAAGAGGCACGTATATGCCCAAATGGGCATGTATATGCCAAAGAAGGGATGAATCGACTTGCCAAAGTTCCAGAAGAAGTATTAGTGAATGAAAAGAGGGAATTGAGATGAAAAATTAGTTAGATAGAAGAAAATAGACAAAATTAGATAGAAGAGAATTGTAACATGTGGATTATCTTTTACAAAGTTTTTTTACCATCACTTCAAACAAGGGAGCGACATAACCAACTAGCCACCATAGAGGTTGGATTCCATTCACATGACCGCAGATGTTGGTTATCTTGTTAAATGTGACTAGATTGTCTTATGTAGAAAATATGCCTACGATCACTTTAGACCATGGTATCCTTACAGCTTTGGCTGAGAGATGGCACTTAGAGATCTAGTGCTTCCGAATCCTCGATAGGGGAGATGACTATTACACTTGAGGATGTCTAGCATATATTCTGTGTTCCTATAGTTGGCCAGTTAGTTGAGTACACTACTGATGATGAGGATACTGGGTGTCTCATTGAGGTGTTTGGTTGCTTGGATATACCTCGCCGAGGGATGATGGTTTATCTAAACCATTGTATTACAGAGCCACGTTTTCATCACATTATTGTATATTTGATGGCGCTTATCAGTGGCATTCTTATCCCTAACAAGACAAGTGCTACCTTTCCACTTGGCCTCATTGGAGTTATAACAAGGTTATTACGAGGTGAGAGATACTATTGGGGCCAGTGCATGTTGGCACACTTGTATTGGGACCTACATCTGATTACATACCACAGTCAGAAGACCGTGGGTCCAACACTTTTGTTTTGGATCGACCTCATGAGACCATATAGCTATTTCTCCCTGTAGGTGAGTTACGAGCTTGAGATTCAGAGGAGTCATATGTTATGGGATGGGTGTTGATAGGTGGCAAAATTTGAGGACATATAGGTAGCACCTCTTTGTTATAGGTATTAGGTGGGATTTCGATGAGCTTACATAGCAAATGATAGTGTGGAGGCCCTACATGTTATTATCAGTGGGTTGAGGATGTTGATGAGCTCAAGTATAGCAATGGTAGAGAAATTTTTGATAGGCACAAGGGCTACATTATGGATTACTATCATGTGGACCAATGTGCCTAGTAGTTTGGGGTTGTTCAGGATGTTCTCGATGCAAACATGTGGTATGCCCGCAGGGCTGCCAAGAGATTTGACATGGGGCCCAGATTCAACCAGCCAAGGCCCATGCCAGTTTTGATTAGATGGTTCCGTAGCAGTGGCTTCCATTGAGGCATGTTAGAGATGTCGGGACCACTATTCAATATACTCCTTAGTATGTGACAGTGTTACCACACCGTCTTACTATTTTCCAATCGGTATGGGCCAGGATTAGGGCACTGCATAGGGTGGGGAGTAGGGTCCTCCACTTGTACAGCGAGGCATAGAGACATTGTGTTCGGGTATGGTAGATTGAGATGCCCCAAGTAGGCATGGTTGTAGGACTAGATGTCTCACTACAACAGGTACCAGTACAAAGAGCACCATAGGGTCCTCCTGTAGGAGGAGTTCCATGGCATGGACCACTTCCTAGACCACCAAGGGATGGTGGAAGGAAGATTATGGAGGATATTGGAGAGGTGGATGAAGATGGGGGAAAGATAGTTGTGCTTCACTTTAGTTTGCAGCTTCGTAAGGTCATAGCTATCTAGTTGCACGATATAGTGAAGAGGGACAAGGCCATGGTCTAGGTACATAAACTCATAGCCAAGTGAGATCAGGCTAGGGTATAGGCACAGACATTGACAAATTAGTGATATGATGGGATAGGGCACAAGCTGGCCAAGGAGGTGATGGTGCCACATGGTTTCAAAAAATATGACAGATGATAGCCTATATGTCATAGATTACGAGTACCCTATAGCATGCACAAGCTCAGGTCCTCACTATTACTATAGATAGGGATAGATAGGTTTCCTTATTGACATAGACACATGCTAATGTATGTCGGGTTATAGGAGAGCGGGATGGTGCTATAGAGGTAGCCACAATAGTTGGATCAGATAGATATGTTATCCAAGTATCATGAGAGCTAGTGGGGAAGCTACCTATTACAAGGTAGCTTACCTCAAGGTAGTTCTAGAGGGTTAGAGGATCACATCATTTGAGAAGCTTTCTATTAGCAAGTTGGGTACTAGATCCCATAAAACATCTAGATCTATTCGCTCAATACATCATCTAGTTGTGCAGTTGAGAATACATTAGGGGCCTTCTCATCAACAACAGATGCCACCTCCACTCCCCAGATTAGGCATCCCAGGCGAGGGAGAGAGTCATGGATGAATCTTCCTTGTTGATCATGTATTTTGTATGATGTATCTAATGTACGCCTCTTATGAAGGCTTATTTTTATCGATGTACATGTATTATTTTTTTCATGCCTCGTGATGAAGGCTTATTTTGATCTACGCCCATGATGGCTGGTTTTGTATCTAGATGATGTAAATTTTGAGACATACATGTATATTTGGACATTTGACATTGATATTTATGATAATGATGATGATGATTATTATTATTATTATGGACCTTGTGTTATTGATGATGTATCGCATGTTTATTGATTTCATGATATAACCGTAGATGTTATCATTTGTTATTACACATGATGTTGATTTGATTTATTACACATGATGATATGATGATACTAGTGTGGGGGGGATATATTTTGATATTTTTGATCCCTCTTGCCCCCAATTGATGATACGATATGTGATGATTAGCTTGGCATACATGTATGATGTAGACTTAGCATTTTATTTATATATGATGTATAGATGATTTTAGATGTGATGATATAGATGGATACATGATGTTTTGATAACAAAACTATGTACAAGAAAAAACAAGCACAAGAAAATGTTAACAAATCTACCAAATATAAACATTAAATAAACATAAAGAAACTATGTACCACCATGCAAGAAAAACACACTCCATAGGCACACATACAAATGAATCTATTCTAAGCAAGAAACGATTAATTTCAAGTGGTAAGTATGTTTAAAGCAAGACAATACGAATGTACAAGCAAGTAAACACTATACAAATAATGTACATGTAACCAAACAAGAAAAGTAAGAAACCAAACAAAGAAACAAAGCAAGTAAACTAAAACTATTGTTTTTGTGGTACTTTTTTTCAATGTGTTTTGCATTGTTTTGGGAAGTTTGTTAAACAATTTTCTATTGTTTTTGTATTTTCTAATTTTCTATTATTTTGGGTTTTTCAAGTATTATGTGAATTTTTGTGTTTTCAACATTTTGGAATGTTTTTGGTTCTTCCAAACATTTTTGAATGTTTATGGACCTTTGGACATATTTGAATGTTTTTGGATTTTCTGAACATTTTTAATGTTTTTGGATTTTCCAAGGTTTTCCAAAGCTATGTACAGGAAACTAAGAAATGTGGGTTCCCCACATTAGAGAGGAATATACAAGGGGTTCCATGTGATATATATAGGAAATTAAAAGTGTGAAGGCGCCCTAGCATTAGACAAGGAATATACAAAGCCAATCCTTTTCAATGACAAACAAGAGCATATTTAAATCAAGGCCTACAGGATAGGTTCACAAAAATCTCATATGTAGGTGCGGAACTAGCCCTAGGCTAACTAAAAGTACAAGGGTTAGATGTAGGATGTTTGTGAACAATGAATACTCCCAAGGTGTCAAAAACCATTTTTTCACCAAGGACCTATCAATGTGAGTTATCCTATGTGTCCTCATCACATATTGGAGGGTCATCTCACATGGGTTAGGTTTAAGGTTAGGTTTAGGGTAGGTAAAAGTGAGTCATGCACTAGGATTAATCAGCACCCTATATATACTCTCTTATTATTCATTTATGAGCATGCCAAGACACTCTGCCTTTTCCTTATGAGCAACTTTGTTTATGTTTTGTAAATCTTCCATTGTTGATCGATCCTTGCGATTACGTTGGAGCCATTCGATTCTGTTGGAGTGTAACCAATACGATTCTCGCAGTATCTTTCATGGTATCAGAGCTACATGACTTACCGTCACACCAAAATTTTGAGCTTTTGGTGTGACGGCAAGTCATGCATCTTTGATACCAGGAAGTTAAGCACGCTAGCCCCAAAGTAGTGCTAGAATGGGTGACCTCCCAAGAAATTCCTAGTGTCACTTCCTCCTAATGTTGTTGGGCCTGATTGGGTGTATACATGGCTCCATCATGCGAGAAGGGTATTGGTGTAACAACTGATTAACATGATGAGATCCCTCTCCACCATCAGTTTGAGATTTTGGTGTGACAAGTAAGTTGTGCGGCTCCGATACCATGAAAGAGACTACGAGAATCGTATCGGCAACGATGCACCATGAAGAGGTTGCACTCCAACGGAATCGAATGGCTCCAATGTAATCACAAGGATCGATCAATAATGGAAGATTTGCAAAACAAAAACAAATTTGCTCATAAGGAAAAGATAAAGCGGAGTGTCTTGGCATGCTCATAAATGAATAAGTAAGAGAGTACATGTAGGTGTTTGAGTAACCCTAGTGCATGACTCAATAGCAAACCCTAAACCTAACCCATGTGAGATGACCCTCCAATATGTGAGGAGGACACATAGGATAACTCACACCAACATCCAAAGTGCCACAATTGCATGGTTTTCACATTTGGATGACTGTTTTCTCTTTTTTTATTTTTCTCCTTTTTTGATTTTTTTGTATTTTTGAATAATTTTATTCTTTTTATGTTGTTTTCATAATTTCTACACCATGCTCAAGCATAAAACTACTTGAGGTGCATGGAATTCATGGGTTTGTGAGCTCAACTCCATTAGGATGGGCAATTTTGTATGCTCCTAACCCATATTTGGCCACAATGACATAAGGTCCTAACCAATGAGGTTTGAACTTTCCTTTCTTTTCTCTTTCTACCCTTGTGTTGAACTAATTCTCTTTCATCACCAAATCTCCAACCTCAAACTGAAAGAGGTATGATTTTTTTTGTAATTCCATGAGATTATGTTTTGATACACCTTGAGATGGTTGAGGCGTGAATGCATCTTTCATCTAGGAGATCTAATTCTACAAGTCTAGACACTCTGTAATCCTCATCCTTATCTAGGTAATCCCTAAGAGATATTCTTAGAGAAGGGAGCTCAATCTCTAATGGGATGATAGATTCAGTTCCGAATACTAGGGAGTAGGGTGTTGCACCCGTAGGAGTGTGAATGGAGGTCCTATAAGCCCAGAGGGATGGGTGGATTTGCAAATGCCAGTTGTGACCTATCTTACTCACCATCTTCTCCATAATTTGAACCATTGTTTTGTTAGTGGCTTCTAATTTCCCATTACCTTGTGGGTAATATGGCGTGGACCACTTTAATCTTATCTAAAAGCAATGACATATATCCTTAACTATCTTTTTCTTGAATGACTCGTTGTTATCAGTAACAATGGCATCCATGATTCCATACCGGAAAATAAGGTGATTCATGATGAACTTTGATATCTAAGAACCTGTAACATATGTCAATGGGATGGCCTCTACCCACTTAGTGAAGTATTATGTGGCCATGATGATGTGGGTATGACCATCAGATGATGTAGGGGTGAGCTTCCCTATTAATTCTAATCCCCATTTAGAAAATGGCCATGGTGTCATTATCGTTTGTAAAGGTTGTGACAATGCATGAATGAAATTTCCATACTTTTGACATAGAACACACTTTCTTACATGGTTGCAAGCAATTTGTCTCCATAGTAGGCTAGTAATAGCCTACCCTTAACAACTTTTTGCTAATACCATTTTGTTTGTATGAGTGCCGCATACTCCTTCATGTACCTCCTTGACCACTTGGACTAACTCTGCTACATCTAAACAATGCAACAAATTCCCATCATAGCCATGATGATAAAGTGTGCCTCTTAGGAGGGTGTAATGAGCTATTTGGTAGATAAGGATTTGTTTTTAGAATAAGTAATGTTATGAGGAAAGGTACCACTTTGGAGGTAGTTAAAAATATGGGCATACCATGAGGAGTGGGGACCAACAACTTCACATGCCAGAAATGATCCGGCATGTCATATGTAGGATGATGTAGATTTTCAACAAAAATGGCCTATCATTGGTTTCTAGTAGAATCTGGAGCATAGAACCCACTATTGTCATTGCATCTGCAGATCGGTTTTGTGCCCTTGGAATTTGTTCAAAGGTAATGTGCACAAAATATTCTTTTAGATTTTCCACCAACTTTCTATATGGGATGATTTTTTCATCCTTTACCTTGTACTCATCATTGACTTACTTGATAATTAATTGTGATTTGCCAATGACCTTAAGGCGGTGGATAATCCATTTTATAGCCGATTCATTCCTAGTGATGAGCACCTCATATTCTGTAATGTGCAAAGAAATTCAAGACAGAAATCTTACGGTATGGGGTATCCTAAAGAATGTATTAGCACTACACCTGCCCCTGAACCATGGAAAGTAAACGATCCGTAAAAATGTACTTACCACATAATGGATTCTTCAATATATATTAGAGATGTGTCAGGTAGATCCAGACTCATAGGCTCTATTCTAGGTAAAGGTGTGTCGACTATTTTTAGCAAGCACTTTTTCTTTAATGACTTATGGTGTTTGTACTCAATTTCAAATTCACTGAGCAAAATGATCTAATTATCCATTCTACCCATAAGGGTGGGTTTTGACAACAGGTACTTGAGTGGGTAAACCTTGGATATAAGCTTGGTTTTATTATTCAATAGGTAATGGCAAAGTTTTTGGAAGGTAAAAAACACTACACCAAACAATATTTTTCAATTTGGGGATAGTTGAGCTCATATGAGATTAAAGTACGATGAGATAGTACACTATTTTTTCTTTTTGGCTTAGGTCATATTGTGTGAGAAAAGCGCCAATAGAAAATTGGGTAGCAGATATGTATAGAAAAAGTGGCTCACCTGGAGTTGGAGGCATGAGGACAAGAAGATTGACCAAGTATTGTTTAAGCAAGGCGAAGCCTACTGTTATTTCTCTGGTCCCCAAATGAATTCAACATATTTCTTAAGCATATGGGTGAATGAATGACATTTGTCAGCAAGCTACAAAATGAAGTGGTGAATGGATTGTATCTTCCTTGTAGGCTGTGTAGTTGTTTGATATTCTTGGGAGGAGGCATTTAAGTAATTGCAGTGAATTTGGCTGGGTCCACCTATATCCTCTCCTTGATACAATAAATCCTAGTAGCTTCCTAATAATACTCCAAACACACACTTCTTTGGATTCAATCTGACCTTATACTCCCACAGACGTTCAAAGATACATCACAAAACTTTAGGTGGTCTTCTCTTGTCTTGGATTTTCCTAGGATATCATCTACATAGTCCTCCATGATGTCATGTAGCATATCATGGAATATTACTGTCATGGCCCGTTGATAGGTTGCTTTTTAAATTTTTGAGGTCGAAGGGAATTACCTAATAACATAATGTTCCCCAAGGGGTTGTAAAGGTCATCTTATGTTGATCTTCTTCTACTATCTTGATTTGGTTGTATCTTGAAAATCCATCCATAAGAGATAGAATTTCATATCCCGTAGTTGAATCAACAATCATGTCAATATTGGGCAAAGGAAAATCATATTTTGGACATGCCTTGTTGATGTCCCAAAAGTTTGTGCAAATTCGATTCCAACCGGTTTCTTTTGTACTGGAACTACATTTGATATCCACTCAGAGTAGTCAATGGGTCTGATGAACCCTACTACTAATAGTCTCTCTAACTCCTCTTTAACTAGAAGGGCCACTTGTGGATGCATTTTCCTTAGCTTCTATTTAATAGGCTTTGCGTCTAGATGCACTACTAAGTTGTGCACCACAAAAGTTGGATCTAATCCCAGCATATCTTTATAAGACCATGCAAATATATCCACAAATTCTCTGAGAAGCAAGGTGAATGTATTTTGTTCTTGTGTTGAAAGCGAAGCTCCTAGCTTGACTATCTTTGGGTCTTCTTTTGTTCTAATATTCACATCAATGGTTTCCTCTACGAGAATTTTTGACATATCCTCCATACATGTAGGATCGGGAGGAAGGTTGAGATCTTCTTCCAAGGGTGTCTCTACAAGATTTTCACCCTCAATGTGGTCACTTCTTTTGTCCATTGATTTTTTTACTTGTTGGTCAACCAACACCTCAAAGAGGTTTTCACTATGTGACTTGGACATACGTTTTTGCTGAGGCTTTTATTTAAAACTTTTTCCCTCGCTCATTCTTAAATGTTCCTGACCATGAAGCTCAACTTCCTCATCAAATTACATGCAAGTATCTAAGTCAATGAAAAACCTTTCTTATGATCTCCAATAGGAATGGTATCACATATGCCCATAAATTCTGCAATAGCCTCATCATTTTCAAAGAGGTCCAATGGCACATGACATTGTTGGTCCCTAATGAAAATGGTAAGGTATACAAGATCAACTTTAGGATCAGTAGGGGTTATGGTAAGGATAGTGGTATCCATGAAAATGTCCATGGAGGAAATATTCTCATATTGGCTACAGTGGGAATTAGTGTCGCTTATCCAAATAAGTATAGCTATCCTTGTGCTTAGAGAAGGTAGCATCTTGATCTATGGGATGTGACTCGATATGGTCAACTACCATTACCATAGCGTTTTGTTTTGAAATGTGGAAGTGGGACTAGTTCTCTTGCTCCTTGTTCAAATTTTCCACATCCAAGTCCTTTGTAACCCATGGAATACATCATTCTACTTGGATTTGGCATATTTTGGGGTTTTGTAGTAGGTAGGCTTAGTGTCCTCTAGGACCCAAGTTGTAGGTGGGTCTAAAAATTTCTCTTTTGCAAGCAATCTTCCATGTAAGAATGTCCCTATAGTACATTCATCTTTAGGCCATTTAAAGTGATAGTTGGGTCTACCTCTTGTTTTTGGTGATAAAGACATATATCTAAAACTAGGAGAGCTTATTACACATTGTATTCTCCACAACCATACTCAAGGATTTTCATCTCCCATGAATCAAAGGGAGAAGTGGATGTAGAAGCCTCATGAGCATAAGAACTTAGGGAGTCTAAATCTACCCATGATTCAAGAGCTTCTGATTGAAGGGGAGTAACAATATCAATGGAGGGACATGTATATGTACCCCTGCACGCATTTTGTTGAGAGCTCTATAGTGAGTGAAGGGTTCTGGATCACCTTGAATGGTAACAAGTGTGTCCCTCATGTTTCAATTTAATACACTGATGAAATTTTGATGGTATGGCCTACATGGCATGGATCCATGGGCGGCCAAGAATCATATTGTATGGAAGTTCCAAATCTAAGACATGAAACTTCATGTTGTGGCAAGTAGGCCCTACTTCCATCGGCAGTGTTATTGTTCTAGTTGACTCCCACTCTATATTTTCGTAAGCGGTTATGGTGATAATGTGGGACTCTAGATCTTCCTCTGTGTGTCCCAACTACTTGATTAGTTTCAATGTGCATATATTCAACCCTAACCGTTGTCCACAAGCACCATTTTATCTTTCGGTGGGTAACAAATACTATTATCCATATTTCACCCCCAGGCAAAATATTGGATCAGCCACGACCTAGCATAGAAAGAACCTAAGAAAACTCATTCAGATCTGTAAATGGGTCACAGAGGGACTCAACAATGGAATAGTAGGGTCAAAAAGAAGGTGCAAGAAGATAAATTGCCCCCGCAAGCCCAATTTTTTCTCTAATTTGGTACGCCTACGTGTCCCATATCAAAAGGGGACCCATTTTTCAAATTGTTTTCCCGTTCCTTTGTACGGACCCGATAAAAACTTAAAAGGGGCATATCTTTCGACTCAGGGCTTGAAATATAGCAAATCTAACACCATTGGAAGCATCTCAACGTCCTCTATGCCATGGAAAGATAAAAATCATTTTTGTAGGCCCTGGTAGGTGAAAAATAGAGAAACATCTTCGGGCCTTTAATGCAGGATCTTCTTGCCTCAACAACTAAATCAGATTCAATCTAATCTGCTTCGTTTCCTCCTTCTTCGAGGTGCCAAATAAGAAAATGATACAGTCAAGACATATATGGTGGGGGATTTGCAGAAGGCATTGATATTCAATGGTTGAACTTTCAAAGTGGGATTCGATGCGTATCTCATGGTGGTTGGATCAGATTTTTATTTTTCCCTCTTCTCTCTCTCTTATTCTTTCTATATATTATAACACTTCTCATCTTGTTCAAGAGAGACATTCTGGGCATAGAGAAACTCTGTCAAATTTGTTTCTTGATGCCATTTTTGAGTAGCGAACCTTCTCCTACGCCTAGAAAATGTATTTGTGCCTCTATTCCAGAAAATGTAATGGTCTATGCACCTTCTAGAGCAATAAAAACATGTTTTTGTGGTGTTCTTCAACCCTTTACATCATTTTTTTGTTTCTCCATGCCTTTCCCTTCCAGATTTATTTTTTTATGCATGTATTTCATGTTTGCAGTGTAGGATGTTGTGTTTCATGGATTTTAATGGCGAATTTGAAGATTTGGGTTGTGTTACTTACTTCGACCGACCCCTCATCTCCATTTTTTTGTTTATTTCTCCTCAATAGAATATCTTACTTCCTTTTCGGTGTATCATCGCTTTAGTGTAGGCTCTATTTTTTCTCGTCTTTCTCTCTCCTTAGTTCCTTGAAATGGTTAGATTAGGTTAGATTTATTTTGCCTGCATTTGGAGTAGCTCATGGCAAGTAGTTTAGGAACAAGAACCAGCTTTCTCTGGAGAGCTTTCCCACTTTTACAAGGTCCCACACCTTGGGGAAAGTTCAATGTTATGCAATCACACCAAATGAGCCTCGCCTTAGAAAAGCGGATCCATAACTCATTTGGGGTCTTTGTGATTTTGCACTAACGAATACCTCTATATATAGGGGAAGATTATGTGTGTGATCATCATTAGGGATTTCCTTGTGGTTAAATGAGATGTGTTTCAAAGTGTAATATTTTCCACCGCAGCTTATAAATGTGAAGGGTCTACTTCCATTGGCACTCCTAACCCTTAGAGAGTTTTGTATAGGATGTCCTTATGTACATTTGATATTTTAAGAAGGTCCAAGATTGAAATCTTGGCAGATGTCTTCTCAAGTTGCTCTAAGATGTTGTACTAACCATCCTGAGGGGTAGACAGAGGAGGTTATAAGATCATGAGACAAGCGCACCTTGTTACCACAGTGTAATCTTTTCCCTTGATCTTAATGGTATTCACATGCTCATCAGAAAAGAGAACACATCTAATGAGTGAGTTGTAATGATTGTTATCACTTTTGGTATATAGATAGTTCACGGATTTGTAACTTTGGGATGACTCTCCTTGATCCGGCTTCTTCCCATCTAGCTTATCATGTTTAGGGAATGGTTCTTTGAATATCCCCATCCTTTCATTTGGCGTCTAATTTCTCTCAGTGCATCAACTTCTATCTCTCCATTATCAATAAGATCTTGAATGAAGTGGTGAAGTCTTAGGAACTTATCTATCTTATGTCCCTTTACATGATGAAAATCACAATATTCATGCTCTTTATACCATGAAGGTTTAGGAGCATTTTCATCAAAGGGTTGTGTTGTAGGATAAGTCACCATGTGGGTTGTATCCAATTGTTTCAAGATTGCGGATAAAGACTCGTTAAGAGGAGTGAATGTTCTACACTTGGCTAGTGGTTGAATCAGCCCTTTGGTCAGTTTAAAAGGTTGACCAACTTAGACCACTTGTATATGTTTGGAATCCATGATTCCATCTCCTACCACATTCTTGTTTTTGTTAAAGATCTTTGGCTTATCTGTTGGTTTGGCAGATTGATTATCCTTGGAAGATGATTTGATAGTTCCTTTTGCAATGAGGGATTTTTCTATTTGTATGCCCTTCTCAATGACCTCTTCAAAGCTCCAAACACAATGCATTTGTAAATTAAAAGTGATTTCTGGATTTAAATTTGGTATAAATATGCTAAAAAAATTAGGTATTGAGCAAGGGAAGCGACTAATGAGCCTGACCATCTTTGTAGAAAACTTGTGAAGGTTTCATTTGGATGTTGTTTAGTGTTACACAATTCTTCCATGGTTATGTCACTTTCCATGTTGTATGATAAATTTCATACAAACCTCTCTACTAGTTTAGGCCATGTGAAGATAGACCCACAAGGTAAGCGAGTAAACCATTCCAAGGCTTGTCCTCCTAGACTTTTCAAAAAGATCCATATGAGGTAGTTGTCATTGTAGGACACTTCTTGGCATGCCATGTAAAATTATTTCACATGATCGTGTGGATCACCTTTCCCTCTATACTTGTCAAATTTGGGAATATCAAATTTATTAGGAAAGGGTCGAAGCAACATGGCCTTATCAAATGGATGGGGACATAACTCTTCGTATTGATATCTTTTGTTATTTCCCCCATTATTTTCTTGAAGGATTGTGAGTGTTGCTTTCATCGATTGTAGTTCTTGTGAAAGAATTTGTTCTTTAGTGGGGGAATCTAGATATACACACGACTATATTTTGACATTCCTTCCTCTTGGTTTTCTATGTGAAGTTCACTATTTTTGTCCTTAGGTTTCTCTCGATGTACATTTTTGTTTGTTTCTTTTTGTACATGAGATGTTAGTAAAGCTAATTGTCAACTAAGGTTCTGAATTTGTTGTGGTATAGTGACTTCTTCCTCATGAATTTCTTCATCATCTTCATCGCATGGGGGTTGTTCCACGTTTTCATGTTCTATTTGTACTCTACGTGGCATCTTGATGAATGGTAATTTATAACCCACCATGTTGTTGTTTTCTATGTTTGATGTGGAAGCATGTCCATGTGCTAAAATTTTGTCCATGTTAATGAGAGGTGGTTCTTCCTCATTAGCCTCATTTGTGGGTGGAATAGTTTCATGTTCTGTTGGCATTCTAGCACCTAATTCCACCACTCTCGCAAGTACCCTATCTTTGTTTATAAAAAGGAATTCATCTAATAGGGCAGGGTCAAAGTCAAACTCCATGCGTGGTGATCTTGCTTCATCACCACTATGATCTATCATCTCTTCTACTTCCTTTTTGTGGAAAATAGAGGTCCTAAATCATGACCAATAAAGGGATTTGACCCTTGTTTGTTCAATGTTTCCCATGCTTGTTTTTCAATGACTTGTCTTCTAGCTCCCAATATTGTTTTGGGGGCCATGATGTGTGAGAACTTCACCAAGGTGTTTTGAATTTGTTCAAAAGGTATTGTCTAAACCTAAGTGGAAGTTTACAAATGTCCAAGGATGTCAATGGTTCAAAGAATGATGAACATTAAAGGATCAACGTGCCAAAGTGATTGTCTTAAAATAATAATTCAAAAGTGATAAACAAGATACAATCACACAATGCTCATTTTAGACCAATCAATCAACATGTCATACTTCCTAAGTTTGTTCTCAAATGGTAGTTGGTGTTTAAGATGGTTAAAAAAATGTCACCACTTATGTCAAGTTCAAATAAATGAACAAGGTTTAAGTAATAAAAAAATTCAATATGATCCCCAAACAAAGTATACTAAAATTGATCTTGAATCCAATCACGACCTATATCTCAAAAAGTAGTAGTTGTGATTGTGAGCAACACAACAATACCATTAAGATATGTTAACCAAATTTTTCATAAAAGTAAGGTATTAATATCAAAATGATATTGATATAACGCGCACAAATGGTAATACTCAACACTTTTCAAAATTGAGGTAATGTTTGAAAACAAACTAATGCTAGAGTATACCAAGGAATTATTAGAATATACGTAACGTAACATTACAATCTAGACACTTAGGCCAAGTTTGCAAGAAACAAGATGTAAGTATCAAAATTGTTGCAATATGATACAAGAAAGATAATAGTTCAAAGGATAATCAAGATGATGAATCACGCCTAACTATTGACTGCTCGGTATCAAGATCAAAAAGGATGTCAATGATATGAAAATGTCTCACGTACTTTAGATGTTTAATAACTTATCCGCAAACATGGATGAGCGTAAATGCAGACACAAAAGTGGAAAATACAATCAATTAGCAACACAAAGGTAGTCACTCTTCTCCTAATCAACAAAGTGTCAAAATAAAGTGAAGGAAGTAGATCAATTGGTGTTGAAGAGAGTTTGGTGTCACTTCGGTAGAGTTTCACCTCACCAAACTAAACAAAAGTAATGCTTCACAATCTCCATGATGAATGACGCACCATTTGAACTTTAATGGAATCTCCTCTTGTTTAAAAAACAAGATTTTGATTCGAGAAAGTTCTCCCTTTGTGATGGCTCTCAACTCAAATTGGTTTTGATATGGTCAAAGTTGGCTCCTAGACAAGATAGCTTCCTAGGTGGTTCACTCAACTAGGTGTCACAAGTTATCTAAATGTAAGCTTAGTTTGCCAAGGTTTCCTAAGGAGTATCCCAGATTTACTTTACCCCCTTCAAGCACAAAGTGGGAAATAAATGTGTCCATCATGTACTCTCACTGGGGTCACTATACAGATAACTTTGATGCTAAATCTCACGTGTATAACTAGTCAAGTAGGTAGTGCGGATCACTTCCCATTTCATCCACAAGGTTCCCTCTTGCGTGGACTACTTTAGGGTTCCTATGACCACCCCCATTGTTGTAGCTTAAGGCTTATGAAAAATGGGTTATGTCCTAGTTGAGAAGATGGGGTGTACAATTATCCGAAATTGCAAACACAGCCTTTTGATTGTGGTGTGTTTTTTTATCTTTTATTCTTAATGTGGTTTGCTTGAACACCGTTTGGCAACCTGCATAGAAACTGTATTAGTAGTTTTGTTTTGTCTTGAGCCTTTGTTCTTCGACAAGCATTTAGGTCTTGCATGATGGATTTAGTAGTTTTCCATACACATAAAGAGGATGAATGTCGTTTCTGATTCTCAAGATTATCCTAGGACACAAGAGAAGAGCATACGCAACGTAAAATCCAACTATGAAATCAACAATGGAAAATACTTGATTCAAACGCAAAATTTGTTCATTTTAACCAAACTTGACATTATTTTCAACATTTTTCAAGGAAAAAGAGATATAGAAATCATTTCGATTCCCAAGATCACCTAGAAGGTGTGAGGGAAGAGCATACGTGACTCTAATCTCATGATTAAGCATGCAATGTTCATTTAACCCTTTAACAAATCAAATCAAGTTAGCAAAAACATGTAAATAAACCCTAAGAAAATAGAAGTTAATCTTCAATAAAAACCTACAAGGAGTCAATAAATCCGAAAACATGTTTTTGCAAATTTTAAAGTGAAACACAAATCTGAACTGTGATGTGTACGCTCAACTCTGGGTGTGTACACCTACTTCAGGATGTGTACACCCCTCTGTGGAAACTGATAGTGAGCTAATGGGTACACGGTCCAGAGAGTTGTGTACACTAGCATTTGGATGTATACGCCCACTAGATAGAAAGGTCAAAGCAACAAACACTAGCAGATAGGTATGCTCGGGTATAGGCATGTACGTTAGGGTTTAAATGCATATGCTAGCAGACAGAAAGACCAGAAAACTCAAAAGACAGAAAGTCATGTATGTTGGCAGTGAGATGTATATGTTGGACTTTGGACATGTACGCCCACAGAGTCAAAATGGGTCAAACAAAATCTCTACCAGATGGGTGCAAGAGTATGAACATGTATGCTTAGGGTCAGGTGTATGCGCCAGCAAGCAGAGAAACAGAAAAACACATAGGCAGGATATCATGTATGCTAGCAGAATGATGTATACGCTAGACTCTAGATATATACGCTAGCATTTGGATGTGTACACCCAAGTTTGGACATGTACGCACCTCTATCATTTTTGTGTATGCATGTACCTAGAAGTGATATCAAAACACGAAAATGATGTAATCGATCTCAAAAAGCTCAAATTTTTGGATAGTTAGCTCAAAATTGACAAGAACCCATCTAAATTAGACCTATAAGCAAGACTCAACACATGTAAAGTTAGCAAAAATCATAATAAATTCAACATTAATTCACACATGTGCATATCAAGGGTTAGTTAAAAATTGAAATAACAAAAATTTAAACTACCGTGTTAAGGGACTAAGGATCCCTCCCACTGGGTGTGCCAAATGTGTGTAAGAATTAGTTAGCTATGCAAGTGAAATCAGGACTAGCACTTAATAGCCTCAAAACAATGTTAAACTAAAATATATGCACCATCATGCTTAGATCTTAAACAAGACTAATCTACCAACATATTTGCATTAGAACATGAATAAACATCAAACTAATATGCTAAGAAATTAATCTCTATCTCTATTGAATGTTAATCAATGGAATGAACCTATTTAGATCCTTAGCAATCAAAAGGGTTGATTGTATGTTTGAATCCAAAGTTTTAAGAATGAAGTATTTTCAATCCATGGCTACAAGACCACTTGACATATCTCCATATGACTTCAAAATTGGATGGATGAATGCAAGAAATGAAGATAGCTAGCTCCTCTAATGGAAGAATGCTCTAAGATGATAAAATGGCTATAGTATAGGCTTTATGCTCATTTAGGTGTAAGTAGAATGGTAAGAGGAGGGCTCCTTATATAGCCCAATGGATAAAAGAATCTCTACATCCCTTTACATGTGGGATAATAGCTAGGTTAAGTTAGTTAGGGGTGACTATGGTTGAAAAGGGGTTAAGTCAACCTTAGGGGAGTTTAATTTATCTTGTAGTGACTCATGGGGTTTGAGAGGATTTATTAATTAACCCAAGTGATTAATTAATAGGTGAGAAAGATTTATAGAAGCTTTTTAGAAGAACAACTAGTATGATTTAGGGAATAGAAAATGTTTAGGCTAAATAAATGATGATTTATTTATCTAATAGAAGAGGAAACTTAATTAATTACCAATAATTAACTAAATTCAAGTAGAAATGGGTTTAATTAACGAAAGGTCGTTATTTTTCGTCTTTGTTGGATAGAAGGGTCAATTAATTAGCGTAATGTAATTAATTAATGACGATAGAAGAGAAAGTGCACCATATTGACAATATGTCATCAGTTATGCGGGAAGTAGTATAATTAGCGCAATTTAAGTATTTAAATTTTTGGAGCTAAATTAAAGGTGTCTACATATAGACCTAGTGCAGAAGTTCCTATTATTTCCATTCTTCTTAATCAAGGGATCATGATCTCCTTCTTCTTCTTTCTAGTGCTCCTAAATAATTAAAGGAACATTCTTGTTTTGGCCTCTTGAATCCTTTGGCCTTGGTCCTAAAAAGGTTGGATCAGTTCTTCATTTGGCTCTTCCTCTTCTTGCATTCATGTGTTATTTATTTTCTTATTTGGTATTAGGAGTAGAACAAGAAAACTACTTTGTTGTCTACAACTAATGTATCGACCTAAATAAGGGTACAAATATCATACTCGTGCTTCTCCATGTATGCATCCTTTTACCCATATTTATTTTTCATGTGCGGGGTGTGGATATCTTCATTAATCCTTAAGGGTGTGGATATCTACATTGAAGACAAGGGGAGACTTGGACCAAGGAGACATATTCATATTATCCAATTTGAAACACCCTAAATAGTAGTGTTGCATAATGGAAAATTTTGATTCTCATTATAACTCCTTGGGTAACTTGCATGGGATTCTCCAATATTACTCAAAGACATATTGTAGATGCCTTAACCAATTATTGAATTTGGATTTTTTTATCACCAAATCACTGCACCCCATGAATGACCAAGTGATGAATAGGGTATTCGGCGTGATTGGGTAACATGGGACACCTCTCAATCTGTGGGACTTGCGGGCTTGAGGTGAACCTCCGAAGAAGGTTGGCTTCCTCTTCCTAAACTAAACACTACACTACTCCTAATGTAAGGAAAATAACTAATTAGACCTATACTAACATTTCCAGGAATTAGTGAGAGAGAATTGCAAGAAATAAAACCTAAATTAGAAATGGTGATGCACCAAGAAAGAGGTTTCCTAGACAAAATCTCGGTGCCAATGAAGATATATGATCATGAGGAGGACGAAGATACATCACATACTCAATTTACATACAGTACTTCACTCTTTGATAAGCACAATGACCTCCAAAACCTACAAAAGAAACCAAGGTTGCAAGACACCTACATGACACAAAGAGAGGAAAATGGAAGTAGCAAAAACAATGTGAGGACATATAATTGATCACAAAACATAATTTCCATTACTCCAAGCACATGCAAAGTGCATCATTACAATAAGAAGAGGCGTGAAGTTACCATTACAATTTTTGGAAGAAAGGCTTGAGAGCCAAATTCACAACAAATCAACTTGTGAAGAGAGGGGAAGCTTGGAAAAATGTCTAACCCCCTTTTGGAATAAGCACCCCTTTACATTTTATAACATTGCTTGAGCTGGTGAGAGAAAGAAGGAGGGAATCCTAAAAACTAGGCCGAATAGCAGATAATGAAGACCATGCTTGACCCGGTGCACCCCATCCTGATTACATCATTAATGTACCCGAGAGAAACTCCACCATCATACTTCATAAATTTAAAAATTTAATTTCCCTCCATTAATTAAAATAATATTTAAGGTCACCTTGATTTGCATGGTGGGGCTCACAAGTTTTTTTATTTTTATATTTGGATGGGTTCTAGTTTTAGTTCTCTTCATGGCTCACCAACCACGACACTTTCGAGTCAAGTTGGTTAATGAGTTACCTTTATGCATTGTATGGTGGGTTATACTTTCCACTACCATCGATATCTTATCCTACATGTTGACATCTAGGCCTTTTGCATTTGCATTACCACGTTCACCACTTTGTATTTATTGCATTGGTTTCCTTGAATATACTTCGGTGAGCCACCTGACACGTTACCCTACTTTATATTCATTAGTTGATATCATTTTCAACTCATCAGGCTCTTCGTTGTTGACCGAGCTATGTGGCACGCTTTGCATGGCCACTCCACCAAATTATTCAGAAGCTCTATGTTTTCATTGGTGTGACACGGTAAACACGTCAAGAACCCCACATTTGACCCGGTCATTCAAATGACATTGACTCACCTTCGAGACCCGACCAGCTTACCCTTTCGGGCTTCGGAAGGCAAACCTCCTTGCATACACCGAGCTTAAATTGCCTCAACACTTCCGAATCCAAAATACACACACTCTTGAACTCTAAATTTCAAAGTTCAAGATTCAAGATTCCCTCTCCTATTTTCACTAACTCATCCAGGAAACTCTGAACTCAGCATCTCCGAAAACCCGAATTCAGAATCCCTAAAAATTATGTTGACTTGGCTCAAGCTTGCATCACCTTCACCATCAAACTATTGCATCTAAGTTCTATTTCAAATTGGCATCCATCTCTTGGCCCATGATGGGCTC
The DNA here is from genome assembly GCA_018340775.1 of Taxus wallichiana var. yunnanensis. NCBI lineage: Eukaryota > Viridiplantae > Streptophyta > Pinopsida > Cupressales > Taxaceae > Taxus > Taxus wallichiana. The sequence continues at coordinate 345,387,528 of CM031235.1, read as the reverse complement.
GCCACTTCTGAGTTTCATTCCCACCCAAGTCGAGCCACACGAGCTTGCACTTAACTTAGTTACCCATGCTCCGAGTTTCTTTGACAATTCATCTTTAGATCAGCCTCTACGTTACGATCACCGCCTAAGATCCTATATACGAGCTCAATCTTACTTACCATGGAGAACTATTCTTTGGAATTTCTGTGATGGGTTAATCCTTCAACCCCTATCACTTATTCCTTGCATTGAACCGACCACTTGTCGATGAATTGATTTCATTCGAGCTCCTCACAACGATTCACCCACCATTTCTCTGTCATGTAGGCTCAAAGCACTATGATCACCATGTTTCTTTAGTGTCGATCTTGATCACGAGCTCCTTCCCATGATTGTATCTTCATGTTAATCCATTTGCACTAAGTCACCACTGCAAACCGATCCTAGCTCCCAAGATCTCCCTTTCAATACATGCTCACTCAATCATGGCTCAATCCACACCGATTTCACATAATCTCCTCGTGAACACCTTTTAAAATCTAGACTTACATTGACCATCCCAATATTGGGTCCTTCATGTTAACTCGGCTTTAATGTTCAAGAAATTCACCCACATAGTTCCACCAAGCTCTTTAGATCTCGAGCCAACTTCTACACCCGTCGATTCAAGTTAGCTATTGGGCTTGACTTGGATCCTACGTTTTGATCCCTGGGTGAGATTGCATCATTCATTGCAAGACTACAATTTAGTCCAATCTATTACCAAGCTCGATCGAGGTTTCTCCTACATGCTAGTGTGCCTCCCCATGCTCATGACTTGGGTAACTTTTCATGACTCGCCACTTCCATGGCTCAAAGATTTATGTCTAGCTCACCCCTAATTCTATCTTAGCCCAATCAAGCTATTTTGGTGATCCACCAAGTTATCAATCTATCGCCATCTCGTCAAGCTGACTTGCCGAGATTCCTAGTGAGATGTCTTAGAGCTCAATGCCATTTAGGCCCTTCAAAGCGGATTTTTCCTAAATTTGAATTTATTGGGTGTTTTATTGAAACAGAAGATCATGGAAGTACAATAAGCCCTCTTAACATGATTTATCAAATTTTAATCACTTTTTACCCGTATTGACGAGAAGTGGGCCGTCTCGAGGCCAATTTTTCTCGTTATGCACAACCCATGAACCTCCAAGACCAAAAGAAGGAAGAATAGCCCAAAATGACCTCGAAAACTCCCGAAACACCGTAAATGTCCCCAAAGCACAAAATTTTTCGTAGGCCTAAAATTCTCTTGTGAAGGATTTTTTAGGTCCTAGAGTATGGTGGACTCCGATTGTCCATTTTTGCCCAAGTGGGAAAAAAAAGGATAACAAATTTATAGGAATTATTAAGGGTGGAGGGCATAAAAAATTCTTTGTAATGATCCATGGTAAACTTTTTATCCATGGGATATATCTATTTAGGTTTTCCACTACCTTCTAGAACACCTATTTCATTGAAGACCAAGAGTAGGAGGATGGTGCCCCATATAAACATAAATATTGCCTTTTGATTTGTAAGTTCCATAGCCTATATAATTCCCTCAATGATGTATTTGGATAGGTTATATCACATCCCATACACCATCTTTTGCACTATGTACAAGAACTTCTTGTTAAAATTCATCCATCACTCTACGCCAACTAACTTGGAAGTGAGAAGGTGTGCCACAACTCTTATTGTCATATCTACAATCTACTCAATCGGAAATGTGTACCCATCCTTCTTATAATTCAAGATATATCTAACCTCATCAATCTCATTTTCATTATTTAGATCATTCTCCAAGTCATCTTCAATGTTTATCAACCTACAATGATTGTTTTGATCAACGATTAGGTAATCCTTGTGTGTCAACATGAAAAATAGAAATAGCCCTCATGGATGCATGAAATCAAATATTATAAGATATTTGTTTCGTTATTAAAGTAAGGCAGCTCATAAAGTTGAAGGAACCCAACTTATTCAAGTGATTTCTTAATGTTTTCATCATTGATGATGTTTTCTTCGTCATTCTTTTTATTTGTGGCATGCACTAAATCTCCATTAATTAAGCCTACCAACACAAGCATGTGATGATTGAATTCATAAATATTGTATGTGCAAAATTTTGTTTGTCATTTTTCTACCTCTAGAACATCTTCTACGGATATTACATTTCCAATTTAATGGATTGTGTTGATGGTGGGTGTTATTACTTCTTAACCTTTTAGTTGAATGTCATTATTTTACTACTCTCTTTCTTCTTTTGTATAAAATAAATAGTTATTTCCTCTTCTTTGGTCTCTTTTATCTCCAAATATTCTTCGATTATCTTCTCAAAATCTTCCTTTAAAGCTTCTTAAATAAAAATACTAAATGAATCTTCTCTTGACATTGACTCTGTGGAATTACTCGAACTAGGATCACTTAAAGAACTTATTTTCATGCAAACCCTTCTTGGTGCACCTCCACAAGTCTAGCTTTCTTACTCCACTTTGTCTAAAATCCACTCTTATTTACTTTGGGAAATCCATTTCCCCAAAGTTACTCATTTTATCAAGGAATTTTGGCCTTCGGGTTAATGGTGACTCGAGAGATATTTACAAGTCCTGGATAACCATCTTCCTCCACTAAACATACCAAATTATCTCTTTGTTAAATATTTCCACTACTTCTCCAACACTATCCTCAAATCTAGTACCTGTAAAAATATTTCTCTACTCTTTGATGGTGGAAAAGGTTTCATATTTTACGTGCTCTTATCAATTTTTCACTCATTTTTATATTTTTCACTCTCGGATCTCGATCTATTGAATTTTGGTAACTTAATAATGACTTTTTACCTCCTTTTACACCACTCCAACATGGTAATAAATCCATATTTATTGTACTCACATGCATAAGCTTACCAACCACATTCAATACCAACTTGCTAACAATTTTTCCCATTTTTTACTTCTTCTTTTTCTTTATTTCACACTTGTTATTAATGAATTCTTCCACTTGCATATCTTTGACACAATTCTTGTAAATTTGTGTTTCTTTTATTCCCGTACTCTAGCTACAATATGTATCTTATGTTGATAGGGAATTTTGCATTTCCTTGTGTACTCTTTCCTTACATACTTCCTTCCCTATATCTTTCCTACAAACACCTTCCCTTATCCACTTCCATCTTCTCATACAATTCCTTTCTAGTTCCTTTGGTCAAGTTTTTTGTAACCAATATTTCTTTCCACCTCATTCAACCATCATAACTTTTTTACTAAAATATTTTGAAATCCCCTCTAGGTACCTTTTTGCTCATTATTTGTGAAATCTTCTTACGCACTCCACTCTAATTTGATGTTGTCATTTTTGATGTGTGATTATATGAAAAATCCTTATTATTTGATTTCTTGATACATGCAACATTTTGAATTCTAGTCCATTGCTACCTTTCTTTTTACCTTCCTCCCCCATATAAATTTTACACAATCCTCCACACGTGATTATACTAGTGACTCAAGGAATTAATAGATGAGTGGAATAAATCATACCTTATTTTTATAATTTGCAATTGAACATAGAATATGAAGATTAGTCTTACATGAAAAAAACTTCTTACAATAGAAAGAAGTACATGAAATTACACTAGCTTAAGTGCATGAAAGGAACTAGCCTAAAACATGAACTAAAATATATCCTAATGGCATACATCTTATTCAATTACAAAATATTCTTCACTAGAAATAGGGTTTTAGCCTACTCCCATTGAAGTGACTTGGTGGAATCTCTCTATTCAGATCCTTCAATTTACATGCCCCATTTGGAAAAATGGCATGTATTTCATATGGTCCCAACCAATGTGTTTTCAACTTGCCCAAGTGTCACACAAATTTTGAGTCAAAAAGTAGTACTCTAGACTTTGAGAGTTACGGTTTTTTTCTTTATATGTCTATCTTATCATGTTTTTTTGTGCCTTCTCCACTCCTTAGCTCTATCGTGCATGTATCCTTCATTCATCCAAATGCATAAGTTTAGTTAGGTGTTTCGTTATGGATTCTTCATCATCCAAGTTTCCCATACACGTTATCCTCGGTGATGGAACCATAAATTCTATGGGTAGCACTTCTTCTTGTTCAAACACTAGTTAGAAAGGTTTTTCTTTATTCAACTTCTTATATGTTATCATGTATTCCATTTTTATCCCAATCTTTGTGCCCGATATTGTATATATTTGTCAAATTTTTGCTTAAGATTTTGTTAAAATCCTTAAATTTTCCATTCACTTGTGGATGATATGGTGTGTGACCATGAATTATAATATAATTATGTGTACTATCTCATTGACAAAAATGGGTTCCTTTATCACTTGTTAGGATCAAAGGGTATCCATATCTATTGATAATATTTTTCCATATAAACCTAGTTTATGTTGTCATTGTACAATCTTTTATTAGTGCAAATTGAACCTATCTTGTTCAATAGTCTATGGTTGTGATGATAAACCATACTCCAATTTTTAGCATTACCAATCTTATTAGTCCCATGAATTATACTTCCCATCGTTCAAATGGTTCTTAAGAAAGGATTAGATGCAAAAGGAACCGCATCCCTCTTGTTTGGATTTCTAACATGTTGGAAAATATCACGGTTGTACATGCATTCTTTCATGTTATGAAACAAGTTCTACCACCATAATCCTAATGCGAAATAATTTCATGGAGTAACATCTCTAGCATAATTTCCTCCTTTTATTCCCTTATGTGACTCACACAAGATTTATTTTTGTTCATGCTCCATCACACAACACTTTAATACTTCATATACTCCAATCTTGTATAATGTGTCACTTATTATTTGATAGAGGGTATATTTGACAACAAGTTACTTTTTTTGGGTACTCTAGTTGTCTAATGTGATTCTTGTCTCAAGGAATAGTATGATATCATTAAGTTCATCCGGTGCACTTATAACTTATAGTAGTTGAGCTTCATGTATCCCATCCTCTACTATTTTTGATGTGTGAGAGATGATCAGGTCTCGCATTATTTTTCCCATCTTGAAAACTACTAAAAACTAAAATTATTGAAAAAAATCATCCATTTGCATATGCGCCCATGAAAAACTTCTTTGTTAACCAAATGTCTAAGTTTCACATGATTAGTATAGAAGATGAAGGGAATTGCTAGAGGGTATTGGTTGAATTTTTGCAACGCATAAACCATAGAAATCCCTTCTCTCTCTATTATAGTAAAAAAATATGTGGATGTCAACTTTCTACTTGTAAAGAAGATCAAATGATCTGCATTTTCTTGTCCTAGTTATGTGAATATTACCCGAACTATTGTTCCTAGCACATCTACATGTACATGGAATTGTTTACCACAATCAATAAATCTTAAAATTAGCACACTTTATAGTCATTCTAACTCTTTAGATGTTCTTTTCATTCTTCATCCCATTCAAACATTCCTTATTTCTTTAATAAATTTTATAAAGATGTAGAAATCTTGGCATATCCTCATATAAATTTTTATAGTAGTCATAGTGTGTGAAACATATGGACATCTATTTGAGTTTGAGGGATTTCCAACTATATAATGACTACAATTTTGGTTGGGTCAACAAGTAAGCCATTGTTGTAAACTAAGTGTCCCAAAAGGAGTTGAAAATACATACTTCTTTAAGTTCAACGATATTTGCAATTGTCTACCGCAATCAAACATTAACTATAAACATTCAAACTAGTATTTCACCGGCCCATATACAATCCAATCATCCAAATATAATTGCAATAGTTTAAGTATGAATTATTCAAGAATAGCTACAACTGATGAAGTCCTGAGAAGACAAAGAAGCATATTCTTTAGCCTAAATAGAATCATAGTGTAAGAAAATGATCCCCACTGTGGAGAAATTTTTTTGTGTTATCTTATTCAACTTTTATCCTTGATGATATCTAAAAAAATATATATGAAATTGTATATTTCTCTTCCAATTAATCCTTCAAAAATTTCTTCAATAAATGAAGTAGGAAAGGGTATATGACACATAAGTGCATTTAGCACATGATGTCAATTCTAATGATCCCATATTTCTTAATAATTATCACTATTGGAATTTCCCATTCAAATTATTCAATTGGCATAATTACTCTCGGAATCCAACATTTTGTCAATCTCATCCTTAACCTTGGTGTGTAAATGTAGATTCATCTTGCATGGCCATTTGTAAAAAGGTTTAGCACCCTCAACTAAATTGATATGTATTTTTTCCAATTATTGGTGCAAGCCTTTCATTTCTTGATAACTTATTGGAAAGAGGTATTCATAGTAATGCAATATTTCTACTATTTTTACAACCTCAACTTCATACCAATAATCACCAATTATTGTGAACTTCTAACGTTTCTTTTTGCCGATATTGACCTTCCCATATTTGAGTAGCTCATTATATAGTATGATATCTTTATCCTTCTTATTTATGACATATTTGGTGTCATAAGTAGTTTCAAAATCCAAATATCTTTTGTTTATCTCTTCATATATTTGACAAACCATCTTTTACTTTCATTTGTGCTTTCAATTTCACTCTATCCAAACAGCCTCGTCTTTCTCACTAGAATCATCAATTGTTTCTTGTCCTTCAAACATATTTTTAGTGCCACATATTTTTTTCTTATGAAGTCTTAGCATATTTTCTTCCATTATGGCCTCATTGCCAAATATTGCATTCTTAATGCTTTGCAGGTGATGGATTCATTCTAAGTACCTTAAATGTAAAGGATAAGGGTTGCACAAAATTGTCCCTCAATCTTGCCATTTAGATGTTCATTGATGTGTTTCATAATCTAAATACCATGAACACACCCAAATTTGTAGTGTATGGTAAAATATATACACCCATAGTTCTATTTTGAGATTTCTAATACTTATACTCTAAGTCTCTTCACATTGTTTTATATTCTTCTTTGGTTTTGTTACCCCACTATACCGATAAGTATTCACATATAATTTCCATTCTCAAATCTTGCATGCATAGCTTAACATATCAGGTTCCAAGTTCATAAGTACGGTTTGTTGGTTTCTCACCATCTAGTTGTTATACTTTAATGTATACATTATGCAATTTATTTACACTTATTATGGGGGCATATATGCTTCCATTTGTCTCATAAATTTTTGGATGCTTCCACCACCTTGATAGTTTTTTTTTAGAACCTTATTATCTTTTCTAAATCTTATGACATACCTTCTTGTAGAAATTGGTATTACTTTACCCTGCAATGTCCTCGATTCTAAGATTCCACAATCATATCCAATTAACTCATAAGACCCATGCACCCAATTTTCACATGCCACACTACTAGTATATGAAACTCATTATGTATCATTCCACTATAAGATACCTTCTTGACTTGGTTCAAGGTTTTCTAACCCTTATGTTTTAAATGTGTTCCATATATTCATTCTCTTGAACATATTTTACATACAGAATTCCTTGCTTAGGATCCACTACAAGAATCAAAACTATGTGTCGTTATCAAAATTTATATAACACTTCTTAAAGCACAAATCTGCATTATTTTCATAACACCGGATCTTCCAATAAACACTAGAAAGTTGTCTACTTCAATTGAATTTATTACTTTAAAGTCACCAAAAATATGACTCGTGTATGCTAATTATAATATGTTTAAATAATTTTATAAGTACCATGCGTGTTTTATTTACAATGAAGAGGACGTGGTGAAAGATGGAGCGTTGGGTACCCCATCTTGTTCCAAGAATATTTGTTAATATTTTTATTTTGGTGCCTGTGTCTACCAATATGTCATTGATATTCCATCCATCTATACAATTTTCAACTAATATTTCTCTATCATAATCCTCCTTTATAGACACCTTGATTGCTTTCTTCTGCACCTTCCCTAATTGCTTTTCAAGCACCATGTTTCAAATTTTATAATATAACCATTTACTAAGCAAAGGGGTGACCCTTTTGGTGTGTAACATCCTAAAAATTTCATGAAATTCATTCCTCTTCACATTGCCAAAGTCAAACATCCTTTGTGCTTTGGTCATGACACACACTTCTTCCCTTAATAACTCAATTTTAAATTATATTTTGTGCACCAATTATTTGTTTTCTTGTAGGATCTCCTTTTTTTTCTTCACGTCTAAGTAGGCATTTTCAATCTCAGGACTTTCATGTTGAATATTATCTATTGGTGGTTCCAATGCACACATGTAGCTCCTCTAGCTATTATTTAGATCCTTGGGCCCTAATTTACCTTTGGATTATATACTTTATATGAGATCTTTGTCATATTGCACATAATCTTTATCATCCCTACTCCTTTTCATTTCTTTCCTTTGAAGAGACATAGAGCTTAGGATAATCCTCCACCTTATGTTACTTTCCACAATACTCACATATTGGAAACATAGGATAATCACGATTATAATGATCCAATGAGACATGCTTATAGAAATTCCTTAGTAGGAGCTTTCCTCTACCTCTACTACCTGGTCCATGTCATCATTCTTACATATTTTCATTGTACTCCTCATTGTTGTTGTAATTATTGTAGATATTATTACCCATAGTTGCATTTCTTAATCCCAAGGATCACGTTTTGTGAATTTAGTCAATGATATGTCAGTCCTCTATATTATGTGTATGTGTGTCACATATCTTTGAGTAGCAAGACACATTTGTTTGAATCGTGCATTATACCAATAGACATATTTTTACATCATGCTCATCACCACAGATTTTGTAAGCCATGATCATTTTTTAATGCTTTGTTGAGGGAAATTATTTTTAGTATGCCCCTCTACTTCACATTCTATGCACCATATATTGTTGTGCATCTCCCTTGTACTATTCAAAGTGTCATTTTTCTAACTAATTTTCCATTAAAGTGATTTGCACCTCCATGAACAATCATATTCCTATGTCAACTCTACCAACATCTCTTACACATAATGTTTCTTACAAAGCTTTGTGCAGGTTCGTGAATGTCTTGTGTGAAAGGGTTTGTTAAAATTGAAAGAGTAATCCTCTAAAAATTATTGAGCATCTTTGAGTTATATGGATCTCATATGAAAATTTTGAGATCAAGGTATTAAAATGTGCATTATACATGTGCACACTCTCAATTAGTTCTTATTTGATCTCCTTCAGCGTTAATATTCTATGTTGTTCAAATTCATGTATGTTGAACTCTTTTAGAAAATAATCTTTTAGTTGGTCATATTCAACCATCGCTTATTGTAAGTCATTCTTTCTATAGCAAGTATGTGTCGATCTAATAGAGGGGTAGAGAATTGGATTACCTTGTGCCCGAGGAAGTAATCCCCTTAGCGCGCCATATTAACTCACATTTGTACACGTCTATGTTTCATTTTCAACCCCATGGTATTCTAGTAAATTCAATTACATCTCATATAATATTTGGGGTGTTTGTACCTATTGTGAAGTTGTTACAACATGATATGTGGCCCAACACTAGCTTTAGGTTCCCTGAAAAACCACTTCCTCCACTGTTTTTTTTTGTGTGGTAACTATCACTACTTACTTGAAATGGGGTAGTAACCCCGGTGCAATATTTCCTGGCATAGCACTAGCTTACATTCCTATTTACATACCTCTTTGTGCTTGATTTTTCTAGGAGTTGTTCATCATCCCAAACCTTTACACTTTTGGAGTATTTAGGTTAAATTGAATCCTCTTTGGTCTTGGTGCATTTTTTTGTAATACAAAAAATAATCAATTATCATGTACCTCTTTTCCTTTTAATTCATTTACTTCCTCATCACTATCATTTTAAATGAGTACTTGATCATCTATAATCTCATATCAAGTTGCATGAGTTGGGGAGCTAGGTTGGGAAAGGATTCCCAAAATGAGAATTCCATTTGCATCATATTGTTCCTCCCCGTCCTCTTAATTTTTTGTCTTGATGCACATTCCATATTGTTCTTAGTAGCTTCATCACTCCTCCTACATGATTCAATGTCCTTGATCCTCCTCAGCGATTTCGAGGTTGAATATTTCCTTCAAATCATCGATCATTCAGTTATGGCCTTTTTCAGCATTTCATCATACCATTTCCTTCCCAATGTATGCTCATATGAGGAATATATTTGCATTCAAGTATGAACCCTCCTTTCCCTCCCTATAGGAACTTCTCATATGGGTAGAAAACTTTTTCGTATATAGGAAAATTCTCGATACCCAAATCTATTATGAGCTTTTTTGATATATAGCGTAGAAACTATCTTACGTAGTTTCCTCTTGGTTCTTGAAAGAAATGATATTGAGATTTGTCTACAACAAATTAGGCTGATACCACCTATTCAAGGATGTCACTATGAATTGTATCCTTCCACCAATATTCCACAACAAGCATCAAAATTGGGTCAGGTTTTGCAAGTCTTATTGTGCACTATGGAGTCCGAATATACTTCCTTCCCAAATTAAACTCTTTCCGAGAAACATGCCATTAACCAAGCATAGATGTTCCCGGAAGTTTTTTGAATAAATTTCATATATTTCATCATACAAGTTCTTCTCTACCCAAGTCCTTGGAGAGGGAAATTGGGGAGCAATTTATGTGACTAGGATAGATCATGCAAAATATTATTCTATCTTATCTTGACAAATATTAATCGTCTCATATGTAACACAAACCATCTTTTTCATGTCTCATTGTCATAGATTATTGGTGATGGGTCTCAAAAACATAGCCAAAATTTTGGGCATCTAGTTTAACTCATTACATATGTGGAAATTTTTCCATGTTTGAATTCACCAATATCACTATTTCCCCATGTATCCTATCACACTAAGACATGAAATACTATCACGCTCACCTAAGGTGCAAAATATTTTGATTTCCCATCTCATTTAGTATGTCAATAGTGAAGCATTTAACCAAACTCAATGTAATTGTGGCCATTTCATACATATGGAAAGAGACAAATTAGTTATGCACAAAATTTCATACAAAGTATGGTTCCATAATAACTACTTCATATTACTTAGTCAAACACAATCCCCATACATTGAATCATTCTTCACAAAAACATTATAGTATCTTTTCCATAAGTCCTTATAACAAGTTCTTTCTCGCTCACAAATCCTAACATCTATTTGATTAGCCTCTTTGTCTATCCATTCAAATATCCACCCCCTTTTATAAATTTCTCAATGGATATTTATACTAGTGGGGACTTTCCTTCACTATTTCTAACATGTCTATTATTAGCCTTGAGTCTTAAAAATAGATCTAACTATTACATTGGGTGGTGTTTGTGTCACTTGTCTTCATCTCCTTGCTTCGACCTTCATGAAACCTTACCACTTGTTTTTTTACTTTGCATGTTTTAATCTCATATCTTTATAGTTGTTGTATCTAGTCCATCCATGTTTCCCTATACACCACCCACTTTTCTATTCTTAGATTTTCTATTTCTAGTGCACTAAATTTCTCACCTTGTGCGCTCCTACTTTATATCCAAACTCGTGTCTAAATACAGTTTCATACTTTAATGTTTCTCCCTATATTTTCATGTAGTTCCTTCCCTCAATCCTCACATGTTACTTTCTAACTTCCCCAAATTATTTTCAACATCCCTTTCAAAATTATAGTGTACTTCCAAAGCAAGAAAATAATAAAGAACAAGTCCCAATATGGAACTCAATCAACTAAAGAATAAAATAATTTTGGGGCCCAACATTATGTCTAAAAATGGATAATATGAAATTTTGACATAATATTAGGTTAATTGTGGCTCTATTCTACCCTATTTATTTGCACTATATTTATCTTCTTGTTCTTAATCTCAAGGGAGAGAATATTTTTATTTGGTGCATCACCACTTTTATTTGTTTCATGCTTTCCTTCTCCTGTTTCATGTCAATTCTAGTATTTAAGTCTTATTTGGTGATAGCATTTGGTAGATATGTGAGGAAGTTTTCCTTCTCTAAAGGTTTGTCTCAAGTATCAAGGTCCCATACCTTAGATATAATCCCATGTTGTTGCTAAGATACACCAAGTCCTTCGATTTGGTGATCTTTTCAAGGCTGCACACACTTCAATGACAACAAGGTGTAGAATATACCATAATGATTGTCCCTTCTTTTGACACGTGTTTGATAAAGCAATTAATCACGCATCTCAAAAGAATAGGTATGTACCCATGTACTAGGTGTCATAAATTGAATGAAACAAATATATGTGTTTTTGAAGTTGATTATGTGGAATAAAAACTTCCAAACGAATTTTTTAAAAGTGTATATTTTGTCGATTATTCCTACTTACTAAATATAGTAAAATTGAATTTCTGAAAATGTTGGTAAGAATTAAGGCAAATAAAAAGAGGTTTTTGTTAAAGATACAAAAATAAAGAAAAATATCAAAGAAATTTGAAAATAGAGCCATTACAATTAAGATATGTGATGAAAGGTGATTCGGCAATTATGAAGCCCCCTGCAAAGAGACCCAAAAGGTAGGGCCAACCATAAGACCCTAGAGAAAATTTTGCAAACCAAATATAGGGCCGGTGATAGATGAAACTTAGGTTTAGATCATAATATATAATGTAAAACATGAAACCCTAGGGAAACTAGGGTGTGAAATAACGTGAAGGTGAAGGTGAAGGTGAAATGTTTGCAGACCCTTTATAGCTTTTTTATGTTACAGAATGAACAATAAAAATAAATTCAAGGTTTATTACAGGGATTATTTTGATTAATTAACTTCCATCCTTAATCATGAAATATCATAATAATGCATTATTGCTTACAACTAGTGATTACATGTAATGAAATTACTTAGATAGATCTAAATATCAACAACAATATAACACCAAAATATAAAGAGATGATCACAACATTAAAGTATAATTACTTATCCACTTCAAGGGGAAACCTCCAAACCATAAAATAAGACTCAAGTTCTCAATATGATGATAATATCCTACTCTCTAACTCCTATATATACCCTACTATACTATGTAAATCCCTAAAGCAAACCCACTAAGCATATGATATAAATAAATATGATATGACATGATAAGAGATTATGTTAGTCATAGTTTGGCTATCCGTATCCTCGATACAAGAAGCTCCAATTTATATGCCACACTATCGATTTTTTGTAACACTTAATAAGGGCCATAGTATTTGAGTGAAAGGTTGTTATCTTTTTTCTATTGTTTCAAAGAGAGTTGCTTGTATGGATGAAATATTACAAAAACAAATTCTCCAAGCAAGAAACATGGAAAACTAGATGTATTTTATTTGGCTGAGGAAGCTCCAATTTATATACCACACTATAAATTTTTTGTAACACTTAATAAGGGCCATAGTATTTCAGTGAAATCTTGTTATCTTTTTTCAATTGTTTCAAAGAGAATTGCTTGTATGGCTGAAATCTTACAAAACAAATTCTCCAGCTTCAAATCTTCGCTTACTATGTTGTTGATCAATTTGTTGATTCATGCAGTTTTGTGTCATTAACAAGTTCTCTTTAAGGATAAAGAGAACCTCCCATGGGTGTTGAATGTGTTCTTCAACTACTCTTACTTTATGATAAACCCTTATGTTGGAAGTGAGGGATGGTGGATAGTAACTATATAATGCCAAGAATGGGGATATTTTGGATGAAGTATGAAACGAAGTGCTATACCATCATTCAGAAAGTGGTAGTCACTTAACCCATCTCTCTTTATTATCTAAAGTAAATCATCGTGGACACCCTCCAAATATTTGTTTACTACCTATGGCTTTCCATAAAATCGGGAAGATATTATCAATTGTGAACCAATTGAGTACCCAAACATGAGAATAAATCAGTCTAAAAATTGCTAGTTAAGATAGGATCATGATCACTGACTATAATCATGGGTGCTCCATATAGCTTCAAAATTATATCCATAAAATATATGGCAATTGTACTTGTTGTAAATGTGTGTGACAAGGCATAAAAATGAGCATACTTGGTGATTCTACCTACAACCACCATAATTACACTTTTAATTCATATTTTAGTAATCTTGTGATGAAATCCATGGAAACCTCTTCCCACCACTCACTAGGAATAAATAGAGGTTACAAAGGTCTTGGAGACTTAACAATTTCCCCCTTGTTACATTAACACACCAAGAATTTTGTAACAAATTTCTAAACATCTCCTTTCAACCCTTCTTAGAATAAATCTTGTGCAATTATATTATAATTTTTTAGCAATCATAAATGGCGACCCAAGAGAGAAGCATGGATCTATGAGAGAACCTAAATTTTAAGGATCTAGTTTTTACATAAGTACAATTGTTCCTTGTACCAAAATACATCCCCCTTTCATACATTTGTTTTGAAGTGATCGCATCTTGTTGGATATTATGAATGAGAGTGTGGGTCTTTATTTCATTCTACCATTTTGATCTTTCCTAATCTACCCAATCTTCTTGTAATTGTGACATGGCATATATCAATGCCTCTATGGACTCATCTCTCCTAGATAGTGCGAAAGCTACCACAATTTCTTTTCCTTTTTTTAAATGATCTCAAATTCAAATCCCAACATCTTAGTGGCCCATTTTTTTGTTCTTCTGAGAATAGTCTTATAATAGTATTTTCTCTAAGAACTATTTATCTTTACCAAGTGAAGACCTATGAGATACGATCTACATGTTATGATGGAAACAAGACACTGGCACTTGTGTAATTTTATTAATTTGAGAAAATGATAATAACAAAACAATGGAGAGAGATGCAATGTATATAGGCATTTCACAACTTCTATCCAGTCCACATAAAATGGATTGAATCAACCTAAACTAAGCAATATGCAGAAATAGCATATTTTCCCTAACTATTGCTAGAAGCTACTATCGAGAGATCATCTGGGAACAATCAAGCTAGAAACTTCCCACAAACATAGGGATAGAAAAATATCACTTAGTTAACTAACACCTAATGACAACTAGCACCTAACAACTTAAGTTAAAGTAATAAAAATAAATTACTTTAACTTATTACATTATTCAAATGACTCTAATGATGAATTAACTAGGTATTATATCCTAACATTCCCCCTTAATTCAGCATGGTCTCAAGTGAAGAGGAGATAAATTCTCTAAAGCCCTCAAATTTGTCTCGAGCAAGTGACTTTGTGAAGACATCTACACGTTGCATATCTTTCGAGTAATACTAGATTTGGATGTTGTTATTTTGAACATTCTTTGAATGAAATATATTTGCACCTCAATGTGTTTGGTGCACTCATGAAAAATTGGATTTTGAACAAGTTTCACTACTCCTTCATTATCAACATGTAGGATACTTAGATGTTTATGTGGTATTCACAATCCTTAAAGTATATGTTAAAGCCATATCACTTCACATATAACTCCACTGTTGCATGGTATTATGATTCTATAGAGGACCTTGAAACAAGAGTTTTCTAAATATTCCCCCATGATATTAGTCCAAATCCCAAAAAGAATACAAATCTTGAAGTGGATTCCATGTCATCTATGTTCCTTGCATGATCTAAATTTGAATATCTTGTCAAGAAGAATTTATCATTCTTCTTGTATTATAGGTCATAATCCATAGTTCTTATGGTGTACCTCAATATCTACTTTGTTACTTTCCGGTGACATAACGGGTTCTTGCGTGAACCGAGAAAGATAGCTAACTACATAGCTAATATTCATCCTAGTATAGGTCAAGTAGATGAGACTCCCAATCAATTCTCTATAGAGAGTTGCATTTAGTTTTGGTGATGGATCTATTCAAGAATACTGAAGTCTTGTTTCCATAGGTGTGGCAATTATTTTGTAATCCATCATATGAAATTTCTTGAATGTTTTCTTAGCATATTTCGAATATGATAGAAATATATGTTTTTTCTTTGACAAAATTCAATTCCAAGATAATAATTCAGTATCCCGAAATCAGTCATGTCGAATGATCAAGTTAGATATTTCTTTTTGACTCAATCATCTTCAATGATCCTCACCGATGATTACATCATCGACATACACTATAACAATCACTATCTCCCCTCCTTGATTTTGAGATAGAGATTAGTATTGTATGGACTCCTATTGAATCCGTGATGTATGAGATTCTCATCGATTTTGATGTACCATGCCCTAGGAGCTTGTTTGAGACCATACATTGATTTCATGAGTTTACATACCTTTTCTTCTTTACTTGATATGACAAAACCTTCTATTTGAGTCATGTAAACTTCTTAGAGAATAATTTTTCATTAAGAAAGGTACTTTTTGCATCCATTTGGTGGATTTTCCAACCAAAATTTGCAACTAGAGCACAAATTAATTTAAAAGTTTTTATCTTATCTATCGGAGCAAAAGTATCCTCATAGTCAATGCCTTCTTTTTGAGTATATCCCTTAAAGAACCATTTTATCCTTATGTTTATCATTTTTTTCATTTGTTTTGTACTTCATTTTGAAGATCCATCTACATCCAATCAATTTTTTGTCCGGTGGAAGATCGTAAGATGTCATATATTATTCTTCATAAGTGACTTATATTTTTCATCCATAGCATATTTCCAAGGTTTACACTATAGGGCTTTTGAAAATGGGGATGGTTCAGTAAACTCAACAAATTTACTCATTAAGGCCAAATTGACCTCATTTTGAGCCATACTGTAAGTCCTCATTCCAATGGTAGATGTGTTAAGGAAACTATCCAATTTTACATCTTGTATCATACTTGTATACCACTTAGGTGTATGTTGAGTGGTTCATATGGGTGGTATATTTTCACCATCTTCCCCATCATCACTGTCGTTATCAAGGTGATTACCATCCTTTGTTTTCACTATAGGACCAATTTTTCCATCATGTGAGTGTATAGTAGGAGCATATACTTCTTTCTTTTCAAAGAACTCAACATCCCAACTAGTGTAAACCTTTGTAGTTTTTAGGTCCATAAGTCTATACCCAAGTGTATCATCATTGTATCCTACGAAGATAAGTTTTTGGGATTTCATATCACATTTAGTTATTTGCATCTAGGGAATGTGCATACTAACTTTACATCCAAAAACTATAAGGTGTGCAATTTATGACTTTCACCCCGACCATGCTTCATTTGGTGTTACTCCATCAAGATTTACTGTGGAACTCTGTTTAGTAGATAAATGGTCATTCTACCCGCTTTGGCCCAATTTTTATTTATAAACATACATCGTTAATCATACATTGCACCATATTCATAATAGTATGATTTCACCTTTCAAAACATCATCCTACTCGGTGTGAGGAGGTGATATTTGACAAAAAAATGTCATGTATTTCCAAAAAATCACTAAACTCGTTATTGGTGTATTATCACCCTTTAACTAAGTGAGGTGTTTTAATGTTCCCACCAAAATCAGTTTCAACAAGGGATTTAAAATTATTAAAAGTTTCAAAAGCTTGATCTTTTGTGTGAAGATTGTATATCCACATTTTTCGTGAAAAATCATGAAAAAGAGCATGAAGTATTAAAACCTAGAGTGGCTAGGTCTCATTGGTCTACACAGATTGGTATGCACCAAGTCAAGTTTTGATTTGTCCTTGTTGGGTTTCAGATTTGCACTTGGAATGAAACCACAATCAGGGGACAAGCAAGTCCCTCCTCTTTAATGGGAGAGGTTCCCTTATTGAAAGCAGGGGCAAAACCTATGTACAAATACACAATCTTTCATTCAATGGTGGTTTCCAATATCTTGAAATGTGTTTTATGCCAGGAAGTTATCAATACATGAGGATAGAAGACTTGAAGAGAGGAGGGAGGAAGAAGAAGATAATACTTTCAAGGAAAAGAGATGGCAGAGAAAACCCTTATATGTATTGAGCAAATGAGATATAGAATAGAACCATTCACGTTTATAACGGGCACAATCCGCAGACTCAAAGTTCTTGAGATTGTGTAAACTAGAACACAAAGTTTCTAAGCATGCAAGGATTAAATGATTCACTAGATCAAAGCAAGAAGGAAATAGAAAACAAAGGAAAAAGGGGAGAACCTTTGTATTGATTTCTTCCAATTCGAAATTACAGTTTCAGAATATCAAAATTCCAACCCCTTTTACAATGGCTTTGAAATCCCATGATATAGCTCACAAGAGATGGTTACAACTTCCTCAAGAAAGAAAGAAATAGTTACAACTTATTCCAATCATTCGCACCCTTTCGAATTCTTGATTTGCAAAGAAACGTTAATGGCGGAAAAACCAGATTTTTAAATACACGGCCATTTCATTATTCGCTAGTTAAAACATGGGCCATTCGATTTTCTTCTACAACTTTAAATTTGGGCCGCCCATGTGGAAGGAATTGATTGGAGTGGGCCTGCAAACACCTTTTGCATTTTTGGCTTTGAAGTTGTGTCAGGCTGACATGTGGAGAGCTCCGTCGGTTCCTTTATACTTAGTTGATTTGGGCCTATTTCCTACTTGACCTATGTTGACCCTTAGACACGTGGAGACTTGGTGCTCATTTGAGTTTCCGTTTTGGAAACGCCTCCTGAAATTACGTCGAGCTAACGCATGTCTCCTTCCACCGGTCTTGGACTTTTCAATGGCCAACTTTGTCTCTCCATTGACTTTGACCACGTGGCGAGCTGGCGCTCATTTGGAGACTGACCCTTTGATTTCACTTCCGAAATTACATCGTTAAGGCACGTGGAGACTTCCGCCAACCCACCCATACTTAGTCAATTTTAATGATCGGCTCTTTCTCTTTTTGGACTGGGACACACAAAGGACTGGCGCAAGTTTGAGAGCTATCTCCGACTCTAACTCTTGAAGTTGTGTCAATGAGGCATGTGGCGCTATCCACTGAACCTTTCATACTTAGCCGATTTGATCTTGTTTTGTCTTCATTTTGAACCTGGGACATGCGGAAAGCCTGCGCTTATTTGAGGATTATCCCTGGGTCCTGCCCCTAGAGTTGTGTCGTTTGGACATGTGGAGGCTTCCACTCTAGCTTGAAATATGGCCAAACCACATCCAATCAGAGATGCCCACATACTACCCATGGATTCTGGGGAAAAAATGAACGAGGAAGATACGCCTGTCATTCCCATCATGGGAAGAAAATAAAAAATAAAAATAAGGGAAGAAACTTCACCATTACGCCCGAATTTCAAATTGTTCTCCATGAATGGGAAAACTACAAACAATGCCAGGCTCAACGCGATCCAATACTCCAAGGTACAGACTCAAAAATTTTGAAACTTGACTTCAAAAGAGGGGAATTTTGAGGACGACGGTAGTCCTGAAATGTACTTTGTTTAAAAGGTACTCTATGTTGTTTTCCTACCAAACAATGTTGAAACTTATATGTACCTTTTTTAAGAGGTGGAAAACCCCTAACCATTTCGTATCAACATAGTGTGTTGAGATAGCTGAAACTAATATGACCACGTATTTTATGCCATAGTTGTGTCAATGTTGTATCCTTGGCCATAAGGGCTTGATCATCTTGTTGAAAAAAACCAATGAAACATTCTACCCACATTCGAATCTTTTCCAAAAAAAAAAAAATCGAGCTTATTGATTTATCTTTAATTAGGCACATATTTTTACCGCCTTTACAATCAAAGTCAATTTTAATATTGTGATCTAATAATTGACTTACGGATAATAATTTTCGGTTAAACCAGGGGACATATAAAACATCTATAATTTTACAAGTGTGTTTTCCAAGTGGTAGTGAAATTGAACCAATCCTTGAACATTGTATGATGTATCATCACCCAAAGAAACATGGTTTTTCATGGGTGTGTCACTCATCAGTAAAGAACCAATGTTTCCTTCTTATCATGTGTTGAGTTACACCCGATTTGACATACTTACACACTGATTCGACATACAAAATTCCATTTGTAGAGTTGGGATCTTCAATTGATTGTGCAAGATACAAAAATTCATCATATTCATATTGATTTTCTTATTCTACTACATCTCCTTGTTGAGATGGTTTTTTCTTCCACTTTCCCTTATATTGTCCCTGTTTACTTTTTTGGCCTTGTTTTGATTGTTGGTTATCATTTTTTTCCACTTGATGATCCTTTTTGGAATGTGTTGTACCAACAATCCTTTAACTCATGTCCTTTCGACCACAAATAGGACATTTTTGTTGTGCCTTTTGGCCTTGTTGAGTGTTACCTTGCTTTGAAGGTTATTTAGTAGACTTGTCCTATTTCTTTCCTTTTTATTAGAAGCAAGTTCCTGCTCTTCATTTTTAGTATTTGTGTGAATAGCTTCTTCTTGTTGTAGCATATTCACCAATTGTTCAAAATTTGTTTGACTAGTTATGTTTAACGTGGTCACAAAATAATGTATGAAGGAGGCCGAGCTCTCAATACAATGGGCACAAGTGATGTGTCAATAACGTATTCTTAAAGTTTTAAGTAATGCTCACCAAGTGGCAACTTATCTTAGAAAATACTTTACTTTTTGATTGGTTACATTTTTAAATTCGATAGTTGACTCTGGATATGAAGTATTGTGTTCTTATTTTTTGACTCATATACAATTTTTAATTTGTCTCGAGCTTCTTTTGTTATCATGGCTTCATGAGTATGAGATTTAACCTCATCTAAAACACCAAACAAAATTATTAACTTTACTTTCTGATTTGCGCGATCAAATGTGTGTTGTTGTGTAGCATCATTTTTAGATAGTGTTCTTGTACCAAAAATGATAGACCAAATATAATTCTCAAATTCAAGTTATGTGTAAATTTTAGTTTTCTACGTGGCGACATAGTTATCGACGAAGAAGTTGAGAATCTAGTAAAAATAACGTGGGTTTTGTATTTGTGGGCATTGTGAAAACTAGAAAATGAAAGAAGAGTAGAAAAATTTAACACTTTTCCCTCTCAAAGTAGTACATACACCCCCCAAAAATGATATTTAATTGATTTTTGGGCTCGCTTTTCGGTTGTTTTACAATATATGGCACTATTGACCGATTTACAAAAATCAAAACAAATGGTACTAATGGCCAATTTTACAAAAAAAAATGTCCTTACAAAATACCTCCTTTTCGCCTTTGAAAAAATTGAAAATTTTGTTAAAAAAAAATAATTTTCGAGCTCTATGGCCCTTTTCACTTTTACAATTTTGATAATTTCCCACATAAAACTTGAAAATAATATAATTATGCGAGAAAATAATCAAAGAATGTTGAGTTTTTAAAAAAAAAAAAAAATTAGTCCAGTTAGAACTTTCTTCTCCAAATTTAGTGAGTCATAATTGAATTGTTTAGTGATTGTCCTTTAATTTTTAGTTTCCCAAAAAAACAAATCACTTAGAGGTGATGTTTTTCAAAACACTAATGTCACCTACCTTATGGAACGCCTTAAGAGTAATAAATTCCTAAGATGTATTTAATAATTATTAATTAGTGCTTTTGTTAATTAAATCAAAATATAACTCATATAGTGCATTGCTCTTGAACTATAAACCACTTTAATCTTAAATTAGCGATCTATCCAACTACTAATGTTGGAAGCTATCACATCATATGATGTATTTTATAATTAAAGACCATATTTTATGACTTTTTTATTTTTTAAATAATTGACTTTAGAATTGCGCGAATGGAGTTGGGATTCAAACCAGCCAAGGAGGCCACCTTATGCTTAGAACGATAAAAAAGTGACTTCATATATTATATTAAAATAAAAAGTAAAAATGCACCAACCTATGTGGCTAAGTAGTTGGGCGAGATTTGCATGTGGAATGGATGGATTTGGTTGTTTGTAGGTTGAATCTCCATCATCTTTAAACGCATTTTAAGATTTAAAGCTCAAGATGGTGATAAATTCTATATCTAGATTCTTCTAATTTTCTTGTCTAAAAGGCCTCCAACACTTCTTTGTAAGAAAATGCCTCTACCCAGAATGTCAAAGTTTCTACAAGAGGTTAGCAAAAACATGTATTTGTAAATAATGAGGAAATATACATTCTGCATTTTAAATGGTAATTAAATGAATTTGTGGACAACTTCTGATTTAATTGCTTGGAAATGAAATCTAAAAAGGAAATTGATGGATTTTGTATTCTCCTAAGTTTCCTTTGTGTGGTTTTAGCTAAATCTAGAAAAAAACGCAGATGGGTGTTCCTAATCAATTTCTATTTTATTTAATTTTCTATTTAAATTTGATTTCTGGAAACCCAAATCAATTTTTGCCTCTTGGTTTTATTACAGTCAACAATAAGTTATTTGTATGAGCAAAGTGATTTCTGGGTAGTGTGAAAAATGTTTTTACTAGGTATTTCATCATTTTGCCTGATATATTTGCTTCGGATTTCAATAATTTCTAAACAGAAAAGAAATTAATGCTGGAATGAACTGATTTGGATATGTATAAGTTGATTTTCCTGTAGGTATAGTTTTATTACCTGATTGAAAAAAAAAAAATTAGTGTTAACAGTCTATGTAAGATGACTTAGTTTTTCTCAAAGGATTTCATTACTGGAAGTGTTAGAAACTTATGGTTGTTATTCTATGCAAATAGACTTCAAAATTATCATCTTGTGGTATGTGGGTCAATTTGTTTTGTTGATTTGTCGGTTACTTGAAAGAACATGTTAAAATGATTTAATAGAGGTGTTTTTACACTGTTTAGTTGGATTGTTCCTATATGTATGTATGTATGTATGTATGTATGTATGTATGTATTTTGATTGTTTGAAATAAAGTTATTGTGCGTTTTATAGAGTTGTTCATTACCTAGAGGGAATATGTCTAATTGGTATTTGGAAATGATGATTTCAGATTGTTTTGTTAAGTTGTTTGTTGATTGGAAGGTAAGAAAAATAATAGTTGAATCTGTACCATGTGAAGCATGATTTGCTTGTGGTTTAATCAGAATTTGGATGTTGAATGATTATGGTTTGATTATGTCTTGATCCTTGTGATTAGAGTGAAACATAATTGTTGAAATAGAAATTGGTTGTTCTATTGGTATACATTCATAGTTGTATCTTGATGTAGAACAGGTAATAATACATTCTCTGTTGTATTACCATGCATTTGTTGATAAAATAACTTGTATATCGTTTCATATTTTATTAAATAATTGCATCAGAAATTGGAGTTAATATTCATGCTAGTTCATTTTGAACTGACAACATATCACTACTCCAGTCTTGCAGGACAATTAGCCGTCACGTTCGGATGTGCGAAACTTATGTCTTGTGAAGTTTAATCGTAGCATGGATCTAAATGAGATCCTTGGATTTCAATTTGTAGAGGGATGATATCCCAGAATTTTGACTAAATTTATTGGGATCTTGGACCCATTGTTAATATTCAAACCTCACTATGTGAGAGTTACCATAATAGTTATATATTTCGCCTTAACGGCATATGTAATTTATGATTTTAATAAAGAGATGATTACCTTGTATGAAAGAATATCTCCATATGAGCAAATGATAAATATTAGAAGTGAGAAATCTTACTTATCATAAATTGATATATTAATTTATTTGATATTTGTCAATGTATGAAGCCGATAGTTGGGCAATTATTGTAACAATCAATTGTCTTTAATATTTATATTAAATAAGTTATTTAGTGGCGTAGCTAAACGAAGGAATAATTAAATATACATGTTTTAATATATATTTAATTCGGCCTTTCGGTAAACTTGGTATTAATATGATAAGATTGTAAATCCTGTTGTATAGAGAATGGAAGAGTATCGTTGTAAAAGGTAATTTAAGGTTAAAGAAACCAAGCATCAGGAAAAGAGAAACTAAATGGGAAGATAAATGGATGAAAAGATCCATTAGGCATATTAAGGGATAAGTACATGCGAAATGCTGAAATAGATTCATATCAGCATAACGAGTGTACTTATCTCATGATGATCCTAGTTGGCCTTTGGCATATATCTCGATATAAACTCTTGCAAGATAGGTTAAATTGGAAATAAAGTAAATACAAACTATAAGATCTAGATAACTGTGAAAGGGATAGTTGTGAGGTGGCAGAAGACTTAAACTCATAAGACTAGTGTGTTGTCTTGAGTTTTTCGTTGTAACCTACACTGACGGAAAACTTTGGCCAAAGTAATGCATTGATGGTTGTGCATTGTCTGATCACCTAGTCCTCCAATTAAACTAAAAT
This sequence comes from Taxus wallichiana var. yunnanensis, assembly GCA_018340775.1. Lineage (NCBI taxonomy): Eukaryota > Viridiplantae > Streptophyta > Pinopsida > Cupressales > Taxaceae > Taxus > Taxus wallichiana. The sequence goes on along the minus strand of CM031235.1, from coordinate 345,363,360 downwards.
TGCTAAGTAACTTGATCATGGGAAGTTGAACACTGAACATGAGGTAGGCAATGGTCAGATACCGAAATACGAAGTTGGAAAACTAGCTTCATGGTAGACCCAAGGACTTTCACATAGTTCCCATGACCTTAAAAAAGTTGAGCCGAAATGCTAAGTAAGCATTGTCACTCAAAGTAGTGGCGAAGGGAGATCATGGAGATCTGGATACACCCTTCTCAGCCACACATGGCTTACATGGATGTTATCAGATAGATCAAAAGAACAAATTTGATTTAAAGAATTTGATTAAATAAATCTGTATGAATGCAGCTGTGTAATCTATTTTTATGTATGTTTAAAAAAATATCCCCATTTTCCAGTTCTAGTAATTTTGAGCGTTATACAGAGGGCTTGACATAAAGGTGTTGTTGTTAAAGAGTGTCTAATACCTTATTGACATGATGTAAATGTTCCTCCCAAGTCTTGTTGTAGACTAATATATCATCAAAGAATACCAGGAATAATTTATGCAAAAATGGTTAAAAGATTGAATTCATCAAACTCTGGAAAGTAAATGTTGCATTTGTAAGGCCAAAAGGCATTCTTTGGAAATTCATAATGGCCCTCACGCATCCCAAATGTTATTTTATGAATATCTTCATCATGAATTTGGATTTGATGGTATTTCGAGTGAAGATCTAATTTTGTAAAATAAACAACACCATGTAATTCATCTAACAAATCTTCAATGACAGGAATAAGATACTTATCTTTCATTGTGTATTTGTTGAGCTCTCTATAGTTTGGACACATGTGCCAACCTCATCGTTCTTTCTTACAATCACCATTGGAGAAGAGTAAGCACTCTAACTATGGTGAATAATACCTACTTTCAACATCTCTTGTACCATCTTTTCAATCTCACTCTTTTGTAGATAAGGGTACCTATAAGGTTAAATGTTAGGTGGTTGGCTTCTTGGTACTAATTGAATAGCATGATCATGATCTCTTTTGGGAGGTAACCCTTTTGGCATATCCCCAAAAAATGACTGAGTTCTTATTAACAATTTTTGTAGATCTGATGGTATAGGACCTTTTGATGGTTGAGCTTCTAGTGAAAATAGTTGTGCCACAAACCCATTTGCACCCTTCTTAAGCATTTTCTCGCATTTGATGAGAACTTACCAATTGTGGAGCTTTTTCCTTCATCCCATATAGCTCAAAATTCCTCCCTTCAGAATGGAACCTCATGAACAAATCATGGAAGTTCATCTCAATAGTGCCCAAGGTAGTGAGCCATTAGACCCCTAACACAATATTTGCTCCCCCCATTGAAATGGCATACATGGGGCCCTCTAGCAGGTAATCTCCCATGGATAGCTTGATCTTATGGCACTTTCTTGAATAACTAACTTTACCTCCATCTATAACCATTACCATAAAATCTAGGGTTGGATAAACGAATCAATTTAAGCATAAGTCCAACTTATGATTGATTAAGTTATGACCCTTTATTTATGAACCCAACAACCTTGAGGGTTTGTGGCGTGTTAATCCCTGAAATTTTATGGCAAGAGATGGTTGATATTCTTCATCTTTGATCAAAAGAACCTCTTCCTCTTCATCAGTTTCTTCCTCCTCATCTTCTTTCTCATTAGGACCCTCAATGTAGAATAAATTATTCTCATGAAACTTGTGTGCTTCTCTCCACTTGCTATCACAATTGTAACAAATACATTTTCTCTCTTATCTTTAATTTGTTGAGGAGTCAATCATGTTGGTTGGGGAAGTGATGATGCTACCATCATATGTTCCTTGTGATTATTGAGACCCCTTCGTTTGACCAAATCTCATTCCTCCACTCGACGAGAAACTATCATGGATTATGGTATCGAATCAGGATTAAGAAGGTGACAATCAAGTTGGATGGTATCCTTGAGTCCACCAAAGAAAATATCATTTAGATGGTCCTATGAGATGTCATTCACTCATAATGATAGATTCTATAACTACTGAATATAATCCTTGACTATCCATGTATGTCGTAGTTTAGCTATCTAGATAATGTAGTTCCCTGTAACATTATTAATATAATGAGTTTGGAGCTCATCAGTGAACATAGAGAAAATAATAGGGAGACCCTTCTTTTTCTTCTACTCATACATTATCTATATCAAATGATATGTTTTGGCTCTAGATACAAGGATGTTATTACCACCTTACTGTCGGCTTGGGACTTGATATAGATCAAAATAATCTCACTTCGGATGATCCATGTGATCATATCATGCCCATTGAACTTGCACATTTCTAATTTTGGAATCATATTTTTCCACTGGCCTGAAGTTCCTCCACTTTTTGCAGAGGGCCCCCTTGATTGGTTTGATTTGGATTTAAGGGTGCATTATTTGGATTTAGGTGTGCATTGTTTGAGGAACCCATGTGAGTTGAATGGGAATTCATGCCCATCTTCATGCTTGAAATAGTACTCATCATCTCCTCTCTCATTGATTCCAACCCTAGATGCATTTCACTCTTCATTGATTGAATGTTACGTCCCAGTGCTTGAAGGTTACCTTCCAAATTATCTTTCATTGTTTGAAGATCATGTTGGAAAACCTCCTTAGTCACCATATTATTAACCCTTTCCTGAAATTGGTATAATACATTTGATACTTATGAAGATGAATATTTCAAATACATATCTTCCTTGTTTGGAGTCATTCCTGGAGTGGTTTGACCCTTCCCTTGGCCTCTAGTCAATTTTTCAATCATAGGGTTTAGGTCTTATGATACGAGGATTAGGATAGAAATTTAGGGTTTGGGTGTCATAAATTTATTGATCAAATAGAGAGAAACATAGAGAACAAATCCTAAGTGTCGCACAAGTAGGTATAAGACCATACGGTAGGTCACACAATCACTGAAACCATTTGAAATCGGATGAATCGAACTCAAAACCTAACCATAGGTGGGAGACCCTGTAAGAAGGTTAGTGTTTTCCTTGAAGTGCACCGCTTTACGTTGGCGAGTATTCGAAGAGGACTCAAACAACATGTAGCTCTCCACCTAGCATGTAATATCTATATGAATACAATCAATTGGCAATTTGAACCACTTTGACCATCCTTGAGATGATTGTGCTCTTATTAAGACATTGAGTTGAGATCTTTGAGTGCTTGGAAATAAGGGAAGCTAAATTTCTTGACCTGGTTGAGTGCTTCATAACTATAGTAGTGGTTTCCTAGTGGATGTGCATCAACTTTGGGAAGGTTTAGTGAGCCTTGAGTGCCTTTGGTATTAGCCTTTGCAATGAGAGTGCCAGTGATTGCTAGGTTGTTTCCAAGTAAGTAAATGAGTTGATGTTAAATTGTATATAGTGTTATGAATGTAAACTATTATTCAAAGGCTGGACAAGGAGGATAAAAGGACCCAATGAAGATAATCAAATTGAAAGAAAAGTTGGAGGACGTGTCAATTCAAGATCATACAAGTTGTCTAAGACTATAAATTATATCTTGGCCCTACTATATGGTTTTAGACAAGATGGTAGTAAGTGAAATCTGGAAGTTTCATAATGACAAAGAGTTTAAGTATTGATTTTATATATTTACATTCAAAATATGGTGATTCCTCAATGTGTAGGAATAAACAAGTTAAGAGAGAGATATCAAGATGTACTTAACGGAGATAAAATGTGAGTGTTTTTCTTAATAAAGGAGCATAGTCATAATTGGAAGTGTCAAAAGGATAAACTACCAAATTTGAGTGTTTACAAAATCCAAGTTATCCAAATATGTCACATTGGATCAAGGGGAGGTGCAAAGAAGTTGGGAGAATTGGTCAACCTATTTCGAAGCAAAGAGAAGCAAAAGGAGGTAGTCACATGCAAAGTAAAGCAAGGAGGAAAAGAATAAATCTAAATCTCTTTGTGCGGAGAAATTGAAGACTTGTGTAGACTTGGCCACCAAGCTTGTAGAAAAGTTCATGTACATGGATAAAGTGTTTAAAGGGTTCATCAAGAAACCCAAAATTATTGATGTGCATGTACTCCCACAAGTTCAAAATAAAAATGTTTTGGGTATGCAAGTTTATGCCATCGACACAAACATGGCGATTAGGGATAAACCGCTCTAGCTATTGAGAATATGGAGGAGTTCGGCATGAAAAAGGAAAAAATTAAGTAGTACCTTAACGAATTAGGAAAGGAAAGCTGCTAAAGAAGAAATTGTACTTGATAGTTCTAGTATAGAGGAAGGGAAAACATTGAAAAATTTACGAGACTAAGGCCCAAGATCCTCAAAAAAATGTGAAATCCATTAAGTACCTCACTGCGTGCATTGACAAGTTGGGTCCACTCCTACAAAAATCCTTGAATACATGGAAGGTGCACAAAGATCAAGGAAGGAGGTGTGCAAAGTTTTTTAGGAAGCAAATAAGGGGTTACCCAAGGGAGGTAAACCGAATTAGTGTGGAGTAATGTTGAGCCCCAATTTTGTATAAGGATATCCATTAAGGACCTTGTTACATGCATTGACAAGTTAGGTCCACTCCTACAAAAATCCTTGCATACATGGAAGACACACAAAGATCGAGGATGGAGGTGTGTAAAGTTTTGAGGAAGCAAATAAGGGGTTACCCAAGGGAGGGAAACCGAATTAGTGTGCGCTAATGTTAAGCCCCAATTTTGTATAAGGATGTATACAATTTTTGATTAAATACTAAGAAGACACAATTTTGGAGCACACACACCTTTTTTAATGTCGAGATAAATTTGAGCGCCCTTATGATGAACATGGAGATAAAGCCACATGTGCACTTATAGATGATAGGATCAAGATTCTTTCGCACAAGAATTTGGGAAGCAAATGCAATAGATGGGAACTCCAAGGAAGTTGCACGAAGGATAAAGATAAAGAACACAAAGGAAACTAACAATTCACTCTTGTTAACTAAAGTGCAAAGTGCGTGCATGAAAAAGGAACATTAATAGCGTGTGCAATAGTGATGCAAGGCCAAGTTAACTACTAGTCGACTTACTTAGAGTGATAAGGTTTTTCGTGTAGAATATCAAGATGTCCATGCAAAACATGAGAACGAGAATGTGGTGCCATGTGGCATACATGTCACTCTTTATGTAATAGTTAATTTTTGTAAACCGAACTCGAGGGATAATTATAAATCTCATTCAACTAATGAAGGGAAAGACCTCGTTAGTATATATACCCCATTGAGGGATGAATGTAGGACACCATGAGACACAAAGAATGAACATAAGAGACATCGAGGAAGAGATTGAACAAAATATGTATAAGAGATTTATGTGTAGTGATGTATAAAGCTATGATTTATGAATCATAAGCAAAGTAATTATGGAGTCTTTGTGTTATTCTTGTGCGTGAATATTTGTTTCCTAATATTTTTTTTTGTATTGTCTAATGTTTTTATTCTATTTTCTGTGTGAATACTTCATGTCCAAGCTAAACATGATAGGGACTAGAATTGTCTCGCACCTCGTGTGAGCATGCTCGATTATACATCAATGTGATAGGTAGTTGTAGGGTGGTGTTCTTGTTCTTTGCACATCGGGTTGTTGTAGGCTTGTGCATGTAGTAATATTACAAGGTGGTAAGCTAGACATGCAATATCAATCTTTAATAAAGTGTCCTATTTTTGGAATAATCACAAGTAAGGTTTCTCTTTTTCTTGTGAAGTTCGTGTGATCTTTCCCCTTTGAATTATTTGTCTTGGTTACAAGTTCCTATCCTGAAGTTTGTTATAAATCTCCTACATATAGTCTCATGTTATCTTCATGTGACAAGAGAGAACCTATTAATGTATCAACACTTGTAGTAGTCATGTCCTTACATTCCTCGAGAGTGATCACAATATGCAGCCATCTTTGTGTCAAAGATCTCAAAAATTTCCTTACTATAAACTTATCTTCTATGGTTTCTCTATAAACCCTCATTTTATGAACTAAATCATTTATCTTTATGCAATAATCTCCAACTCCCTCATTGTTTAACATTCTCAAATTCTCAAAATTCATTTCAAGGGTTTGGAGTTTTGCATCTCTTACCTTAATAGATCCTTGATATGAATCCTCCAAGGTATCCCATGTCTCATGGGCATTCTTACTTCCTATAATTCTTGGATAGATGCTAGGATCTATGACACTCTGGAGATAGAAGAAAAATTGTGCACTTGTCTTTTCTTTTTCCTTTTATTGCCATCTTTGATCTTGAGATAAGGTATTCCAATTTGTAGGTCGAGTGTATCCATGAGTGGCTTTCTCTCAAAATCTCTTCTAAACAAGAATCCTCTTGGTGATCTCTCAAGTACTCAAAGTTTTCAACTTTGGGATGGGGAGGATATCCATAGAAGCAAAATTCACCGAACAATCATGGCTTCTAAGAATTGCTAAAAAGCCTTCAAAACCTCTCTTAAATGAGACTTTAATACCAAATGAAGGTTTTTGATGTGGAAGGATTCAAATCAAATATGAAACACTCTCTGAATGCACCTTTGAAGTCAACTAAATGAAACACACTCTAAATTAACTAAAGACAACTAAAAATAGAATTAACAAGACAAGTATCATCCTCTAATAATATATTGTCAACATGCAAGAAGTCGTTGTAGTTTAAGTGACACATGCATAGTCTATTTGCACACCTTTGGCTAAACTAGGCACCTCAAATTGTCCTAAAAATGGTATGGACTAAAATAAGACTAAATTCAATCATGTATACATATAAATGGCGTCCCACTTCTTGGGGATGAATGAATAATGATTGGTTAAATGCACATCCAATGAATTGCACTCTAATTGACACTTCAATCTAAACATAGAATTTTACAATTAATAAAAAATTACCTAAAAACCAAAAACACAACTAAAACTAATTGCAACACTAGTCAATTTAAGTGCCCATATTAGCATCATGCCCAACACAAATATGCAAGATAATGTGGGTTCATTAAATGTTTAATGGGAAAGTGGTTGTTATCCCAAATTCGCCCCCGGAAAATTTGGTTAGAACAAACCCCGCACATAAAAGAAATATGAAGGCAACGATGCGGACCGCGAGCTCACATTCCATAACGACAAACAAGGGGACATGCGAGTTTGACTCCAGGAACACAGGGTCAAAATGAGGTTGAACGACACAAAAGAAACCAAAGGCCCAAAAGAGTCAAATCTGACCCTGCACATTAAGGAATTAAAGAAGCGGTTTCTTTGTACGAGCCCATGCTTCAAATCTAATCAGACAATTTACAGGCGGGCTCTAAAATGGAATAGCAGGGTCGGGGAGAAGAAGCAGTGTCAAAGAGCTAGAGGCTCAAAAGAGAAGAAACGGCGAAGGTTCGAAGTCTTCGGGCTCTGGAACAGTTCAAAACGAGCTCAAAATCGACTAAGTATGGAGGAGATAGCGGACGCTGCCAAGTGTCCAAACAGCGCATCTTCAATGTTGAATCCAAAAAGGGAGGCTTGAACAAGCGCCAGGCCTCCATGCGTCCCAGGCCCAAAACGGAGGCGAGTCAATGTTAAAAGTCAAAAGGCGGATAGGGCGGGCCTCAAAAAGGCTAAGTATAGAAATGCTAGCGAAGGCTACCATGCGTCAGCTCGGCGTGTCTACAAGGGTAAATCCACAAGCGAAGACTCAAACGAGCGCCAGCTCGCCACGTAGTCCAAGGTCCGAAGAGGTAAGAGGGGTCGTTGAAAAGTCCAAGAGCCTACGGAGGCTCCCATGTGTCAACCCGACGCTCTTTCAATCGACCACGCACATTAAGGAATTAAAGAAAGCGGTTTCTTTATGCGAGCCCATGCTTCAAATCTAACAGACAATTTACAGGCGGGCTCTAAAATGGAATAGCAGGGTCAGGGAGAAGAAGCAGTGTCAAAGAGCCAGAGGCTCAAAAGAGAAGAAACGACGAAGGTTCGAAGTCTTGGGCTCTTGAAGCAGATTCAAAATGAGCTCAAAATCGACTAAGTATGGAGGAGACAGTGGACACTGCCAAGTGTCCAAACGATGCATCTTCAATGTTGAATCCAAAAAAGGGAGGCTTGAACAAGCGCCAAGCCTCCATGCGTCCCAGGCCCAAAACGGAGGCAGAGTCAAAGCTAAAAGTCAAAAGGCGGACAAGGCGGGCCTCAAAAAGGCTAAGTATAGAAATGCTAGCGGAGGCGCCATGCCAGCTCGGCGCATCTACAAGGGTAAATCCAAAAGTGAAGACTCAAACAAGTGCCAGCTCGCCACATAGTCCAAGGTCCAGAAGAGGTAAGAGGGGCCGTTGAAAAGTCCAAGAGCCTACGGAGGCTCCCACGTGTCAACCCGACGCTCTTTCAAAAGCAAATCCTGAGCGGGTTTCTAAGTAAGCGTGGGGCCTCCACGCGTCCGGTTTCGTAAAGGGACAGGGTCGGGTTGAATAGTCAATGCATTGAGACAGCCAGCGAGAGGGTGCCAAGTGTCAACACAACGCTAATTCAAGAGCAGAATAAAGGGAGAACTTTCAGACAAGCGTCAAGCCGCCGGTGTTCCCGATCAAATATATGACCCCACCAAGCAAAAGACTTAGCCAAAAACATAAGGAAATTGAGCAGGTCGCGGAAGAAGCCACGTGTCAGCCCCACGCCACTCCAAAAGAAAAATACAGAGGCTACCCTCAGGCATGCGCCAGCCCTCCACATGTCCTAGTTTCAAAAGGGGGCCCGTTTTTGAACTGGTTTTCCCACTATTTCGTATAGACCCGATCCAAATTTCAAATGGGTATATCTTTCGACTCGGGCTCGAAATCCAAAGCAAATATGGCACCATTGGAAAGATCTCACCTCATCTACGCCATGGAGATCTGGAACTTTAAGTTTGGAGAGGTTGGGTGGGGAGAAAATGGAGAAACGTCTTTGGCCTTTAATACAGGATCTATTTTCCCCAACAACCTAATCGGATTCGATCTAATCCACCGTTTCCCCATCCTTCGAGGTGCCGAACTAGTAATTGATGCAGTCAAGACAGATTTGGGGTGGATTTGAGAGAGGCATTGATTGATAGTGGTTGAGCTTTCAAAGTAGGATTCAATGCGTCTCGAGGTGGTTGAAGCAGGATACAAATTTTTCCCTCTTCTCTCTCTTATTCTTCCTATATATTGTAATGAAGGGGCATATTCAAAGGGTGGTCGTTGTTTCCCCGCTTGCCCCCTCTCTCTTTCTTCCTTAGGGTAGAACGTGGAGTCTAAGCCTCCTTCCTTGGCTCTATAATGGCGTTTTCTTGCCTCTTACCCCCGATGATGTCTTGTGTAACATTTTTTTAGCAATAGAATATGTTTCGTGATGCATATGTCCATCCTTGGCTTATTTTGTTGTCTCTTCTTACCTCTCATCGTTGCAGGGTATTTTATGCATACTCTGATGTTCGTTGCAGGTCCTAGGAGTTGTGCTTAATGGGTTTAGAAGTGGTGTCTGTGTGAAATCTATCTTTGGTCTATGGTGCATCTTGTCCACCCTCTCCTCTACTCACCCTCTCATCGCTCACCTCTCTCCACTTCAGGCGGTCGGGTCTGTGATTCAACCACTTCCTTTTCTAGTGTATCACTGCTTAGTATAGGCTCTCTCTCTCTCTCTCTCTCTCTCTCTCTCTCTCTCTCTCTCTCTCTCCCCCTTGGAATGGTTAGATTAGGATAGGATAGGTTCTACTGCACTGGGTAGCTTGTGGCAGGTAGATTAGGAGGTAAGAACCGGCTTTCTCCAGAGGTCCATCTCAAGTTTTGCAAGTCCCACAGCTTGAGAGATGGTCCCATGTTGTGCAATCACACTAGATGCCCCACTTCACACCCGGGCTATTCGGGGTGTTGTGATTCTGCACTAACAGTGGCCTTACATCACAAATGCAAAACATTTACTAATAAACATTGAAATCATATCCAAGTAGTTTTTAAATAGAAAAAATCAGACTTAATTGAATAAAAGAACGATCTCTCAAGTAGCAATAAGTGACAAGAGGGGGTTTTAGAGGAATATCTTATTTGTTGCAAATCCGGAGGCAAATGTTAGCGATAGACAATGCAGAGCAGGTCTATACAATGAGGCAAATAAGACCCAGTAAAAAAAACCATCACCATAGCCATTAGTGTGGTTTTGGCAACGTTCAACTAAGAAAATTCTGATTTGATTATTTTATTGGTCAGTTTCAGGGCTCTAAAACCCTCACTCACTTTTCCAAAATATTGCACAGATCTTTAAGACATTGATCTCCTTTGTTGAAACCCTATTAGAGAAAAAACTTAGCGAGAACACAATAAAAGAATGGGGATATTTAGGGCAAGTTGTGTTATCCCTCTTTTATAATCAGCTCCCTGGAGTTGTACAAGTATTTGAAACCAATACGCTAAATATAATGCAATGTTTAACCAGGAACTCCAGTGTGATACGATGTCTACTCTATATAACTTTTTACTAGAATGGACGTTTGATAATGAAGTACATGCTTAAGATCTACACCTGCTCTAAATACTTTGAATTCACAATAAAACGTCGTTGAGTTGTCTTTCCTTATGATGTTGCATTATATAATAACCTTATGAGTTTTCTTTCCATATCCTGACTTTTTACAACAATGCACATATCCTTGTCTTTTTCATCATCAATCCCTGATAGCATTCAGGGTGTCTAATAACAATAGTGGTAATTCTCAGTTGAATTGTGGCTTCAGGATGTAAAAGCCATGGAAAAACAGAAGAAAAAGCAGAGAAACCACTCCTTACAGATAGAATAATTAATAAGTGATTCAGTGGCATCCATTCAGACAACTATCATTTACAGCAACTTGTTATAAGGAATGCTCAAAATGAATGTTTACTACAAATGACAACACAGCCCTCAAATACGAATTCACATGCATAACAAAACATACAAATAGAACAAGCACCTATGATTGTGTTTATAGTTACCAAATACTGTGGTTTGAGAGAGATCTGCAAATTTTTGCATTTTTAAGCCAACATATAAAAACGCAAAATTTGAATTTATTTCTAGCAGATTAGGATTTCAATTTTGTGTTGGGTCTTCCATAAAAGCAATACTATTAAAGATGTATTTACCAAAAAGAAATTCCATTTATGGAACATTTTTTTCATGTTTGAGGTCCACTGTATAAAATGCTTCATACAAATAGCACAGGTACTGCCACTTATTTCCTGGAATTGTAGCAGGCCCACATCTTAGGAAGCCATTCTTAACCAATGCAGAAGTATGCAATCATATTTTGTACAGCACCAGTAATCAGTCAAAAGTGCTTATTTTCAGAAAATAGGGTTGTCTCTGTATCTAATAAAACAGAAATGTAAATACCAGCAAAATGAATAGTCCTCTTTTGGCTCCAAATAGCAAACCCGTTATCATCCTTACAAACTAAAAGGCATATCCTGCTATATAATTTTTACTAATATAGAACACATACTGTCACGAGTTCCTGCTGAAACTTGGAAACAGAGTATACACTTACACAGCCAAGAGAAATAACAACTAAAAGAAGACTGCCAATCTCATCTCTTTTATGGATACCAACATACATCCTTGACAAACTGATTTAAATTCTGATCAAAATATGGACTGATAGTACTAGTACAGTCTCCAACAAGAGTCCAATAAGTTTCAAAAGCTTAGGGGTTTCAACTGTGGCTTGTTTTCTCTAAAATCATTCCCCATATCTTGGCTTACAATTTTTGACATCTTGGCTTACAATTTTGTCAAAAAGATCACAAAATACTGTGAGCTATCCAATGATTAATCCCTACACACAGGGAGATTAAATATTTGCAGTACTACGTTCAACCTCCAGTACAAGTAAATTATTTAAGTGTAGGTTAACAAAACAGTCAGTCCTAATATCATTGATCGAGGCTGGAAGTCTTAAACAGAAATGGGCAAATTATGATTATTGCAAGCAGGAAAGACAGTTAAACTAAACTTGAAAAATGAAAAAAAAATCACGCTAGCTTATTTTACAAGAAGCGTGTCAAAAATATTATTTGTCCTTAATGAGAACTACAACAGATAGCTATGAACCCTAATGGTGTCCAATTCTCACCGACTGATAAGAGTAAATAAGATTCTCTATAATATCAGGATATACAGTCAGAGAGAGCAAGCTTTTATGAAAATTTAACTTCGACTTTATGTTTCTTGACTATCAGAATCCTCTAACGAATTGCTTAGTGAAACAGCCTGATTCAAATCCTAAATCAATTACAGCTTAGTATTAACCCCAATACAAGGCCTTTCTGCAACCAACAGTTACAATCGCAGGAGACTAATGAAACTTCGGCATCTAGGAGTCGTGAAAAACAGATGAAATCCTCAAATGATTCTACTACAAAATTTATTATGTACACGGATGACAAGAAAAAGAATCAAAAGAGGTAAGACTCACTCCTTGACTGATACAATTGATTGACAAGCATGGATCTAGAATATACCCAAAAAAGATGAAAATTTTGAAAAAATCCTCTCATTGGCTCTGTCATTTGATAGCGACAAAAATTATCATGCTCCTTACCCGCTGCATGACATTGTTCAACTCTTATCATAAGCTGGTCACTAGCCAAAGGGAGAAGAAAATAGCAGTTTTTAGAAAGTTCTAATTCTGTGAAGCATCTCTCTCTATGGTGCAGGGAACCAATAAACTTGAAACTTCAAGCTTATTTCTCACTGGGCAAGACAGAGATCTTCCCAAGCAAAAATGTAACATCAACATACTAGCCTCAATCTCCATCCCATCAAATGCACTGAGGGAATACTTGCTCTATATACTAATATCCGCCTTCCCTATATAGACAACAGAATTAGCTTAATGGCCTTGCGAGCTGCGCACTGATCTTCGAAGCCTAGACATAAAATGTGACTGCAATGCTTCTGCTTGATGCTGATCAAGCTGTTTTTATTGAATTTAGCCATTGGAGCAATACCCAGTTCAGAGAGAAGATTACCTTGCAAATCAGGCTTTGAATCGGCTTCCATTCGATTGTGCAACTGCTCGGCCTCCTCATTTTTGCATCTGTGCTTGTAAGCACTCTTGGCTCTTCTGATGACTCTCTTCTTCTGCAAACCAGTATCAATAAAGGCTAACCCCAGCTTACACTGTTGATGGGCTGGAAAACCCTTGTTTCCCCAATTTTCCAGCAAGAAAATGGCCTTAACCAGCAAATCCAATCCATCTGATGAGACTTTGGGTTTGGCCCTTCTGCCGCCAAGTGGCCTAAGATTTCTTAGGAATCCCCTGGTGGGAATCCTAGAAATCAAGCTCTGATCTTTCTTCAAGTCACAACTCTCAATCTTTGGTGATTTTGGCACAAATCCCATCTGTTCCAGGCTTGGATTACTGTTATTGCAACTGGGTGGTGAGCTGAAATCCATCGATTGCAAATGCATTCCGTCTTCTGCAGCTTCATCATGCACAATGGAAGCGGAGGTTGAAGAATCTGCAGATGTCTGTCCACAGACAGAATAAGAAAAACAAGGAGAAGCGATGCTATGAAGTTTAGACAGCTCAAGTTTCCTCGTCTTGCTAACTGGATCTTCCAGATCTGGTGTGGTGGGCTGCTCTACTGGATCCGCCAAGCACTGCCTATCTGAAAACTTGGTGGATTCACCAATGGATTCATAAGAAGATAAAGGATCGTGACATGAAAATGCAGCATACCTTTCAGCCTTCTTCTTCTGATACGTCATAACTTCTTGCTCTTTCAATGGCACCACTTTCGTACTCAATGCATCGTACCCAACTACTGCTGATCTCTGATGGCACATTTTCTTCCTGGCATTGCACCACTGCCATATGTTGTCTGAATCAGACATTGTGTTTACTAGCATTTTCGGAGAAAAATCAGAAAGAGGTCTAGGGATGAAATTCAAGGAATCTCACAATTGAACCCAGATCAACAGAAACAGATGTTGATTGAAGACATAAAGATCAAACCCCATAACACCTCACACTTGAAGCCCAGATGTACAACTAATCAATCAAATGAGCTGCGATCCTACAAATATCAAGAACCCAACCCAGCATCTGATCGACAAGAGAAAAACGGAAAAAGATCTAGGAATTCAAATATTACCCAAGTCATCCAATGCTGCAATCCTTGCAAAATCAGTGCACCCACAACATCATTTCAACAATCCAGAAACAAGAACTGTTTGGAGAAAACTGTAGTTTGTTTTGTGCAGGGAAGAGTTCAATTTGGAGGAGAAAAGAATCGGAAGGGATGATGAATGAATTGTGGGTATGTCATGGAAAGGTCTGTTGAGTGCAGGCAAGAGCAAGAGCAAGAGCAAGAGCTGTAGCTGTAAGAAAAATATAGACGGGCTGAATGAAAAAGGAAGCAGCACTTCAAGGCTATTGAGCAGTAGGAAGGAATTCTTATTTTTAAATTAGAATTCTTATTTTCTTAACTGAATCCATAAATTCAGTTTCGTTTATTTTCAAATCCGTCAGGCTACACACAAATGTGTCACATGGCTATGATAAACGTAATAACATGCCTACCTCAAATTAAGCATTACTACCCACGAGCCGGCTACCCTCCACTCATTTTGCACCTATGTATGGTGTGCCCCCCATAAAAACACCCATGCAACACATACATTTACCATCGTTTGGGATGACATGGCAGGGAAAGGACTAGTGCCGGATTGTTTGTCAATGTCGGAGGAGTCAAAGCGCCTCCCAAATCTTCGACAAATCCTCTGTGTAGCCACCGATACAGGTTGCATTAAATCCATATCGGAAGGGAGTTTACTCGCGTAAACCGCTTCACCCGATCGCCCATCCGGCTCGGGTCCTCTAGCGTAGCTTATACAGAGTTTGCTATCCATTTTTTCACAAAGCCGAAAACGTGACACCATTAAGCCCGCCGTTTGGATTACGTTCAACGGATTTAACGAATTTACGTGGATCCAAGCCTCGACTCGTAACATGCCGAAGGGTAGCCACTTCCTGTCTACATTACATTGACAAGCCATTGATAGAAACTCTCATTTATCCAACATAAACGTGGAGGAGATTCAAAGGATTATGAAAACATTACTCATGTATACCTATATCATGAGTTAGGATTGCGTTCAGCGGTTTACCAGTTAGCATGAGCTTACCAATTAGCAGGATGGAGTAAAATTTATTGTGTATTCAAGCTCTTCACAGTTTCTCCACGCTAATTCATCACTCTCCGCCACACAAGTAATTACATAACGATAATTAGATTGCAATGAATTAATTTTGTAAGAGAAAGAGACAAAATTGTTTGTCAAGTTCAGTTTACTCTATCAAATTCCAGTAATGAAAGGGAAATTGTCTGTCTAGTGGGATTATTCGTGTCAATCTACATTTGCAAAAGTATAGTCATCTGTATTTGCAAAAGTATAATAATCAACATGTTAATTGCAAATATATTGTGTATAAAATTAGAAATAAACACCCTAATTAGAAATAAATTGTGTATATTGTGTGGAAAATTTTAGTGTTTTTAAACACTGTTACAAAATACATTGTGGTTTTAATGTGTTGAAAAATACACCATGTTTTTCAACACGTTGAAAAACACAATGGATTCATAAAAATTTTAAATAATACTTATATGTTGTACTAAAAAATCAAATAATACAAGTGTTGTGTCATTAATTTATTATTTTGGAACTCTTCGATTACAGTGAAAAGTATATCTTGGATTTACTCGGTTCCAATTAAATGACTTATAACATCATAAAATATGTGAATGATGTCTCGTTAACTTACAACTGTTGAAAACGTTAAGCAAAAGGTTAGAATCTAGAATAAAGAGGTTTTTGGAAATATTTTTGAAAAGAAGAAAGAACTTAAGCAACAGTTGGAAGAGCTTGAACTCAATGTTTCCGTGAAAGGTATGTCTCTAGAGGATCATCAGCGGGAAAAAAACTTCTCTCAGATCTGCATAATATAAACAGCCATGAAGAATCCTTTTGGAGAATGAAGTCTAGAGCCCTTTGGCTTAAAGCAGGAGACAGGAATACAAAATTTTTTCATTTGACAGCCCTCAAGCATAGAGCTTGTAACAAAATTTCGAGGTTTCTAAAGACAATGGAAACATTACTAAGGATTCTGAGGACATCAAAGAAGAAGCCCTCAAATTTTACAAGAATCTACTCACTGAGAATAACTCCTACAATGAACAAGCGGCCTCCTTTCTCTTAGACTCCATTCCTAATAATCTAATACCTGCTGAGAGATTTAAGAGTCTTTCCAAAACTGTCACCATCGAGGAATTGAAAAAGGTTGTTTTCGCTTTAGAGGGGGATAAGGCTCCGGGTCCCGATGGTTTTTCGGCTAACTTCTACCAAAGATGTTGGGAAATATGCTCTGAAGATCTATTGAAAGTTGTTAATGAGTTTTATAGAACTGGAAATCTTATTAAAGAATTAAATAATACACACATTGTGCTTGCCCGAAGAAGTTAGATGCAAAGGACTTCAAAGATTTCAGGCCAATCAGTTTAGTTAATGTAATATATAGGATCTTCACAAAGATTCTTACCACTAGAATGCAACCTATTCTTATGGAGATCATTTCACAACAACAGAGCGGATTCATTCAGGGAAGAATTATTCAAGATGGAATTATCATGGTTCATGAAACTATACATTCTATGGATAAAAGTAAAAAGGTGGGATGGCTATCAAGCTGGACATGCATAAAGCATTCGACAGAGTCTCCTGGAGATTCATGGATGAGGTCTTATCCAAGTTTGGTTTTCAAATTAAATTCAGGAAAATCATTCACTCTTGTATTTCTACTTCTAGATTCTCAGTGGTTGTTAATGGGGAACCGGTGGGTTTTTTTGCCAGCAATAGAGGAATCCGGCAAGGGGACCCAATTTCCCCTCTATTATTCATTATAATGGCTGACAGTTTAAGTAGATCTATTTCCAAAGCTATTTGCATTGGCATGATAAAAGGCTTTCCTCCAACTTCTGGCAATCAGATCTCCTCCCACCAACAGTTTGCTGATGACACTCTGCTTCTCCTGATGGCCTCAATCATTGAGGCAAAGGCTATCAAAACTATCCTTAGGTTCTATGAGGAAGCCTCGGGACAAAAAGTTAATTTTGACAAAAGCTCTATATATTTCTTCAATACTCCTATGGAAAGGCAAAGAAAGATTGCTAATATTCTAGGATGCACTATTAATTCTCTTCCCGCTACTTACTTAGGTTTACCTTTAAGTACTGGCAAGATTTCTAATGAGGTCTGGAATGATCTTATTAAGAGATTCCAAAAAAATTGGCTAGCTGGAAAGGAGTTGTACTTTCAAGTGCAGGCAAGTGCTTATTGATAAAAAGCACGCTCCAAAACCTGCCTATTTACATCATGTCAATGTTCAGCATACCAAGCAGTAGTGATGAACAGTATTGAAAAGATTCAAAAGCACTTTTTATGGCACGGTACTGAGGACAGGTTCAGGTATCATCTAGTGGCTTGGGAGCAGGTATGTAAACCAAAGAGGCTTGGGGGGTTAGGCATCAAAGATATCAAACATATGAGTGCTGCCCTTATTGCAAAGTTAGGTTGGAGACTTATAAAAGAGCACAAGCCTTGGACAGAGTTGGTTAAGATCAAATACCTTTCAAACCAAAGCAAGATTTCCTTCATTTATGATCAGTCTCTTCCGAATGGTTCTATTTTCTGGAACAACCTTCTTCACAGCAGGCACATCCTTTCTCAGGGGTGTAGCTGGAAGCTTGGGGATGGGCAAAACATTAACTTCTGGACTGATAAATGGACTGATTCTAACTGGATTTCTTCTTATGGTCACATTAAAGACAGCTTAATTACAAAGTATGGACACAAAATACAGGGATACATTGAGGTGGATGAAAACAAAAGAAAATGGAAACAACTAAAAGTGGAGAATGATAATGTACAGGCTGATGTTTCATCTTTACAGAATCAACTTTCTCTAATCCATATTAGTAACCAAAATCTTAAGGATGAACTCATCTGGAAAGATTCTTTTGATGGGGAATACTCCGTTAAATCAGGATATAATTCTTTCTTTGTATCTATTGAAAGTGAAATTAAGTGGCACAAGTTGTGGATGCCTGAGTTAACCCCTAGAGTGAACTTCTTCTGGTGGCTCATCATTAAAGGCAAGATCCTGACTAATGACAACCTCATCAAGAAGGGATTCATCATGCCGAATAGATGTTGCATGTGTCAGAAAGAGGCAGAAGACATAAAACATTTATTTCTTCATTGTGAGTATGCTTCCAAAATTTGGCATCTTGTTTTTGCAAAATTTAATCAGAGATGGATTTTCCCTCTTACCTGTCTTCAGACCTGGGAACAATGGGACTCTCCATATAAGCATTATGTCGTGAAGAGATTGTGGCAACTTGTTTTACCTCACACTATGTGGCGAGTTTGGAAGGCTCATAATGATGGCATTTTTAGAAACACTAGAAAGGCATGTAACAAAGTCTACAAGGAAATTATCATTGTTGTGCAGGATAATATTGCTAGATTTAAACCTCCCAAAAATGGGCTTTACCCTGAGAAAGAAGAATATATTCTGACTGATTGGAATATTGACACTACCTTCAAAAAGAATAACAATGGTATGGATAGAACCACCGTCCGATGGATTAAGCCTCCCAATGATTGGCACAAGTTAAATTTTGATGGGGCCTCAAAAGGCAATCCGGGAGACTCTGGAGGTGGAGGAGTCATCAGGGATCAAAGAGGCTATTTTGTTGCTACTTTGCTTTTCGGGAAAATGGGCAGGCAAACTAACCATTACTCTGAAGCTCTGGTGGCTCTATGGGGTATAAGGCTTGCCAGAGATTGTAATATTCTGAATATTATAATTGAGGGTGATTCTCTAAATATCATCAATCTCTTAAACAAAAAGCAACACCCCAGCTGGTCAATTAGAGATTTCATTGGTGAAGCTATTGATATATGCAAGAGTTTTGAAAATGTTAAAATCACCCACACCTATCGGGAAGGAAATAGGGTCGCAGATGGTTTGGAAAACCTTGGTGTTACTAATACTTTTCAAACTTGGCTAAGGGGGGACGTTCTGCCCACTCAAGTCAATAAAGACATAATCAATGATCTACATGGCCGAGAAAATCATCACTAATGGTCTGTAATGTGGATGCTAATGTGCGGATCCTCAAGTACAAAATGATGACATCATATAAGATTTGTATGATTGATGGGATTTGTGCGAACTGGAATGTCATCATTTCTTGGCATAGAAAGAAAGCCAAGGAGCGGGACACTAATTACAAGTATGGTCTAATAATTACATCTTCTTTCACGGAAGGGAAAGATTCAAAAACAAAAACAAAGTTCAGCCTGCCCCGCATAGTGCTAACATTTTTACCGTTGAGAATAGAAATAGTGGAAAAATGGGGGGTCCGCCATGCAAAACAGAACCCACCCACAATCCAGCGTGGAAAGAGGATGTTGTGCTTTGGAACTACCTTCAAATTGGGGGTCTGTCAAATTTGATAGAAAGGATTCAAGGGTTTGATCAAGATATTTCTATTAGATTCACCCAGGGATGGAAGAATCGGATTGTCAAATACAGCAACATGGAGGTGGATATCACGGAGGAGCTTTTCACCCAGATCACGGGACTCAGTCTTGATGGCACCAAATTCTTCAATAAGAAGGTAGACAGGGAGGTGGAGACTAAGAAATTCCTGGACGATGGGGAGAATCTTGAATTTGTGACTGCAAGCATCAAGGTGGCTTCGATCCCTGAGCCTTTTGCTGAGCTAGCCAGAATGGTTGTTAGGTATGTGTTATCCTGTAAAATTGGCAAGGGCAATTTTACGAATAACCCTACAGAAAATTTTGTTCCGATCCCTCGTCAGGGATTTCTTACGTTCGGAACGTTGCAAAATCCCTTCCCGAGAAATCTAGTTTTCTGAATTTAGTCGTTTTTGGTCTTTTTGGGCGGGCGCATATAATCACTATGCAACATCAAATGTTCATGCACCCCCTTTAAATCCTTTGGCGCATGCGCCTTCCTGTCAACAGATCATTTGTTGCGCCACTTTTTGGTGCGCCAAGGGCGCACATATTCCTCTGTCGACACCACTTTCGGTGCGCCAAGGGCGCACATATCTTCATGTTGACAAGCCTTTTGGTGTGCCAAAGGGCGCATGTTTTCTTGTGTCGACAGCTCTCTTGGTGCGCCACTTGAAAAGTTGGTGGCGCATTTATTACTACCTCGCCTATAAATAGGCGCGTCTGCGCTGTCATTATCACCAACGGAAATCACGTGATTTTCTCTGTACCTGTCTGCACACTAGCCTGTCACTTTTGAATTGCTTTGTGGACCCATTTGCGCATTTCTTCATTATAAATATCCGGGTAAGTGGCCTTCTTTCTTTTGTGCTTCGTGTTTGTGGTTTTTGGCTGCTTGTGGGTATGAATCGGATTGAAAAGAATGAAATCATGAACTTGCTCCCCCTTCTCTTTCCACATGATCTTCCCCCTCTTTCCAGATCTGCTGGTAGAGGAAGCTCTGTTCTAAAAATAATAATAAGCTTGGACCCCTTTGTTTAAAAGCTATTTCTATCACCCAAATGAACCTAAGAACAAGCTTAACCATATGTGAAACCCCTCCGAGAGAATCAAAGCTTAAAAGGAAACTGTATTTTCCTTCTCCTTCGGCGCATTGGCGCACTCTGCAACATGAAGAACATTGCGCTAATGATGGCACTGTCGCCCCTATTACACAAAAGAGCAGCGCGCATGATGGTGCACATTCCTCCTCTGCTTCATCATGAAAAGTTGCGCCCTCATGGCACACTTTCCCCGCTTGTTGCAAACGCTTTCCTTGCGTCCTGCTTGGCGCACCAAACTCGTATGCTGCATTGATAAAATTCGTGCCATTGGCGCACCCTACATCCATGTAACAATCTTTTCATATGCGCCAAGTGCAAAGCTATAAATGGCGTAGGCGCATCCACCATTGCAACAACATTGTGTCATGCAAACCTTTCATGCGCCGCGCCAAGTTCCCTTAAGCGTGCTTAAAAAGCATAGTTATGTGCCCTTAAAGCGCGCATGAAAAAGCATATGTTAAACAAACCTTATGTGCGCCTTTTACAAAATGCATCCACATGGTGCAGGCGCACTTGTGCTTACAACAACAAAGAATGCAACCTGCAATATCTATGTGCCATGCGCCCTTTGGTGATTTACCCCTTGCAGCAGCCCTTTCCCATGTGTCTTATCTATTTAGCTCTGCAATCTGCAATATCCATGCGCCATGTGCCCTGAGGCCTCAAAATTGCTAACTCTTTCTTCTGTCAGCATTTCAATGGAAAATCAAACAGCTGACATGGCTTTCTTCAATTGGGTTTCACTTCTTATTCTTGCAGATCAGTAGCTAAGTTCAGAAGAACATATGTCAACATCAAGCAAGAGACCTACCAAATCCAAAGGCAAGGCCAAGCTCACAGAAGAAGAAATGAAGTATAAGTATCGAAGGGTCGAGAATTGCCCGAGTCCCAGCGAGAATGTGACTGGACATCGAGACTCAGAGTTGGGTCATATCGATATGGAAGAATTCTGGTCCAGAACCCAGAAGGTCACAAGAAGTCCATGGATGGACAAGCTGATAGGCAGTGCCCTGCACTTTGCTGGAGGAATCCCAGTCAGTGCCATTAACAATGAATTTATGATGGTGGTTGCCCGGTGCTACAATAAAGACACAAGATGTGTCGTAAATGAGAAGGGCGAGGTCATAATCAACCTCACTGCCCGCCACTTTGAAATAATACTCGGCATTCCTCATCACCGGCACTTTGTGGCCGTCAGCCAAGAGGATTGCATCAAGGCCTGGGACGACAATGAAGATCAGTGCATGCAGCTGATGAACGAGGTATATTTGAAAAATAAAAAAGTAGTGACCCGTTGGCCACAAATCATTCACCGCAGTGATTTTTCGGAGGAGCTCAGTGACACCATCACGTTCCTGAGTAGGGTGTTTGGGCTTCCTGACGCCCACTATTTCCACAAATGGATGTTGCGGTATTTAGAAACAATGAACAAAAATATGCCCGATCAACGCTTTGAATGGGTAGAAATCATAATGACACGATATCGGAGAGCAGCTGCAACAATTCCCCACAACGGGAGGTTCTACATGAATTCCTATGTTGTTTACGCTGCAGCTTCAGAAAGGGACTACCCAGCTCTGATGCGGAGTGGGGTTTGGCCCCAAGTTAAAATCTATGAATATTATCCAGAGCTAAAGCTGGAAAATAGCATCCCTCAATTTACAAAGATCAATGATGCATTTTTCTATTTCATCATCTACCTGTTGAGGCCAAATATGGCTCACGGTCGCACGACCAAGAGCATCGTGGCAGCCACGAGAGAAATGGGGGGCCCTGTTCACTCAATTCCCCACATTCACTTATCTGAGGGCGGCTAACTTCTTGGGGGAGCCAACTAGACTGCCAAGGTATGCCGGGCCTAAGTTGATTCTGCTAGAGCTGTCAAGACAGCTAGTCACCTACCATGAGAAATGCCTCAAGAGAAAGAAGGGTGGAACTCCTTTCCCCCTCACAGTGGGTAGGTATACATGTCTCTCTCACCACAAGGCAAAAGACATGTTTGCAGAGCTGGAGCTGCTGAATCTGAAACATGACTTCCCAGCAAGGCCCACCTTCGACCCGAGGAATTGTCTGCCAAGGGCTAAGCTCGATCCGATCCACATCCCTCAGATCGAGGATATCTACATTGACTTATATCATGAGGTTGAGCTCAGGAGGAAGGACCATTCTCGTTTGGCCTTAGCGAGAAATCATCAAGATGGGGTGGCCATCGTCCTAAAGGCTACCAAACTACCGAGGAGGAAGTGGATCAAGTGTATCTTGACACAGGTGGGGACGATTGGCCTTTTGCATTGATTGATAGAACCAAAGCACCTCAGACAATTGAGGAAAGAGTTAAGGAAACTCTGCGCAGAACAGAGCATTGGTGTCGAATGAACGGGCTCATCTACCTCGGAGTCGATTTCACAACCTCTCTGTTGGGTAACGCACCTCCTCGATCAAAACAGCTTGACCAAAAGGCAAAGGAAAAAGCAAAGAGGGTGAATCAGCACCACTCAAGAGGAAGCTCCTGAAAGTCCTCCTTCCGTTGCACCCAAACAAGTTGTAACTCTGGCTTCTCCAAGAGAAAGAAGCGGAAGAAGATGTTCAAATAGGCCCATCCACTCAGGATGTCGCCCCTGCCACAACAATTGAGGTCCCTTCTGTCCCTTCTTCTTCTCCTCCTTCCCCTCCTCGAGTGACTCAAGTAACCATTCCTTTGGTCGTGTCCTCTCCCCCTTCTTCTCTGTTCCTCCCGCTTCTTTTGTCCATCTTCTCTTCTCTCGCGGACTGTCCCCTCCATTTCTTCCCTCATCTCTCGAGTTCCCTTCCCTTCCTATGTCTTCCTCTCCTGCGGTATCTCTTCCTCCGTGAGAGCACTTCCTCGGCCTCCCTCTCGATGCCGCCTCCAAGTGTTTCCACGTTTTCCCTTCTACTCTCTGCATTTGCCCCTTCTCTTTTTGGTCCTTCTCCCACAAGTCGGCTGGATCTCCCAAAGCATCTAAGTCAGTCGAGAAAAGGAAAGTTCCCATCGCTCGATGGACTTCTCCGTAATCCGTCAAAAGGGCGAAAAGAAGCGAAGCCCGTCACACGCTTCTCTCGAGTGCTTCGGGAGAGAGGGTAATGGAGATCGCGTACCCCAATCCTCGAAGGATAAAAGGATATGTCTCAAGCCAGTTATACAAAGTGACTCAAGTCACAATGGGTACGTCTTTTGAAAGCCTTCGGGGAGAGGCCCTATCTGATTGACGCCCTCTGCAAGAAGCTTCAAGAAGAAAAAAAAAGAGAAAAGGCTATTGAAAGAGCAAAATAAACATCTGCTCCAAGCCTTACGAGAAGATGGGCGGTGCACCTCCCACTGCTGCGCCGAGACTCTGAGCCTGCGAGTCGGGATAAAATTAATGAATATGCAAAGATGGGCGAAGCGGGGTATGGTGCGTTTCCGCTTGGAGGGCGCAGATCCTCAAAGACGGTGAAAAAGTAATCGCAAGTTCAGCGATTTGTATCCGAACATCAACAAGGCGAATAAAGAGCTCCAGCATTAGCGGGACCCATATCGAAGAGTTGGACCATGCTATCTTTGCGGCGTGAGACCTTTGACAAATGTTATTTGTTGAGTCAGTCGAAGATCAGTCAAGTTCGGCATTTTCGGTCATCCCGGGGCCCTCGATAAAGTCCTTTCCACTCTGGACTACCGGATAGATCAAGCTGGAATTCGTCCTTGAAAAGATCGATAAGGTAAAGGAAGAAGCCACGGGCGCGATGCACCAAATGGAACAAATCGTTCTCAACATGTCTCCACGGTTGCTTACTCCTTCCTTCGCCTTAAGGAAAGTTGATGAAACCATCCAGATCTTGAGGAGATCGTTTCACAAGGGTGGGGCGAGAGGTCACTTTTGACGCGAGAGTCCATCAATAACTGTTGGCTGTCGGGACTTCATCGGGTTCCTCATAGAAAGAGAGAAAGAATATTCCAAACTCCCGAGAGAAGCTCATAGCGAGCGGGAGACTTGCGAGGTGATCGGTGAGCGACACGAGGATCCTTCCCGGGATCAACTAGAGCCTATGATCAGCAAGTTCATGGAATACCACGCCCAATTCCACATCTCGTCACTGGCGGCAGAGAAGCAGGATACCCCCTTTCGGCGCGGGGCGATGACGATGAATAGTTTCTCTTTCTTCTTCTCTCTCTCCTTCGACGTTCTTTTTTGTAAATATCTAGAGTATGTTGGCACAAATGATGACATCATCCATGTTGCACCATGGGATGATGTCATCCATCAAGTTGTCAAAAGTCAACATGACTTTGAGATATTTTGTAGATATTTTGTAAATAGGTGGTTGGTTCCTTTTTGCCTTCCTTCTTCTCCTTCTTCTATAAATACTCGAATACTTGTTGTATTTGGGGGTGGATACTTTCAGATGAAAAATAGAAGTGAGAAGAAAAGACTTTGAACTTTTTGTAACAGAAAGAAATATTAATACAATATTTAGACTTTGTGCTGAATACATGTGTTATATGCATTAGATCTTTCTTATGTCAGATCTGTGTGTTTATTACATTGGATGATATACATTTTATTGTCATTTATTCATCAGTATTGCTTTGCTCGTTTATGCAAGTAGGTTTGGCTCTGTTTACTACCAATCCCAAAACATAAACCCTCTGACCTTTCTGCTTTGGAATTCATTTCTTTTCTTTCTTCGGATCTGATCTTTCTTCATCCTCTCTTTCATTCCTTTCTTTTCGCAGTCGGAAACACCCTACTGGGATGAGATCCCAAACCCCCGAAGGCAGAATATTGTGAGACTTGCATGATTCTCGTTGGTAGAATAGCAATAAACCGAGTTTCACTTTCTTTGACTCAAAGAGGGCTATGGCACCGCACACTTTGCTTAGCTCGTTTATCGATAGATCTGCCCAAGCGACAGATTTTCGGACCAATAGTTTTTGGTGACTCCACTGGGGAACGAACAGATCTATCAGATCTATGATAGTGGTAGGATAGAAAATCTAAAAAAATCAGAAAAATCACTATCTATTTGCAAACTTTAAATTTTGTCAAAAATCCAAAATTTTGCAAAAGTGATCCGAATTGAAAATTTTCTTCTGGGATCCATAGATCTGGCCTAGTTGGAGATCTTTAGTTCGCTGAGTTTTTATAAAAATATGTATTTTTCCGTAGATCTGAGTTTTTGATTGTTTACCGAAATTTTCAAACTCTTTGAAAAAGTCAAATTTAGATCTGAAAATCAGCTTGCTAATCTTCACTATCATTTTATCCTCGTTGTTCTTTGTCATTAAACCACATGATCGGTTTTAGAAGAGGATAATTTTAAATATTTAGAAAAGTACATCTTTGCTGGTTTTGTCGGAAAAACTAGAAAATCAGCGAGTGCAGACAAAAAAATAAATTTTAAATCTGCACCACAACGTTAGATCTGGAAGGTGCTTTGGCGGGTGAGCCATTTACGCGTGGTGGAGGTGAGCTCGTGGAGAAGTCGATCCTACTTTCGATCGGCTTCAAAGGCACAATTCGGTGTAGCACCGGCGCGCTTTTCATCACTAAGTTGGTGATCGGTCGGACCAAAAGCGCCTCCCCCCACGGAAGAGTTGTTTTCACAAGGAGCCTCTACATCCCTTTGCGAGTGCTTTATTGCTCGGTGGAACCACACTCCCGGCCGCGTTCTTTTTCCATTTGTCCAGGATGGCGGTGCCATGGGGAAATGCTATGGGTCCTCTCACATTACCACATCTGTTCACGCGCTCCCTCACGAAAACCGAAATAATTTTCCCAAATTCGACGGGAGCGGGAACCAAAGCACGGATTCACACATATCGCATTCATCATGTCATGCAGTATCTGGATGTAACTCATGAGGATGAGTCGGTTCACCTTTTACGGAAACTCTACTGAGAGGCCCTACGGTAGAATGGTTTCGGCATTTGCCGCCGGATCTATGCAGTTAGGCCACCTTGCGGGATGCTTTTGAAGACAGGTACAAGCCTTCGGAAGATGCATTTGCATTGTTATCGCAGATCACTCACCTGAAGAAGGAGGCCAACGAGACCATGCGCGATTTTATCGCCAGGTTCAATGCATTAATCAACCGTGTCCCTGTTGCCATGCTTCCAACACCAGAAAATCAGAAGTGTTTCTTCGTGAATGCTATGAGCTCGAAAGTAAGTTTCTTACTCCTACAAGAGCAAGTGGCTACATTGATTCTCGCCCAGGCCGCTGCCATTCGAATTGAAGATAATTTGATAATATCTAGCGAATTGAAAAGGGAATCCTCTAAGCCTAAATCTTCGGGCCCTTCGCCCAATACTTCGTCTGATCCGGCATTTCAAAAGATGGTGAACGACTTACTTGCATTGAAGAAGCAGTTAGCCCAAGCTTCTCCCGGTTCCTCATACCGGGATATTCCACGGAGGAATTTCACTTCCAACAATGTTCCTCAAAGGCCGCGCTTACCTGCAACTGCTCCATGGTTGGCGCTTGAGGCTCCTCCGGTTAACGCCTTAGCCGAAATTGAAGAAGAGGAACAAGATTATGAAGAACCTTCGTCTCAGGGCGAAGATGATCAAGATGTCGGTGAGCCGACTGGCGACTCTACTATCGGGTATATGGAATTTGATGAGGAAGAATCTGATGAAGAAGAGGGTACCCAGGGCTATGCAAGCGGACAATCATATGTTGTTTTTACCCACTGCATGAGGAAAAAAGAAGCAAAGGTCTTTTGCCCATGTGCGCGAAAGAGAAGGCCGTGTCAAACACGCCTCCAACCATTGCTAAAAGAGGTAATCCTCTTCCTACTCAACTCCCTGTTAAGTCTTTTACAAGGAAATCTTTTCCCCCCATTTCTCCTCCAAATCAGTCTTCTTCTTTTCCTATCAAGACCAATAATCCTACTCCACCATCACGAAGTGAGGGACTCATTCCTTCACCAACGCAACCCTTGGCCGTATTTGATATCATAGATCATGCTAAAAAAACCAAGATCCAAATGTCTGAAGCCGAGTATCTTCAGTCAAATCCCGAACAGCTTGTAAGATTAACCAAGTATATTCAAAGTCAAGCTGCCATATCTCCTCAGGTTTCCCCAAAAGGAATCCTTTCCACTCCTCCTGCATCCCGCATAAATGTTGCTTCAACATCTGCGTCAGGCAAGATAGAACCTTTCTATCTCTCCCTCCTAATCAATGGTCACAAGTTGAGTAACTGCATAATTGATTCTGGACCTTCTGATAACGTCATGCCGGCAAAAGTTGCTCATGCTTTGGGCCTCACCCTTACCAAGCCTTTTGGCAGATGTTATTCCTTAGAAACCAAGCAGGTGCCGTTGATTGGTCAAATCAAAGACGCACAGTTTGCATTTGCGGCGTTCCCAGATAAAAGAGTAAAGATGACCATCCTCGTTGCCGACATTCCAGCAGCCTACGGAATTTTGTTGGGAAGAAGTTTTTGCAGCGAAGTTGGTGGGGAGATTCATATGGATTGGTCTAAGGCTAGAATCCCCGTCAAAGGTGTAATGCAGACATTGGAGCCAGAATCACAAAAGAAGTACTTAGTTACTAACTCCAAAGACCCCAAAGCTCAAATTCTTTTGAATCATCGGGATGGGGAACTATTTCTTGTCATGAGTCGACAAAATGGTTGTTCTCATCAAGAAGAAGATCTTAACAAGTCTGGACCTTGCAATTTGATGGTAGCTACGTAACCAGTGGATGTGGCGCCGGAGCCATGCTAATATCTCCCGAGGAAGAAATTATTCCTCTCTCTTTTAAGTTGCAATTTTTCAACACAAATAACACTGCTGAGTATGAGTCTCTGTTACTCGGCATGCAGGCCGCAAGAGAGAGAGGGATCAAAAATCTGAAAGTGCAAGGTGATGCAGAGCTAGTCGTGAATCAAATTAAGAGGATATATCAAGTAAAGAATGAGAGGCTCAGGCACTACCGTAATGCGGTGTGGGACAACATCGAGGAATTTGACGCTTTTTCAATAGAAGCCATTCCAAGAGCTCAAAATGACATGGCTGATTCATTGGCCGTTTCAGCATCCCTCATGCTCCCTCACCCAGGTTTGAAAATAGACAAATACACCATTGAGATGGTTTTCTGCCCGAGCGTGCAGGATAATTCCCAGCATTGGCAAGTATTCAACGATGATAATCAACTCATTGCCTTTCTAGAAAAGGTGAAAAATTTCAAAGGATTACATTTTGAAGGATCCACTTCTATGTGCCACGAATCAGTCACCGATCAAAAAGATGAATCCGAGAGGAGCGATGGCATATGTCACTCAAAGGAAATAAAATTCGAAGGGCTTGGTTTTCTGGAGCGGTTGTTCGATGAGGCACGAGCATTTTTTGTAAAAAAGAAAAGGTGAGATGATGCTAACTCATCCCCAGAAACCGAACCGGTTAATTTAGGTTCGGTAGAACACCCGCAATTTGTGAACATTGGAAAATGTTGCACGCCTGAAGAGAAGCGGAAGTTTGTCAAACTGCTGAAGAAATACATGGATGTATTGGCATGGTCCTACGCCGATCTAAAGTCTTTTAAGCCAAAGGACGTCCAACATGACATCCCGTTGAAAGAAGATGTCAAAGCCTTTCGCCAGAAGCAAAGGCATTATAACCCTAAGATCTCAGGTACTATCCAGGCTGAAATTCAGAAGATGTTGGATGCGAGAATCATTTTTCCTATCCATCATAGTACTTGGGTAGCAAATATTATACCGGTGCAAGAAGAATGGTGAAATACGCATATGCATAGATTTTGAAATTTGAATCAGGCTTCCTTGAAAGATAACTACCCACTTCCTATAATGGATCAAGTTCTACAAGTGGTAAATGGATCAGAAATGTTGTCCATGCTTGATGGTTTTTCGGGCTACAATCAGATTGAAGTTACGCACGAGGATCAATTTAAAATAGCATTCACTACTCCACGGGGTACATTTGCCTACTGGAGGATGCCTTTTGGCATAACCAATCTTTGGTGCCACCTTTCAGCGGGCCATGGACCTTGCATTCAAAGGTATGATGGGGAAGGTCATTGTGGTTTATCTAGATGACTTAACTGTGTTCTCTAAACAACGAAGTGACCATTGTGATCACCTGGAGCAAGTATTGGCCAGATGCCGAGAGCATGGGATTTCCCTAAACCGAAAAAGTTTTGGAGTCACGAAGGAAAGTTGCTAGGGCATGTTGTTAGCAAAGAAGGAACGAAGATAGATACCGAAAGAGTTAAGGCTATTCAGAGCCTTACTCTGCCTACAAGCAAGACTAAGATTCATTCTTTCTTCGGAAAGGTGAACTTTCTCAGGCGTTTTGTTCCCGACTTTGTTGAGAAGACTCGTCACATATTGGACATGATGAAGGGGTCACCAACTTTCCGATGGAGCGAGGAAGGGAAAAGGTCATTTGAAGAAATAAAAGCTTCCATTGCTCACGCACCATTCCGGTATGTCTCGATTTCTCCAAAGATTTTATCATGTATAGTTATGCATCTGAGCATACTGTGTCTACCATCTTGATGCAAAAGAATTCGAGAGGATGTTGAATCTCGATTGCGTTCATGAGCTCTCCCCTCAAGCCTCACGAACTAAAAATGTCTCAATTGGAAAAGCATGCCTTCGTCGTTGTCAAAGCAGTCAAAAATTTCAGGTATTACATTTTAAACTCTCATACGGTGGTGTTGGTCCCTGACACGGCGGTCAAATCAATTCTAACTCAACAGGAGTTAGGAAGCTTGCGAGGAAATTGGATCGCAAAAGTCGGGAGTATGACACGGATATAAAACCAACCAAGTGGTAAGAGGCAAGGGCCTATGTCGACATGGCTAAAAACAAAGATTGAGAAAGCCACGAGGGAAAGGATGATTGTACCAATGAAGCCAAAGCCAAGCTGGAGAAAACACATTCTCTCCCCTCTGGTCCTATTTGTCACAACCAGCGATGAGTGGTATTCGATATTTCTTTCTTCCTCACCTACGGAAAATGTCCAGCTCACCTAACTGCAAAGGAGAAGCACACTATAAAGCTCAGAGCAGCCAAATATGTCATCTGGGATGACGGTTTATACAAACGTGGGATAGATGGTGTCTTCTTGCGATGTGTCGACAAGCCACAGCAGGAGAAGTTACTTGAAAGTTTTCATAATTCAGCCTGTGGAGGCCATTTCTCCTCTTCCATGTGACAGCACACAAGATCATCCAAGCAGTACTATTGGCGATGCTTTTCAAGATACGACTACAGGTAGCGAAAGTGTGACCCTTGCGGCGGTTCGTCGACAAGCCCAAGTTGGCTACTTTTCCCCTCAGGCCGGTTGTTGTCAACGAACCATTCAGGCAATGGGGAATTTATTTTATCGGTGCACTCAATCCCCAATCGAGTGTCGGACATAGTTATGTCCTTACAACAACAAATTACTTCACCAAGTGGGTGGAAGCCATACCTGTCAAACATGCCACTTCCGAAGTTGTTTGCAGTTTTATCAAAGAAAATATCATTGTCAGGTTTGGCGTTCCCAACAAGATTGTTGCTGATAATGCTTCTAACTTCTCCTCACGGGAAGTTATTAGTTTTTTCTATGAATATGGGATAACTTTGGCTCATGCCTCAGATTATTACCCTCAGGGAAATGGTCAAGGCAGAATCCAGTAATAAAAACTTGGTGACCATCATACGAAAGCTGGTGGATGAGAATCAACGGATGTGGCACAAGTCCTTATACGACGCTTTGTGGGCTAGATCACATTACTCCCAAGAGGTCTCTCGGTATGTCACCTTTTCAAGTGTTATATGGCACTGATGCCGAGCTTCCCATTTCTGTTGAACTCCCTGCTCTACGCTTGGCACGAGCTATTGAAGATGAAACTTTCCAAAATTCTCTTGAAAAGAGAATCATGTATCTAATGAGCTCGAAGAAAGAGAGTAAGAGTAGACGACAAGATCACCGAACATCAGAATCAAGTCAAAAAATTGTTTGATAAAAAAGCTAAGCGAAGAAATTTTCAGGTGGGAGACCTCATCCTTCTGTGGGACAAGTGAAGAGAGCCAAAAGGCATGCACGAAAAGTTTGATTCCCTGTGGAGAGGGCCTTTCAAGATCAAGCAGCTCAACGGAGAGAATAGTTTCTATCTCTCATATCTAGATGGAACCAAACTCCCGCTTCCCTACAGCGGGCAACATCTGAAAATCTTCAGGAAGTAGAGCTTGCTCTCTTCTTTGTACAGTTTGCTTTAGTTGTGTGTTTGTTTTTGTCGTGTGTTTGCTTTCTGTTTGTTGTGTGTTCCCTTTTGTTCGCTTCTGGTCACCCTTGTTTTTGACTCTGTTACCCAATGGATAGGCACATGAGATCTGGGATTCTCTACCCCTGAGGTTCACTCAGAGATAGTCCCAGAAAAGAGCATTGTTATTATCCTGTAAAATTGGCAAGGGCAATTTTACGAATAACCCTGAAAATTTTGTTCGATCCCGCATCGAGGATTTCTTGCGTTCGGAGCGTTGCTAAAATCCCTTTCGGGAAATCTAGTTTTCGAATTTAGTCGCTTTTTGGTCTTTTTGGGTGGGCGCATATAATCACTATGCAACATCAAATGTTCATGCGCCCCCTTTAAATCCTTTGGCGCATGTGCCTTCCAAGCATTTCACCAGATCATATGTTGCACCACTTTTTGCGTGCGCGCATGGCGCACATAGTCCTCTCACTCACAACACCACTTTCGGTGCGCAAGGGCGCATATATCTTCGTGTTGACAAGCCTTTTAGTGCGCCAAAGGGCACATGTTTTCTTGTGTCGATGACTCTCTTGGTGCGCCACTTGAAAATTTGTGGCACATTTATTACTCACTACCTCACCTATAAATAGCGCAAATAGGCGCCTTGTCATTATCACCAATGGAAATCACGTGATTTTCTTTGTACCTCTCTGCGCTTTTGACTATCACTTTCAAATTGCTTTGTGGACCCATTTGCGCATTTCTTCGTTATAAATATCGGGTAAGTGGCCTTCTTTCTTTTGTGCTTCGTGTTTGTGGTTTTTGGCTGCTTGTGGGTATGAATCGGATTGAAAAGAATGAAATCATGAACTTGCTCCCCCCCTGCTGTCTTTCCACATGATCTTCCCCCTCTTTCCAGATCTGCTGGTAGAGGAAGCTCTGTTCTAAAAATAATAATAAGCTTGGACCCCTTTGTTTAAAAGCTATTTCTATCACCCCAATGAACCTAAGAACAAGCTTAACCATATGTGGAACCCCTCTGAGTGAATCAAGGCTTTAAAAGGAAACTATATTTTCCTTCTCCTTTGGCGCATTAGCGCACTCTGCAACATGAAGAACAGTTGCGCCAATGGCACATCTGTCGCCCCTATTACACAAAGAGCAGCTGCGCCAATGGTGCACATTCCCTGCCTGCTTCATCATGAAAAGTTGCGCCCACTTGGCGCACTTTCCCCGCTTGTTGCAAATGCTTTCCTTGCGTCCTGCTTGGCGCACCAAACTCGTATGTTGCATTGATAAAATTCGCGCCATTGCGCGCACCCTACATCCATGTAACAATCCTTTCATATGCGCCAAGTGCAAAGCTATAAACGGCGCAGGCGCATCCACCATTGCAACAACATTGTGTCATGCAAACCTTTCATGCACCGTGCCAAGTTCCCTTAAGCACGCAAAAAGCATATGTTACACAAACCTTATGTGCGCCTTTTACAAAATGCATCCACATGGCACAGGCGCACTTGTGCTTACAACAACAAAGAATGAAATCTGCAATATCTATGCGCCATGCGCCCTTTGGTGCTGATTTACCCCTTGCAGCAGCCCTTTCCCATGTGCCTTATCTATTTAGCTCTGCAATCTGCAATATCCATGCGCCATGCGCCCTGAGGCCTCAAAATTGCTAACTCTTTCTTCTGTCAGCATTTCAATGGAAAATCAAACAGCTGACACGGCTTTCTTCAATTGGGTTTCACTTCTTATTCTTGCAGATCAGCAGCTAAGTTCAGAAGAACATATGTCAACATCAAGCAAGAGACCTACCAAATCCAAAGGCAAGGCCAAGCTCACAGAAGAAGAAATGAAGTATAAGTATCAAAGGGTCAGAATGCCCGAGTCCCAGGCAGAATGTGACCTGGACATCAGAGACTCAGAGTTGGGTCATATCGATATGGAAGAATTCTGGGTCAGAACCCAGAAGGTCACAAGAAGTCCATGGATGGACAAGCTGATAGGCAGTGCCCTGCACTTTGCTGGAGGAATCCCAGTCAGTGCCATTAACAATGAATTTATGATGGTGGTTGCCCGGTGCTACAATAAAGACACAAGATGTGTCGTAAATGAGAAGGGCGAGGTCATAATCAACCTCACTGCCCGCCACTTTGAAATAATACTCAGAATTCCTCGTCACGGCGGCACTTTGTGGCCGTCGGCACCAAGAGGATTGCATCAAGGCCTGGGACGACAATGAATATCAGTGCATGCAACTAATGAACGAGGTATATTTGAAAAACAAAAAAGTAGTGACCCGTTGGCCACAAATCATTCACCGCAGTGATTTTTCAGAGGAGCTCAATGACACCATCACATTCCTGAGCAGGGTGTTTGGGCTTCCTGACGCCCACTATTTCCACAAATGGATGCTGCGGTATTTAGAAACAATGAACAAAAATATGCCCGATCAACGCTTTGAATGGGCAGAAATCATAAGCAGCACGATATCAGAGCAGCTGCAACAATTCCCCACAACGGGGAGGTTCTACATGAATTCCTATGTTGTTTACGTTGCAGCTTTAGAAAGGGACTACCCAGCTCTGATGCAGAGTGGGGTTTGGCCCCAAGTTAAAATCTATGAATATTATCCAGAGCTAAAGCTGGAAAATAGCATCCCTCAATTTACAAAGATCAATGATGCATTTTTCTATTTCATCATCTACTGTTGAGGCCAAATATGGCTCACGGTCGCACGACCAAGAGCATCGTGGCAGCCACAGAGAAATGGGGGGCCCTGTTCACTCAATTCCCCACATTCACTTATCTGAGGGCGGCTAACTTCTTGGGGGAGCCAACTAGACTGCCAAGGTATGCCGGGCCCAAGTTGATTCTGCTAGAGCTGTCAAGACAGCTAGTCACCTACCATGAGAAATGCCTCAAGAGAAAGAAGGGTGGAACTCCTTTCCCCCTCACAGTGGGTAGGTATACATGTCTCACTCACCACAAGGTAAAAGACATGTTTGCGGCAGATGGAGCTCTTTGAATCGAAACATGACTTCCCAAAGAAGGTCCACCTTCGACCCGAGGAATTGTCTCCGCAAGGGCTAAGCTCGATCCGATCCACATCCCTCATATCGAGAATATCTACATTGACTTATATCACGATGTTGAGCTCGGAAGGAAAGACCATTCTTGTTTGGCCTTAGCAGAAATCATCCAGTACGGGGGTGGCCATCGTCCCTAAAGGCTACCAAACTACCGAGGAGGAAGTTGATCAAGTGTATCTTGACACAGGTGGGGACGATTGGCCTTTTGCATTGATTGATAGAACCAAAGCACCTCAGACAATTGAGGAAAGAGTCAAGGAAACTCTGCGCAGAATCAGAGCATTGGTGTCGAATGAATGGGCTCATCTACCTCAGGGTCGATTTCACAACCTCTCCGTTGGGTAACGCACCTCCTCAATCAAAACAGTGAGCCAAAAGGCAAAGGAAAAAGCAAAGAGGGTGAATCCTCATTCCGAGAAGCTCCGCACCCAAACAAGTCAGAATTATGGCTTCTCCGAGAGAAAGAAGTAGAAGAAGATGTTAAAATAGGCCCATCCACTCGTGGTTTCGCCACTTGCCACAACAATTGAGGTCCCTTCTGTCCCTTCTTCTTCTCCTCCTTCCCCTCCTCGAGTGACTCAAGCGACCATTCCTTTGGTCGTGTCCTCTCCCCCTTCTTCTACTGTTCCTCCCGCTTCTTTGTCCATCTTCTCTTCTCTCGCGGACCTGTCCCCCTCCATTTCTTCCCTCATCTCTGAGCTCCCTTCCCTTCCTATGTCTTCCTCTCCTGCAGTATCTCTTCCTCCCGTGAGCACTTCCTCGGCCTCCCTCTCGATGCCACCTCCAAGTGTTTCCACGTTTTTCCCTTCTACTACTGCAGCTGCCCCCTTCTCTGTTTCTGGCCCTTCTCCCACAAGTCCAGCCTGGATCTCCCAGCATCTAAGTCAACAGAAAAGGAAAGTTCCCATCGCTCCGATGGACTTCTCCGTAATCCCGTCAAAAGGGGCAAAGAAGCAGAATCCCGTCACACGCTTCTCTCAGAGTGCTTCGGGAGAGAGGGTAATGGAGATCGCGTACCCCAATCCTCTGAAGGATAAAAAGGATATGTCTCCGACAGATTATACAGTGACTCAAGTCACAATGGGTACGTCTTTTGAAATCCTTCAGGGAGAGGCCCTATCTGCAGTTGACGCCCTCTGCAAGAAGCTTCAAGAAGAAAAAGAAGAGAAAAGGCTATTGAAAGAGCAAAATAAACATCTGCTCCAAGCCTTACAGAAGATGGGCAGTGCACCTCCCGTTGGTGCCGCCGAGACTCTTGAGCCTCGAGTCGGGATAAAATTAATGAATATGCAAATATGGGCGAGTAGGGTACGGCCGTTTCCACTTCGAGGAGCCAGATCCTCAAAGACAGTGAAAAAGTAATCGCCAAGTTCACTGATTTGTATCTAAACATCAACAAGGCGAATAAAGAGCTCCAGGCATTAGCAGGACCCATATCGGAAAAGATTTGGACCACCATGCTAGGCTACAGATGAGACCTTTCAACAAATGTTCGACTGTTCAGTCGAAGATCTGGTCAAGTTCGGCGTTTTCGGTCATCCCAGGGCCCTCAATAAAGTCCTTTCCACTCTGGACTACCGGATGGATCAACTGGAATTCGTCCTTGAAAAGATCGATAAGGTAAAGGAAGAAGCCCTGGACGCGATGCACCAAATGGAACAAATCGTTCTCAACATGTCTCCAGGGTTGCTTACTCCTTCCTTCGCCTTAAGGAAAGTTGATGAAACCATCCAGATCTTCAAGGAGATCGTTTCACAAGGGCTGGGGCCAGAGGTCACTTTTGACGCAGAGTCCATCAATAACCTGCTGGCCTGTCGGGACTTCATCGGGTTCCTCATAGAAGTAGAGAAAGAATATTCCAAACTCCCAGAGAAGCTCATAGACGAGCGGGAGACTTGCGAGGCGATCAGTGAGCGACACAAGGATCCTTCCCAGGATCAACTAGAGCCTATGATCAGCAAGTTCATGGAATACCGTGCCCAATTCCACATCTCGTCACCGAGCAGCATCAGAAGCAGGATACCCCCTTTCGGCCGCAGGACGACGACGATGAATAGTTTCTCTTTCTTCTTCTCTCTCTCCTTCGACGTTCTTTTTTGTAAATATCTAGAGTATGT
Source organism: Taxus wallichiana var. yunnanensis (assembly GCA_018340775.1). Classification (NCBI taxonomy): domain Eukaryota; kingdom Viridiplantae; phylum Streptophyta; class Pinopsida; order Cupressales; family Taxaceae; genus Taxus; species Taxus wallichiana. The sequence goes on along the minus strand of CM031235.1, from coordinate 345,326,287 downwards.
TGGCACAAATGATGACATCATCCATGTTGCACCATGGGATGATGTCATCCATCAAGTTGTCAAAAGTCAACATGACTTTGAGATATTTTGTAGATATTTTGTAAATAAGTGGTTGGTTCCTTTTTGCCTTCCTTCTTCTCCTTCTTCTATAAATACTCCAATACTTGTTGTATTTGGGGGTGGATACTTTTCAGATGAAAAATAGAAGTGAGAAGAAAAGACTTTGAACTTTTTGTAACAGAAAGAAATATTAATACAATATTTAGACTTTGTGCTGAATACATGTGTTATTTGCATTAGATCTTTCTTATGTCAGATCTGTGTGTTTATTCCATTGGATCTCGCATACATTTTATTGTCATTTATTCATCAAGTATTGTTTTTTGCTCGTTTATGCGAGTAGGTTTGGCTCTGTTTACTACCAATCCCAAAACATAAACCCTCCGACCTTTCTACTTTGGAATTCATTTCTTTTCTTTCTTCGGATCTCGATCTTTCTTCATCCTCTCTTTCATTCCTTTCTTTTCGTGATCGATAACCTACTTTGGGATGATATCCCAAACCCCGAAGGCAGAATATTGTGAGACTCGCATGCATTCCCTTTGGTAGAATAGCAATAAACCAGTTTCTCTTTCGACTCAAAGAGGGCTATGCCCGCACACCGCTAGCTCGTTTATCCATAGGTTTGCCCAAGTGATGATTTTCGGACCAACAAAGATGTAACTCTTGAAGGAATATTTGTGACTATTCCTCAAAAAATTTGATATTTCTTAACCACTTTCGTAGAAATATTATCATCAGCTTCCCTCACTACTTGATAAACTCGCTAGAGAAATCAGTTAGGGAAGTTCAGAGCCATTCTAGGGTTGTCCCTCTGCATCAAGGGCTAATCCTGTTGATCCATCGCCACTGTTCAAACTACCCCGAATGAATCCTACTCCACCCTCTTCCTCCATACCTCCCCCTACTCACACCGCCTTCATTCCCCCTGCTGGAAAGGAAGATTGAAATGGCTACTTCTAGCAAGAAAAGAAAGGGCATAAAATCTAAAATCCCTACTTCTCAACGGGTCCTCAGAAGTCACAAAGACCTTGAGCTTGCTGAGAACCTCCTGCATATCAGCCAACCGATGGAGGAACCTAAGGAGGAGGACTTGATGGATAGAGTGGACAGGATGGAAAAGGAAATACAAGAACTCAAAGGGGTTATCAAAAATATGGAAAAATCTAAGGGGAAAGGAATACCGCAAAGTGATGATGAGGAGGGGTTATTGCTAAAGTATTCAAGAAGTTACAATCTTTGGATGGCGAATGGGAAATGCAAAAGTCACAATGATCTGCATACTATCTCGCCCTTCAAAGTATTTATAATTTCATTGAACAACATGTTCATAGTGTTTGCAATTTAAGTGGGATTAATGATGACATTTTGGGCCCCAAAGAGAAAAGGGATATAGCAATTGCTCAAAGCGGATCGAAAGACTCTTCTCGTGCCACATCCATTGCTTCTTCATGTCATCGCAGTTATCAAAACCAAGATCGATGAGTGGCTATCAAGTAACAGGATGCGGTGATGCTATTTTCTCGCTACGAAGTTGCTGATAACTGGCGGTTCTGGAGCTGTTTTTTGGCGGAGATATTATATGATGGATATATTTTGTTTGCTTTTTGATCTTTTCTGCTACTTTTTGGATCATTGTACGTCTGGATCCTCTCTACTAATTTGTTGTTTTATCTGGCTGTTGAGCCCTCTTAGGTTGGTTGTTTTTCCCTGCTCTGGGTTGTTTCTCTCACCTATGATATCTGGCTTTTGAGCCCTTTTATATACGGTGGTATAGTCCCTTCAAAACTATTTGCCATTAATAAAAAAAAAACTTACAACACAGTGTGACAAGTTGTGATTGACCATTAAACACTATTACTAATTTAAATTGAACTCATCTTTATGCCATTTTATTGGTTCCTAGCTTGGTCATAGATACATTTTCCGTATATAGAAGAAAAGTCCTATTTCCATTGACTAACAACTAAATGTCTATATGAGAAGATCAATTTCATATTGACTCATCAATGACAACTAAACTTCAACACAATTTCCACATGTCAATCACTAAACATTAATTACCATTCACATTTGAATAATTAAATTCACGCAAAGTAATGTGCTCGTAGGAAAATTTTAGTCACTTAACAATTAAATTTAAGGTTGGTCGAGAAGAGTTTAGGTTGTCATCAAGTGTTTGCTTTACATGTTTTTTACCCACACTAGGGGTCTAACGTGTCCTTTGTGCCCATGGGATAATATTCGTGGAACATATTATATATCAACAATTTATTCTTACATGGTTGTTCAAACACCATAATATAGGATGCCTAAAATGGGTTATGAAACATATAGTGCCACTTGATATTTGATACATATACGCATGTCATAGAGAACTATGGTATTGACCCCTTTTTCCAATGACTGCATTTTCAATTTGATTATCTTATATGTGTCATTTAATCTTCTAAGGGGCATTCTTGAACTGACATTTTACCTACGGAAGCCTACATAAGCTAGTCAATATCTCTTCATAACTCACTTGGAAATTTCATAAGATGTATTGTAAATATCTTGACAAAATCCTCTTGCAGTATGACTCTTACATTCAATCATAAGATGTAGTAAAATATATGTTGAAATTGTGTATCTATCCCTAAAGCTATATTAGAGACCTTTAAAAACCCATATTTTTGCTAGACATTCTGGATGTTTGCAGCAACTTAGGAAAATAATATATATTGGGGACAACAAAATCCAATGGTTTCACCCTCTATTGGATGATTCCATCTAGATCAAAGATCTATGAATGGTTTATATTTGTAAATGTAAGTATGTCCCTATAACATATTCTATTGTATTCTAAAGTTTTTAATATTTAATCGTCTTTGAATTGCATTTCTATGCTTATATACAATATTCAACTTCCTTTATAGTTTGCCCACTTGGCCACAATGAGCAACCAGTAATTAGAACCATTATATTACAATGAATAATCAAATTGGTAAGAGAGAGAGAGAGAAATTGTGAGAAGAAATAATAAATTGTAGTGTGTATTTTAAATGTTTTAAATGGCAGTTGATAAATGTTTTAAATTGTAGTGTGTATTTGGCAAGTTTAGTTCTCTTTGATAGCAAGTATAATTTGCTCTCTCAAATTCGCATAATGAAATGGAAATTGTCTGTCCAAGCTCCTCAAACTCCTTCGTGGAAATTCATAAGCCCCAATAATTCAATAGTTCCTAATAAAATTAGTGTCTTAAAATTTTCTCCATTAATATTAGTCATTTTTTGTGAATATTTTTGACACTTTTCTCGTAATTAATTATTATCGTATAGTTTTATAAAGATATACATATTGAAATTTGTAAACCATTAGCTTTGAGACTACTTAAAGATCTAAGTTCTCTCATTTTCTCATGCCTTACTCTATTGAGAACATGTTCTAATAGATCTATCCTCTAATTATGTATATGTATGATCATAGATATGAATATTAATAATTAATGAATAATCTAAATATACATCATATTATAATAAATTAGAATTAATATTTGTAAGCAAAAGACACTATCACCTTTCCAAAAATGATAAAAAAACACAATGTGATTTTCATCGTGTTGAAAACACAATGTGATTTTCATCGTGTTGAAAAACACAATGTGTTTTTCATCTTGATGAAATACACAATTTGTTTTTCAACACGTTGAAAAACTTGTAGTGTTTTTCAACAAGATGAAAAACACATCGTGTTTTTCAACATGATGAAAATCACATTGCATTTTGAATCATGATTTGAATGTTATGATTACCATGTAGTGATTAACATGTGGAAAACACAATGTGTTTTTCATTAAAATGGAAAACGCATTGTGTTTTTCGTCAAGATGGAAAACACATTGTGTTTTTTCATCAAGATGGAAAACACACTGTGTTTTTCAACATGCTGAAAAACATTGTAGTGTTTTTCAACAAGATGAAAAACACATCGTGTTTTTCAACATGATGAAAATCACATTGCATTTCAAATCATGCTTTGACTGTTATGATTACCATGTAGTGATTAACATGTGGAAAACACAATGTGTTTTTCGTTAAGATGGAAAACACAATGTGTTTTTCGTCAAGATGGAAAACACACTGTGTTTTTCAACATTCTAAAAAAACACTCGTAGTGTTTTTCAACATTTTGAAAAACAATGTAGTGTTTTTCAACACGTTGAAAATCACATTGTGTTTCAAATCATGCTTTGACTATTATGATTACCATGTAGTGATTAATATGTGGAAAACATAGTGTGTTTTTCGTTAAGATGGAAAACACAATGTGTTTTTCATCAAGATGGAAAACACTGTAGTGTTTTTCAACACAATGAAAATCACATTATGTTTCAAATCATGCTTTGACTGTTATGATTACCATGTAGTGATTAACATGTGGAAAACACAATGTTTTTTCGTTAAGATGGAAAACACAAAGTGGGTTTTTTGTCAAGATGAAAAACACATTGTGTTTTCCAACATGCTTGAAAAAACAATGTAGTGTTTTTCAATATGTTGAAAAATACAGTGTGTTTTCCACATTGGCCTATTTGAGTGTCAAGTATTAGTTTGCCCCTGTTTGTATCGATCGAGCCCTAATACACCTAATGTGACAATTGAACATGTGTTAGGGCTAGATTTGGAATCATTTATACCAATTGAACCCTAATACATGTTAAATTAATGTTAGGTGTTGTAATATAGTTTAGGGTGTTGTAATTGTGTTATATAATATGACAAGTTAGTGTTTAGGGCATCATATCAATGTTTGAGTGTTTAGGGTATCGTATGATTGTTTAGGATGACACATTAATATTTAGGGCATTCCAATTGTGTTTTGTAAAGTGACCCATTAGTTTGTAAGGTTTCATTATAGTTTTGAGGGTTTCATATCAAGTTTTTGGTTGTTTTGTTAATGTTTAAAGTATCTCAATTTCCAATTATGCTATTTAGGGTGACACATTAGTGTTTAGGTTTTTGTATCAATGTTCGAATGTTTAGGGTGGTGTATTAGTGTTTAGGGTGTCATATGAGTGCTTATGATATCAAATTATTTTGTAAGGTGTCCTAATTATATTATTTACGATGATCCCTTAATGTTTATAGTCTTCTAATAGTGTATAGGGTGTCATATTAGTGTTTATCATGTCTTATAATTTTTTTAGGGTATAACATTAGTGTTTTTTTGTGTCTAAATTATGTTATTTAGAGTAACCCATTAGTGTCCAAGGTTTTGCATCAATTTTTGAGTGTTTAGGATGTCATATGAGTGTTTAGGGTGTCATATTAGTGTTTAAGGTGTCGTATGAGTTTATAGGGTATTACAGTAATGATTATGGTTTTGTATGAGACCCTGTGTTTCATTAGTGTTTAGGTTATCCTAATTATGAAATAGAGGATGAATCATTAGTGCATAGAGTATCATGACATTATTTAGGGTATTGTATCAGTGTTTAGGGTGTTAAATTAATGTTTAGTGTATCTCAATTATTTTATGTGGGGTGACTAATTAGTGTTCAAGGTGTCGTATAAGTGTTTAAAGTGTCCAAAATTAATTTAATGTGGGTGACTTATTATTATTTATGGTGATAGTAGAATAATTTTAGCTAATACTATGTTTTCATTCATCATTAGAATTAGAATAATTTTAGCTAATACTTGTAGAGATGTTATGTTAATGTTATAAACAATTTTTAAATTTATTGTTCATTTTATATAAACAATCATGCAAAAAAAAAAATGAATGTTTTGTTATGTGGAAGGAATGCAAATCAAATCTACAATACTATCTAAATGAAGCTAGTGAACATCTAATCTTTCCAAGAATAAGTAGGAATTACACCAGTATGTTTATAAGTGAGATCGATGAAAAATATATATTACCTAATACTGTGAAAATAGGAACAAATTTATGTTCTTGATATACACATGGATGGCCTAAGAAAACACTTGTGGCAAGTATTTACATAGTTTCTTGGGCACGCGTGGAGGATGGCCTAAGATAATGGTCTAGAAAGATGGCACAAAACAACCTAACAAGCCATGTTCTATGGTTAGTAAATTTAAATAAGTTACATCAGCTCAACATGTGATGTTGATATATTCCGCTCCACATGTCTTGAACTCTATAGTGTCATGTGACATGCGCAAGTGAAATCCCTTAAAATTATTGTGTTCTAACTACCTGCAAAACACTAGGATTGACATTGGGAATATTGAACAACAAGGACTTTCTTTATGAGATATCTCGAAAGTACATTAGCTCAACAATATGTGTATCAAACCCCTTTTCTTATTCAAATGATAGTAAAAAATGGAGTATGGGGCTTATATTGAATTCTACTAGAATGTGGGAGGATAATGGGTTTAAATGTATTCTAGATCTGATTTGGAACATTGTGCACATGATAGGCATGACTAGGAATAGGTATGAATTTTGATTTTTAGGGTTTCTACATGACTCTATAACTTGTTTAGGGTCTCGTAATAGTGTTTAGGGTGTCATATCAATGTTTAGGATGTCGCATTAGTGAATAGTGTGTCCCAAATGTATTATTGGTGGTGACACATTAGTTTTTATGTCATATCAATATTTCAAGTGTTTAGGTATCGCATTAGTTTTTAAGATATCATTTGATTGTTTACAATGTCATATTAGTGTTAAGTTTTCCTAATTATGTTATTTAGGATAAACCCTAAATTCTAAACCCTCAACCTTAAGTCATAAACCCTAAATCTTGAACCCTAAGTCATAAACCCTAAACCCTAAACCCTAATTCTTGAACCCTAAGCCCTAAACCTTATTTCCTAAACCATGAACCTTGAGGCCTAAGCCTTAAACCCCAAACCCTAAACCCTAAGCCCAAAACCCTAAACCTTGAACCTTAAACTTTAGAAAATAATTATAGTTTTCATTATTATTATTAATTAATATATTTGAAACTGTAAGAAAAGGTGGAAATTTGATGTCATATCTATTACCTAATACTTTGTAAATAGGAACAAATCTATGTGCTTGATATACACAAGGACAAATATAACATGAAACTTTATCTTAAGTACAAATATATCGAACAATTGTTTGGAAGTATCTTTTCAAAACGAATGACGTGGTCAAATATTTTGTTTAGTATATAGACACTAAATAATAGTGTGAACTAGTTTATTATTATGGTATTATTGTATTCACGTATTTGTTAATAAATGATAGAGGATTCGGTAATTTCTACAATTTGTGTTTATTAATCACTAGAATGAGAATAGTTAATTATGTTGATATTATGTTGGTATTGGTTAAATATGCATACTGATCTTCGAGCTCTTAATTGTAATTTCATTTCTCTTAGTTGTGTTAAATTAAATACAATAGGAAAAATTTGATTTCTAGATGCATTATAGTTGTAAATATTGCGAATGTGTAGATCATTTATATATATAATTTTTATTAGTTGTTAAATATTGGTCATTGTAATGTTGTGAATGTCGATGTAAGTTGAAGCTATAAAAATTATGTGATATCATACTCTCACTCTCAATTTGGCATATGGGGGCAAGTGCCTCTGCAAAGATAGGAATCGATGCATGCTGAAGGGGCTTGCCCCTTAGGATGCCACATTGATACGCCCAACTATCATTGCGTGATGAAGGGGCTTGCCCTTAGGATTCTACATCGATAGTTGGGTGGTATACTATGTTGAGAAGAGGTTTTTAAAGTCACTGCCGACCCTCCACTCAGAAATGCACCCTCCATAATATCGCCACCTCCCTTTTGCAATGGATGGTTGTGATATTATGGGAGGGTGCATCTTGAGTGAAGGATAGCCATTGGCATTTATTGATACTTGAATTTTTCATGGATATTAGCTTTCTGATGTTGTGATTATTTTATCATATTGGATGACGTATATTAGATTTGTCATGTATCATACTAACGTTAATTGTATATTTTTCTTGTGTACTAGTTACTCTTTTGTGTATTGAATATGAATACCAGGAGCCTAATTTCTCCCGATCTTGTTTGTAAAATGAAGACATACAAAAATATGAGCTTCCACGTAAACTGAAGATGAAGGGTGTTCACATAAAAAGTTTGAAAACTGCAAGAGTTCCTAAAAATAGTCCTCAATTTATTAACAATTTAATTTGTATATTATAGATAGTTCAGTATGCCAATGAATACTAGTTGTTTAGAATGTATAGCAAATAATTTTTATTACGATTCAAAATTTTAGCACCATTTCTAAAATTCAAATAAAAGTGTGAAATTTTTGAAATATCTATATTCCTCAATTTTAGTTTGTAAGTTCATTTTTTTCAAAAAGAAGGGTATATGGGTGTTGCGAAGATTATTATGTTATTGTTGTTTAATTATTGTGTTTTGGCATGCATAAATGTATATATATTTTAAAGATGTTATTAATATTTTAATATTTTAATTTTTTTATTTGTAACTTTTGTTTTAAATAAACATGTTCTTGTTTTGATAGTTTTTATTGTTTTTAGCTAAATGTAATAATTTCTATTTTATATACATCATTTTTAAAAATATTATTTAATAAATAAAATAATCACCATAAAATATATTATTATACGATGTGAATTATATTTATAAGGTTAATTATAATATTTTCTATGGAAGTTTCTCTCAACATTGAATAAGTGTATTTGAAATAATATTAATTTTGTAACAATCTTTGTCACATTATATTTATTATGTCGCATTCTTTGTCACATTATAGATGACCATATTGTGATATAAATTGTTGTTTTCCTTGCATTTCAATACATTTCAATACACGTGGCTTTTGAATTAGACAAAAATTTGAATGCTTCCAATGTTTTAAGATGGTATTCATGTTGATGATGATCAATCACAAGTCAAAATTTATTTTGGAAAGTATGAAATAATTGTTTCATTAACGATGCAAAACTGCATGTAATAATTTTTAGGATGGGAAGGAGGCCCAAATGGTAGAGCATGATCGATCTTCCTATCCAAGAGATTACAGAGGAAAAGATTCAGTTTTCATATGATGACCTAGAATGGACACCAATAGGGGATGAGCCGAACGTCGACATTTGTGCCGCCATACCGCTCACAAGACTACATGCATTTCTAAAGGGGGAGGTTCTAATGAAATTTTGAGACTACCTTCACCCACACAAATCACAAGTCAACAAATATAGAAAATCCTAAACCACATACAACCAAGTCATATACTAGGTTCGGACCTTTGCTAACAAATTATTTTTTGTACGTTCTTTTCGTAAACATTTGTATAGCATTTGATGTTACCATTTTTAATGTAGCTATTGGTGTTCATATGGTCCAGATGACAACAATAGAAATAAGCCAATAACAAGTGAAAAAGTGAGTAGGTGTATAATTAAAAGGGGTTGCCAATGTCATTTCAATGTGAAGGTTTTTATGGGAGACCGACAGTGGCCATAATATTATACAACAATCCATTTCATTGTGATGTAAATGGTGAGTGTTGTCATGGGAGGAACAAAAATACCATTAATAATCCTCGTTTGAATGTTGCCCCGTACTTATCAAATGAATGCAAAACTTATATTGAGAGTCTTTTGTTGATGGGAGTCACCATGGAAACGGTGTACGATAAATATATAGAGGATCCATCCAACATGGGTATATTGAGCAAGAGGGATGAATACATGACAAGAAAGGACATGGTGAATGCATGGAAAAGAGTTCACCTGTAGAAGGTCTCAAAAGCACGTCGATGATGCCATGAGTGTGAACTTATGACATGCAGAGGAAAGAGACATTTTTTCTACTATCAACGCCCAAATGGAACCATTGTTCCATTCATTATGGGGTTGCAAACATCGTGGATGTGTGAGATAATGGTTCAACATTCACACAATTCCATAATCTCCATGGACTCGACGTTTTCTATGAACAAATATGGCATAAGTAATTGGAATGAATTTTTAAATGATGTGTAATTTATGTATCATTAATAATGTTCCCTTTCTGTTATATTGAACCTCATGTTACCATTTGAAGTCATATTACTTGCAATATCAATTATACACATTGATTGTTTTTATGAGAAAGAGGTTGGGGTTCCTGTAACATGGGCCATTTCTTCGAGGAATAAAATTGAATACATTTACGGGTGGTTGGTGGAAGTCCAGAAATGAGGAAAACACCTTTGTGCCGATTGGCAAATCAATGCATTCATTACGGATGATGCGTCGCTAAAATCCAAGCCATCATGATGTGTTTTTGGTTATCGTGTAGTGTTATGCCTATGGCATGTGCATAGGGCATGGTTGAAAAACATGCACAGGTATTGTAGCAAGGAGTCTAGGTGGAAGATTTTTGAGAGACTAGGTACCATCATGTATGGTTCCGAAATGCATCACAAGCACACATTTCAAATCATTCAAGACTTCTTTAATGAATTCAAAGAGGAAACTAAGTTCCTCGAGTACTTTAGGAATACATGGTGTGAGAGCAAAGAACGTGTTGGTGAGTATGATCATTTGTGTGTTTCCTTATTAATTACCATCAATTATAATTCTTGGTTTATAGTGTCACTGATTTTCAATTTGTGTCACTTGATAGCTATGTGGGCAACAAATTTAGAAACTTCTCCCATGCAAATCAAGAAACAAACGCATCCATCGAGTCCTACCATTGTTTTTTGAAGACTAGATACTTGTGTGATAGATAAAAGAAATGTACTCGCCAAATGGAATATTTTTTCTACACACTTGTGTACAAGGTGGAGCCATTTTACAAACACAAGAGGAAGTTGTAAAATCTAGCTTCTTGACCAATTTCAAAAAGAAAGACAACTATTGACAGTGGTTGAGAGAGAAAAGAGTATTCCTATTACCTTGATTTACCTCCAATTGCAATCAATTATGGGTGAGGATCCAAACAACTAGAAGCACATGGTATTTGGTAAGGCAATGCGGAGCCTTGGACATATGCGAATGTGCTTGGGCTATAAGAGGAAATACATGTAAGCACGTGTTGAAGGCATTGGATTTTCACAAGAAATATGTGTCGATGTCATCACATCAAGCACTAGAAGTGACAAGTAATTCAATGCCATCATATGTTACCGATGTAGATTGTTAAGCATAAGTCATAACAAATTAAGCATCATGTTGAAATTATTTTCATTTCACGTGCAAGAGCCAATACTTATGGGGAGACAAGTAGGGTAAATGAAGACACATTCCGTGATGGCCCCTCCTCCTGTCATATCCAGTAGCAAAAGTGGAAGGTAATTCAATGTCATCATATGTGGCAAGTAGTGATATAGATTGCTAAGCATAAGTTGTAACGAAAAAATCATCTTGTTGAAATTGTTTTCCTTTCACGTGCAAGAGCTAGTACTTATGCCGAGACAAGCACGATAAATGAAGACACATTCCGAGATGGCCCCTCCTCATCATATCCAGTAGCATAAGTGGAAGGTAATTCAATGTCATTGTATGTGGCAAGTAGTGATATAGATTGCTAAGCATAAGTTGTAATGAAAAAAGCATGGTGTTGAAATTGTTTTCATTTCTCGTGCAAGAACCAAGTACCTATGCAGAGACAAGCATGGTAAATGATGGCATGTTATGGGATGGCCCCTCCTCACCACCTCAATAGTCACTGACTAGTTGATGGTTAGTTGTTAATGCCTTCAATCAATTAATTGATGTCAATGATAATGTTCATCACGCATATTTATGATTAGGTGACATTGTGTATTCATGTGTACAATGATATTGAAAAACCTAGTGTATAAATAAATAACTTTCTATAATGTCTTATACATCATAGTGCACTCCTAAAATAGTACCTGCTGGTGGTTTGATGATAGAAAGTGATTCAAATTTTATGGAACACACATCTAAAGAATTCTTGAAGTCAGTCTTCGATACACGACTGAGTACAGATGAATGAAAAACACATTCTTTGAATGTGTTCAAATTTTTAGAAGAGAATTAGAAGCATAAAATATGTTGCATGTTACTTTCAAAGGAGGTGTCAATGAGACACCCACCACCCACATGCATCCATAGTTTAGTGCGAGTAAAAAATGTCACTTTAGTGTGACTAAGAGGCTAGTCATTGTAGAAGATTTAAACAATCACGTTGAAGACTATGAATGCTTCCAATTTCCGATGACAATCGTGCAAAGAGGAGAGAAACCACACAAATGGAACCTACAAGTTAAAACATTGAATTATTGGTGTGATTGTGAATTCGCAAGAAATTTTAATTGTGGAGGCGAAGACTAACATATTGGTCATTTATTTTGTAGGTGGTTCAAATGCAAATGAAACATATCCCCATCGTTGCTTATCTTTTAGCAATTTAGCGTCTGTGTAAGGTGTGTATTGAATGTCCTTAATTTCAATACATTTATTTACTATATGTAAGGTAAAAATCCTTTGATACCTTGTCTAATATTTAATGCATTGTGTTGCAGATGCAATGGATATGTAGAGAGATGTATCTTACGGAATGAGCAGGTTGAGATTTGGAAAGTAAATGTATGGCATGTTGAGTGGGCCTATATTAGAATTGTAAACATTTAAAATTCATGTATATGAGATTGTACATTGCGTATATTTAAAATACATAAATATGGAACGTGTACAACTGACCTACTCTTTGATTATTTTTAGAGTATTTAAAAAAGTGCTCGTTGGTGTTAGCCAACGTAGAACCACTCATGTAATATATGGATAGTAGAAAATATTTTGACAAATAGAAATCTGATGTAATTATGATGAAATGATGTAATCAACAATAACAAATTATCATGTCGAATTTTTATTGCTACTATCAAAGTGCTGAAAAACAAACCTTTTTCAACACTATAAAAATGAACCATTGTTTTCCACAAGGTACAAACCACGATTTTATTCCACCTTTATGTAATAATGTAAAGCAAATCAAGTAATTATCAGGTGGACAAGGGTTGAATTTTTTCAAAGTGCTGAAAACGAGTTTGTTTTTCAACACGTTGAAAAATGTACTATGTTTTTCAGACTTTGAAAAACGTAATCCGGTTTATAACAATATGCAACCCACGGTGCATTTCCTCCTTGTTGTAATGATGCAATCCACATAAAATAATTATCAAGTGGAGAAGAGTTGGTTTTCAAAGCGATTAAAAATAGAGCGAGTTTTAAGACACGTTGAAAAATGCACGGTGTTTTTCAACACTTTGAAAAATGTAATTCGGTTTATCACAAGGTGAAACCCATGATGTATTTTATCCTTGTTGGAAACATTGAATCCACATCATATAATTATCAGGTGGACAAGGGTTGGTTTTATCAAAGCGATGAAAAAATAGAGTGAGTTTTAAGAAACGTTGAAAAACACATGGTGTTTTTTCAAGCACTTTGAAAAACACAATTTGATTCTCCAAAAGGTGCAACCCTCGATGCTTTTCCTCCTTGTTGTAAAAATTGAATCCAAATCAACTAATTATCAGGTGGATAAGGGTTGGTTTTATCAAAACGATGAAAAAATAGAGCGAGTTTTAAGACACGTTGAAAAACACGCAGGTGTTTTTCAACACTTTGAAAAACACAATTTGGTTCTCCAAAAGGTGCAACCCACGATGCATTTCCTCCTTGGTGTAATGATGCAATCCACATAAAATAATTATCAAGTGGAGAAGAGTTGGTTTTTAAAGTGATTAAAAAATAGAGCGAGTTTTAAGACACGTTGAAAAATGCACTATGTTTTTCAAGCACTTTGAAAAATGCAATTCGGTTTATCACAAGGTGCAACCCACAATGTATTTTCTCCTTGTTGGAAACATTGAATCCAAATCATATAATTATCATGTGGACAAGGGTTGGTTTTATTAAAGTGATGAAAAAATAGAGTGAGTTTTAAGAAACATTGAAAAACATGGTGTTTTTTAGCACTTTGAAAAACGTAATTCGGTTCTCCAAAAGGTGCAACCCTCGATGCTTTTCCTCCTTGTTGTAAACATTGAATCCACATCAACTAATTATCAGGTGGATAAGGGTTGGTTTTTTCAAAGCGATGAAAAATAGAGTGAGTTTTAAGACACGTTGAAAAACACACATGATGTTTTTCAACACTTTGAAAAACGTAATTCGGTTTATAACAAGGTGCAATCCATGATGCATTTCCTCCTTTTCAAACGATGCAATATACATCAACTACTTTATCAGTGTGGACAAGGGTTAGTTTATAAAAATGATTAAAAAATAGAGCGATTTTTTCGACACGTTGTGTTTTTCAACACTTTGAAAAACGTAATTCGGTTCTCAAAAAGGTGCAACCCGTGATGCTTTTCCTCCTTGTTGTAACGATGCAATCCACACCAAATAATTATCAGGTGGACAAGGTTTGGTTTTTCCAAATCGATTAAAAAATAGAGCGAGTTTTAAGACACGTTGAAAAACACACTATGTTTTTCAACACTTTGAAAAATGCAATTCGGTTCTCAAAAAGGTGTAACCCACGATGCATTTCCTCCTTGTTGTAATGATGCAATCCATGGTTCTCTAAAAGGGTTGAATTTTTTGAAAGTGTTGAAAAACATAGTGTGTTTTCTACACGTTGAAAAACACGATGTTTTTCAACACTTGAAAAACACAATTCGATTTATAACAAGGTACAACCCACGATGCATTTCCTCCTTGTTCTAATGATGCAATCCACATCAAATAATTATCAGGTGGACGAAGGTTGAAGTTTTTCAAAGTGCTGAAAAACATAGTGTGTTTTTGACACATTAAAAAACACACTGTGTTTTTCAACACTTTGAAAAATGCAATTCGGTTTATAACAAGGTGCAACCCACGATGCATTTCCTCCTTGTTGTAACGATGCAATCCACATCAACTACTTATCAAGTTCACAAGGGTTGAATTTTTTCAAAGTGTTGAAAATATAGTGTGTTTTTCGACACGTTGAAAAATGCACACGTGTTTTTCAGCACTTTGAAAAACATAATTTGGTTTATAACAAGGTGTAACCCACGATGCATTTCCTCCTTGTTTTAATGATGCAATCCACATCAAATAATTATCAGGTGGACAAGGGTTGGTTTTATCAAAGTGATGAAAAAATAGAGCGAGTTTTTTTGACATGTTAAAACACATAACAAAAATGAAAAGATGAAATCATATTCTTTGTAGATATAACATGAAATCATAAGAGATATCATTTATAGATATAACATGCATGATTAATTTATAATCAATAGTTTTTATATGAATGTTAACACACTGTTTTTCAAAAAAATAACATAATTTCCACTCCTTTTATTTAAACCCATGTGTGGAGCCCATATTTCGGTGGATACAGCATGTGATAAAATCATACTATGAGACAAACCATTTATACATTTACACCAAATTTAGAGTAACCGTAGAAAATACTAATTATCTCTTATAAGACTAGATGATAATAATGAATTACATTTAAATAACCAATATTATTCTTGCAAAATTCTTGAAAACCAAAACATTTTTTTGAAATGAAAAATCCTTCGCATCAAACATGTATAACACTGCAAAAAAACTATGAGAAGATGAGAAGTTAGACTTAAAGCAATGAAAACAATTTTGTAGTCTTAATGAATGGTAACACACATTTAAACTAAGATCAAAACCATTCATCAATAAATGCACAAGTTGAAATAAAATTACATGAAGATGTCAAACTTGCAGACATTTAACAAGTCCATCACTAGCATATATTATTGTGAACGACATTCGATAATTGTTATAGTTTACTCGCTTAAAAACCATTGTAATGTATATTTAGTATGAAAATCACATGCTTCAATGAGTACTTGAAATTTGAATTCACTATAATATGTACATTAACTAGAAGTAACATTCACAATAATCGCACATTTTAAATCTTATTCCAATTTAAATCTTGCTATTTGATTTTAAAACCTTCTAATATTTTATTATGTTTTGATGGTTTAATTATTATTTACTCTTTTAAAAACTAAAATATATGTTTAACCAACATTTTTTGATGTCAAAGGTCACATGGACAAGTGTCATTTTATTACAAAGTCATATTTTATGTCAAAGGTCACTTGACAGTCTTCAGTGTGAGCGACTGATACTTTTTTCTTAGTCGACGCCTTGGCTAGGATGTACATCTTCTTCCATAATTCTTTGTGACCTTCGTGAATTTTAACAACGGAATTAAAGCTTGCTACTTGATTTTCGAACACTTTTTTGTTCGATTCACACGTCGTCTCCCAATTCTTAATTTCTAATTCCAACTCTTGAACCTCAAGCTCCAACTCCATCTTCCTCGAGGAAGCATCTAGTAATTGGTCCAATAATTCCTTTTTTTTTACAATTTTAAATATTGTAGTCTAAGTCTTTCACGCTCAATTTTATAAAACTTTGCCTTGTTCATTGCAAGTTTCATTTCTATTTCCATACGAAATGACGGGACAACTCATCTTCTTGTTCAACTTTGACATCTTCATTTGTAGAGGCCTCTCTATGGTTTTTCCGAATACATTAGTACTTGCACTATAGAATTTTGCATAATCTTTCGGTTCTGGCACTAGTGAGGCCTTACGCTTTCCAACCTTCTTTTGTCTTGCCATCTAATTAAACCTGTATTTAAATAACCAATTAATATTTGTTAACATTCAAACGTAATTGTAACCATATACCATACACGGAAGAAGAACGCAACTAAGTAACCATATACCATATACCGTAATCCACAATCCATAGTCACATTAATACATTAACCATATACACAGTGACAACATCATCATTTATACAATAAATGGAATGTGACATAACAAGAATAAAAACCATCTAATGCGCTATAAACAGAACCACAAACCATATTCAATTTAACAAGAATGTAATACTAAATCATAAACGTCAAACACATTAAAGTAACAACCTCATCACACATATATACACTTGTCTTCTAATCACACTTGTATTACTCTTCCTTATTCATCACATCGCATACCAGATATAGCAATTCATATACATGATCTAAATACTAATTAATGTGCACATCATAACATCAACCAAAAAACAACCATATTAGTGTAAAATCACATACATCTAATAATTATAATATAACCACATACGTCTATCCATATCATTTATTATGCTACAAAGGCAAAATTCATTAAATATAACTAATTTTTTGCATACCACATAATCAATATCTATACATATATGTCAAATATATAAGTAAAATTTGTCAAATATGTAAGTGAAATATAAAATTACAATAACACACTGATGTCAAATATATAAGTAAGTTCAATATGTGTTTAACAAGCATATTTTCATCTCAAAGGTTGTATGACTGGTATATTCATTTGTTATCATTGTCTTGGGTGGGAGTGCCTGGTGTTTTTCCTCAATTGTCGCCTTGGCCTGCATGTACATATTCTTCCATACTTCTTTTTGATCTTCATGTATTTTAAGAATGGTATTAAAGTTCTCAAGTGGAGAAGAGTTGGTTTTCCAAGGCGATTAAAAATAGAGCGAGTTTTAAGACACGTTGAAACACGCATGATGTTTTTAAACACTTTGAAAAATGCAATTCAATTTATCACAAGGTGCAACCCACAATGTATTTTCTCCTTGTTGGAAACATTGAATCCAAATCATATACTTATCATGTGGACAAGGGTTGGTTTTATTAAAGTGATGAAAAAATAGAGCGAGTTTTAAGAAACATTGAAAAACACACGGTGTTTTTTAACACTTTGAAAAACGTAATTTGGTTCTCCAAAAGGTGCAACCATCGATGCTTTTCCTCCTTGTTGTAAAAATTGAATCCACATCAACTAATTATCAGGTGGATAAGGGTTGGTTTTTTTGAAGCTATGAAAAAATAGAGCGAGTTTTAAGACACGTTGAAAAATGCACGATATTTTTCAGCACTTTGAAAAATGTAATTCGGTTTATTACAAGGTGCAACCCTTGATGCATTTCCTCCTTGTTGAAATGATGCAATATTCATCAACTACTTATTAGGTGGACAAGGGTAAGTTTATCAAAACGATTAAAAATAGAGCAAGTTTTTTTAGACACGTTGAAAAACACATTGTGTTTTTCAACACTTTGAAAATAATAATTCAGTTCTCAAAAAGGTGCAACCCGTGATGCCTTTTCTCCTTGTTGTAACGATGCAATCCACACCAAATAATTATCAGGTGAACAAGGTTTGGTTTTTCCAAATCGATCAAAAAATAGAGTGAGTTTAAGACACGTGTAAAAACACACTGCATTTTTCAACACTTTGAAAAATGCAATTCGGTTATTGAAAAGGTGTATCCCACGATGCATTTCCTCCTTGTTGTAATGATGCAATCCATGGTTCTCGAAAAGGGTTGAATTTTTTGAAAGTGTTGGAAAACATAGTGTGTTTTTCGACACGTTGAAAAACGCACGATATTTTTCAACACTTTGAAAAACACAATTCGATTTATAACAAGGTAAAACCCACGATGCATTTCATCCTTGTTGTAATGATGCAATCCACATCAAATAATTATCAGGTGGATGAGAATTGAAGTTTTTCAAAGTCTTTGAAAAACATAGTGTGTTTTTTAACACATTAAAAAACACACTGTGTTTTTCAGCACTTTGATAAATGCAATTCGGTTTATAACAAGGTGCAACCCACGATGCATTTCCTCCTTTTTGTAACAATGTAATCCACATCAACTACTTATCAGGTGGACAAGGGTTGAATTTTTTTAAAGTGTTGGAAAATATAGTGTGTTTTTCGACACGTTGAAAAACACACGGTGTTTTTCAAGCACTTTGAAAAAACATAATTTGGTTTATAACAAGGTGCAACCCACGATGCATTTCCTCCTTGTTTTAATGATGCAATCCACATCAAATAATTATCAGGTGGAAAAGGGTTGGCTTTATCAAAGTGATGAAAAAATAGAGCGATTTTTTTGACATGTTAAAACACATAACAAAAATGAAAAGATGAAATCATATTCTTTGTAGATATAACATGAAATCATAAGAGATATCATTTGTAGATATAACATGCATGATTAATTTATAATCAATAGTTTTTATATGAATGTTAACACAACAAAATAACACAAGTTCCACTCCTTTTTATTTAAACCCATGTGTGGAGCCCATATTACAGTGGATACAATGTGATAAAATCATAATATTAGACAAACCATTTATACATTTACACCAAATTTATAGTAACCGTAGAAAATACTAATTATCTCTTATAAGACTAGATGATAATAATGAATTACATTGAAATAACCAATATTATTCTTGCAAACTTCTTGAAAACCAAAACATTTTTTTGAAATGGAAAATCCTTCGCATCAAATCTGTATAACACTGCAAAAAAACTATGAGAAGATGAGAAGTTAGACTTGAAGCAATGAAAACAATTTTGTAGTCTTAATGAATGGTAACACACATTTAAACTAAGATCAAACCATTCATCAATATATGCACAAGTTGAAATAAAATTACATGAAGATGTCAAACCTGCAGACATTTAACAAGTCCATCAATAACATATATTATTGTGAACGACATTCCAATAATTGTTATAGTTTACTCACTAAAAAACCATTGTAATGTATATGTAGTATGAAAATTACATGCTTCAATGAGTACTTGAAATTTGAATTCTCTATAATATGTACATTAACTAGAAGTAACATTCACAATACTCACACATTTTAAATCTTATTCCAATTTAAATCTTGCTATTTGATTTTAAAACCTTCTAATATTTTATTATGTTTTGATGGTTTAATTATTATTTACTCTTTTAAAAACTAAAATATACGTTTAACCAACATTTTTGATGTCAAAGGTCACATGGACAGTGTCATTTTATTACAAAGTCATATTTTATGTCAAAGGTCACTTGGATAGTCTTTGGTGTGAGCAACTGGTACTTTTTTTCTCAGTCGACGCCTTGGCTAAGATGTACATCTTCTTCCATAATTCTTTGTGACCTTCGTGAATTTTAACAATGAAATTAAAGCTTGCTACTTGATTTTCAAACACTTTTTTGTTTGATTCACATGTCATCTCCCAATTCTTAATTTCTAATTCCAACTCTTGAACCTCAAGCTCCAACTCCATCTTCCTCGAGGAAGCATCTAGTAATTGGTCCAATAATTCCTTTTTTTTTACAATTTTAAATATTGCAGTCTAAGTCTTTCATGCTCAATTTTATAAAACTTTGCCTTGTTCATTGCAAGTTTCATTTCTATTTCCATACAAAATGATGGGGACGACTCATCTTCTTGTTCAACTTTGACATCTTCATTTGCAGGGATCTCTATAATATTTCCGAACACATTAGTACTAGCACTATAGAATTTTGCATAATCTTTGGTTCGCACCTTGGTGAGGCCTTGCGATTTCCAACCTTCTTTTGTCTTGCCATCTAATTAAACCTATATTTAAACAACCAATTAATATTTGTTAACATTCAAACGTAATTGTAACCATATACCATACATGGAAGAAGAACAAACTAAATAACCATATACCATATACCGTAATCCACAATCCATAGTCACATTAATACATTAACCATATACACAGGACAACATCATCATTTATACAATAAATGGAATGTGACATAACAAGAATAAAAACCATCTAATGCATTATAAATAGAACCACAAACCATATTCAATTTAACAAGAATGTAATACTAAATCTAAACATCAAACACATTAAAGTAACAACCTCATCACACATATATACACTTGTCTTCTAATCACACTTGTATTACTCTTCCTTATTCATCACATCGCATACCAAATATAGAAATTCATATACATGATCTAAATACTAATTAATGTGCACATCATAACATCAACCAAAAACAACCATATTAGTGTAAAATCACATACATCTAATAATCATAATATAACCACATACATCTATCCATATCATCTATTATGCTACAAAGGAAAAATTCATTAAATATAACTAATTTTTTGCATACCACATAATCAATATCTATACATATATGTCAAATATATAAGTAAAATTTGTCAAATATGTAAGTGAAATATAAAATTACAATAACACACTGATGTCAAATATATAAGTAAGTTCAATATGTGTTTAACAAGCATATTTTCATCTCAAAGGTTGTATGACTGGTATATTCATTTGTTATCATTGTCTTGGGTGGGAGTGCCTGGTGTTTTTTCCTCAAATTTTCCTTGGCCTACATGTACATCTTCTTCCATACTTCCTTCTGATCTTCATGTATTTTAAGAATGGTATTAAAGTTTTCTACTTGATTTGCGAACACTTTTTTGTCCACTTCACGCATTGTCTCCCAATTCTTAATTTCTAGTTCTAACTCCTGAACCTCGAGCTCCAACTCCATCTTCCTTGAGGCAATTTCTCCTATTTCATCCAATATTTCCTTATTTTTTTCGTAAAATATAAATTTTCCAATGCAAAGCTTTCACACTGGTTTTGATACATCTTTGTCTTCTTTGTTACAAGTTTCATTTCTAAATCCATACGAATTGATGGGGAAGCTCATCTTCTTGTGTAACACCGACATCTTTGTTTGTAGAGCTCTTTACATTCTTTTTAACGCATAAGTGTCACTATCGAATGTTTCATAATCATTTGGTTCTTACACTGGTGAAGCCTTGCACTTTCCAGCTATTTTTTTCTTGCCATCTAAATAAACTTGTATTAAAACAATCGATTATTATCTGTTACCATTCAAACATAATTAGAAAGGAAATAATGCACTTAACTTATACTTAACAAAATATTATCATGGATGAAATATATATGAAAGTTTTGTAAGCACATCAAACCCAAGTACACATACATGGATGAAGAACGCAACTATGTAACCATAAACCACAAACCGTAATCCATAATACACAAAATTTGAAAGCAAAATTGTGAATTATCTACGATAAATTACTAAACACGTCAAACCCAAGTAGACATACAAGGAAGAAGAACACAACTATGTAACCACATACCATAAACCGTAATCCACAATCCATAGTCACATTAATACATTAACTAGATACACAGTGACAACATCATCATTTATACAATAAATGGAATGTCACATAACAAGAATAAAAACCATCTAATGCACTATAAATAGAACGTAAATGGATAACTCTATGTAACCCATAACCAAAACCATATTCAATATATCAATAATGCAATACTAAATCATAAACCTCAAACACATTAAAGTAACATCATCATCATACACACATATAGTAATCGATCACAATCAATGTTATACAATAAATGTTTTCATCTCCTTCATTGCCTATTGTTAGCGATAGACAATATTCCATCATAAAATCTAATACATTTCTTCTCATCTCTATGAACATAATTTGGTGTGATGCCAAGAATGGGTGGGGCATCTGATGTCTTTATCCGAGTATGGTGTGTTGTCTCAACCTATACCTCATCATCTTGAAATCCAACCATATAGTAAATAAGTCAACGTAGATGAATCTCTCTAGTTAAACACATAATTAAATTAAATCATCCATTACATCTACTTTCCTCTTCACGAGTGTCAAGTCTGATATCATTGAGATCCCAAATAGCAAACCCTTTGACACACTCTACCAAAGTGTTTGCAAATGTATTAGGGTAGGGAAATGGAGCAGTGGGAACAATGGCCTCAGAAATAATCACTTTGATAGTAAATTTGGGGAGTGTGATGCCATGAAACTTCACGCAAGGCTACTATCACAAACCACTCCTCTCATGACAACCATATCATTTGACATTAACCTAACTTCGACCCCATCAGAAAATCCTAGAATAACGAAAATCTCAATTGCATTAATAAATTTTTCTTAATTTCACCAAAAAAAATAGAAAATCAAATGAGAACATTCAATAACTTACCATTCCAGCTCCACCCTCTCTCGTATTATCAAGCAATGGTGTTTGTGCCCCCTCCTCGTGCCTCCCCTCATCACCCTCTCTCTCCTTGACTAGAAAAGAAGTTACAACTTCGAGGATTTTTCATCTCCGACCTCTCTTACCTCACGTGAAGCTATCTCTCCAATAAGATCGAGACCACAGGCTGATTGAGAAGGGGGCGTGTTATCGCAAACATCCACCTATAACAATCGAGTCATCAAGACAATTTAAGTATCAACAACATAAGGCAACATACATTTTTCAAGTGTGTGTTAAGTGGTTTTTACCTCTCTCTGTTTTACACTATGAATCGAGTCTCTCTATCAGCGTAGGAGTTGACACAAGGGAATGTCATAATCCTACACATGCCTATAGTTAGTATATACAAAAATAAACAAAAACTACATTCTATCCTTACTTACGAAAGACCAATAATTACTTACGTTATCATTCGTAGGGGGTCAACATTTCTACTACTTGTTCCACCCTCTTCTCTAGCTTCTGTTCATGACAAAATATTAAGTTTTTGATTTCCAACCAAACATAATATATAAAATACTATACTAATCTTAAATTTACCTTTGTTCTGATATTTGAGTTTTTATTTCCTCTCGCTCTCAACCAATGCTCCTCTCTCACCTTTCACATCTCCATTGAATTGTAGGCACACATTGCATCATCCACCTCCCTCTTTCCTTCTTAGCTCAACTCCTCGAATTGAGATTTGCATTCTTTTGCAAACTTGATCGATAACCCTCCTCCTGCAAGTAGAATCGTTGCCTCAGGACATAGTTCACATCCACCTCCCTCTTTTGCACATATGCCCTGCTCTATCTTGAGAGATAGGTGGTTGTTTCCCCATATGCTTACGGCCATGCTTACGAGGTTCCATGGAGGGAAGATTGTGTTCTACTTGGTGATGTCGATTTAGTCTATGCAACTCGAAAAACCTAACATCCCCACTAACAACACATGATCCATGTTGGTAGACATAACAAATATGACCATTAACATATTTAGTTCTATACTCTATGGGTGGCTCATGGATATCTAAGTGAATGGGCTTGGAAGGACCATCTGACATAGTGCCATCAACTATTGGAGGATCATCTCCTTTTCTTCCTTTGATGATGCTTGTGAAATGTGTACATGCCATGTGATGTGAAGGTGCTTGTATCTAGGGAGTCCAAGTGCATAACTATTAGCCCAACATAAAATATTAAGTATTTTGCAAAAGAAGTAATGTTCACATATTCAAATATTACCATCATGGAATGTGAAGAAACCTGTGTGAAAAGACAACAATTTCATAATTGTTATCCCAACAAATGACATTAGGTACATTGCTATGACAAACAATTAATGTTCACAAAGTTATATATTACCGTCTCATTATTTATGTCTTCCTGAAAACATAAGAATGGATTGTGAACATGGATCGACCCATGTCACTAAGATTTCGCATGTTTCGATTCATGTGCATTGTCATAACCATTGTTGAAGTGACGCATTGTAAAACAAGTTAAATTGAAACAAATGGTGCACAAACTTATTTATTTGTATTTTGCATTCATATTGAGAAAATCATGCACAATAAATGATTTGTGATGAAATTAGCCACACACATTATTTTTCAAAACTGGATACTCGACTCTAGATGTTTCCAAAGTAAACATGAAATGTGAATTGCAAGTGTGTTAAAAGACAAGATAGGATAAAGCATGATGTATCCAAAATGCTTGGTTTATCAACCAACACTATAGGATGTATCATCATATTATCCACAAAATATATAATATATACATTGGAGACAATTCACATAATATTAGTTATTCACAATCTAATAAATAATGTATGTCTACCATTACACAAAAAGGAAATACAGTGTGTACATATCATATTGAAATGTCTTCCATGGCAAGTGCTAGCAAAAGCTACCACTTCTTGGTTTATAGTGTCCCTAGACACTTGACATACATCTAACCTACCTCTGTTAACTTTTACATGCACATATGAACATTTCACAAAGCGAGATACACTCTCTAGCACTTGAACTCGAAGAATTGAAAGATTTACATTGTTACATTGGTATACACTAGTCATTTGTTTCACAACAAGCATATCGTGAGAAAACACACAAATGTGTTTTGAACATCGTGGATCATTGCTTCCTCAAGACCCAATATCAAGGCCCTATACTTAGCTTGGTGGAAGGTCATAGTGGCATTTCTACAATTGTACCTCTTTCTACTATCTTGCTTCCATCATGGTCATATAATATGAACGATGAACATGCAAGATTTTGGAGGTATTCGACACTCCATGAATTTCCAATCTCCAAATGGACAACCATGTTTACCTTTACAATGGACAAAAATATATCGTAAGCAAACATAAAAAAATAGAATGAACACTTCAAATTTGACTTTTTCAATACAAACATCTGTAATTTAACATATGACAAGGCCCTAAAACATTTTCTCCTAAGTTCATTCATTAATAATGATTTCTTATTGGAGAGTCAATGGAGTTAGTACTTTGTCTAGGGACATACACTCTAAATGAGTTAACATCATGTGTTCGTGAGTGACTTCTTTTTGGGAAACAATTTAGAAATTTCATTTTTAAAAATATGTTTTCCTATAATTATGAGTTATAAATGTAATGGGTAAATATTAAATTTGAATAAATCACTTAATAAATTGATTACTCTATTATGAATAAATATATTTCTATCTATTTGCAATATCAATATCTATAAACATTTGATTAGGGTTAAAATGGGTGTAGAATAATTCAAAACCAAATCAATAAAGAAATATCTAGTACATAGGGTTTAGCTTTATCATGTTCGTAGGAGTGACAAGAAGATGATCATCCAAATCTTGTAGTACAATTGATTTTTATGAGACACAGAAAACTAGAAAACTTACATTTATCATAACCAACAAGTGTATAATGTACACTTGACATTTCAAGCATACCTAAACCATACACTTGACATTCCAAGTAATATTGTGCACTTTAATTCAAAATATGTTATTACGAGTAGATTTTAGAAATGAGGGGTCCAAAAACTCTCTCAAGTTTCTAAAACTTCATTACAATCAATGGTAAAATGTACTTCTTTAGCTTTCCCTAAATGGGATGTTGAAGTTTAAACCATAAGGAAATAATAATATGTTTTGGGGTTTTCATTTTATCAAATATACTAATCTTTCTTGATATTTAACAAGTCCATCAATAACATATAGTAATGCGAACGACATTCCAATAATTGTTATAGTTTATTCACTAAAAAACCATTGTAATGTATATCTAGTATTAAAATTACATGCTTCAATGAGTACTTGAATTCTCTATAATTAACTCATTTTCAAACAATCATGATTTTCTATATTATGTAGATTAAGTAGGGTACATGTGCATCTCTAGATGATTTGAACTCATATTGGAAGACTCTGGACACATAAATAAACAAACTGATATATGACTATCAAAAATGTGAATAAGGTAGACCAAGGGTCACATGGATAAATTTTGAAGAGAATGGGGACTCTTTTCTCATAAACATGTAGTTTACCAAAACCTTTTGGACTTAAATTCATTGTCAAGTGCACTGACCTAGCAAAAGACTTAGAACTACACAAGATAATTAATAAATAAATAAATAATCAAAGGGGGCCATATGAATACCATAAACGATTGGAAATGATATTTGCACCAATACAATCTTAAATAGGACAAATGATCATAACCCATACTTAGTGAATTTGACATGAATATTTAAATATTTTTAGACCTTGTTAATTTTTCCTTTTTTAAATAGACTTCACTGATTGGTTTCAAATAATCCTGAAGACATTTCATTTTTGGGGTTGTGAAGATTTTAGAAAATCATTACCAATACGCATTTGGTACCATAATCTAAACTTGCTATAAAATATATAAACATTAGTAATTTTAAAAATATAATCCATAGAAACACATTTTAATACTATGGAAAACATATTTAATCCAATGCAAAACATATTTAATATTTAAGCTCGTGTGAATCAAGAATATATTCAAACAACAAAATGAAATATATTTAAGCTCGTGTGAATCAACATTCGAAAAAATTAAATATTTATATACATTTTTTGCAAACATGTCATAAGTTTTTTAGTACAAAACATATAAAAGCAGTAACAATTTTTTTAGCAAAAACTTGGAGTTGCTTCCATGTGCAATCTTTTTGCACAATTTTTTGGATCTATCACCGGTTTTATGACTGGAACTCCCATCTTCCTCAGCTTATGGGGAGGCTCGTACTTCTAGGATTCCTCCATCATGTCATACGCTAGACTATATCGCGTGAATGGGAATCTATAGTGTGGAACTTAGAAAAATAAATCACTGAAGTTTCCGGAAAATTGAGTCGGGCTTTAACCATGTTTGCAATTTCTGGTTTTGACGGTTTATTTTGGTGATGGTGGTCTATGTAGACCACAAATGTGGACCTCTTGAAAGTTTCCTCCCTCTAAAATTGGGAGTAGTCAATGTTATTCCGATGGGATTCAGATGAATACAACTTCATGTATTCATTTTCTCCACACAAAAGAGAAACTAAATACAACACACATGCATACAAAAATATACAATTAACGTTAGTACGATACATGAAAAATCTAATATACGTCATCCAATATGATAAAATAATCACAACATCAGAAAGCTAATATCCATGACAAATTCAAGTATCAATAAATGCCAATGGCTATCCTTCACTCAAGATGCACCCTCCCATAATATCACAACCATCCATTGCAAAAGGGATGGTTGCGATATTATGGGAGGGTGCATTTTTGAGTGGAGGGTCGGTGGTGACTTTAAAAACCTCTGCTCAACACAGTATACCACCCAACTATCGATGCGAGAATCCTAAGGGGCAAGCCCCTTCATCATGCAATGATAGTTGGGCGTATCGATGTGGCATCCTAAGGGCAAGCCCCTTCAGCACGCACCGATTCTGTCTTTGCAGAGGCACTTTCCCCCATATGCCAAATTGAGAGTCAGAGTATGATATCACATAATTTTTATAGCTTCAACTTACATCAGACATTCACAACATTACAATTACCAATATTTAACAACTAATAAAAATTATATATACAAATGATCTACACATTTGCAATATTTACAACTATAATGCATCCAGGAAATCAAATTTTTCCTATTGTATTTAATTTAACACAGCTAAGAGCAATGAAATTACAACTAAGAGCTCAAAGATCGCATGCATATTTAACCAATACCAATGTAATATCAACATAATTAACTATTCTCATACCAGTGATTAATAAACACAAATTGTAGAAATTACCAAATCCTCTATCATTTATTAACAAATACGTGAATACAATAATACCATGATAATAAACTAGTTCACACTATTATTTAGTGTCTATATACTAAAAAAAATATTTGACCACGTCATTCATTTTGAAAAGAAACTTCCAAACAATTGTTCGATATATTTGTACTTAAGATAAAGTTTCATGTTATATTTGTCCTTGTGTATATCAAGCACATAGATTTGTTCCTATTTACAAAGTATTAGGTAATAGATATGACATCAAATTTCTTGCCTTTTCTTACAGTTTCAAATATATTAATTAATAATAATAATGAAAACTATAATTATTTTCTAAAGTTTAAGGTTCAAGGTTTAGGGTTTTTAGGGTTTAGGGTTTAGGGTTTGGAGTTTGGGGTTTAGGGCTTAGGCCTCAAGGTTCGGGTTTAGGAAATAAGGTTTAGGGTTTAGGAAATAAGGTTTAGGGATTAGGGTTCAAGGATTAGGGTTTAGGGTTTAGGGTTCAAGCTTTAGGGTTTATGACTTAAGGTTGAGGGTTTAGAATTTAGGGTTTATCCTAAATAACATAATTAGGAAAACTTAACACTAATATGACACTGTAAACAATCAAATGATATCTTAAAAACTAATGTGATACCCTAAACACTGAAATATTGATATGACATAAAACACTAATGTGTCACCACCAATAATACATTTGGGACACACTATTCACTAATGTGACATCCTAAACATTGATATGACACCCTAAATGGAGATCCATCAACATGATCCCAATGGAGATGTAGTGTAGTGTACCCATTATAATCAAAGTTTATAATAGACATAAATGGCAATATTAGATAAATAGAAGGGTTGGTTTAGTGTATTTTCTCTATATTTTGGTATTTTTCTAATTTGTTTACAAAAGGTTCGTAACACCTAGTATTAAAGCTCCTTCAAGGGTATTATTATGCAACAACTTCAATAGTTTAGCCATATAAGAAGCTTATAGTGTACAACATTTGAAATGTACATGTTGTAAATAATATCAATTATTTAACCATATGACATTACTATTAAATAATATTTACTCCCATAAATGAGTTCGTCTTACAATAAGAAAAAAGAAATACTTGATAATTTTGTTGTTGAAAAACACAATGTGTTTTTCAACATTTTTCAAAAACAAAGCTTATATAATTTTAATGTTGTTATTTATTACCTTTCATTATATAATTATCTTTGTTTCCTTTCGTTATATAATTATATAATTAGCTACTCCATGAAAACAATAAGATCTTGCAGAGAAGATGAAATTACTCCCATGGCATCTCAAGAAAAAATCAACAGTAAAAGCTATTCCAAGCAACATTAAATGTATATCTCCTATTTGTGGTTGTTTAGAGTTTATTTAGAGGAATTTGATCAAGATTACATAAGAGGGGAGGGGAAGGATGTGCATTAATACACACTCATCTCACGTAAACAAATCATTCTATTAATAAGAGGGGAACTTCTATTTTGGCATCACAACATTGGGATAAGTATACGAAATCATTCTATTAATAAGAGGGTGACTGAATCATTCGGCCATTTGTGGATCATATTAATATAATTTCATTTTTTTATTGTTTTAAATGCCTTCAAATTATAATGCCATGCACCCTATTCTTGATTACATCTCTAAGAGCATAAATAACAGGTTTGGTATGTTACTAGGACTGCAATACGGGAAGTTATGCTCTCTGTTGTCATAGAGACTGAAAATTTCCTAGCTTAGTGGGAAAAACAGTGATAAGGGCATTTCTTCAAATCCACAAGACTTGACTTTGAATATCTTTGCAAGTGGTCAGGTCACAACAAATATGCCTATACTATAATGGACTTTGAGAACCTTGTTTATTTATTTCCCTTTTAACATTTTCAAGTATAGTTGAATTTTGTTCCAATCGGGCACTCTTGGCCTTATGTGGACACTAATATTTAATTTAAAATTAAATCATAACCGTGTCATTACAAACTTGGACATTAATAATTGATACACACGATTGATGAGTATTAAATGTGTCTTAATATCTGCCAACCTAAAAACCCTTGTTTTAATGGATTTGTAACATTTTGGGATTTACTATCACTATATTATATTATGGCTTAATAAAAAAACATTGATTTAATACAAAAAAAAACTCTTAAGACAATGAAAGTAGAAGATACTTCAAAAGAAGAAACATGGTATATCAAGATTAAATCTCCACATATTGTAAGGGTCGTAGGAAATTTGATAAATTTAAATATTATTGATAAAATATACATCAATTATATTAGAGTATATGGGACATTAACTCCCAACACACAAAAAAAAGAAAAAAAAGGTTGCTCTTGTTGTTGTAGAAGTGAAGATGCCAAAGTATTATTCACAAAAGTACACAACCTATTCATGTAACATATAATTGAGCATGGAAAACAATAACTTAAATCTTGGGTGAGATTACTTAGTCGATTTCCTCTAGGCATGAGAAGATTTGGTCTTGGCTTCAAAGCAGGACTACTCAATAAGATCAAGGGCTTCCAAAATCCTATGGAGTGTGAATTGTTATCCAAGAGTCCCTTAAAGTTGATACTAGCTTAGATAGCATGTGAAGAATTTGAACATGTAACTTTCAATTCTTGAACCTAAAGCCTTAATGAATTTAGTTGTAGTCGAATCCTAGAAGGAAATACCAAGTGTAATCGAAAAAACCATGACCTCTTTGACAAAAAAATTCTCTTAAGAGTATGGACTGTTACCTCCAATATTAGGCATGGAAAACCCATTGTGTTAGGTCGCTAGATAAAGACATTTTATCTCTACAAAAAGTTACCAAGAATGCATAACATGTTTCTAGGAAGAATCTTATGGGAATCGATGTGTAGGAATAATCAACACAATTGCAATTTTTGTGCACAACACATGATGGGCATGGAATATAACACCTCTGAGTGATTGTACCTATAATTCAAGGATAGGTAGATGTTCCCAACTATACTTAATACAAATTACTATATTTTGATTGTTCTTGGGGATATTTCAAAATGGATGCAATAGACATGAAAGGGGTAAAATAACAAAAAAAACTATTTCCATAAAACGGCTCACTACTATGAAATAAACTTATGAAGTTTTCACTATAAGCCCCTTTCCCTCATTTCTTTGTAACTGAAGAAAACCATTTTTTATAGAGATTGTGTGGCTAATATTTCCTTTACCATAACATAATGTCTACATCTACCCCAAGTTATGCCTTCTTTATTAATAGAACCATTTGACCATATTATGGCTATCTCATCTGGTGCACAAAACCCGTTCCCTCAAAATTTGTTAGGAAAATTGGATTAAAATGGAGACTTAATATCCAATGTTAAATTGTCTACTACAATTATAAACTAAAGTTCATGAAATCGTATCCCCCAATAAATGTTTTCATTATGCATTACGACTAACAATTTCATACTTACTGATGTATATCTTGAATTATATCCTAATAACCATATGATAAAAAGTAAATGGAGCTGCTAATTATTCGATTGAAGGTTTCAATGTCTATTCCTCTCTTGGGAGATGCCTACTGCAAGTGGGTTATATGTCCCATAAAACTAAATCAATTGTTGACAATAAAACCAATAAAGACATTCTATCAAACATTCCACCGAGACACCGAGACCGTGAAGGTATTGTGAGATCGATGTGAGAATGAAGATGAGCAGGGAGCAGGGATATGAGACAGGGCCAAGTTCAAAAACGAAGTGTCAAATCAATGTGAAATCAAAGTAACACACATATGTAGCCTCAGATGATGAGATATGGGAGATTTCATTTAATATTTTTAAATGTCATACCAGGATCCTTGCTCTGCGAGCATCTGCCTAAATAATACTTTGGGGAGAAGGGAGCGAAACATTGAGTATATTTGTTGGTGGTATTCAAATATTGGAACTACTGAACATGCATAGTTAATCCAATGGTGCATAGCAAAACTGAAAAATTACATCATTGGGTATCTTCCAATGGTCCATAGCATAAATTGTAAAAATAAATAACTGTTTGTTAAAACGAATTAACATAGAAACTCGACAGGGCCAGGGCCAAAAATTGTTGAGGTGGAATGTAGAGGCAAAAAGACAATGAAGATTGGGTTGGGCACTTACTGGTGAAAAGGGATAAAGGGGATTTCACGTCCTCCTCTGCAAATAGTTTGAATCGACTCCTCGGTTCCTCCTCGTCGTAACCTTGAACCCCGAATGCACAAAATAGCGCAAATAGACATTTTTCCCTTCTTACCCGTGAATCCCCTTACACATGAATGGCGAATATTGTGTCACGCCCGGGAATGATGAATCGAAATGATGATTTCTTCAAAGTGTTGAGGAGCAAGACAAGAAGGGGATGAACTATGTAGATTACCACGCATAATGGTGATTATGGGACTTAGCGCCCACGATGACATACAATGGTTTGGGTAATAGGCGGTATGGGGACGTGGATGGTGGTTTTGTCATTATCAGCGAGGGCACATTTTTTAATAATTCAAATTTGCTTTCACGTCAACCCGTCACTCATTACCCATCGTGCCATGAAAATTATTTTCCAATGGTGATGTCATGTTTCCGGTTTGGGAAAATGGGGGGAATGGGTCATGGTGATGATGGCTACCTCTTCACTCATAGGTGCAAAATGAGTGAAGGGTAGCCATGGCTACTACCCATGTCTCTCATGGTGTAAGGAGTGACAAGTACAAAAGTAAATTGTTTTCTTGTAATCGTACTAGTAATTACACTGGAGTAGTGTAATGGAGACATTGATAGGGAGGTGTTGAAGAAGATAAATTTCTAGGCTTGAAGGCAAAACATGACAAGGGGAAGAGGGGAGATTAAAGAACTAGATGGAGGGAGAAGAATTTGCGGGGTGGGGGATCTATTGGAGGGAACATAGGCAATCCTCTTCTTTCTTCCAACAAGTCACATGTGGAGCAGATGTAATTTTTTCCAAATGGCTCAAGGGTGAAAGGGGGAATGTTGCACATATCCTTGAGGCAACATACTTCTGAGATAGCTCTAAAAATATGATCTTGTCATTCAATAATCATATTGTGAACAATTGATTTATGAAATGGCAGTCCTTTATGTTATGAGGATATTTACGAGGTTGTGTCTTGTTTAGGGAAATGTAGCAGGAAAACATAGAAATAGGGACATGTTGGGGGACTTTCCATTCCATGTCACAACAACGTAGCACTTGAATCTAATAAACATAAAACATGACAAGCCAATTTTTTAGGAAATATATTTAACTCGGAAAGGTCAAAAAGTACTTAATCATTACCATTGACACATCAACTTTTTAATGACATTATTATTTGTTTCAATAACATAAGTAATGAACTGGAAAAAAGTAAGCACAACCAAAAAACACAAAGTATATTAAGAATAAATTTTGACACATATTCTAAAGGTCACATCAAATTTGGTAACTTGAAATATTACTAATCAAATATACATAAAACATATGAAGACATAGAGCACATTAAATTTTGAAACACAATCAATCAAAATAACATCCCTAATTAAACTTTGAGTGACATCCTTACGAGGTGGAACCACATGAAGTGGATATGCGACATGTTGAGCATAGTAGTGGTACTCGTAGGAGAGAAAAACATTCCATCATCCATGTTGGTGGAGAGGCGGTCCCATAATAAGAGGGGACCAAGTAGATGCATTCATATCCTCCTCTATTATATCCTATAGATAGGAAAGCTTGCATAAATTTGAATCCCTCATGTTTATGCCCTTGACCACCTCACTACCCACTATGGAGGTGGTGATGTTAATATAGAAAATAGCACACCTTTTGGTTGACATCGTCATACAGGTGGCATGTCCGACATTCAAGACAAAACCTCATAGATTAACACTCATGGTGTAGTTGAAACCCTCCAAGAGCATAGTGGATAGGATTATCTACATGCAAGATCTTTATGTTGTCATAGAAAATATCCAAAGCACAATTTGTCCCCACCGTAATGATCAAGTACACTTCTTTTCCATACCTCATTTTCTCTATATGTTGCAACGAATGGACATTGAGCCCTAAAACCGAAGGCCGATATATAGGAAGCCACATAGAGAGAGCCCAATATAGAAAATCTTATGACTATATGTGCAACATAAGCAAGGGACAATACAAAGGCTACAATCACTAGCGTAGGGAGACACTTTTTGTAAGAGGATATCGGAGGAAAAGCCCGACTTAACCAAGTCTAATAAGCTCCATGTGTTGATGAGAGATTAGTGTGCAAACCTCTACTTGGAGAATCCTAAAGTATGGATGAACTTACCCATGGTGTCTATGGCCATAAAATCCAACTCTACGCCACATGTGATTACAATGAAAACCATCCACATGTTTAGGCTCGCTATGACATGTGATATGGTGAAATATTCTCTGCACTTTGAGCTATAATATCATTTCTGTGATATAAAGTATTTTTCTAGATGTGTCCACCGCTTCACTGAGACCATTTGGTTGTTTCCTAATCTATGCAAGTTCCATGGAGGTAGGATCTATCTATTTTTTCATAGTTTATCGAACTCGCCTCACTAACTTTTAAGAGAGGAAGCATCGAGAAAAAAAAACCTAATTGTAGCTTCAATATGGAATACACTCAAAGGAAACATCACTTGATTTTTTAAAATTATAATCACCATGAGAAACCCTCTAGAGATAGGATAATGTAGAGAAAATAGTAAAATATTCCAAGCTCATTTTTCTCGATGGTGAGCTTCATTGGACAAACCATGAACATGAACGTAAGATACACCATGCAGGTATCCACCCAAATAACAAGATTAGAGGGGTGGGTTCATTTCTATAGAGTGCATGATATATATGAGTAAAAATGGTCTCACTCGGTGTTGCAAAGTCTTGAAAGCAACCCCAAAATAATGTCTTAATTTTGGGGGAAGTTCTTGACATATGTGACAAGAGTCTTTGTGTTTATGAAGGCATATGAATTAGATTCTATGGTGTTGTAGGTGAACATATTCTATTGGTTGGGATTTCCCATCTGGTCTATCATCCTTTTAAGACATGTCAACCAACCACAAAATTCAATCAACGCATAAATTATATTAGTCATTTGTTATATGTGGAAACTTGTATGCCAAGTTTGTATTTGTACCTGAGATGTCGGATGAAAATTGTGCAATATGGATCAATATAGATTGCATAACTCAGAATCGGGGGACATTAACTCCCAACACACAACCAATAAAAAATGTTATTTACAAAATCAAATCATCAATGTTACTCATAGGTTTAGAAGGAAAAATATGTATACACATTAATCCCCCTATGAACTTACATAAGTATTGCTATTCTATTAAATATCAAATGATTTTATAATATATATTTACTATGGGTGGGAAATGATAGGTTTAAATAATAAATATCAATATTAAATAATGCGCCTATGCCAAACAATTTGTTGTTGTTACTAGAGGTCGAAGGGAAAATCGAAATAGTTAGAATCACTATTCTTAACGAGAAGCACATTATCACTTAAGCTTATAATTCAATTGGGAAATATAATATAAAGCATAATGGAAAAAAATAAGCGTTTATTTATTGTATATCATACTTGTATTCCATCTAATGTTGAAGCTTCAATTTCCTATTCAATGTTATTAGTATGCTTCGTTAGATAATATTAAGTATTGGTTATGCTACAAAATATTACACAAGGTGGAGGATTGTTTCCATTGTTAAATAAAGTAGATGAATCTTCCGTGACTTGTCAACAAATGAAGAAAGGGGAATCTAGTGGAAATGATGTAAATCCCCTTTTCCACCATGCCCCGCATATTGTCTCACAACTTCCAAAATATCATTTCCTATGCACCATCAAAAGTTAAAACAACCATGAACATGAATAAGATCTTGAGAAAGAATAATGAAAGTGGAGAATTGAGGAGAAAATAAATAATATGTTGTCAACACAAGTCATAGCCCTATGATCCAATCAAGGGATTAGGGAAGACCTCAAGAAAAGTTGTCAAGAGATAGGCCATAGAAGATCCATATTACCCTAATCATTCCTAACGGGAAGGATATAGCCATTAGGGGGAAGAAACCCCATGTTGAAAGGAGCCCCTCATAAGATATGATCTAGATAAGAGGTAGGTATAATCCTCGAAGGAGCGTCCAAAACCAAAAAAATATGTGAACATAATGAAAATAAATAAGCTTGTAATTCAATTGGGAAAGAAAATTAAAACCACTATGACAACAAAAATGTTTATTTGGTGTTTACCATGTTTTCATTATATCTAAAGATCAAGATTCGATTTCAGATTAAAGGTTATTAGTATGCTTCACTATATATTTCTAAGTGTAGGTTATGTTATAAAAATTCCTCAAGGAGGATTATTTCCATTGTTGTAACAAAGCGGTGCACATAATCATTTCAGCTAAAGTAAAAGAATGTTCCAAAGTGGATTATCCACAAATAAAGAAGGGGAACCCAATAAAAATGGTGTGAATTCCCTTGTCCACCATGTCCTCCATATTTTCTTGTTCTTTTTCTAATATTATTTCTTGCATACCATCAAAAGTTATAAAAAAATTGAACATGAATGATACCTCAAGTAAGAACAATGAAAGTAGAGAATTAGAGAGAAAAATAAAGGATACATTATCAATTTAAGTTGTAGCCCTACTATTTAGAAGCATTGAGGGCTAAGGGAAGACATCAATGAATGTCGTCAAGAGAAACACCGTGGAAGAACCTTGTTACCCTAATCGGCCCTAATAGGGTAGGATATGGCCATCAGCATGGAAGCAACCCCCACTTTGGAATCTCCTCCCCCTCCACCCATAAATCTACAATCTGGAAGAGAGGATGGCATAACCCAAAGGGTCACGCCAAACCAAAATAACATTAAAACACAATGAAAATAAAGAATACTTGAAAATAAAAAAGTGGTTTATTCAGAAAAAATTCACAAATATTGTAAGCATGACAAAAATTGGGTAAGTTAAAAAATTATTAATAAAATATAGGTTGAATACATTGGAATGTAGGGGATAACAATGTTAAGCTTGTAGGAGTTGTAATTTACAATGAAATGTATGTTATATTAAATTATTTTAAGTTTGTGTGATGGGGATGAACAAATAATGTAGTACAACTACAACATCTGTCAAAAACAGTTCATGTTATGCCTTAATGGATGTCCATACCTTGCTGCAAAACTCTTATTTTTCCACAACCCATAAGTATGGTAGTAAAGGTGAGTTGATAAAGTTGAATATTTATTTATTGCATTTGGTGAACAAGTCTCAATGGCTCATCAAGATGACCATTATTTCGTAAGTTACGGTTATGATATGCCATGAAAAATATCACTTTCCGATATTCTATCAAACACCTAATGTTCATCTACTAAAGCTCCCACTTTTCCATTTAAATGTTCCTAAAGCCTTTTCAACAACCCTATTTTGTGAATATCCTTAAAATCTCTGCATTTCGTGAGATGGTGTCTCTCTTAGGAATTTTTTCAAATAGTTCGCATGCCCTGTGTATGATGCCACATTTGACATATATATATAAAAGGGCACCCGTAACTATAACATATAACAAAAAAAATTCCTATTATGCCTTGATGGATGTCTGTTCGTTACATTTCATAGGGACAACTAGGGATTTAGTTGAACAATTCACATGATCACAATAAGATTTCCCATGACCTCCAACAACAATGTTTGGGTCAATTATGGCTACAAAAGGGTTTTTTTCGACAATGTGACAAAGTGGGAACATCCCGATGTAATGCCATCTCTTTTTTTTTCATTTTAAAAGTAAGCATACTAAATATTTCAGATTTAACATGTAATGCATAACTAGATATTGCAGATTTCAAACAAAACAAACCTTTCAAATGAAGACAAGTAAAATAAAAGAACTCATGATGTTAATATTGTAATCTTTCCTTTTCCCTTTTTTTTAACAATAGAGAAGAGTTACAAAACAAAAGAGACATATCTTGTTTACCACCCAACCAATAGGCATCATCACATGTCTTTCCATGGTTGGAAGTCATGCTAGCCTCCCCAAGCCCATGGGAGAGAGGAACTAGCTTCCACAATGTGCACAAGTATAAAGGGGATAAACACAACAAGAATACATAGAAACATTTAAACACTTAGACATAATACACATGATGAGACAACACTATGAGGAGAAACAAGATCACCCTCACAAAAAGGGGGAAGAGAAGAAATAGGATGCCCAAAAACAAAGGTGTCCAACCATAGGATACACCAAATACATATTTTATAACCTCCTTATTTCTCCCAACATTCATCCTCCTTATTTCTCCTTTATGTCAATGAAATCCTTCTTGGGAGGATTTTCAAACCCAATGGGTTTCCTCTCCAAGAATGGGGAAAGGTTCAAGCCATATGAACCTTTCTCCCACCTCAAACCATATGAGGGGATGAGAAGGAACCTTCATGGCTTGACCAACAAGCCATGAGGTTTGAGAGGGAAATCCCTCTCTCTTCCCCTACATTCTCCAAAAACCATCAAGCCATATGATGGTGGAGAGTAAAACAAAACAACAAAAAAACAACCAAGACTACATTCTTCATACAAGCTTTACAACATAAAATTTCACACACTTTATTTTATTGACAAATGCATAGCTATCAATACAAGCAACAACAAGGAAAGAGGGATTAAGAATCCTACCTCTACAAGCTTCCAAGACTCTAAGCTTTTCCACTTTGTCCAAGCAATCCTCAAGCTCCCCAAAAATTCTCCAAGTCCAAAAAAAATGAGGAAAAAGTCCCCTTCCTTCACCATGAGGAAGAATATCAAGAGGAACCCAAAAGTTTCCTCACCAATAGGAAAGTGACATGTGTCACCCCTCTCCTCCCTCAAGTCAAAGATTCCCAAAAACCACATAAGTAAAAGTAAACTCACATTTTAGCCCTTATCACCCAAAATACTAAAAATGTAAATAAAACAAAGTGGAGCAACTTTTAACAAATACACACAAACCAACCACCTTACATGGATGGTGACTAAGGAGGACAAAATGGGAGGGAAACTCCCTCCAAGCCTTGGAAATAATCCCCCTACCTATTAGGTAGGGTCCAAGGGCCCATTTTCATGCTAAGTGAACTCCCAAACTAAAAAGGGGTCACTAAAAATGCCTAAAATAGCCCAATTTCGGGTTTGGCATACTTGGGCACAAGGGTAGAGGGTGTGGGGTCCACCCAAGGTTCACATGTGGCCCCAATCCCTTCTACCAACACACACACTTACCCAAAACCATCACTAAAATAAAATGAGATCATTAAACCCCTAAACTAGTTTACTTAAATAAAACACACCCTAAACATAATTAATTTTACAAGACATAAATACATTACAATTGAGGGTTCACTCATGGTGCCCAATTAATACACCTACTCTAAGGCCTCAAACATTTAGCATGGTTAGGACTCAGCTCGTGGGCCACTTGTGCACAATTGTGTAGCCGCCCTGAAACCCACGTTCTCCTATAACCTGTCACCTGCACACTCATTGCACACATTAACCACATCTATCCAATACTGATAAACATCATCTACTCATCACAAAATTAATCAAACCTATAATATCCTAACATCATTATACAATTGATAGTGCAACGCATACAATTATACACATAGTCCACCATGAATCATCCACATATATAATTACAATGACATACACCTATGCTAGCATGAGTTACCATTACTAAATCCAGAAAACTATATCATTGATCGAATTGGCTACAAGAAATCAACATCTAACCAATAAATCTCACTATCATGTAACTTTTTTAGTGTCATCAACATCATAAGGAATATATTGATATACTAATCTAGTCCAATTGGAGCTACGTGCCCAAAATACCATAATGTCTATGAGGATAAATAACATAGCATAATGTCCAAAATATATCAAAGTCTCAGTCAAAACATGTCTATGCATAAAGGAACCAACATATAACTGGAGCTATACAAATGTGGGCACTACACCGACAATAGTTTTTTCAATGATGAATAAGAAACTTCTAAAGAAAACTATAAAATTATTAAATAGTTATAGTTAAAAAAACATAAACGCGTATAAATAAACATTAATGTTAAACTGGGTTAGAATCATGTCCACAAAGTCTCCTCGACTTAAACATATGGAACGCATACAATATAAAAAGGCATGAAATATCTCACCCAAAATATGCACAAATTTATTTCATCTTAATAACTCTCAATATAGAAACAATACAAATACATCCTATCAAATGAATTAATTAAAAAGATAAGAACACATAAATTGATGAAAAAAATAAGAACACAAAACATTAGAAAAGACAAACATTACATTAAGGTGGAATTAATTCCCCCTTTGAATGCAAAGTTCCAAACACTCAATGAACATGTGTGATGTGTTTTACGTGAAGAGGAAAATACGCAAGAGGCGGTTTGGAGCTACCATTTTTTATAAAATATCAGGTTGGTTGATAATTATTAAAACAATTAAGCCTTCACCATTTTTTTCCATTACATTTGCCTAAATCTTTTCTTTGCCATACAAGAAAGAAGTTTCCAATCATTTTTTGTTTTTCATTTTTTGGATTTTTAGAAGATAATTTGTAAAACTCAGTCGAAGCAACAGAAAACAATCCACTTCCACCATATTCAGATGTTGTCATGCATTTCACAACACAAACAAAAGTTGGCCCTTGAAAATGAAAATTCCATGTTTTAAATATCTCATTATGATAGAGGTTGAGAATATGTTGACAAAGGTTGTGGGCTTTAGCTTTACACCTACCGATCGCATTTGTGTAACATTTTCCAAGGTCCCAAAGCATAGTAGAGAAATGACAAGGCGTTGTCTAGTATAAATAATAGATCTAAACAAATATAAAAGAGATCTTCTTCTCTCTCTCGAGAAAAAAATTTAAACAAGAAACCAATCATTGCAACAAGTGACTTGATATGCAGACGTTTCCCTTTTCAATACTGGTGTATGCATGATAAACTTAAACTAAGTTAATTATATGAACATAACACCAAGTAGGTCTTAACTTAATTAAATTCAAGCAAATACATCATGATAAAGCAGAAAAAGAAGCTAGGAAACCACAAAATATGAATTTATACTAAATGCAGACCTCCTTTTGATCTTTTGATATGCTCTAGATGTACTTATTTCCTTGGTGATTCGAACGTAGACCACGCACAATCAAGGATTTCTTAACCAAAGAGGAAGAGATCTCATCAAGTATGGCTTAATTGTCATTTTGATTCTTCTCTTACTACTCTTAACAAGTAAGAAGGGGAGATTTACTTGATTTAACAAGTCT
Organism: Taxus wallichiana var. yunnanensis; assembly: GCA_018340775.1. Taxonomy (NCBI): domain Eukaryota; kingdom Viridiplantae; phylum Streptophyta; class Pinopsida; order Cupressales; family Taxaceae; genus Taxus; species Taxus wallichiana. The sequence goes on along the minus strand of CM031235.1, from coordinate 345,284,476 downwards.
TCCAATAACATGAAATGCTCTTCTCAAGTATAATGTCTTTCAAGGACATGGTGTAAGGTGTGACAAGGTGTACTAGGTTTCTTATATAACTTTCCAATTTGGGAGAAGCTTGCAACCTAGTGAATGTGGGATAAAGTGAATGTAGAATTAGAAAGGGATAAGTATGATTAGAAGAGATTAATTAGAGATTAGCAACTCATGGGAGTTTGGGAAGGTTTAATTAATCAATTAGGATTAATTAATAGGCCAAGTTAAGCTTATAAAAGCCATTTGGAGATGATTTAGAGGGAAATTAGTAGAATTTAAGGGGTTTGAGAGGGGATTTAACCAATAAGAGGGTTTATTGATTAAATATGAGATTGAAAGCTTAATTAACTAATAATGGTTAATTAATTAAGTAAAAGGGTATTTTAACTAATGAAGTGACGTTAATTGGCGTCTAAGATAAAGGGCAAGGCTAGTTAATTAACGAAATTTTGTTAATTAATTGAGACAAAGGGAAAGTTATCTAGTTAGCAGAAAATCAATAATTATAATGAAATGATGGTAAAGAAGACAATTAGTACAATTTTAGTATTAAAATTGTGAGGTCGAAATTAGGTGTCCATGACATGAGACATTGAGATAATTTTGATTAGAGGAGTTGAAGGGCATTTTTACACGTCAAAATTTGTATAAGGACAAGCAGAGGCATCTCGAGTGAATAGGTCGTCAATAAAATCTTTGAGGTTGGGATTATTTGTGTAGTGGGTGAGCATGATAGTGAGGTTGGTGTGAGAGAGGGAACCTCGCTTTGTCTCCATGCATATCAGAGAGAAGAAAAGCCCGAATCCAATGCCCGATCTTGAACGACCTTAAAAATATTATCTTCTCGATTAACCCAACGAACATTGGATTTTAAGAGTGAAGACATGCATTCCTTTTTTATGCATTAGTTGAATCTCATTTTTTTATTTTTCCACGTTATTATATTTATACATCATGTAATGAGCAAACACCATCTCGTGGCTCTGTCACTTTGGATGAAATCAAAAATTTAGAATTATCACAATCTTCATTATTGTAAATTGTAATGCTTTGAAGAGCTCATTTGGTATCGGCGGAGTTATATATAATTATTACGAGTCAAAATTCAGCTAGCTATGTTGCGTGTAGGGATTACTTCTCCCCAATCGCACGTAAACGAAAAAGTATGTAGTGTGTGAATCAAGTAATGTGGGGATAAGAAGGAAGAAGCATTTCGGATGCACGCTTGAGCTTGGGAGTATGAGAAAATGTGAGATGATCATTTATATCAATGCATACACATGGATGACCTTCACAAAACCATGCATCAATGCATGTACAACCTAAGACCTATCAACCATCCATTTTATAATTAATGGAAGTGTCGGTACCCTTCACCCTAGTGACTAATTAACTAAAATAAGATTATTCTAGTGTAATCTAATGCTATAGGAGTAGTAAAATAACTGAATAAATGACCAATAAATATAGCAAATATACCCAAGCAAACTAAGCTAGAAAATGTGAAACCCTAATGTGCAAGAAGGGTTAAGAAAATCCTTAGCTATTCACAGATGTCACGAGACGTGTCGTTGTGTAGACCAAGTGAATAAGAGGAGGAAACGACCACACAGAATCCTGAGAAAGCACATATATGAGCTATCTGACTAGACTGGGGCACTTGAAAAGGGATAGGGGCACCGTGGGCACCTTGAGTCCGAGATATGGCCGCCTAGTTTGTGGAAATGGCCAAAAACTTGCTTTGAGGTATTGATGTATGTTCTCCTATATTCACTCAATATCCCACTAATGTCATTGAATTGCACCATATTTTGTTGTGAATAGGAGATGGAAAAATCACCTGTAAAACCCCAAACAAAGCATCAAAACCCTAAAAAGAAAGATGCATATGAAGGGGTCATATTTTCTCAATTGCCACAATGGTGGACTTACTAACTGATCGTTGCACTACATCTCAAACCCAATGTAGTTTTAGGTGTGTGTGTGCAATCGTGGCCTAGGTTACTCTTGTGTTAGTCGCACTTTGTGAGGTAGCGAGTAAATAACTAGATGTAGAATGTAGTAAATGTGTGTATTGAAAAAATAGACTCCCCTCCTATTAAGTGTGATGTAGATGAACCGGCCTTGTGTACCTTGTGATGGAGGCAGATGGATGCAAATGTAGCTTTAGGTGTCTTTGATGGATGCAACTCTAGATGGTGTTAATATATTCTTAGTGTTTGGTCCCTTATTATGGTCGCATAACTTTATATTTATATGGTTCTCTTGTTCTAATTACATAATTAACCCCGAAAAGGCCGACCGCCAAAAATATAGAAAGCTCAAACAGTTAGAAAGTGCCCAAAAGGTGAGAGTAAAGTACAAAGAGGATCGGGGTGCCCCAAAGGAGACCGGGGCACTGGGCACTGATCTACCCTGACTGGGTGCACCCGATCGAAAAATAGGAATAACACGTAATGACAATATAGACCGGGCAAGTACAGGTGTAAGGTCAAAAATATGATAACAAGCAATGTAAAAGTGTCCAAAGACGTGGGTTAATTATTACTATTTTCACTTAAGAACCATATGAATAGTAGTATGAGAACGGAACGAAATAATGACTGAAATTGCGTGATTTTGTGTCTATAGTGACAAGTGAATAAATGGACATTATGGATTTGACTGTACCACAATGCATGTATGGAGGTTTATTGTGAGTTTTCAATTTCACCCTCATTTATCAAAATTCACAAGCCTTTATCTAGTAGAAGGCATGACTATTGGCTTAACATTAAAAGGCATGCCTATTGGCGTAAATATAGGCATGCCATGTGTGAAAAGCTAGAAACAACCATTTGTTATTTTTCTCAACAGAAAATAAAACACACCTATTGTTGGAGCGGTTAGAAGCGTAACACATTTACACTTCTCAATCCCAATCAACACGTTTGGGTGATTTTGTTGCTTTAATCTAAATCAATATTTATTCTATTTGTTAATTTTTGGATTGAGTTTAAAGATGGACAAAGGAGTGGTTAAGAGAAGGGTCATTCTTGCTGATAACAATTTCCTCTTCAATGCGGTGGGGTAAGTAGTTAATCTCTTTCATATTTATGATTATTTGATTTGAATCTAATATGATCACATTTATCTTTGTGTTGATGTAGACACAAAATCATATGCACTTGGGTACATTTCTAGGTTTTAAAGCATGTTAATGTATACATGATTCCTAAGCAAGAAAACTAGTGGTTGACAACTCCTTTTGGCCTTTTGTTTTATCTTTTGCATTCTTACTAGTCTTACACATCTTATAACCTTGTCGGTACTTGATTGATTTATATTTTATGGCCTCAGACACTAGCGCCCAGTTAGGATAGAAGCACCCAGGTGCTCCCCCCTCCCGGGCACTCCGCCCTCTTTATCTTATTCTTACTCCTTTTGGTCTCTTTTTACTTCTTGGGCACCTTTTAGTAATTTGGCCGGCCTTTTAGTTGTCAATTATAAAATTCAAACAAGGGAATCATATATATATACTTAGTTATTGCTCTCAAATAAGGGACCAAAAACTATAAGCATTATCTATCACCACCTAAGCTTGCACAAAGGCACAAGAGCATTTCAAAGGCATTCATCTAGCACATTCATATAAGGGACAAGGGTTACATTATTCTACATACACAACATAAGAGGGTAAGTTCATTTTATTCCATCTCACGCATTCTCATACTTGGAGCAATCTAGATCTAGTTCGTTATCATAGTGCAATTTACACAAGGCCAACCTAAGGCATCATTACACACACATACACAAAGAATTACATGGAGTTTAAGATGTATTGTAGTGCTCGGTCATAAGATCGCCCTTCAGGTCACCCCAGGGGTTAGTCTGACTTCTCATTTGCATCTTCTTTATTAGGTTTGATGTGGTTTATGGGCATGTGCAGCTAGTTATCTAGTTTGCAGGTTACAAGCATGACCTGGGTGACATTGGAGCGAAACCAAAGTGAAAACGGAAGATCAACAGTGGAGATCTTACCTACCCAGAAAAGTCTAGATATTGAGCATTTGGGTGGACATTAGCACCTAGTTTAGTCACTAGCACCTAGGCACTCTTGTCCTCCACAGAAAGCGCTTTCGTCTCGTGCAATTTTGAATTACATAACCCTCGGCGAGCCTTAACAACACTCTTTTAGTCTGTTTCAGAATTTTCTCATTTCAGATCATTTCCAAATCACTCATAAATCAGCTAAGTCATCTTCTCCCTCTACTACTTCAGGTTTCATACCATTACATGTTTATTTCTTGTGTTTTACTATAGTTTATCATTTTTATATCATTAGTTATAGTAGTTACTCGAAATTAATATTTAATTCAATTTATATTAAATCATTTAGTGAACCCCAAATCGATCCTTATTTTTCCCCATTTAATCGATTTGTCTTTCATTAACGTTAAACCCTAGCTACATCAAAGTTCATAGTTCCATCTATTTTTTATCATACCTCTAATCTACATAAGTCCTTCTAGGTTTCATCCTCGGTCTTGTCTTTCTAGAGATCTTATTTCACGTATTACCTTTTCTTTCATGGCCCTTAAGGTTCCTCAAGTCTCCCTGTATCAATTACTTCAAATGCACCCACCTTGCAAAGATGTTATCAAAAATCTCTCGACATTATATGCCTCCCTCATGCATACACCACCTTCACAAGCAAGTGTCATTTTCAATCATCTCTCTAACTCCCCTATCACCCGATACCACAACTAGTCAATCCATCTTTGGGTTAATTCAAGATTTACGTCATTTATTTAAAGATGAATTCCAAGCTATGGAAACCATGATCACATCCCTCACAGCTAAAATCCAACATCTCAAGGCTGCCTCTCGACGCATGCTAGTTCTCCTTCATGCCTCATCCTGATCCCATGTCTATTACATGTGCTCATACAAGTAAGGTCCGCGTCTCCCCACAATAAACACTTTTCAAGTTTAATCAAAATGCTAAGCAACATGATATTATTTTTATCTCCTCAATCATATATTAAACACCTTGTTGCCTACTCATTACTACCCTCCTTATCGGCTTACAAAATACAAAGGTCATCCATTTTATAATTATCATAGAATTATCGTGACACCGATTGCCATGTTTTAGAATGAAGAATCGGGCAATTTGAGCATTAAGGCTTTATCTCATTTTCTACACACCATTCTTCTACATACTCATCTCCAATTAATAATCCCCAATGGGCTCCCAAATTTTATCCCTCTATGTCTAGTGAGCATCACACCATAATTACTAATGTTCCTTCTCTGGTAATTCAAGAGCCACCTATCCAACCCAAAGTGTCATACCACTTTTAGAAGTATCTACCCCATCACCTCCTCCTAGTAAGTCATCTACAGTGTTACCAATCCCACATATGAAACCAACATCCAAAGAAAAACCACCAATTCCCTTGCCACAAGCTAAGATTCCTCACCAAACTCCTCCAATTAAATGTATAATTCCTCTTTTCAATCAAGATAATGCTTACTGGCATGGTCTCTCTCACATCATTGTATAGCTCTCCATCACTTGCACACTTTGGGGGCATAGAACTCCCCTGTTCTAATCAACAGTTTCCTATCCATACTACTCATGCTTATTAATGGATCCTTCTATTCATGATACACATACTACATATATACGGTAGACATCCTTTCGTGCATCATACATACTTGGGCTATTCTTGCTCACAAGGATCACATTTGTTTTTCTAGTAGGGGGCATCACACTTCCTCCCCCTCCATCACCATTTGATGTCTCTATTGGCTACTCTTAGGTCACTTGCTACACTTCATGCTTTGTGCTTCACGCTAAATCTTTTCTAGCATCTACTCTCAAAACACATACTTTATCTTCATCATCTGATGATGCACTCTAGTTCCATGGTTCATACTGGACTATTGAGGTTCCAATTCTTAATTGAACCTCACATCATGTACTTTATGCTTCTTTGTTATACGCTTAGTGCTTCACGATACATCTTTCTTAACAACTACTCTCAATCGCATACAACACTTTCATTACTCGATGACACACTCTAGTTCCATGGTTCATACTTGACTATTGAAGGTGCAATTCCTCTATGAATCTCACTTGTCTCATTTTGGCTACTCTATCTCTATCTCTCACGTTTTGTGCTTCATGTCTATCTTTCTGAGCATAACTACATCTTTGGTAAACATACTTTACCATCATTTCCTGATGATGCATTCTTCTTCTATAGTTCATATTTGATTGTTGAGGGAGCATTTCTAAATGAACCTCATCACATGCACATCCATTGGGGGCATCGTGGCTCCTCTTATATACACATCTCACATCTCAAACACATCATCACACAAAATTTGCACATCTTGGTTGTATTCACTCTTTTTAGCTTATACTACTTACATGTTACACTTTGTTTTCCATGCTAGTTGGATACTTAGTATGTCATTATCTTTTTCTATATACACATGCACATTCACTTGGTATCTTGAGGTGAATGTAGGACCTTTATAGATTCTTACACAATGCGTGATGCTCGACACTACTTTGTACCAATCCCGTCGAGGATCCTAGGGCATCTACCTTCACTACTCTCACACTCTACACATCCCATCATTTCAATACATACTATGTTTACTCACTATCACTTACTTTTCACCGATATATACGTGCTTTGACATACTACTTATGTTTCTAACATGTTAATGGGTGCTTTATGTGTAGCATTTACCTTACAGGACTCTATGCATCCATGGTTATCTATCACTTCTTGTTTACAATTGTTTGTTATTATTTGCGGGTTATGCCCTATGTCTTTCTTGACTATTGTTTGTTTATGTCCGCTTTGGCCAAAATTGTCTTATGACATTGTGAGTGATGTCTCACGTATAAAACCCACTTTTTGTGGTCCAACTTGTCTTCTTAGTTGTTTGTTACATTATCATTTATTGCATGTTATCTATTTTTACAACTAACACTTGTTTACTAGTCCATCTTATTTGCATGTGTATTGGTTTCTACCATGCACAACCCCTACCCCCTATAGGTGTCCAATCTTAGATATGCATATCGTTTCAATTCCTCTCATTTAGATTGCATTCTCCTACAGTCTTCACATGCACCCCAAACGAGGGGGCATCTATTGGGTGAAAAATCACCCTTACAAGCACTCGAGCTCGAAGCAGATCAACACATTATAGAAAAGGAACAATAACGTGGTTACATAGTGGTCCAAAATCAAACTTAGATCATAGATATAGAACAGACACTAGCACCCATCACTAGATAGTAGCGGTGTGCGTTGTGTCCCCTTGGGTGCTTGTGTCATAGGGGGAAAAATAGATAGTTTCTCACTCAAACACAACTTCCAGTAGTTTACAGTGTAGTTCTCTAGTAGCAGGAACTTGCCTCCAGTTACAAAATTCAAACAATTCAGTTACAAGAGGTTACAACAGCTTGGAACATGTTACAACATGTTACAAATTAGGGACATTCCGTCGGTAGTGGCACTTATTTGGGAAGTGTCATGGATGGAGAGAAAAAATATGCCTCTCTCTCCCCAACACTCTTCTCTTGGCATGAGATTGCCCAAAAACTCACACTTGGCCTAAGATCACCTAGCATGAGATTGCCCAAAAAACTCATTCTTGGGATCAAAAACTCGATCTCGGCATGAGATCACCCAAAAAACTTGATCTTAGCATGAGATTGCCAAAAACCTCACCCTTCGGCAACAAGACACTCAAATTCGGCAAAGCATCTCCAAAGAAAACAGTACAAATTTCTATTTGTTTCTATCATATACATTAGGTGCACACTTTCCTTCTACCTTTACACACTTTTACTTACTTACACACACATTACTATCATTTTTCATATACAAGAATTTGACTACTCTTTTTATCTTCTTTTCAGTCTATCCTTACAAGCAACAAGAAACAACTCACATCAACAAGCACAAGCTCCAACAACACACTACTACGCATACACTTCACCCCTAGGGTCTACCTCCCCTTCCTAGCTTCCATGCTTCGTATTATGATCACTTCACGCTTCACTTGTCCACTTGGCATGCTATCAACAACACTCTTCTCTACATGATTACAAGGTACACATCTTTTATCTACTTTATGCTATCGATTATTCACTCAACAACATAAAGTGGGGGCAAATGTAGACACAAAATCTATGCACTTGGGTAAATTTCTAGGTCATAAAGTATGTTAATGTATACATGATTCCTAAGCAAGAAAACTAGTGGTTAACAACTCCTTTTAGCCTTTTGCTTTATCTTTTGCATTCTTACTTGGTCTTACACATCTTACAACTTCGTCGGTACTTGATTGATTTATATTTTATGGCCTCGTACACTAGCACCCAGTTAGGATAGAAGCTCCCAGGCGTTCCTATCCCTCCTATGCGCTCCTACCCCTCTTTATCTTATTCTTACTCCTTTGAGTCTCTTTTTTACTTCTTGGGAACCTTTTAGTACTTTGGGTCTACCTTTCAGTTGTTAATTATGAAATTCAAACAAAGGAATCATATATATACTTAGTTATTTATCTCAAATAAGGTGCCAAACGCTATACGCATTATCTATCACCACCTAAGCTTACATAATGACACGAGACTATTTCAAAGGCATTCATCTAGCACATCCATACAAGGGACAATGATTGCATTATTCTGTATACACAACATAGGAGGGGAATTTCATTTTATTCTATCTCACACATTTGCATACTTGGAGCAATCTATATCTAGCCCACTATCATAGTGCAACTTACACAAGAGAAACCTAGGAAACATTACACACACATACACAAAGAACTACATGGAGTCTGAGATGTAATGCATCGCTCAGTTGTAAGATCACTCTTTGGGAGACTGTGTGGTCATTCGAATCCATATTCTACATCTTCTTTAATAGGTTTGATGTGTTTGTGGGCATGTGCAGCTAGTTATGTATTTTGCAAGTTACAAGTACGAATGATGACATTGGAGTGAAACCAGAGCGACAAATGAAAATCAACAATGAAGCTTCTCCATTCTATAAAAGGTTAGAACGTGATCATATGGGTGGACACTAGTGCCCACCGATTCAATCACTAGAGCCCAGGTGCTCTTGTCATCATGTGGGTGCTTCTTTCTGTGTAGTTCGAGTTCTAGAACCCTCGGTGAGCCTTAACGACACTCTTACTGACTGCTGTTCCAAAGTAGTTTCTCACTCAAATAATTTCTAGATCACTCGAAAATCAGCTAAGTCACTTTCTCCGTTTCTACTACTTAGGGTCTCATATCATTACATGTTTATTGCTTGTGTCTTACTTTCATTTATCACTTGTATATCATTAATTACAGTAGTTACTTTGAAATTAAGATTTAATTCAATTTATATTAAATGAGTTGGAACTTAGGCATATGTATGTCATGGAGCATGAGAAGAAAAATTCCACAAAGTTGAGACAGGTGTTTCCATTTCCTATCCCACTCTCTCCTTGGATTGGATTGTTATTTTATATTTGAAAAAACTACTATCCTCCCTCTTTCAACATTAAGTTTCAGCTTAATCTTTTCGTTCTTGCGTTTTTTAGGGAATTGTTCGCTAGTTCATATTGAGGTGTGAGGATGGTACAATCATTTTCAAAGGAACCCAATCCATTCCTACACATGTATGTGTATACACGTGTATTAATGGCCTCAAATGGAAACTCTTCCAAGGGCCATGTTCGCATTACGAATTCCATTCTATTAAAAATTTTCCCGTGAAAAAAATTCTCTAAAATCAAGTACATTGGGATTTGTATTGGTGATCACATTTGCATAAATGGGTACTCCCAAGTGTCATGTTCTCAGTATTACTAAATTATGTATTGGTAATGACTTGGAAAACAATGATGCAGGTAGTGTGTATATTTACGTTTGGTGGAATGAACTCAATAGGCACGTGAAGTTTGGTAATATGCCAAGAATTGACCATACCTGGATTTTTTACTGAGCAAAATGGATGTTGGGAACCTGACCTTAATCAACACACATATAAAGGTTTATTATGATTTGTTGATTTCACTTGTGGCTGTCAGAATTGGCAAGGCATGCTTATCAGCGTAAATATGTGGCAGGGAAACAATAAAACTCAAAATTATTCATTACTAAATTATAAGACTTAAAATTAATTAATGTAATGTGAAATTTGGAAATTGAGAGACCAAAATTTAAACCCTAAATTGTCTAAAAACTCCATATCTAAATCTCTAACATTGTTATAAAACAAGTCTATCTTAATGGAAACTTGAAACCATAAACCTAAGAACCCTTAAACTCTAAGTGGAAAACTTTCAATTTGAAAACCCACAAAACATATAAAGTAGTTTGATATAAAACATGTATATATTGTTTAAAAATTGAAACCTAAAAAGTTGTTATAGAAGTCATAAACAAAAATGAAATCCATATTGTTAGTTTCGATATTGCAATTCTTGAAATTTAAAACACCACAAAATCTCAAAAAACCAAAACTTGAAAATTTTAAAACTCGAATCCTAAAATATCTTAATTTGAAAATATTAAAAACTTTGAAACTTGAAAGACATAACCCAATAAATATTCTAGTAGAGGTACCTAGAATCACACATAAGGACATGTTATAGTTGTAGTCTAAGGGATTGAAAAATTTAATCTCTTTTGTGGTCCTTAAAAGAGTTTGTAATAAAGTGAGATTACCTCTATCTATCATTGTGTAATTAGCTACGTATTAGGAATTCACATAATGAAAAAAACACAAGCTAGAGAGATAGAGAGATAGATGTCACATAATTATATTATTGTAGGGAGCCCTTGCAATCTCCAATAATCAATATCAAATCAAGATCAACCTCTTGTGGTTGCTTTTATACGATCTAAAGTGGCTATTGGCTTTCTAATCCCTTCATATTCCTTCTTATACTTGAGGATTTTCACATTCCTTTTCTAGGCTAGAGGAACTTTACATTTATTGTTTTTTTGTCTTATCTCTCTAATTTTACATATCTTATATTTTATCTTATCTCGGCTATATACATACAATGGCTATTGCACAATATATAAAATTATAAAAATACATCGAGTCATCTTTTTGGCCTACCTTTCCAACACTTTCCTAGACTTAAATGAGTGTCTCATCCCAAGATGAAATAAGTTTACAAAGTTTAGGAGCTACTTTGTCTTCATTCTCAGGGCTCGTGATGTTGTTTGTTGCATTGTGCATTCACATTCTTTGTTCGTAATCAACACAGGAAGCGTTGTTTTTTAGTTTTCATTCTTTACACGCTACTTAATCTGTTGTTATGGGTTTTCAATTAAGTGGTTTTTCCATCAAACTGCCCTTTCGGGTTTTCAATCTACATAAACCCCTTCACATATTTCCCTTTCGAGTTTTCAACCTATGTAAGCCTACTTACAAATATCAACAAAATTACACAATTATATTCAACAAAATTACCTTGCCTCCAAATTGTTTTACATTTAGGCCTACTTCGCTCTATTGACTATGCAGATGGAGCTTGTTGCACTTATGTTGGTTGAGGAATTGATGGATGTGATAAAGCAAGTGCTACCTAGATACTAAAGAACATGACATGGGAGGCACATCTTTAAATTGTTCTTTATATTCTTCATAGTTTATAAAAATGATTCTAAGTCTACCTTAAATACATTCCAATATGCAAGGACCACATCAACCTTTGCTAAGATCTCCTTACAGTTGTATCAAGGCTTGCATGACTTATAACAGAGCATGTTCTTTTGTTGCTTTGAGAGATGTGTCATGAATAGATATAACCTTTTGAATTTCCTAGATTAGAACATCCATGCGATCTCACAATCTTTGTGCTTGTACCCTAGAAAAAGTGTTGTGTGGTTTGTTTCTCTCCCAATTACACGGTTTGTTGCTTACATTATTTCTAGCTTGCAAGACATTTTTTAATTCTTTCTCAACTTCTTGATCATCTTTCACAGTTTTCATCTACGCAGTAGTGTCTTCGCAAGTTGTGTGTCTCCCTAGTTGTCATTCATTGTTGCTTGCAAATGTGAATTCCAATCCAATAATTCAAAAGTTCTTTTTAGCTTGGGCCTTGGTATGTTGGAAGAACTTTATATATTCTTGCAAACCGTAAATACCCCTTTGGTTTCCTTTTCTTATATCACTTGATTCTTAACTTTATGCATAATTTATTGTTCTTTCCAATTATCCTCTATTTTGCTAACAAGAGTAGTTAGCTAAACTTGCTCACTCATGACTTGCTCACCTATTACCTGCAGTGTGAGCTTAGGACAATTGTCCTCTATCTATTGCTTCAAATTGGTAAATGTTTGTTCCATGTGGCTTTTTTGTTGTGTGAATTGAAGAGTAGCCACACTAATATTTACTTGAAGAAATAACATCAATCATTAGAATTCAAAACAAGTTAATAAGAATTAAACCCTATTTATAGCTCTTCATGTTGTTCTATATGGCCCTCTTTCATAATGTCGATCAATTAGTCAATCTTGTCAAGATTTTTATTTCTCTGCACATTTATTGTGTTTAGTTATTCCTCTCTTCCACCATTTGGGAAGCTTAAAACCTTTATTAATGGTCATGACTTTGGCCCTTGCATCATTCGATGTAGGTATTGCCAACAGATCTCAAGAAAAAATGACATCTTTGAAGAAGGCAAGGAATTTCATTTAAAGATCTTCCACGAGGTATTAGTTCGACCCAAAACCCCTTTTCCCTGATGTTATTCTTGATTTACCAAAATTTGATAAAGCATGTCACTAGCTTGAATCTTATACCCTAGTTGGTTATTTTGTTGGTCGTATCTCTTTGAAGATCATACTAAAAATGGGTACATAACCACTAACAATCTCATGGTGTCAAGCTTGAGGGGGTTTAAAACCTAACCAAGGGATTCTTTTTGTTTCATTTTACTAGTGTCAAACATTGTAAATCCATTGTCAACCATGGCTCACGGTTTATCTACAACATACTAGTTGTGTTCTCCCACTAGACACGATACTTCTAAGTTTCAAAGAGAGCTAAGCTCAAAATCCTAGACTAGGTGGAGTTTCGACCTTCCTCTCCCCTTTGGGGATTAGCCGATCAGATCATAAAACCCTTAGGGAATTTCATATGCTTTGAGCAAACCAAATTCTATGCAGCTCATCCTCAAAAATATGTTTGTATTAAAATTGATTTAGCCAAAGACCTTAAGGAAATTATTGATATCCAGGTTATAAGTACTCAGTTCTCCTAGTGTGTGCCATAAATTCATCTTCTGAACACTTGATTTCAATTTCAAACATTATACCATGATCCGTGAATTCCCTTTAATGTTCACCTCTCACCATCCTGCACGAGAAAAAACCATACATGAACCAAACCTTCTAGGTTGGCATTTTATTGATGGACCACGGTCATGTAAAAATATCTACATATGGTTCTACTCGGCCTCCACCATCCTCCTACCATCTTGTGGGTGCTACTAAAGACAACTCTTTTACTGCCACCACCAAGCCAACTATGTCACGCACTGCCAAATCCTCCCTAACGTTGTCATGCCTTTTGTTTGCTGCCTCTTCCATCATGCCCTCCATAACCACTACTCAAGTTACACAACCCTAACCTAGGGTGAATAATCTAGATGATAATGTTTTCTTACTTGAACCCAATTCTTCTCTCCATTTTTCTCACAATCCTTATCCCTCGAAATATGGACATTTTTCCTAATCATAACAATGTTCATTCGAGTGTTTTGACTACATGCCTTTATCCCATAAAAAATTTAACAATAACAATAAGTTTGATTCCTGAAGATCTTGATGATGAGGGATCCATGCATCTTGATGTTTCCCAATGATTGTGTACTCTTGGAATGTATGAGGCCTCACTAAACAAACCATTGATATTTGGTCGAGAAAAATTCTCACATTTCTACAACATATAATTTTTATGCATGCAAGAAGTTAAAATCTTTGGGTTTCCACTTCAATCTATCACACACACTATTTAGCCAAGAGTCATCTACCAAATGCCTAGTCACAAGCCACACCGTGAAGTGTCATTCCACCGATCACGCCAAAGTTTTCTCAAAATAATGTCTCATGGGGTTCTAACCCCACCCACCGAGTGATATGGACCCTCTTTTATTTTGGTGGTTGTATCATTAGCCTAGAAAATATGTATGCACCCAATGATGCAATCGAGCAAACTCTTTTTGGCATTGGTGGTAAACTCCTCTCGATGTACATTAGATTCTATGTATATATTTCAATATGATTCAATTCAATGAAGATAATAAGGGTTGTCTTCCCATGTAGTGGTGTGCTAGAGAATGAGAAGCTTGGTTCTATATGTGACACAAGCTTAGAGTGTACGACTCAATCCACCATCACCGACACGAATCCAATGTTGCCTAGTTCACTCCTGGTCAATTTTTTTATAAGGAATAGATGAAGTGGTTAAAATATTAGAGCATTCAATATACACTATAAAAACCTTTTTTCTCTGTCTTCCACTCATAAAAGACCAATTTCGGTGGTCAAATATGCCTTACTCTTAGATAAATAGCCTATTTGGTTCATCCTCACTTGGAATGCTCCTCACCTCAAAAACAGAAAGTCCCAATTTTATCTCAATACTACCCATCTTTGGCATGAGAGGACGGTAGGACATATCATAAGGACTTAGAACCTTGATGCCATACCCACAAGGGATATGGGTTGGATTAATTGGTGGACCCATGTTATCCAAAGAACCATTATCTTTCTCAAACATTACGGAAACAAACCGCCAACAATAGGTAGAGATCCCATAAAGCATCATACCATAAATTCTAAATAATTTAATAGGATCTTAATAGCTCTCCCTTTAGCATCACCTTGCAAAAGTAAACAACTCATTGACGACATGGGTTGAAAGTAAAGGAAGCCTAAAAATCTCGTGGAGATCATCTTAGAGCAAGACTACATTGGCTTACTAGTGGAGATGGTTCATATAAAGAATTATTTTCTCTCCTTTGATCCAAACATAATGTTGATAGAATCAAAGATATCCAAAACCCCAATTCCAAACTCACCAAATTGTCGACATCCTACAAGCTATTGTTCATCACTACGATGTTGTGTTTTCCTTGCAACCTTCATCCCCAGAAAGAGAGGATGCTCTTATGAAATGCCTCCAAGTGGTCCCTTGCAAGATTTCCCAAGCCCAAAGATTTTCCTATGGAATAACCCTTTCTCTCAATGACCTTAGAGAAGTTTCTATCAAAATGGATCTGAAAAATCACTCAGAATTGATGGTTTTCCCTGTGAATTTTATCAAATCCTATAGGACTCTATTGTCCCTGATTTGTACAAAGTCTACCTAGAATCCATGGCCTCCAATTCCTTAGGTGAGCTCATCAATCAAGGTAACATCAAGTTTATTCCTAAGTCTAGAAACCCAGAAAATATTACTAACTAGATGCCCATTACTCTCCTCAACATATCCTACAAGATCATATCCAAATCCCTTACAAATAGGCCTAAGCACTTCTTTCCTCTCATTTTCCACAAAGTGAGCAGACTGGATTCATCAAACACAAGTACATTCTTGATAATTTTATTATTGTTTGGGAAGGCATGGAATGGGCTAGGGTCTCTGATCAAAAGTCTCTCTTTGTGAAAATTGACTTTGAGAAAGCTTATGACCAAATAAAATGGGCTTTCATTCTTTCTATGCTCCAAGCTCTTAGATTTGGGCCTCGCTTTTTGCATTATGTCAAAAAGCTCTTTCAAGATGTTGGATCTTGTATCACCATTAATGGAGCCCAATCCTCTAGATTTGGCATATTTTGGTCCATAATACAAGGATTCCCTCTCACTTCACCTCTGTATTTTTAGAATCAGAATGGTTTAGCTACTTATTGGCTAGCTTTTCCACCCAAGGTTTAGTTAAAGGTATCTAGATTCCTTAGTCGATCAACGAATCATCAAGGGTCATTTTGTAGATACCTCACTTTGCTTGAAGAATAGGTATAAGATGCAAATACCATGGAATTCATGAATAGTTTTTGCCCTGATTATGGATTTTTAATCCAATGGAAATACCCAATGTTATAGATAGTTTCTTAAACCTCTTTGGCTAGCATACTTTTGATGGCAATGGATACAACCTAGAGTTTAATTTAATTTCTTGGCATACTATTTGCTTTCATATGTTCTCCTTTTGAGTTATGGTATTATGTTGTCTAGAGAGTGGAAAAAGATTTCCTATCGATAACTAAACCCCTATCTCTTTCTCAAAAATTTCATATTTTCTTCAAAGTTTTAACAATCACTCATGTCTACTATTCTTGTTGAGATCCTTTCAAAGCTACTTATGCCAAGATGTAAAAACTTCTCAGAGACTTCTTATGAGCCAACTCTAAAGGCCATAAACAACTCCATATAGTTTCTTGGGACATGTTAGTGCAAAATCACAGCACCCCCAAATGAGTTCTAAAAATCTACTTTTCTAAGGCATACTCATCTGGTGTGATTGCATAACATTGAACTTCCCAAGGTGTGTGACCTTGTGAAAGGGAAAGCTCTCCAAAGAAGGATGGTTCCTCTTCCTAAAATACTTGCCATTTATTCGGTCAGGCAAGGCAAGATAATCTAATCATAATCTAACTTCCAAGGAGATAAGGAGAGAGAGAAAACTGAAAAAAATAGAGCCTACACTAAAACGGTGATACACCAAAGCAAAAGAAGCAAGATATTTTGTTGAGGGAGAAAGAAACAGAGAAAATGGAGATGAGGGAGGTTAGACAAAAGTGACATGACCCAGATCTTTAAATTCACCATTAAACTCCATGAAACACAACATCTACACCTGTAAATGTGAAATACATGCACAGAAAAACAAATATGGAAGGGAGAGGCACAGAGAAACAACAAAACGATGCAAAGGGTTGAAGAACACCACAAAAACATGTTTTTATTGCTCTAGAAGGTGCATAGACCATTACATTTATGGAATAGAGGCACAAATACATTTGACATGCGTAGGAGAAGGTTTCATTGCTCAAAAATGGCATCGAGAAACAAATTTGACAGAGTTTCTCTATGCCCAGAATGTCTCTCCTTTTCAAAATGAGAAGTGTTACAATATATAGAAAGAATAAGAGAGAGAGAAGAGGAAAAAAATTGAATCTTGCTTCAACCACCCCGAGATATGCATTGAATCCCACTTTGAAAGCTCAACCACTGAATATCAATGCCTTCTACAAATTCACCCACAATATGTCGCTTCTAGTTTCCCAATGGATTGAATCGAATCAAATCTGGTAGTTGAAGAGATTGGATTTTACATTAATGGCCTGGAAGACTCTTCTTCATTTTTTACCTACCAAGGCTTGAAAAATGATTTTTAATCCTTTCATGGCGTAGAGGACATCGAGACACTTCCAACGGTGTCAGATTCACAATATTTCGAGCCCTGAGTCGAAAGATATGCCCCTTCGAAGTTTGTATCGGGTCCGTACAGGAGGGTGGGAAAACAACTTGAAAAATGGGTCCCCTTTGATATGGGACATGTGGTAGCTAGATTAGAGCAAAAATCGGGTTTGCGGGTCGTAATTTATCTTTTCCCCTTTTCGCGAAACGTAAAACTCAGAAAACCCCCATGGCCCCTGAAGCTCCGCCTTTTGACTTTGCTTGACCATTTTCCCCTGCCTCCGTTTTGTCCTGAGACACATGGAGATGTGGCGCTTGTTTGAGCTTCTCTTTTTGGATTCACCTTTGGAGGAGCGTTGTTAGGACACGTGGTTCCCTCTGTTGGCTCTTCCATACTTAGTCGATTTTGGATTCTTTCTGAACGGTTTTGAGCCCGAAGACTTTGAATCTTCGCCACTTCTTCTCCTTCTTGCTCTTGGCTTCTCTGTGACACCATTGCTTGGCCTCCATTTTGAGCCCACATGTAACTTGTTTGATGAATTTAAGGCACGGGTTCGCTTGATAGCTGTTTCTTCTCTTTCTTCTCGCACAAGGTCATTTAAACTTTCACAGGCCCCGCCATTCCATTGTAGAGTCTCCTGCTGACCTTGTTTGTCATCCTGGAATGTGAGCTCGCGGGTCTGAGTCGTTTCCTTCATAATTTCCTTATGTGTAGGAGTTGTCTTGACCAAATTTTTGGGGGTGAATTTGGGATAACAATTTGGTGACTCACGGGGACATCTGCCTGCTAGATGAAGAGACTAGTGGCCTTGGAGCATCCATTGGGCATGGAGTCAAGAATGATGGCCTGACACTGATCCTTCTTATAAAATGGACTCCCCGACTCCTGCACTTTTTTGACCTCTGAATCACTTGGAAACCCATTGAAACTTGAAGTTGAACTTCACCAAAAGCCAACTGAATGCACTATGCAAGAGCAATACAACAACACCAAAACTATGTACAAACTGAAAATCATACATGCTCTAAATGGAACATGCAAAGTGTGCAAAAGCACTTCTTCTGCTGAAAACAAACCTACCTACTCTACTCTAACCAAGAGCAAAGGGAACTCAAACAAAACCTACAACTGACAAGGAGAAATAGCTTCCCTTCCTCAAAAATGGCAGCCATGCAACTGATTTGGCACTGAACATGGCTGGTTGGATGAGTGAAAAACTAACTACAAGTTGTTCTTCCACCCAAATCACCAAAGTATCAACTGAAGACAAAACCAATACCTCTTTTAGTTGCTCTGCATTTGGATTGAAGAGGTATGATAGCTGATCCTTGGTGCTTTGTAGCTCATCCTCATGCCCTGAAGTAGGCATGACTGGTTTTGGTTTCTCCTTTGGCTCCAATGAAGCCAAGTACCTGATTGGGCATGGTCTGATCCTTTGGATGTGCCCATTTCTCTGAAATTCAACTCCAAAAATGGAGTCTTCTTGTGGACCTTCTTGAGTGGATGGTGTGAGGGAGATGATGACATCCTCCTGCCTTTTCTCTTCCTCCTCCTTTGAAGAACATGGAAGATCAAGATCTTCCAACCTTGGTTCTAGAGGGCCGTTGTGAGATGCAGGTTGTTGTCCTTGGATGTTCTCCTTCATGGCAACAGGTTCGTGTGCTTGGAAGGTTGAAGATGGAGGAAAAAATGATGTTATCTCCTCAGGCTCCTCTTCATTAAAGCAATCTTCCAAGTCTGACAGGTAGTCTGCCTCCTTGTTGTCCTGTTGCATGTGCTCTACCTCCTCCATGGTGCCTTCTTGATCTGTAACTTGATCACCATGGCTCCCTTCACTTTCAAACATGAAGTTTGAAAGATCAAACTCTTCTTCAACATCAGAGCTTGAAGGGGATGAAGTGGGAGGAAGAACTGAAGGTTCTTCTTATATAGCTTGCTCCACACTCGGGGCCTCTGAAACTGTATGGTCCTCCTCCTCTGCTACAAATTCAAACTCATCCACCACTGGCTCTTCAACCTTGACCTCCTCTATTGGCTTGACCATCAAGGGGATCTTTGTAAACCCAAATTTAGTAGCCCAACTCATCAGATTTTTATGTTATTTATTTTCTGTTGGGCTCCTCTTCTCTTGTTCTTGATTGGATTCTTGAGTATCTTCCCAACATGGACTTGGGAAAGTAAGAGGAGTGGCAGGTTGGGGTTTAACCAACTTTGCAATTGTTTGTGGTGGGGAGGGAGGTGTAACTTCTTGTTTTTTGGAGGGGATGACTATTTGGAAGGGAAAAGGGTAGAAGAACTGAAATGGGATGGAAGACTAGGGGATGGAGAAATGGATTTCACACTTGGGGCAGCATACAATGGGAAGCTTGGAAATTGAAGCTCAAATTGAGATGGTGTTGCTTGAGGAGTGGAGAGAAAATTACCAGATAATGGTGTAGGATTTACCCATTGACAAGGCTGCTTGACACCAAATTCATAGGCCTCGATCTCCTCAGTCCATTGTGCAAGTTGGGGCAGCATTTCAACCATGAAGTCTAGCTTCTCCTGAGGGTTGTAATGTCTTGGAAAAGGGCCTTCCCATGGACAAGGTGCCCTGCAACCAATCTCGAATGCCTTCATTTGTGTTATGCCCCTTAGATTGAACCATGCCGCCTCCATTTTTGAATCTTCTCCAAGTAGACCAACATCCTCTGCATACTATCCATCATCATATGTCCCCTTGTCCTTGATAAGCTTCATAGTCAAACTAGTTTTGACACTGCTCATATGGGTAAGCATAATGGTCCTAGATCTGATTATAATGTTGATCTAGAGGAGTTGGGAAATACATTGGAGGTGGGTTGTATTGCTTTGTAAGTGTGAGTTCCATGAAGGGAATGAAGTCATGATTGCACAACCTCATGGAATGGGAGAAAATGAAAGAGATGGAAGAAGAAAATGGATGAAATGAGTGGAAATGGATGGAAAAGGTCTGCAACTCAGAGAATGGGTTTTTGACCAGATGGAGTCGCCAGATGTGCTGAAAGTGCCTCCAAAGGCTGAAATCTTCACCAAGAGCACATCGAACTTGATGAAGTGAAGTGGTAAGGTGCTTTAGACTTGTCCCACCAGGCGTGCCAAAACTGTTAGTGTGAAATCACAACACCCCCAAATGAGTTCTAAAAATCTACTTTTCTAAGGCAGACTCATTTGGTGTGATTGCATAACATTGAACTTCCCCAAGGTGTGGGACCTTGTGAATGGGAAAGATCTCCAGAGAAGGTTGGTTCCTCTTCCTAAACTACCTGCCACAAGTTATTCCTAGTGTAGGAAAGCTAATCTAATCCTAATCTAACTTCCAAGGAGACAAGGAGAGAGAGAAAACTGAAAAAATAGAGCCTACACTAAAATGGTGATACACCAGCAAAGGAAGCGAGATATTCTATTGAGGGAGAAAGAAATAGAGAAAATGGAGATGAGGGAGGTCAGACAAAAGTGACACGGCCTAGATCTTCAAATTCACCATTAAACTCCATGAAACACAACATCCTGCACCTAAAATACATGCACAAAAAAACAAATTTGGAAGGGAGAGGCACGGAGAAACAACAAAACGATGCAAAGGGTTGAAGAACACCACAAAAACATGTTTTTATTGCTCTAGAAGGTGCACAGACCATTACATTTTTGGAATAGAGGCACAAATACATTTTCTAGGCATGTGGGAGAAGGTTCGCTGCTCAAAAATGGCGTCGAGAAACAAATTTGACAGAGTTTCTCTATGCCCAGAATGTCTCTCTTTTCAAAATGAGAAGTGTTACAATATATAGAAAGAATAAGAGAGAGAGAAGAGGGAAAAAAATTGAATCCTGCTTCAACCACCCCGAGATATGCATCGAATCCCACTTTGAAAGCTCAACCACTGAATATCAATGCCTTCTACAAATTCACCCACAATATGTCGCTTTTGGTTCCCAGTGGATTGAATCAAATCAGATCTGGTAGTTGAAGAGATTGGATTCTGCATTAATGGCCTGGAAGACTCTTCTTCATTTTTTACCTACCAGGGCCTAAAAAATGATTTTTAATCCTTTCATGGCGTAGAGGATGTCGAGATGCTTCCAACGGTGTCGATTCGCAATATTTTGAGCCATGAGTCGAAAGATATGCCCCTTCGAAGTTTGTATCGGGTCCATACAGGAGGGTGGGAAAACAACTTGAAAAATGGGTCCCCTTTCTTTGATATGGGACACGTGGCAGCCAGATTAGAGAAAAAATCGGGTTTGCGGGTCGTAATTTACCTTTTCCCCTTTTCACGAAACGTAAAACTCAAAAAACCCCCGCGGCCCCGAAGCTCCGCCTTTTGACTTTTCTTGACCATTTTCCCCTGCCTCCGTTTCATCTTGAGACACGTGGAGATGCGGCACTTGTTTGAGCTTCTCTTTTTGGATTCACCTTTGGAGGAGCGCCGTTAGGACACGTGGTTCCCTCTGCTGGCTCTTCCATACTTAGTCGATTCTGGATTCTTTCTGAACGGTTTTGAGCTCGAAGACTTTGAATCTTCACTACTTCTTCTCCTTCTTGCTCTTGGCTTCTCTGTGACACTACTCGGCCTCCATTTCGAGCCCACCGTAACTTTTTTGATGAATTTAAGGCACGGGTTCGCTTGACAAAGTCGTTTCTTCTCTTTCTTCCTGCACAAGTTCGTTTAAACTTTTGCAGGCCCCGCCATTCCATTGTAGAGTCTCCCTGCAACCTTGTTTGTCATCCTGGAATGTGAGCTCGCGGGTCTGAGTCGTTTCCTTCATAATTTCCTTATGTGCAGGAGTTGTCTTGACCAAATTTAATTTTCATAATTTACCCTTTGTCATGGTTCCCTAGATTAAAAGCCTTGATCTCTTTAAGAAGGGAATTAGAGTAATAGGCGACATATTCTGCAAGGTTACCAGGGATTAGCTACCATGGGATCTTCTTAAAGATAAATTTCAACTCAAAGAAGAGGATGCAAAGTCTATTTCAGAAATTACAAATTCCATACTTAATACTTGCCTACACAAAATTGGAATCTCCTTTGGTGTTCCTTGGTGGAGAGATTGGCATTAGATGTCCGTAAATGCTTTCTCGCCACAACAAACCCTACATCCAAGACCATCTACTTACCTTGAATTTTAGCATGGGTCAATCTCTAAACAAACACTAGAATCTAAAATCCAGAAATGAGACTTGGGGAAGAAAATTTTAAAACGTTTGGAAATTTCATATTGAGCCTAAAAAGAACATTTTATTTGGTGCCTTCTTTATCAAGGGCTCCCTGTAGGAGACATACTCTAACACATGGGAGTTGTTAACCCTAAGTGCCTCATTTGTTAGTAAATGTTAGTGCAAAATCACAGCACCCCCAAATGAGCTCTAAAAGATCTACTTTTCTAAGGTAGACTCATTTGGTGTGATTGCATAACATTGAACTTTCCCCAAGGTGTGGGACCTTGCAAAATGGGAAAGCTCTCAGATTGAAGGTTGGTTCCTTATTCCTTTGTTTAGGTGCATACGTAGAAACTTGCAGAGGGTATGTTCTTAATCCTAATCTAAACTTTACCAAGGAGACAAGGATAGAAGGAATACAAAAATTAAAACAAAGCTAAACTACGAGGTGATGCACCAAAGGAATGATGAAAACTTATTTTTCTAATAGACACAAACCAACAAAATGCATACAATAAACAAGCACAGATAACCAAATATATAATGGGAGACCAAATGAAAGCAAAAGAGACAAGAGAGGATCTAAAATTGATCACAGACGTGTTTTATTGCTCTATAGATTGATATAGTCCATTACAAAGTAGCCAAGAGGTAGAAACGTAATGCAATTTTTGATGGAAGGCTTGAACCCCACAAATCCCTTTGCTAAGAGGAGAAGGGAGCCTGCAAAACAAAGAATGTCCAACCCTTTACAATGAATCTTGCCCCGTATTTATAGATTCAACCTGAAAGAAGAAGAGAGAGAGAAGCGGGAAAAGTAGGTTGAAGCTCAACCACCACTGTTAATGCCTCTGATGAAATCTCTCCCCAAATCCATCTTTACTGCATCAATCCTTGGTTCGGCACCTTGAAGGAAGAGGAAATGGTGAAACAGATCAAATCTGATCTGGTTGTTGAGGCAAGAAGATCCTGCATTGAAATCCTGAAGACATTTCCTCTATTTTTCTTCACCTAACCTCCTCAAAATTAAAGTTTCAGACCTCCATGGCATGGGTGAGGTTGAGATCTTTCCAACGACATCAAATTTGCAATATTTTGAGCCCTGAGTCAAAAGATATGCCCTTCGAAGTTTGTATCGGGTCCGTACTGAGAGGGTGGGAAAACAACTTAAAAAATTGGTCCCCTTTTGATATGGGACACGTGGCAGCCAGATTGGAACAAAAATTGGGCCTACGGGTCCACAATTTCTCTTTGCCCTTTCCTCCGATTCCCGCTTGGCTTTGACTCGGGCCGAATGTTGACTTTTTTCCTTGGGCGAAGTTGCGAGCCATTTTGCATCTTTTACCCCTTTTGATAACAAGGGGCAAAGAACCAAATTTTTTCCCGACAGTTCGCTTTCCCCTAGGACACGCGGCAGTCTAGCACTCGTTTAGAAACCTTTTCTCTACTTACCCCTTGAATTAGTGCCATACTGACACTTAGCATTCTCCACTAATACCTTTATACTTAGCCAATTTTGAAGCCTTTTATGTCTGCCTTTTGACTTTGTTTCCTCTTATGCGGGATCGTGGTCGATCCAATATTTGGCACAAGGGAGAAATATGGATAACTTGATAACCAAATTTTGTTAAACACCTCTTCTAGTTTTTCCTAAATGCCTAGTCCACTTATAAGTGGATATACACCCTTTTCCAACCCTTCATCTATGACTTCTTCACCTACAAAATTTTAATGTTGGGAGATTAAATCTCGTGCTCCATGTACAATTCAATGTTTTTGGAAAAAATTTAGAGTTGATATTATTTTTCATAAATGGAAAGATATAAATTGTGATTTCTTTAACAACATTACTATGAATAGAGACTTCTATGTGACTAATAAAGTTAGTATGATCTTCAATGCGATGCTTCAAATTTAGATGCAGGAAAAAAGCAGTCTACACGGAGGTGGAGCATTTGAAATCCCTACTTTCACATTGAAGTAATGCCTCATGTGTGTTGTTAGCCGAGATCCTCCGATTCTTTGGGCAGTGCTCTCCCTCACAAGGCCATGGTCGGGATTTTCCTAAGTTCCACTCCAAAATTCATCGGAGCCCCTCTCCGACATCGTCACTACCCTCCTAAATCTGGCACCCTTCCCCTTCCCACAATGGAGGTGTTTTTAATCATCTTGGCGGTGCTTAGTGGAAATGGTGGTAATGGGTGGGGCTCCACTTCTCAAGGAAATTCCCATGATTGGTGCTTTCCATCTCTCCTCACCACCCACATGAAAAGAAGAAAAGCAATTGTAGTAACACAAAGGGTGGGATCCCATCCCTAACATGGCCCACCTCTCGGTCACCCTCGATAGGGGGACAAGTTGAATAGTCCACCGCTCCACCTCCGACCTCCATGTCTACCACTACAACATAATGTTTTATGGGCCTCCATATTTTCTGGAGCCTTCTTGTTTCCTTCTCTTTTTTGGGTTAAAATTCACACTTTTATTATAGATGTAATTATTTTTGATGTTCTCTTGAGGTGAGATGGCCCTTCTCAAGGCCTTTTGGCTCGATCGACTTGCATTTTGGGGTGTGATGTTTTCCACTCATTTTTTTGAAGATTAGTTGTGTATTATATATTCTATTAATAAAAGTGCAATTTTCAATCAAAAAAAAAAATTGTTTGAAGAGTGTGCACTCCCTCTATTTGTGTTTGTAATTACAACTTATCAATGCCCACCTCAATAGTAATAAAAATGGCTTGTGTGGTGGTCACCTGTATAGTTGGTGTAACCTATGGGACCATTGTGTGCACATGTGAGGAAGGGAGGATAATATTTCAATTCTAAGGTTACGTTATTGTCTACGTCCCCCATCAAAATGTTTGAATATCCCCTCCTCCCTCTCTATTGATTACGTCATTACCAATTCAGATCTAGAGCTTTCTACCTCCATTGTGCTATCTTTTAGCTTCTTCTTCTCGCACACTTTAAGTTTATATTTGAGGGTTTTTTTTTCATTGTTGAAGTAGGTTTGGCTTTAGTTGTTTTAGCTTCCTTTTACTTATGATTTGAGTATGTATTTGTAATTTTTTGCTCTTATGTAATGTGATCCTTTTCTTCCACTTTTGTATTTGTCTCTTTAAACCCCTTATCCCCTTCAACTTTCTTTTCTTCTTCTTGTATTTTACTCCTACTCTTTGTTCTCTACTTATTCTTTTTCTCTTTCTCCCTTGCTTTTCTTCTCTTCTTCTTCCTTCTTCTTTTCTTCTTGTATCCTTTGTTCCCGGCTTACACAATTGATTGCTTTTGTAGTTGATCTTCATTTCATTGCTTTCACTCTTCTTCATCTTGTATTGCTTTCTTTTATGCCTCAACATTCTTATTGTCTTCATCTTGCTCTTCCTTAGGCTTCTTTTTTGTTTCCCTTTCATGTGCAATTTTGTTTCCTCCTCTTTCTTTTGCAAGGTTTCCTTGGAAACTTTTTCTTGCTTGCATTTGTCTCTTCCTCTTTTTGCACAATTTCTTTCTTTCTCAAGTCTTCCTCTCTCTCCTTTTTCTTTGTTTTTAGATGTCTTACACATTCGAAGTTGGCTAGACTAGAGTCTCGACACATTTGTCTTTGTGACCATTGGCCGAGTTTCCTTCATCGGTAGTTACACACTTGTTTCTTCACTTTCTTGTCCTTGGAGGACTTGTTTGATCTCGTGGAGATGAAGTACAAAGAGTCTCTTGCACTATAGACTTGGGAATAATAGTCTTGGCGTCGTATGCATTTTCAATTTCTTCCTTTTTAGTGCACGTTCCTCCCTTTCTTGCACAATTTTTTCTCAACGGGTGTCTTTTTTGGCTCTAAATCACATCCATTGTAGTCACATATGTTCTTCTCCTTGTAGTTACTCCCAACCCATAGCCTTTAGCTCTTCCTTGAGTTGTCAAAAACACACTAATTTGAATGGATTGTCTTCCTTTTCCGAGCTTTCTCCCATGTCCTATTTTCTACACTTTAGTGGGATCATTGGTATATCCTCTTCTACTTCAACCAAGTCAATTGTTTGCAAGTTTGGTTCAAATTTGATGTCCAAGCCTGAATCTTTCAATCCATTGCACAATAAATACTCATGTGTTACATTCTCTCTTTTGGTTATTATCATGCGAAAGTGGGAAAGAAGTTACACCTAAATTATTTTTTCATCATTCAATTTTCTAGTCATTGCTTAGGTTTGTTGGATGAATTTCCATGTAAACCATCCCCACTCCTTTGGCGTGTATATTTTCCCCCATGTCTATGAGTTTGATGGTGCACAATTTAATTTTTATAACTTGGATTTGATCAAAATCAAGTTGAGAAAACCACCATGTGATCTTAGTATCCAATTCAACTGGATTTCTTCTTGTTATATCTATGTAGTGCCCTTATTCTTGATCATCTTCTCCATTTTGGATTTTTTACAAGTACTTCCTTATCATTTGTTTCTTCTTTTAGTGCTCTAGCTTGTGTGGCTTAGAATCTCCCGCTAACTAGCTACATTGGTTCTGAGTGTGCAATGGTGGTACGTTGGTTGGTATCATGCCATGTTGTATGCTCAACTCAACCTTTGTTGTGTCCATATCTATGAAAATGGAAATTTTTAGTGTTTCTTTTCCTTTTCACCTTCTAATGGAAAAGTGGATCTATTGACAACAACATGAGCTTCCCCATGGTGTTTTATAAGTGTGAACTTCCTTTAGGATTCTCATATTAGCACTCAATATTTCTCCGATCTTTACAAGACATGGAAATAACTTCTATGTGTCCTAAAAAGTAGTGTAAGGCTTTGATGGAACATATTACATGAATTATTCATGAGGGTGTTATGTATATTCTACCTCAATGATCCTTCATGGTTCTCTCTAGTGTGTGAAACACAATAAGAGAACGAGTCATTAGTATTTAAAATTATTGTTATTTGAGACTCTATAATATTTTGTTCATTTGTATTGAACTCATATGTCAAACACTTTGGCTAGCTAAAGTCCTCATTTTTCTCCCACATTCTTACCACAATATCCATAGCTCCTAATGAAGATTTTTGCTACCTCCAGTCACTTGCCAAAAAAATTGGGCATAAGTTCAACTAGAACTTTGACACGGTTGTTCACAATTGCTCCAAAGTGGAATTCCCCTACCTTTCCATAATGACCCATATACAATTGTTGTTGTCTATAGAGTAAGAGGTATTTTAGATTTATATACAAACATGGAGGTGACTCTATTTGGAAATCCTTTGGAGCTAGCTACTATGGTGGATTTGATAGGAATTGCATCCTACACACTAAACCATATTGCTCCATTTTTATATCAGCTCATTATGGTCTACATGACTTGTTGGCTAGATTTTATGTTGTTCTGTATATTCTTGATTCACCCAATGGAAGAGTATAAAATATGTAACAATTAGGGAATGTCGTCTATCCACACAAAGGTGCGGTTCCCTCGTATGATAGGTTTTTGTATTTTTGAGCTTTTAACCGAAAGCACAAAAGGGCAACAAAATTGGGAAGGAGAAGAAAGGAAAATAAGAGAAGAGGTGAGATATCTACATCAAAATAAGCATAAAGAACTGTTGAGATTATCTAAAACATAAACAAAATACAAAAACTATCTCTTTCTCATATAGAAGACATAATACAATGATAAATGCAAAGTAAGAAGCACAAAGTCTTCACAATCCCTTAATCTTTATAGATAAGCACAAAGTCCACAAAAACTAATACTCAACACAAAGTTTGATTCATCAAAACATCACATACAACAAGGGATAAAACAACATTGATGACATCATCTAATTATAAATAGAAAGAGAGTTTACAATTAAAAACCATTAACATTGTAGTGAGAAAATATTACATTCATGAAATGAGAAAAATAACCATGTACACAAAGTGGTAATTTTCCAACATTCGGAAATGAGAAGAGAGAGGGAGAGAACCTATTACAATTACATTTCTAGCCTTATATAAACACATGATTTTAATAGCTATAAAACTACCTTTAACCCAGCCTGCTTTAATTCTCAAGTTGACTCAACTTGAATTTTACACCGGTTTATGTGATTATATCATTTAATTAATTTGATAAACAAATTAATTAAATGTATTTTAGTTGGGCCTTATGCATTATTATAAAACTGATTAATTTCTTTTCAAACGATTGCCTTTCCTCGAAATTTGTTTCCTTACAGCTTCATTGGTGATCGAGCTATAAAAATCCACCTCCCAAGCTCTTATTGTCCAAATATTTCATATAAAGTGGGGATATAATAAGTCTTTTTAAAGGAACAAATCAAAAATTTCATCTGATTCAATGCTTAAGTTTGCATGACATTCAATATTTCTGTCCAGTGATGTAGTAGCTATCTGGCACCTTGTATCATCCACCCTAGAAACTGCGAACACCTGCAATGTCTTTTGAATCCAGTAAACATTGGTGACATCCATAAATTACATCATATTTAATGGTATAGTCTGACCGAAGTTAGCCATTGTGAACAAGAGTGATCAAGTCAAGTCATATTTTCCAAATCATATACAAAAATTTAATATTTAGGCCTATGATCAGAGAAAAGAGAGCTTATTTCTATCGATTTGTTAACTTTTCCTTCCTTGAGCAATTTGAAATTAGATTTTTTTACAACCCGCCTGTAGATTATGATTGTTTCCTAAAATGATTGGTTATTTATTGACATCTAATAATGAGTAACACATATTCCCTGCATTTTCCTCTCCTGTTGGAAGAATTATGACCATACTCACTTCAAATGTCCAGCAAGTAACCTTTCTCCTCCACGGTTCTTAAATTCTGTTTCCAAAATTCAAGTGTTTTCCTCTTGGGATCTTCCTTTCCACTTAACAAATAATGTGATAGAAATTAAAGAATTGAGAGCTTCATTTTCTGAACACCGAGGCTTTCACCTTTCGATGATTAATAAAAGTGTTTCTGTTCTGTTTATGAACATGTATCTGAATGTTCTCTTCACATTCCTTCCCTGTACTTTGTGCTTCCTAATCGATATATATGCCCTTTGCTAGTGGTCCTTTGGCCATCAGAATGCCATTCACATCAATGATATTGCCACTGCATGTATATACAAATTTTGTTCCTAGCAGTTTATATGCAAACTGGATGGCAAGAGCTATAATTGATTTGATCTCCAATGCCCTATACTTGCACGTTGTACCTAAACAGGCTCCAACAAGTGCCTGTCTATGTCCATGTGAGTATCTCATAAGTGTATGTGTTTTCTCTGTTGTTTAATAACATAGGGAGATGACCCCATAGTTGTGCATGTACCAAAACATGTACATTGGATTTCACCATAACTTGATGGAAAAAGTACCAATAGTTTTTCACTTTTTCATTAATGGTATTTTTTAAGAGCCAACCACAATGTGACACATATGGCGCTCGGTTATTGGTACACTTTTCAAATGCTTTATAAAAATTATTTGTGTACTAAATCAATTCAAAATCCACTTTTCCTCCAAATAAATACATGAAACGAAAATAGTGATGTGACACGATCATATGCTACACAATGATATGTTCTTTTTGCACTAACGAGACCTCTACATAAATCTACGCACCCCTAAAGTTAAGGTGTGCAGTTATGGGGTCATCTCCCTAATTACTTTTCTCTCATATCTGCATCTTTAATAAGAATGGTGTTGTCTACCCACAACACTCATAATGCACACAAGTAACACATGTTCAGCTGGGAACATTTCCAAGGGAGGGTAATTTTAACATTTGTTCATCCTA
Source organism: Taxus wallichiana var. yunnanensis (assembly GCA_018340775.1). NCBI lineage: Eukaryota > Viridiplantae > Streptophyta > Pinopsida > Cupressales > Taxaceae > Taxus > Taxus wallichiana. Next base: position 345,254,032 of record CM031235.1, on the reverse strand, counting down.
GAATCATGCAATCTCTGATACCAGAGGTTTGATAATGTGAAGGTATATGTTAATGTTGATCTTTTGATTGCAAAAAGTTTTCAGTACTCCCCTCACCAGGTTAACTGATTCTGCTCTGAGAAGATTAGTTTCTAGAAAACACCGTGTGCTCTGTCAATTGGCAAACATAGAATAATCAGGCAACTATTCTGCATTTGATGTGAATTGTCTACTAAAGAAAATTGTTGTTTACTTGTTTGGGGTGTAATTGAACCTCCCATCTTTTTTTCCTTCTTTTCTTTTTTCAAAGACGATTCTAAAATCCGTAAAGAGGCTTGAGACCAACTAAGTATGAGGTTCAGAAGTGAAAATTCAGATTAAAAAATCTCCAACAGCCCCTATTCGGCATTGGTTTTCTGATTCACTCTGCATATATGAATAATGGAGACATAAAAATGTTTTTCCTGAGCGTATCCACAATATCAAGAATTATTTCAAGCAAATACCATAAACAAGCTTAGGTGTTGCAAAGAAGAGCATCCAGGAATCTCCTACATTTTGCTTCTCTGCAAGGCCTGGCCTGCTGTAAAATAATTTCAGGTTCCTTAATTAAGCACATCTTTCAAATTTATTTAAAGCTAGATTAAATGAGATAAAAAAACTAGCAATATGCCAAAAACCAATACTCATAGTACGAGATATGTGAAACTATATCCTCAACAAGAGAGATGCCATTTAGTTTAAAACAAAGCTTGTAATGTCGATCTAAACACTAGTACGCAGTTATATCCAGAAAAATCCTTCACAAACATTTTTATCAAAGAAATAGATTAGATTTCCTCAAACGCAGTTAAATGTGAGAGGCTTCCAATTTATATTGAGCAAACTTTTAGAAAAATATTGTGCAAATTAAGAAGGCTTGCAAAATCTTGGTAGCCATAAATTACAAGCAGACCGAAATGTATAATTGAAGCCTCAAATCTGGCTACAAAAGTCTCGTAATGTACATTGAGAGTGAGGGCCATAAAATAATACCAAGGAAGACAAACAATTTTGCCTCTAGGTACCTCTTTTACACAGGCATATCCACTTCATTTGGAGCAGCGGAGGCTCTGTTATCTTTATCAGTAACACCACCCTCCATTAGCATTCTTGGCTCGTCTGATTACCCTCTTCTGCCAGAAAGATACTCCCGTAGGATGACAAATTGCTTTTCTAACCCATGTAGCCTTGCCTTCTTCCTTGTAACTAGGTACAAGACCCCGAGTTGCTACATCGGCTAAAATATGAAGTGCATCAAAGAGAGCTTCAGATTTTTCTTTCTGAATTTGAAAAGAGTTCGGGCAAATCAAGCTCTGGCTTCTTTTGGGTTTCTTCGAAGTGGGTTCTGCGCCACTAATAATAAGCCTCAAATTCCTCATCCCTCCATTCACTACCCATAACTGGGACTGCTTCTCCTTGGAAACTTAAGGAGACGAAGCGTCCTTCCCCGCACAGAGAACTTCAACTCCATCTGGTGCCGATCTTTCCCCATAACACTCTTGCACAGGGCTGAAATCACCATATGGGTAGTATGGAAACGTATCAAACCACTAGTACAAATGAAGAGGAAACGTTCCGACCTTGAATTACTGCGATCGAGGACTTACTGGAGTTAGTCTTCATTAAACCGCCAATATCTGGAACTGCATTTCGTCGGATAGAAGCAACATCCATGCATTGCCTTCTCTTCAAGATGCATTCTTCCGAGGACCCACCTGCAACAGAGCACATTTTGTCAATAGGACCACTGATTTCACTGGGCGACATTTTCTTGCGGGTATAGTACCGTTGCAAGAAAGTATCACACTTCTTCATATCGTCTGCGACAGAAACTGAAACGATCAAGGCCTTAAATGGGCTTAAAATGCAGGGTATGGGCTTGAATTGCAGCAATCATAAACTGGGTCAATGGGCCATCTTCTTTAAAAACCAAATTGGTCGCGGCTAAATAGAAAAGATTGGCAATGAGGCCTCTGCTTTGATCAGAACGGCATTGAAAGTGCAGGGACAGCTGATCAAAGCTCAAGAAATTCAGAGATGGTGTAAAATGACGATATGAGAAGGCGGTTCAATCTCTTCACACGCTCAAATGAAACCGTGAAGAATTTGAGAAATTGAAATTGATATTGAAATTGAAAGATTTTAATTACTTCCACGAGACCGGCAGGTCTATGGGACCACATAATTGTACCAAACCGCCTTAGACCATAGTGTGCTTCCTGAACTCTTTTAAAAGGCTGCTCCTCTTCCGGCTGATCTGAGATAACATTTCCCCCAAGCCTTTTATTTTGTTTTCCTCAAATAGCTCTACCATGGACCCACTGTTTAGGATTCCTTCATATCTGGAACGAATATTTGTGTACTTAGGACATTGGAGGATAAAGTGTGCTTCCGTCTCAACTGCCCCTGTATTGCACAATACACAAGTTCTCTCTTCCCATTGCTCTTTGGGTATTGTCCACCTCCTGTTTCACACCTAAGTTTGTGAGAGCTAGTCCTTAGTTGAGCAATGAGGATCTTCTCTTTCCATTTTATTTCGGCCCTTATATAGGCTTTTTCACCATGGTCACAAGTTGGATTGAACTCAGTAATGTAATGTTGACACTTTGTGCTTATTTTCTTTTGCCACATCATCAATCTGAACTTTTCATTTACATAATTTTTGATGTTTTTATTAAGATTCAAACATTCGTTTAACTTGATATCCCATTTTTCCATCCATTTGAGAAGAAATGAAATAAGGAGCCAAGTAAATGGCTCCAATCCAATGAAATTGGGGATTAGAAATAAAATAAATGGGGCTTCTAAATTTAGGTAAATTTAGAATGCCACGCTAGTAACAAGTTTTTCTACCTCGTGAACTTGGCTTCCTTAATATCCCAATTTTGAATATTTTCCTATCTTTCTTTCTCTCTTTTTTGTTTTTGGTTTAAATTGAAAATATTTCTATCGGTTGAATGGAGGAGATAAAGTTTTATCACCTTTTATTAATTTCTCATGGCATTTTGGAGTATGGTCGGGTCTTTGGGATATTCTCGAGAACAAAGGAACATGAATGTTCCTTTACTTCCTAAGGGAAGTGACTTAGTTGAAGGACAAATGGCTTGTTTTAAAATTTATAAATATCACTAAAACACAAAAAGTTATAACTTGATTGATTTTTCTCAAGTTTGGCCTAATTTGTTTGTGGTTTTGGGGCGTGCTTTTATATCGCCCGTTTTTTGTTGAAAGTTATCTTTTATCTTATTGAATTAATATAATATAAGATCCTTTTTCATCAAAAATAACTTAATTGAATGCAAATACACGATGACATTAGAATATTTTGGAGAGTATTTTAATATGTTAGAGCACGAATAAGGTTTAAGAGAGGAAAACATTTAGTTTGGTATTAAACCTTGAAATTTGGCTTTTGGATGGCGTAGATACTTAAAATTTGAAATTTTGATTGTTTGAGTGTTTATATAATAACAATTAGGTGAATCTACATATACTAGTTCATTTTGGAGTGCGTCACAAAATTGTCACTGACAATGCTCCAAATTTCTCCTCTTACGAACTAATTGATTTCTGCTACATGTATGGTATTTCGTTATCTTGCTCTTTTGATTACTACCCCCAAGGAAATGGACAAGAAGATTCTACAAATAAGAACACGGTTATCATAATATGGAAAATGGTGGATGACACATAGAAAAAGCGGCACAAGAAGTTATATGATGCTTTATGGGCTAATTGTATAACTCCAAAAAGAGAGAATGGTATGTCCCCTTTCATTTATTATATGGAATTGTTTTTTTGTGTTGCGTATAACATTAGAATTTCTGCATTGTTGATGCAAAGCTAGATCATAATCAATCAATCAAAAATTTTAATTAAATCAAAACTCTAAAAAATCAAGTGTTTTCCAAGTCAAGAAACTCACTTTCCTATACTAAAATGCCTCCTTTAAGAGTCAAATTTGACCTTAATCAACTATTTGGGCTCAGATTCTTCTTGATTCTTGTTACAAACCCTTATTCAATGCTAATTCAATCCTCAACTTGAAGCAATGTGGAAGGAATCATCAAATTATCTCAAATTTGTCAAAAGCGCCTTAAGGCTTCTCAAGACAAAGGCTCTTGGTGAGTTCATGAATAGAACAATTTAAAGATGCAAAAATCAAACCTAAACTTTTTTAGTACCCTTTATCCTTCTTGAGGTGTGGGGTAAATTTCATAAGCCAACTCTAAGATTAAACCTTCTTTCCACCACTCACTCTTCCTTCTCACTTCTTTGTTCCTTGTAGCCCTACTCGGATGCTTTTCCTAGCATATCTTGTGTTTTAATGACTCATTTAACAAACCATGTACATTTCAGGATTCCCATTGGGCTCTTTAATATATGTGCCAAGTTTCACTAGGTCTTACTTTGTAACACATCTTCCAAATTCCACTTTTCCCTTCTAGAATTAGCCTGCCATGTCTTACCACCGTCCTTTTCCCAAACCTGTCATGTTTTCCTCTCTAAGGTAGGTTATGGGCAAAATTCTTCTTGATTGTCTTTCTAGGCTATGCTCAAATGATGTGTATAAATTCTCATATCTCAATTCAAGGTGTAAAGGCAAAAATCTTAAATTTGGTAATGGCTCTCCTTGTATTGTCTCACTGACCTTAGTAAAGGATTGATAACAATATCTAACAACCGAGATTGTATTTTATACTTTTTCCTTTTGATATGAATGAGGGACCCCTGATGATGATTCCTAGAAATTTCTAGGTTTTGAAACAAGGTTTTAAGCTTCTTACAACTAACTCCTTCTCTTGCCCTGGTGAGGGTTTTCTTTTACCCAGTAATAGGAATCTTACAATAAAATGACCAAACTTCTCTTCCATAGCTTGAAACTTCTTTTAGATGTCTATGAGACATTCTTGCACGAATTTTTTCCGACAAAGAGGCTTTCCCTTTATCTAAATGCATTGAAATTTTAAAAATACCAAGTTTCGCTTCAGAATCGAGATTCTATGATGTGTGAGGGTTTCCAAGCAATATAAGGCCTTTATAAGTGTTGGAGGGATTGTAGACACAAAATCACACATTTTGGGTAATTATCTAGTCTTGATTACATACTACTATTCATATGATTCCTAAGTAAGAAAAGTACCAATTAACCCATGTCTTTGGCCACATTTCTTTGCTTTTTGTTGCCACTTTCGGTCTTGCACACTTACTTGCTCAATCTATCATTTTATACTTCGACATTTATCATCCTGGACACCAGTGCCTAGTTAGGACGCCTTGAGTGTCAAGTGCCCTCATCCCCTTTAGGTGCCCCTAACTCCTTTGTATTTTACTCACACTTTTGGGTCATTTCTAAATGTTTGAGCATCTTATCTTTTTAGTAGTCGACCTTTTCGGGTTAGTTACAAAATTCAAGCAAATGAATCATATAAATATAAAGTTATGTGATCATAATAAAGGACCAAGCACTAAGCATTAGCTATCACCACCTAAGGTTGCATCCATCAAACATCTAAGAGCTCCATTGCATCCATCTAAGCACCACACAAGGGACACAAGGGGTTATTTTGCATACACACTTTATAGGAGGGAAGTTCATTCTATTCCATGCACACATTTATTACATTTCTTTACATCTAGCTTACTTTGCTCACTATCAAGTGTGACATGCACAAGATCCACCTAGGGCACGATTCCACACACACACATAGAACTACATTGGGTATGAGATGTAGTGTAGTGCTCAGTTGTAAGTTCACCATTGTGATAGTTGAGGATAGTCCGACCCCTCATTCTACATCTTTCTTTTTAGGTATTGATTCTTATTTGAGGGTTTTACTAGGTTCATATTTCATTAAAGGTTTCCAACGAATTCGACGATCATTGTGCGACCTCATAGTGACCAAAGGAGACTAACAACGAACACCTTGTGACCACCCAGAGGAGGTTTCGAACTTTTCTGAGACTCCAGTGCCCAGAACAGGCCTAGGGCACCCATGAGCGCCCTTGTCCATCTCCAGGTGCCCCAGTCCATCCTATCTCTCCAGATCTACATTTTTGGGTCTTTATGTGATGCTCCTTCTGCTCTGTTCACTTGGTCAACACTTTGGTACACTCCAAATTTTATTGCGAATAAGCTAAGTACCTCTTTCTTCTCTTTACAATTAGGGTTTTATAATTTATTGTTTAGTTGTTTGGGTGTAATTTATGTACTTAATTGCATATTTATTTTACTGCTACTATAGCATTTAGATTAGGTATGTAGTCTAATCATAACGGCGAACTCGAGTGCTTTCACGCTTAGGATCCTCATTTTTCCTCTATCATGGGTCATAAAATTCCTCAAATTTCTTTGTCTGATTTACTTAAGATGCATCCCAATTGCAAGTTGTTCTGCAAAAACCTTAGACACCATGTATCTTCCTAAAGATATGCCACCACATGAAATAAGTCCTATCTTCAATCATCTATCTGACAACCCTAGTCTTTGTGATCCTCCATCTAATCAATCCATGTTGGACTCAATTCAAGCTTTGCATTCTTTATTTCAAGACAAATTTCAGGCTATAGAATCCACGATTACATCTCTTAAATATGAAATACAACATCTTAAGGACGCTTCTTAGGATCATATTTTTCTCCTTCTACATCCCATCTTCATTCTTTGTCTTCTACATGTGCTTATATTAGTGAGCCTCAAGTCATACCATTACCAGAGCCTCTCACCTTTGATCGCAATGCTAAGCAACATGACATTTTTATTGAGCTCCTTAGTCATCAATTGATCAAAGTAGTGCTAATGTAGGTGGAGTACAAAGTGCAATTCAAACCAATCATTAACCTTTTTATAGGGATGTAAACCCATGATTAGGGTTCAAAATTATTTTGGGTCATATAAAGGGTTTCACACATTTGCGAGACCAAATGTTTCATAGAAGGCACATTCCAATGGATCGCATGCACACATGAAGTTATAAAATGCTAACATGTCACCATATGAGACCACCAAACATGTACGAAATCACCAAAGGGTTCCGTACATAACCAATGGTTTGGTCCCTACAAATTATGCACCTCTAAAACTAGAAATGAAGCATCTGCAGATCATTTCAAGTTATTTCATCCTTCTACCACATCCAAATCAGCTCCTTAAGTAACATAATAGCTATGTGCATATATCCCCTTATGTTTTATTCTATTTAGCACATGTTCTTATGTTTATATCTTACAAATTGTTGATATAGGTATTTTTGTAGATAAGGGTAAAGGGGTATTTTTGATGGGACTCTACCTAGGAACAAAAGGGGTATGAAACTTAGATTCAACAATATATTCAACTAGAGAAAAAAGTAGCCAAACCGCAATAGAAACATCCCGACCAGACATAAAAACAACCCAAAAGGGGAAAAATAAAACAACACCAAACTACTTGAGGATTTTTGAAAACTCCTTCAGATTCTCCAAGACCTTATGAATATTCCTATAAAAATATCCATTAGGCTCTCCAGCCTCGAGCTTATCCAGGCCTTTCCTCTGTCCTTTTATCGCCCTTAATGGGGAGAGCATCTGCATAACCAACATAGGGAACTTGAAGAATAAGAAATTCCAAAATAATTTTGCACAAGGAGACAATGTCATTGTTTGTTTCATATGACCTCCATACGCCTATCCAATAAGGAGACCCTCTTGGAAAGATCTTCCCGTAATTAGTATCCATATTTCCACCCTCCACAAAGAAACTTGCACCCCCGACCCCCGTCCCTCAAAGCTTGAATGTCCTTTCTCGAGCCAATTGATCATGTCCATATGTAGGTCAAGCTCAACACATATGTTTGTGACATTTCCTTTATAAGGCTCAACAATGGTATTACCAAAGGAAATAAGGCTAAGAGTGACCAACTCACCCTCGTCATCCTTGGAGGAGAAGCATCAGCCCCAATATCCTTAGCTTTAGTGGCATGACTTGCAGATTTATGTAGGGGGTTATATATAATTTTTTTTTGGAAGCCCCAACCTCGAGAGGAGAGGAGGGGTCCCTAACAAAAGGAAGAAGAGGGGGAGAATGGGATTGAAATATTCAAAGTGTTTGCAGAGAAACAAAATGATGACCTGATGAAGCGGAAAGACCTTCTTTCCCCGCTGGGCCAGCTTAATGGAGTGTTAAAGAGAATAATGATGTAAAAGGGAAAACTCGCCTAAACATGGTAAAAAAAAATTATTGAGAAGCACCAACTCGATAGTAATGCATTACTTGGTAATGACCCTCAGAGTGATGAACTTTATAAGGAGAAAACCCACGTCACCAAAAGGCTTAGGCATAAAGCTTCTTTGAAAGCCACCTTTGACATGCACAAGAGCTTCAGAGCCCTCCAAAAATTTCCTTCCCTCTTCCATGTGATCAAAATTATTTTTATAAAATTTAAGGCCCTCCATCTAGAGCCTAGTAACCCTAGCTATCAACTCTTCATTAATCTCGTAGGAGCTACCCTTAAAAGTGACCACTTTGTTGTTCCAATTTTTTGCAAATTCCATAGAGATGTGGGTATCATGACCCTTGAATTTCTCCATGAAGTTGCATAATCCCCTCCTTTAAGATGTTCCAAAGCTCAGAGTCAAGTCTCCAGGCCTCATTGCAAATAGGTTTGACCCGATCAGATATCCCCCATGGTAATCCTCTCACACTTGTCTTTGCAGTGAATTTTAGGGAAAGAACGATTCCAAAAATGTCAAAGATGGAGAGAAATGTCGCCAACAATATTTTGGATGGGGATATAAAATAAATGCATATTGTATAACAAAAAGTAAGTGAAACACTTGTGTCACATTCTCCACATTGATTAAAATGTGTGATAGAAAAGTCCAGTCTTTTCCACATGAGGGAAAATACGTAAGATATCACTTAAGATTATCTTCTTCATTATGGATAATGACACGAAAATAGATGGGAACCTCCTCCCTACTAAGCCAGTTCATATTATAGTCAACATTGACACCAAAGTTAGCAAAGTGATATGTAACCATATTGTTATATGTGAGAATGTTGGATGATGATGTTGGAAAATCCCAAAAGTAATAAGGTAGCCTCTTCAATGATTTATTTCATGGTCCAACTAAGCAGGATATTGTCCCTGAGGCACTTCACAATGTTCATCAAGTCCCCTTCAATAATGATGTTAGAAACATTTCTCATCTTAACAAGTCTAATACCCCATAGGGAAGCAAGGGATTCCACATAATGGTTAGTCTGAACTCCCATAGGACCAACATACGCCACAATCACCCTGCCTTTATTATCCTAGATACAAACTCCACTACCATCTCTCTCAAGGTTGCCATTAGACACCATCGAAGTTCAATTTGCACCAACCTGATGGAGGGGGATGCTACTCAATTTGAGCCTTATCGATCAAGTCTTTTTGATAGAGAAAATAGAAGTGAGAGATTTTCCATTTCTCCAAAACCTTAATTTCAACATGACGAAACCTTTACCTTTTTAGGAGGTCTGAAATTAAGAATATTTTCCCTAATTTCATCCACCATAATATAGGTATATTTTAATCTACACAATTAATATTAAATTAATTAATCTAAATTTATCTCTTATTTCTAACCCTAATCCTATGTTTAAATAAGAACCCACAACTTGTTTATTTTTGAGTTAAATCATAATCATTCAAATATTTATCTTAACTCATGTATGAGATTTTATATTTTTTTGAATTACTTAAGATGTCATCTACCTAATCCTCTAAAATGTCCTACATATATTAATGAAACATGTGTCATAGCCCTTTGATAGGTGAAATTTTTGTTCTTAATTCCAAAGATATAACCACATAACAAAGTGTGCCCCGAGGTGTGATAAAAATAGTCTTGTGTTGATCACTTGTGATTAATATTGATTTGATAATATATAACCCTTAAAAAAACTATCCATAAAGGAAAACATCTCATGTGCAATAATATAATAAAAAGTCATATCAACATTGACTAATGGAAAATCATCATTGGGAAATGCCTTGTTTATATCTTAAAAATCACACACACACTAATGCCCCTAGTTAGTTTCCTAACTCGTGCCATGTTATTAATCGCTTTGAGTGGTCAATAGGTCTTATAAAACCAAGATCAAGCAATTTTTCCTAGATTTCCTTGGGATGAATGCTTCTAAGGTTTTATTTTATAGGCTAAACATTTGGATATACAAGACCATGTACTAGTAAATGAAGTGGACACACTTGGTATATCAACACAAAACCATGCGAAAAATGTCTTGATATTATGTTAATAACTAGTGGTCACTCCGAGAGGAGCAAGATTACGCCATGTGTGGCTATTGTTTTTTTTTAATTATGGTGCCTTTTTTTTGTTTGTAATTTTAGTATGCGCAATGGAATGCTTTATAATAGCGGTTATTGTTTTGTGCGTGGCATCTAGTGTAATTTTTTTTGTTTTTTTAGTTTGGTTGGTTTTATAATATTTTTTTCAATTTATTAAGTTGTTTGAAATTCAATTATTCTTTGCAAAATTAAGGAGAAGTTTTTGTAGCCAGTGATTAGTAGGGTTCAATATAACTTGGTAATTGAAGAATAGGGCACATGTAATGTTGATCTTGTAACAAATATATGGAAAAACATCTAAACGCGGTAAACATTTGCTTTGTTTGACAGATAGTAAGCATGTATTTAATTATTCTATTTGACAGGAAAAGCAATGTAAATGTAGTGACATTATGGGGAAAAAAGTTTATTTATTTATTAGTAATTGTTATATGCATTGTATGGTTGAAACATATCTGAAGTAGTTAAAGAGAGCTTGATACATGAGCTTTAGAGCTTGTGGTTTGTACATGTGGAGCTTGGTAGGGTTTTACATTGGTGGTTGGTTGTTATGAGGGGGTTTATAATATTATGTGTAGAACTTTTCTCTGACGATGTAGATGGTGTCTTCGCTAGCAATGACTCGCTTTGTGTAGGGCTATTTGTGCTTGTTCTAGTCTTTGTTGTGTAAGCAACATTACGAATATTACATCATTGTCTACATGTGTGCCTTCCATGTATTGTTCTTGTACGCATTCAGATAGTAATTGCTATATGCGGGTATAATCTGTGTCAATACGGTCTGCTATGTCATTGAATGTGGACGTCATGCTTGAAGTGCCTGCAAAGAGGTGGGTAGACAATGCATTAGAGGCATAAATTGAAAAGACTGAATGGTTTATGTTTGAATTGAAGACAACATAGTAGATAGTATTTTAGGAAATTATCATGAACAGTTGTGTATTTAAAGTGAACATATGTTAGTTGAATCATGAATATTATGTTTGCAAAATCTTTTGTTTTGTCTCAAAGTGTAATGAACTTTTGCATATTTATGTTATGTAGGATTCAATGCATAAGTTAGACAATACATATTGGGATTTTCAAAATTGTATAGGAGGTTGAACAATCAATGTTAAAATCAACCAGTCTGTAATTTGACGGATATTTTACTCCAAAATCACCTTTTAGACTAACATCTAAAGCAATGGATGTGTATCAATTTGACATTGTAATGAGGACAATTAAAAAGAGGGCTATTCTAGAGTAAGTAGTCAATGTGGGCTATTCTAGATGCTAAGTGCTTTCTTAAAGTTTGACATTTGTTTCTTAATGTACAAATCGAAATTGTGCAGATCCTAAATTTTGTTATAAGATGTATGCTAAAAACAACACACGTATCCTATGGGGAGGTGGCTAGCATGCGTAAGTGGCATCTAGCATTGTTTTAAGAGAGAGAGAGAGAGAGAGAGAGAGAGAGAGAGAGAGTATTTTATAAATTAAAAAATTTTAAAAACAAATATTTTGAAGTAGACTTTTTTTTTAGTTAGTTAGCCAAATCGTTATCGTGGGAATATGAATTGCAAAATAAAAATATATATCACATAAGCACTCCACCAATATTATTGCAGAATAAAATTATTATCCTATGTAAACAACAAAGCTCTTATCATGCTGAGATGAGCATGAACATTCCTACTTTGGATAGTATTTAGTCAATAAGTATACAATACAAATTGAAAATAATGCAAGTAGATAAATATGTTTGATATAAGCCATGCAAGATATTATATTTGTTGAAGTTGCATTATGAATCTTTAGTAACAAAATTCCCACTATGATGGCCGAAATTCCCACTATGGCCGATGATAGGTATTTTCACTAATTAATGTTTTAAATGATGAGAAGAAACAGTTATGGTTTTAAGATGAAATGCACTCCAACTAATCCACTTGCTTAAGGGCATGGTAAACTTCCTATTTTGTTCGAACCTCCATACAAGTTATTTATGAGATCAAATATGTAGTGATCTTCAATACTAATAGAAAATTTTGGAATCACATATTGCATAACTTAAAGTTTCAAAGAGCATCCTTTCCCACAAACCATGCCTGGAATGAGTAAACCAGGCCTGGAATTTGACGGCCATCTCTGTCTATCTAAAGGAAAATTTGAAACTTTATCTTGGTTTCTAAAATTTTTACTGTATATTACAGTTTTTAAAATTTTCAGTGTGACATTATTTAGGTTTTTTAAAAAACTTCAACTGTAATATACGATTTAAATCACTAAAAAACGACCTACAACCTTTCAATTGGACTAACCTCTTTAGTTATCATTGATAGGTTAGAGTTTATGTCATTAAATAGGTCCTTTAGGAGCTCCCTATATACTTCTTTTATGACCACCATTGCAGCACAAAATTAGTCTCAAAGGAAACAATTGAAACAGAAAGGAATACAATATGCGTATTTCATAGAAAATGTAAAATCTTAAATATATTGGATGTTTTGTATATTGACCGTACTATATTTTTCAAGGTTTGTATTTCTTATAGACTACAAAATGAGTAAAACAAGTATATGTATATAAATGTGTAGAGACGTATCGAAGATGTATTGTACCCAAGGTTTTTGGAAATCAATGTATCCACATTTGAAATATATCCATATCCTCGCAACATTGATTGTGGTCAAAGCAATAAATCAAGTTATCGTGGAAACAATTGGTTGAGTGATAGAAACTTGAAAGAGGAAACTTCTGGAATAAGCGACACAGAAACATGTCAATCAAGTTTTGTATTTCTTATAGATTGAAAAATGATTAAAATGAGTGTGTGTGTGTGTGTGTGTGTGTGTGTGTGTACGGAGATATCAATTATATATCGTACCCAAGGGTTTTGAAAAATCAGTGTATTCGCATAGATTGTGGTCAAAGCAATAAACCAGCTTATCGTGGAAACAATTGGTTGAGTGATAGAAACTTGAAAGAAGAAATTTCTGGAATAAGTGACATAGAAACAATTCTATGTATACAGATGAAATGGATAAACATATTTTAGTCACATTAAAAAGTAAAAGGCCAAGCAACATTTTACTCAATAGAGTGCCTCAATATTTTGTCTAAGCTAGAGTTGTTCTTTACCTATATGTATATCTTTTGACTTTTAACAATACTATTTTTCGGGCGTATTGACTCGCATGTAAACAAGATTGCAATAAGCTTCCAATAAAAGTTCATATCCCAAAAAAATTAAGAACTTGGTATTTTTGAAATGTTGGATGGAGAGAGCCACTCCCAAAGGGCTTTGTCAATGAGAAATCCCTAGTATGGTGATGTTTTTCCAAGGAAGGACTTTGTCTTTGCACATAGCTGGCGTTGGAAAATGTGGGGGACAAAATTACAAACACTTAGAAGAAGTAACTTGGATTAAAGTTTAGAAAACATTACTCACTGCACCCTTAGTTTAAAAGAAGAATTTTCCCAACATATTCTAATTTTGATAAAACCTGAAAAAATCCCTACTTGTTTTATGTTAAGGGCAATGGAGGTGGTTGAGCGTGAAACTGCAAATGTCACCAACAAAACCATGACAAGCAATGTGTTGTCGAATCAATGGGTGGAAAGTAACTACTACGGTTGTTTACTAGGGAAGAACCCATGATCCACAAGGGAGAATGCATGATCGCCATCATCAAGGAGATCTCTATTCTCCTCACCATTGTTCCTACTACTACCATTAGTATTCATGGTTTTAAGAAAAAAGTATTGCCCTTTGTTTTACTAGAAAACTAAGAGAAACCCACCATTGCCTAGAGAAAGATGCACTTTATATAAAGAACATGGTTTTGCTTCTTGATGAAGTGTTCCTAATGGTTCACTTTCCCTCTGCAACTTCCACTACATTAGGACCCAGGTCTATGATTGTTCATCACTCGAGACTATCTTCAAATGGGGATTTCTGGTTTATGAAAGCCTATCTACAAGGACAGATGTGGTTTTGTTTGCAAGGAAGTGAATCACAGACAAGGAGTGAATACAGATCTAGAATCTCTGCATTGTATATTCAATGAAATTGTGGAGACATATGTGACAGTCTCAAGTCAAGAAGTCTTTAGATGTAAGCACCCTGAAAAAACATATAGATCTGATTTTCTTAGCACCAAAATCTTTCTCAGGTGGCATGGTGGGTTGATTCCTTTCGTGGCTTACTATGAACTGCCCAAGGATCGGCAAAGAAAATGATCTCAGACACCCGAGGTTCTATGTTCATGCACCATGGTGTATAACTTGGTAGAAACTGTGGCCAGTCCAGGAGGTGAGTTCAACGTGAGTAGAAATCCATGGTCGTGGATTAAGAATCAGGAAACTTGCCAGAAATAGATGGCAATGGATGTTATTTGCAGATGTGGATGAATAACAATAATGAAAAATATGATTCAGGAGGTCATATCCAAGTAGGACAATTTTTAATAAAGTGCAATAACTTTGGGCCATCAAGGCTAAAAGTGCACCCTGAAAGATCCTAAAACCAAAGAAATTTTCAATCAGAGTTTGGTGCCAAATACGAGTATGTCTGTTAGGAGAAGTGGCCCTAGATTCCAATATAGTGAATACAATGGATCCTTATTTCTATATGATTTGAGTGGTTTTAAATGTGAATTCAATTGTAAGGACATTTTTAAAATAGAACAAAGTCCTAAATCAAGACGCATGTGTTTAGAGATATTTCATCCATGAGTGCTCACAAGATGACATTTCAGTTGTTGTCAAACATGTGAGGTATTTTATGAAGCAATTGGAAATGGAATTAATGTAAAATAGAGGAATGGAAAAGACATGGTGATCAAATGGAAGGCAAAGATGCTCATTAGCCCAATCAATGACCGGTTTACTCTAGGTCAAATGTGAAACAGTGTGATGCACAACCAGCTCATCCCAGCTCAAGTGTAAACAAAGAGATTGCAAAGAGAGGCTACATATATTTGGTACAACAAGGGTAGTGGAAATAAAGAGGCAGGTCATCATGGAATGCTCGGCTTATAGTGATATCCGAGCCAGATATCCCTACACCTTAGGGGATGACTTTCTGTATTTCTATTAAAAACTTCAAAAATAGAATAGAAAGGGGAATTTATGATCAAAATGAATAGCAAGAAAAAGTCTATAAAAGCTTAGGTTACCAGGGTGTTAGGTGAGGCGCTTACAATTGGTTGATTTATTGTAGCCTCTCTCAAGTGAAGGTTTTGAGTTTGGTTGGTATAGAATGTGTCATTTGTGGAATGTGAACATGGATCAATTTAGATGTACCATGACATTATACCCTGATATGCCCACAACTTAGAGGTTGTCTCTCTATCAAAACTATTAGAACAAACCAGAATAGGAAAAGGAGGGGAAATTGTAACCAGAGTCGGTAGTAGAAGAACCGCTCTCAAGAAAAAGTTGGCAAGTTTTTATCTTGTTCAATTTTTTTTATACATAGTTAAACACAACACAAAGCATAGAATTATAGGAAATATCTCAAAAGAAGAGAAAGAGAAAACATACCGTACAAATGAAGTCAATTTGAGGTTTGGGTAAAATACTACAGTAGTTGGGAGAGTCTTTTCTTGATGCCGATTTTAGAACAGGTGAACCAGAAACAGAAATAAACCCTCATTACACGGTGAAAACCTGTTTTTTTCACCGCTTCTTTAAAAGAAGCAGGATTAGAGGATGAGGGATTTTCTAAAACAAAATCCCCTCCATGCCACCCAGAGACTCGCTTATACTTAGAAACTCTTATTGACAATAAGAAGAGGATGATGAATGTGAGTAAAAATAGGAAAAGGCAAGACCCTGCTTGCATGGCCTTCATAAAAAATGGGGAAATGTAAAACACCAGTGACCCAAATCACAACAAAATCCCTTAGACCACAACCCACTTCCTAACCCCTTAAACAAGTCCTATACCAAAGCCCAAAACCACCAGTATACGGATATATAAATACAACCCAAAAACTAAAACTAAAAAAATTACATACTAGTGGTCGATGACAATGTCTTTAAACTGGCCAACATTCACGGGAACATTTGTTCTCCACAACCACTTCTTTCACTTCTTCTTTGGTCTCTTTTCCATCAGAAACAAACGTATTCATATTACTTCTCCTGGGCTTCTTGGTTGGGTGTTGTTCTTCCTCTGCATGATTTGAAGTGGGTTTTTCGTCTTCCTTTTCGCTCATCCTGTACATTCATTAAAGGCAAGTTTCTTCTCTTTTTAGACATGGGTTTTGAAATGGCGGAAGCACCTCTCTTCTTGGGAGCCATTGGAATCTCTTTGCAAGTCTAAATTGAACATATCCTGCAATCATGGCATTCCATAAGACCACATATCTTTGAGGCATTTTGTCAAACAATTCACGTACATTGTTAATGCTTCCACATTTTGCATACATGTCTATAGGGCACTTGCAACTACATCATCTGACAAAAGTATATTCTCTATTATGCTTTGGTGGATGTCCTTACCTTGTTTCAAAGCTCCTATTTTGGCACAGGTAGGGAGTATGCTAGCAAAAGTGAACTGATTAGGTTGGACACATGTTGGTTACATTTGGTGAAACAATGTCAATGCTTCATGAGGATGCCCATGTCTTTTGTAGGTTGCGATCGATCAAATTGAAGACTGGATTAAAACCCCCTTTCCCCAAATTTGTAGGACACATACACAATGTAAATACCCCTTTTTCCATCATCCACCTGCAGGAAGTATTAGTGAATTGGACACGACAGAGGGAAAAACCAAACAGTCAAGTCAAGGAGAAAGCAAGAACATATCTATGTTGAAGACAACCACGCAGACCTCTGGACAACAACACGTACACCTCCACCACCATGAATCTCAAGCACGAGGGCATGATGACAAGCATCTTAAGTTGCAGGGCGTCGTCGTGCATGATCAAGTGTAAATAAGCCATGCCTCCGGCATAATTATGTATATTCCTTTTTTGTTCAAGGGTCAAAAGGCACCCAACTTCAAATTCTTAAGTGTGTCATTGGAGCCAACATTGACGTCAATTATATCCTCATTATTATCAGCTGAGGGTTTTCCTTCACCATAATATGCATACTCACTCAAAGTGAAAGGGAATATTCTTATGATAATATGTAGGCATATCTCTATTAGTTCCCAAAAGTGTTTTATGGCCTCATCAATGGAAAATGTATTTAAAAGTGACGTCTTCTGTGTTGGAGGATTTATTGAATTGCTCTTCCAAGGCTCTATTTAATCCATGCAATATTATTGTGACTTTTTAAACTTAATTTGATCTATTATTCACCTCAAATGGTATAGTGTGGGTTGTGACTTAATACTATTGAATCCGTGTAATATTATTGGAATTTATATGTTATCCACATCTTATATTAAATTTTTCTAATATTATTGTAATTTGAGCTTCTTCTTACTTATTATCATTTTTTATCTTTTGTGTACATTTTGCCCACTTTAACAACTGGATAGCTTAACGCGAGTAATTTATATAATTTTCCTACTTTAGCCACTATTCCATCAACTTTTTGCCAATATATAATCACTCCATTTAAGAAATGTTATATTGAAATGAATATATTAGAATGGAATGGAATATTTTAATGTCGTCCATGAAACTAAGCAGTTCATGGGACCAATAATAGAATTAAAATAAGCAACAACAACCGCTTAACAAGTTTTTCTAGTTATTCCAAAGGGAAGTTGTTTTCTTTTATGATGTTAGTTCTTCTACTATGGATCTTGATTGAGAAAATTGTTGGTTTGTCAAGTCTCTTGTCCTCAAACAACTTGTTTAGGATGCCAACTTTTAGGTTTTCCTCCTAACTACTTTGTATGTTGTTGTAGGATGCGCACTCCATGGCATAGTATCATTCTATTTCCACCACACCTTGACTACAAAATATGTGTATTCTCTTATCCCATTCTTCTTTTGTTGTTGTCCACCTATCAATTTCACATCTAAGATGAAGCAAGCTAGTATTTAATTGAGCCATTAACATTCTTGCTTTCTATTTGGTATTTGCCTCTATGTAGAGATTTTCATCATGGTATTATGTGGGATTCAATTTTTGACATAGTAATTTTTTTCCATCCAAGTTATGTTATCCAAATTATTGTCTTGAATTTCCCTCTCACATATTTCTTTATTTCCTCGTTAGTGTTTGGGCATTCTAGCATGCTAATGTTCCATTTTCTCATCCATTTGTTGTTATGTTTCATCCATGTGTTTTTCTTCCTGTTTAGGTGTTCCTCTAGCACATTTTTTGTCCCCGATGTTGTTTCATGTCTTTTGTCGTCTTTAAGTAACTCAATAACCAAGTCGTCGTTGTTGCCTCCAATGGGAAAGTGCCTGTTTCAGCTAAGAGGATTTCATATGGAATTGAAGTTTTAATTTTAAGACTACTTGTGATTAGATGCTTTTGAATTCTCTCAATCTGTCTCCATTTTGTATATGATACATTAATCCCAAAATTCACACCCATATAGGACCCTTTGGTTGAATAAGGCTTTTTGGGTTTTCTAATCCCATAGTTCTACGTTCCTACACCTATTTTGTAGCACATATAAAGCCTCCAATCCCCCATATTATTTTTTCTCTATAAGTCTCCCAACTAAGCTTGTTGTGAAACTCAAACTCAAGGAGTTTGTATTCTTCCACAACCTTCAATGGGATCCCTTTGAAGAGAAAGGTGCTTTGATTCTTTTCCTATCATAAAGAGAAGATCATGACTTTGGTTTTGTTGGTATTCACTTGCATTCCAACCTCTTGACAAAAGAGCTCTAGGCACTTCACGCGTTCTTTCAAACTATTCATTGTTTTTGCTCATGGGATATGATCATTTGCATATAGTAAAAGCTTTATAACGTAGTTGGCTAGATGGACACTCTCTCCACCAACTTTATTTTTCCACTCCTCTAGCTTATCGATGTATAACCTAAACAAAGGGGGGATAACGAACATCCTTGTTTGACCCCAATGTCACTTCCAAAGCATTATAACATTCCTTCACTTGTTTTGATTTTAGCTCGACTTACTCATAAAGTCTATGCACTACCACTCTATACTCACTTGGGACCCCAAGTTCCTCCATTATGCTCCAAATTTTACCTCTCCGGATAGTGTCAAATGCTTTTTGAAGTCAACAAAGTAGTAAAAACCTTATTCTCCTTGAGTATCCCATACTTTTTCAACTAAATACTTGAAGGTGATACAATAGTCGATAATGGAATGTTTCGGCCTAGCGCTTACTAGTCGTTTTGTTCTTTTCCCCTCTTTTTCGACCAACTACTATTTTTTCGCTCTATTATGCTCCCAAAGAGTTTTCATAGTAGAAGATTGACCATGATTGTATGATAATTTTATGGATTGTTGATATCATCACTTTTATAGCGAGGGACGACGATGTTTGTTGTCTAATCACTCAAGAAACTGTCTTGAATGATTCCATTAAATACAATTTTTATGTGTAGATTGAGAACCTTCAAGCCCCACTTTAGATACTTTGGTTGCAACCCATCTATGTCTCGCACTTTACCCATTGCTAGTCTCTTTATACCTTGAGTGATATTCCTCATAGAAAATAGCTCGATTATGGTACCGAATATGTGGGGATGTCTTTCTCTTGATCTCATTCATAATGTAGTTTTACATATTCTAACATTGAGTATCATAATCTTATTCTCTATTTGTTTTTTCTTGTGTTGTAAATCTTTCTAAAATCCTTTTTGGTTGTGTTTCTCAAGAGAGATTATCTTTTCCCTCCTCTTATGCATATGACTCTCTCTTTTGGACCGTATCATCTTTCCATAAGCATTCCTATTTTCTTTGCTCATCCCAAGCTCCCTTAAAGCTCTTTTTGTTGTTTCACACTCTTTGTCATACCAAGGTTTTGTTAAATCTTTTGCATGTATTTAGTGGTTTGTGAATTATATGGTTATTGATTGCACAACGTATCTTACATAGCATGTTATTCATTGCTTCTTAGATGTGTCGTTCAAGAATTGATTTGAAAAGTTCTTGGTTATCATGTGACACAAGGATTTTACCCCATGAAATTATCTTCTTTTTTATTGTGGTGGGCTTATTCTTCCTATTCACTCTGTATATATATGTCAAACATCACATATATTAGATTATGATTTGATTTCAAATTCTATAAGACAATCCCTCACTTCTAATTCTCATAATCTCAAGATAGAATTCTCCCACCAAATAAAATAGTCCACCACACTCTGACTGTTACGTGTTATGTTCTGAAGACCAAGG
The DNA here is from genome assembly GCA_018340775.1 of Taxus wallichiana var. yunnanensis. Classification (NCBI taxonomy): domain Eukaryota; kingdom Viridiplantae; phylum Streptophyta; class Pinopsida; order Cupressales; family Taxaceae; genus Taxus; species Taxus wallichiana. Next base: position 345,233,388 of record CM031235.1, on the reverse strand, counting down.
TGGCCAACCAATAAGGAATTGATTTTTTTGAATGAGATTTTAGGAGGCGGCCACTTCATCAAGAGAAACATTTCATGTTGGAGTGTAGTGCTTACAATGATAGTAGGACCCAATTTACTAGTACGGTGACTACTGCACCCTTAAAAGGATATTTTCCAGCGAGAATATGGTTGAAAAAATAAGGGAGCTGATTATCAAACTTACCAACAAGAGATCTGAATCCCAGAAAGAAATTTAGCAAGATCTCTTGTCCCATAAACTGTTTTTGATAACTTGAACGTTAAAAGTTCTTCTACTTAATTTTTCTTTGAGTTAGTGAAACCTATGTTACTTAGTTCTTCTTCTTCAAGTTAGTGAAACCTATGTTACTTAGGATAGGACTTCAATGCTCCAATTATATCATTGCCTGTGACTCTTGTGCATTTGATAGGCCACTACAAAAAGCTTTACGTTTGGCCATTTTGATTTATGGCCTCTACTGTTTTATCTTGCAGGACACCTCTGTCGAAGGGGTGTGGGCAGGATGCATCTTCCCACAGGGAGAGGAAGTTTATGCTCAGAGCTCGGTGCCAAAGCAAACGCATTACCATCAGCGACTCTTCTAGTGAGTCTCACTTGAATTTTCTGCTTCAAAACGCTTGCTAATCTATATATTTCATTTGATGCATCAACTCTGGTTAGTAATGAAACATTCCTAGACACACGCTTAACCAAGTGCTCTTTGAAATTTCTGCTTACAGCTCGTGATATTCTATATTTCGACTTTGATGCATACACAAATTTATATACATAAAATTTTGGTTCATAATGGACGTCCCTGGACATACTCACAACCAGGTCATCTTTGTACAATTATGCTCTCGCTGTTAGGAATTTTTGGCACTGCTGTAATCGTGGGATACCTAACCTGTTTTAAGGATTACTGTTTTTAAACATTTTTTTTTCTTGATAAATCTTGGTTGAGGTTAAGGGCCACTAAAATGAGGTGTGGGGTAAGCTTGGACCACATTCTTAAGATCTCTAAATGCACGCCATTCCGGAAGTTACTCTGTAATTGATACACCACAACCTTATCACATGTCGGCTGGAGTTATAGACCGCCTTATTGGAGTGGACGAGATTTAAAATTGGTTCATGCTTACAATTACAATTACTTTACAACCCCTGGGACACTGGTTCGGGTTCTTATTTGGATCGATATTTTCGTCTTTTCGAGCTGGCTCAGGGCTCAATCACTAATCCATGCTCATTCCGGATGCCAGAGTAAAAATGCTCTTCACAGGAGATGTAGTCTTCCAGAGTCCAGGAAATGAATGACCTACGATTACATCCTATCACAGGTAAAATCACCTCAACCCTGTAAACAATAAAAGGCCCATGGTCTCACCTCTCTTTACCTGTCAGGAGGGGTTTCCCTAAATGATCTGTGTATGGACTTTTCATTTTCTCAATGTACTCAATTAGTAGAAAATTGGAGTACAAGCTAGTAAAAGCAGAACATTTGGCCCCAAATCCATAAAACCATAATCCGCTGAATGAGATTTGAAGAAAAGAGTAGGAACCTTCTTGCCCCAATGCATTAAACTTTCCAGAGACTTGGAGTTAAACACTTATTGATGGGAGCACACACATAAAATGCTCCAGATCCTTTTAGCAAAACGGTTCAATAACAATAGATGGCCAACCAATTTCGCACTTTGTTTGCGATGAACTCAGTAAGCGGGTCCATTCCAATTTCCAACACATTTTTATTTTTAAATCTAGTATTAATGTTTTATTTCTTGAAGCCCACCGTAGAAAGAGAGTTGGAACCTCAAATCTTAGATTATATTCAGTTTCTGCTTCCATTTTTATTAGCTGTTGAGATCTCATACCCTTGCTTATCCCTCTACTCACCTTTACCTTGAGCTTCCCTTCAGAGGATGTCAGCCTTTCCAGCAGTTAAGTATACTAGATTTGTAGGCGTTGTACTGTGAAATAAGGTCTAATTTTGGTCTTAGGATATTGATTCCAGATGTCAAGGGATCAATAATGCTCTTGTCTAATCAAGAGCTGAAAATTTTCTTAGTTGTTGAAAGTACATTTGCAATGAGTACCATTTGGGCTTCGTAGCAAGGGCAGGAAAGTGCTGTCAGAAACCCTTTGAAAACAATGGTCAGTCATGCATATCCCAACAAAGTCCTGTTTGACTGGTTCATTCCCCTGCTTCAGCCATTACCATATCACAGTGGAGTTGTCGGAATTGGTGAAATGCAAGATAGTTTTAGTTGGCTGACTATTTATAATTTTAAATACTTAAATGATTTATGACTCCAAAGAGCACGAAGCTCCTTGATAAAGCATCCAACCTTTTTAGCGGCGAGTACATTGTTGAAGAGAAAGCATTCATGTTATTTTTTCCTCCCATCCAATATGGCTGAGATAGTGTTTCCCATGCAAGTAGGGGGCACCTTATGTTGTTTAGTTATTGAACCCAGACAAAAGTTTCAAAAATCCTCACCTTATGTTGTTCAGTGATGCACGCTTAGACAACAAATTCTAAAATTTTCTCCAAGCAAGCGGCTACTCATAAGGCATCTTTAGTAATTTACTCCAGTTATTGGTACAACCTGTAAAACTAATCTAATAAGCTATATTTCTTTTGTTGACAAGGAGCCATCATTTGATTAAAAGTTGAAGTTTGGCCCATAATTTACCTCTCAAAGCATCCAAATGTTTTGTTAAATGTTTCAATGTACCAGGAACAACCAAATGTTCTCTATAGGTTGATTCATACATGGATCGGGATTTGTTAAAATCAAATGACTTGCACTCAGCTACTTGTCAAAGCCAGAGAAGAACAGTATAACCCATACTTGGAAAATACTTGGGGAAAACCCGGCAGATACCTGGCAAAGAAAAAATGGTTTTTTTACCAAAAACAAATATTACAAGTAGGAGATTACTTTGGGCCATCCCTGGTGTGCATCCCTCCTCCAATTACTTGGCCATGCAATACTTCTTTCATATGGAGAACCACAAAATGAGATCACTGGTAAGCTTTTAATTTTTTTCTGAAAAAACTGGCAATTTTGACCAACAAGAATTGAACATTTTTTCAAAAAAGAAGCTATTTGATAGAAATGCGAGTATTGGTGAGTTTTTCTTGACGTTTTCAATTGCTCATTGAGTATTCACAAGTGTTGGTGAGTTTTGACAAGCCAATTTCGGTTCTACCAAGTTTTGAGCGAGTATGAGTGATCTCGACTTGTTTAGTTTACAAGTGATCAAAACACATTGCGTGTGCATCATCCTTGGCTAATCCTATAGGCTATGGCTATAATTTTTAAATTTCTAATATCAAATGCAGGGGAGGGAATCTAAGAAGGAATCTGCAAAGCTTTAGAAATTGTCTAAGAAAGCGGTGTGATTATGTTGTTAAAACCATAGAAGCTTAGGTTTGTAAAAGCAAATATATAATGAATTTATTCTAATCTGGGATTCTGGAATCTCATGCGATATCAGAGCATATAAAATATGTGCTAATATGCCTTACAAGGTCGCAAGCTCAGATGAAGAAGAAGAAAAATAAAAAATAACTAATTGAATTTCTTTAATTGGGAGTCCTAGACTTCATGGACAGATATGCATTTTTAAATTGCTTCAGCGTCTTTTAATATGATAGATGGCCAAATTAAGAAGAGACAAGATTTATTATGGAGTCTTCGTATCTTGCAAACCGAGGAGGAATGTGACACTAGAGTATGTGTTGCATTGCATAATGAAGTTCAAAATCTTGAATAAAAGTGGGGGATTTGGTGGACTTACTAAGTCAACTTAATAAACCTTGGAGCCACGGGATTTACAAAGCAATGCAGCACTTAGTGTGTAACATGAAGGTTCAATACCTGGATGACCCTCAATAACATGAAGTTTGAAGACCCTAGACGACCCTTACAGACTTGGATGGGGGTGTTGAGAACTGGAGAAGCAAAACGACAATAAGGAAAATGTCACAGCCCCTTGAAAAATCATGGAAACTTGTGGTAAGCTATCAAAGCTTATGTGGGCCATGCATACAAGTCATAAAACATACTCTCCTTGTACATATTCAGATTGACACATCTATAATTCTGTCCAATGTCAAGATTTAAGGTCAATGACTACAGATCTGCACTCACACCTGCTAGGAATTAGGTCTAGCGTGAGTGAAGACCAAGACTAAACCACAGATAAAACATAAGAGGTCTAGCTTGAGTGGAGACCAACTCCAAACTACATGCAGCTGATGGGCATCCCTTGACTTTTGTTTTGGGACTCCTACTAGTCTCCATTACCTAGCCAAATCAAATGAAGAAATGTACCAATGTAATGATTCATAATTACAATACATGTTCATCAGCAATTATGCTACCTGATTGCCAATTTGGTTTGTCATAATCAATCTTCTTCTCTGTCCTTTTTGGGATGATTCTAAAAATTATGTTGTACCCTATTATTTTTGCTCTTGGGAGGGATATCCCCAAATGGTCTTAGTCCAAGTATGGACTGCACTCAATGGTATGGTCCACTTATGGATTACTCCTTATGGTCTTATTCCACACTCATAGTTTGCACTAAATTGTCTTACTCCACTTATGGGTTACTCTGTGATAGTGTGGTCCTACTCCACTCATAGTTTGCACTAAATGGTCTTATCAATAGTGGGTTACACCATACATAAGTATCTGATCATATTTTCTCAAATACATTTGGCATTTCACCATAGTGGGGAGAGAGAGGAGGGAGAGAGGGGGAGGGTGGGGAGTGAGAGAGAGACGGTCATCCATCATGAGAGAGAGAGAGAGAGAGAGAGAGAGAGAGAGAGAGAGAGAGAGAGAGAGATGGCCATTGGTCATACCTTATTACAGAGTTCCAATACTAATACAGGACTACACGAAGTCAATGCCAGTAGGTCTGTCCCATTATAACCATTGTTACATAAGTTTCGGGGATGACAGAATGCATTTCGGGGATGGCAAAAATTTCCCAGATTTTGGGGACGATGGGAGATGGCTATACAAAATGATGCAAAAATAATAAATGAAAACTAAATAACTATAAAATAACATTCTTACGTAAAATAAACTGAAAGAAGGTGAAATAAAATTTAAATATCTACATTGATACATCCATGATCCAACATTGAATGATATTGTCACATTACTCATGAGTCATTAATGTCAATATCTGACCTTCAAGGATAACATCTCCGCCTCTAATCAGTCCAAGCTATTTTCCAAGTACAATTACTAGATTTTGTGTCCAATACATCTTTCAAAGTAACTGCCCAATAAATGCTTCTGATATGAATACAAGATGATCAAAGGTGTATTGTATGTTGAGCCAATTTTTCTGACATGCTCTCCTGGGCTAGAAGGAAAATTATTGTTTTTCAACTTTTCATTGTGTCCCCAAAATGTCCAGGATGGGGTAAAACAGGAGGTGTGTATATCGGCTAACTATGATTAGAAGTTATAACAGTCAAAGTCAACGATTCAAGCATAAAGTCAATGCCCACTGAAGTCAAAATTTCTGCTGAAAAAAGTGAAAAAGCTACAGCAGGTCCGAATCTCTAGTCAACTGCAGTCAGCACCCACCAATCTGTTTTTTTCCCCTTTTGCTTCAATTTTTTGTGCACAAAATGTTGGAATTCAAGTGTTTGTCCAAAATTGTACGTTAAACTTACTTTAACTTGTAATAAATACATGCAAGTACCTTATGATGTCATGGTGATTGGCCTAGTCAAGCATTGTCAAATAAATATAAACCGACCTTCAAAATGTCATGTATAGGTCGGCCAGGAAGAAAAAAAACCGAGGGTTTGACTTCATGATATCATCTACTTGAATGGTGATGTCATAAGTGACAAATTATAGCTAATAGAAGTCAATAATCTAAGTTGTTGATATGTTTCGGATACGGATACAAAGAATCCAACATGCGGATACTAATAGGCTTTCTTTTCTTTTCACCTTTTAAATGGTTGCCATCACTATCTTCAAATCTTTGACTCTATGCTTGATTGATGGGTAAGGGGTTATGCGTTTTGTTTTTGGATGCCTATGATACTAAGTATTGTATATTTCTAGATGACATTTCTTTTATACATTCTAATTTTGGCATCCATCTCATTATGCATTCCATATATACATTTTTACTGATGGCTAAGTTATTTGGCATAATATTGCTTCCTAATTGATCTCTCACTTATGGATTGCAGGACAAGAGTTTGCTGATGGAACTTCTTGTGGGAGAAGAATGCTTATTTTGATAGCATGCTTCCCGGTAGTGTTTATAGAGAATGATGTTAGGATTTTCAGATCAAATTACAGATCAAAAATCCATGCAGTAGAGTAAGTAAAATTCTAGTAGAGATATAATGGAGGTGTTATTGTTTCTTTTATTTTTCTTTCCTCTGTTCTTATTTATTGAGAATGAGCCATAATTTTATCGTCTCTCTTTCATTTAAAATGCTTCCCCATTTGGAGTAATGTACGTTGACAAAAAGAATGAAAGGAAACATTTTATTTCTCCAAAAACGACCAAAATAGGTCAGAGAAACTCAAGAATTGCACCCAGTCACTGGCTGTAAGTTTTGGAATATCAAAGTTTGGTTTATTTGTAATACCCGTCGAATAAGATTTCTTTCAAAAGAAGTGTTAGATGAGAGGTTGATTTTTAATGAAATTACTGTTAAAATATTGATTTTTACTGAAGTTGATTGCTTATCATCATCAACACATACACTCTGAAGGAGTACAACAGTCTTGCATGGTCTTGTGACTGGAATTTTTGCTTAGATACTAATTACTTAACATGATGTGTCCCTTGCAAACTCAAACTTATCAGCCCTTAAAATAAATCTTATTGTTACATAAAGAAATCAATCTAATAGGGGTGAGGGTCAAAGGGAATATGTATTTGGTCTGTTCACGATTAATGCAAACAAAAGAATATCCACAATAAAGTTTAGCTCATTATTGTCGTTGATAGGTTATACTGGGCTATATACTATAACAATGTAACATCAATGAGATGTAATGAACACATAATAAAATACATTCTACTATACAATCATCACATCATATAGAGAATCAGCATAGCTAAAGATGTTCTTCATCGATAAATCTTCATGTTGTACAATACTCAGCTTGGACTACAATGGATACCGATGGAAATATATATGGAGTCCAAAACATCCAACTCATATAAATACCATACTGTCGTGCAAGTGCGAGTGTAATGTCCCCTTCTCAACGCTAGTTCTTTTCGAATACCTTGGGCCCATTCCACTCCCCATGGGCTAAAAGGGAATGAGCAAGGGAAGTTAATGTCATGATTTTTAGATGTTTTTGTGAGCTTTGCATTAATTTTAAGTAGTTTTCTAGGCAGAGTCAGGTCAGCTGGGAAAAGGTAAAAAGCCAATGGAAAAATAAAAGAAAAAGGAACTATTATGTCTCCAAGGAGGTCGGTCCTCCTTAAGAGGATTCTATTTGGTTTTGGTGCCACCTCTAGCTATTTAAAGGGGTTGCTTGGCTTGGAAGATGCTTATGCTTGCTTTGGAATTTATTCTCTTGGAGTTGGAGCATGCTTTGTTTTCTCTCTCATCCATTGAGGATAGAAACCCTCCATGGAGGTCTATTGAGGACGAAATCCCTCAATAACACTTAGATTTGAGGATGGAAACCCTCACATCTTCATTGGTGATCTCATACAAAGGTCACACTTGTGCTACAATCAGATTTACAGAGGTTCAAGGCAGATTTATCAGTGCTAGGGCATCATTCGCAGCTAGGGCAGATCAGATTTGCATGGTTTTGAGTGTGGGACAGCCACACAAGTCTGTGTTTGAGCTTGCAAGGGTTTTGGACCAGTTTTTGGCCAATTTCAGACCCTCTCCTAGGGTGGCGACTTGCCCTAAGGTGGGGTTTGGGGTGTTCTAGGGCACGGCAACTTCAAATTCAATCATCATTGTGTTCCTCCTATTTTTAGCAGCTGGAATCTTCATTTGTACTTGAGTTTGGGCTTGGAATTCTTCATTTCCAGCCATATTTGTAAAGGGTATTTGTTGTTGATAATTAATTTCCAATTAATATTAAATTGGTAAAACAAGATATATTCTCCAGTACTTTTTCCTTGCAATTAATTCCCACTTTGAAGAATAATATTTTGAAGGGTTTCTATAAGTTTTGTGGCTGATTGCTATCATAAAAATATATTTACAGCCTGCTGCTAGGGTTTGAGAATTTAATTTCAGTTTTGTTTCAGTTTACTATTTGGTTTTGTGCAAGTTCCTTTGGTGTTCAGATTCAACCCAAAAGGGGCATTACATGCAGGTTTGACGGTTGGGAATAACAATTGTCAGGAACTGACACTCAACAAAAATTTAATACTAGTCACAAGTTCATCATTGTACGAGATGACACTTAACTAAGTTCTTTTTTTTCCATCTATTAACTATATACAATGTTTATGTTTTCTGCCAACATCAATTCCCCTGTAAGATTGGTCACCATCCTTGAAAACTGTCAGACTGGAAAGTAGGAGATGACATAATGTTGTTTCCTGTCTCATGTAACTTAGAACCAAAGATTGCACTAAGAGGGGAGTCAGAGTAGATGATAGTGACATCAATGAAGGGGCTCTCATAGTCTTGAAAGGAGAAGGTGATACTGAAATTCTTTCCTTTTACTGGCTCAACTGGTTCGCTATGAATAACTCTTTCAGTGGCAACTTTATATCTGCTCAAGGCTTTTAGTCTTTGTTTGTGTCATACTCTGCCTTTGAAAAATTATATTTGACCTCTTTATCCATCTAACTCGTCTTGCACTGCTTCCCTATGACGTAGTTTAGCTAACTCCATTGCCAATTTTCCCACTCTGCTGGAGGCATCTTCACTTTCTTTCCTAACATGCTCTACTGATATCTTGCAGTTTTCAATTGAATATCCGTGAACCTGGATTTTCATACTTTCTGAGCTGCTGCTTCAATTTCTCAACTTCTGTAGTCTCTTCAAGGTCCTTGTCTTTTTCCTCACTATATGTTATCATTGCTAAATTAGCATACTGGATGGATGGTTGACACTTATCCTCAAGCCCATGTTTCTTCATGTCTGCCACTGTAGCCATGACATAGTGTCACTTTGTGCTCAATTTTCTTCACGTGTGCTTCTGCAGCCATGACATAGTGTCATTTTGGATGCAAGTCTAGATAGGCCAGCTGATTAACATCTCCTTGGATTACTTCATGATTTACATGCTCACCCATCACCTTGTTGCTTTGTGATGTGGATTGATGAACACTGTAAAAATTAAGTGTCTGATCCTCCCTCTTTGCTTGGCACCCAATTAAGGCTTCTTGACCACACTGACAAGAGTTTCTGCTGTACTCTTCGACTGTGTCATGTCTGGGCTCCTCATCTCAACCTCAAGCCCTGCATACAATTGATATAGTGTCAGGTGCAAGTCCATCCATTCGCTCAGATTCCTCCTCTCCCCCTGAAAAAGTTGAGATGGCATGTGTGATCTAAAGCTCCATAACACTATCCTATGTAATTGGGATGATCCTTGAGGGTTGTATCCCCCAACAATTCCTTGTGTATGTTTTGATGGCTGGACCTCCTATGCAGATAATCCCAACTCAATGCCAATGTTTGTACCATCCCCATCATCAATATCAATATTTTCACAGTGATGCGCTTGCTCAACCTCTCCATCCGGCTTTCCATTATCATGCTCGAACTCACTGTGTGGACTCAGTATGCTTATGGAGGATACTTTCACCATGGTCAAAATCCATGTCAAGTGGCTGGGAAGAAACCACAATGTTAGTACTTTAGGTTATTAGTAAACACCTCTGGAGTGTGTTGGGGCTGATTGCTTGGTATGTGCTTAGTAATTTAGGAGTCTTAGTTTGGGGGAGAGGAGGGGGAAGCGTCTTTCCCATAGTGCCAATCAAAGAACTCAAGTGTAAAGTGCTTGGAACAAAAATAACAGTAAGGGGTGTTCCCTGAGATGTGCGAGTTCGTAAGGGGTACCATCTACAAATAACAAAAGTCAAATTACACAAGAGTTCCTAGACTCAATTACCATCTAAAATGGGATACATTGCACCCAATGCTAATATACAAGTCAGAAATTAGATTTTCTGTACTGCAAATGCGTAGGTACAATGCAACTGTAAGATATAAATTAAACTAATCTATGGAAGGGATCACATCTACAACACAGAAGGGTGAGAAAATTAAATTACTCAAGAAAGTGATCTAAATATGTTCTTAGCACCCCATATCCTATAGAGTAGAATATGGCAAGCCATTTTGTGGGCCCCTTTTATCTAAAGGGGCACTGCAAGGAGATATTTGTATGCTGAGAAATCATGTGGACGATGAATGGAAAATTGTGCACTTTGGTAAAGTTTTCATTTTAGTATAAGATGGGAAAAGAATACACATATCAGATTTTTAGGGAGATCACTCTCCCCTTGAAGTTATTGGAGCTTGCAGAGCATAGTATGTCTAGTGTTCATGTCTTACGAAATATGTTGACTCTTTGCAAGTAATGCAAAAGAAAATGTGCTAGATGTTGACTCCATCAGTGGCACCCAAATGTAAATTTTCTATTTTGGTCTAAGTAAATATCTAATGCATCTAATTCATATATATATATATATATATTGGTTTCAAGAAAAGGATATAACTTCCAGCTCAACTGCTATTCTATTTTTGGTAATATTGTGCCTTTGGTCACAATTGGAATAGAGATTAATGCTATCATTTGTTTTATACATATCTATTGCAGAACTAATGCCTAAAATGTGTCATTGAAATGGCTTTTGGAAGGGTAGAAGAAGCAGAGAAACAAGCAATAATAACTGAGATCAGAAAAGTACTATCAAAGGCAAAAGCTGCTGGATTGTTGCGACTAGTTTTTCATGATGCAGGCACTTTTGATATGTCCAAGAATACAGGTTTGCTTGTGAATTCGTAAGACAATGCATATTGTTTTATCTTATACAAAGGCATGAGATAGTATTTGGTTATACCGTATACGAGTTGATTGTTTTTCTCGAAAATTTCAGCTCTTTGTATGCTTCATTTCTTTGTCAGCTTTGCTCTCTATATTTCTGTCTTCCATGTCCTTGGTTTTTTCCATCTCAGTGCTTAGCTTCGAACTTCTCTTTTCACATCTCATGTAATAGGTCATGTTTTTCCACGTCCATCGGCTGCATCAGGGTACTTGAGAGATCTACCAAATGAGAATATACCGAAAAAGGATCTTAATATAGAACACTCTAAGAAGATCTTCCTCTATATTCCTAATGTTGAACAATAGGCCATTCCTCTTCATCATATTTAGGAGCTAGGCCACCAGCTCCCCAACCATCATCGCTTGAATCCTACGTATGAAAAACTTAACCCACTTTCCAAAGTGACTATTCCTATAAAGGATCTATTTTAAGACCCTCTCCTTCTAAACTCTCCTCAAGAAGAAGCGCCCAAACTAATGAAAGCTTTTAGTTCTACTTAGTCAATCTTGTTTGAATAGGTACTTGAGAAGTGATTGTGACATTGAGAAACAAATCATAAGCATCAATTCTCAAAGCAACATGTCATACTCATCTTGCCCTCCACCAAGCTCAAACAATGCATTTACATTTATGTTTCATAATTGACTCTTTGAATGCATGGACCATAGTTTGCATACTTGTATTCTGCAAACCCAAAAATATTTGACTCGGCAAGACTCGGCGAATATTCAACAACTTAAAAAATACGCCATTTTATTTTAAAAACATAAATTTTATGCAAAATATAGCTACAAATTATATCAAATGAGTCTGTAAAATGTTGGGGAAGTGTTTTCTAGTAGATTTGAATACAAATACAACACAAAATTGTATCATCATGCGAATACAATAGCCAACTGATAAGTGTTATGAATTTATGATGATTGCCATTCAAAATTATCATCATAAATTGCATATCTATGCAAGTTACAATTTACAATAATTTACATTTTCCTCTTCCCCGTTCTAGATAAATATTAGTGTGATGCCTTTATAAGACAAAAAACTACATTTTTCAGCGTTAAACCCGTGTTTTTCCCATTTTTCGTGTTAAACCTGCGAATGGACAACTCGGTGAATATTGATGAATATTCACCGAATATTCGGAGCAAATTCTCATGAATATTCACCTGTGACGAATGGCGAGTTTTATCGGCGAATATTCGCCTAGGCAAAATTTTGGGAGTACTCCCTGACTCAGCGAGTACTCGCCGAATAGGCAAACTATGGCATGGACAACTCTTTTTTATATTCTATACTTAACACTTCTTTTTATATCACACCATACGCTCAACATACACAATCACACAATGACACCCTAGCTACAACATCAATAACTCTAAATATCACCTAGAAAGCTAATGAAACTTCAAGAACTAACCAAAATGATCATATATCCCAACACTTTCCCTTGAGCAATTTGTTCTTTAAAACACACATGATGTGCTATGAAGGCCATCGATGGGATTAGAGGGAAATAAATTAAAAGAGTGCCAATAAAATATATGTTAATGATCAATAAAGTCTTATTCATTATCTTGCATTGGGGGTAAAATTGGTTAGATGGTTGTGAACCTAACCTCTCCAATAATTAGATAACTTGAGTAGCTTTGATATCAATGTTTCAAGTAGAAATTTAAAATAGTTTTTACGGATCTCATTGTGTTTTTTTATATCAATGTTTCAAGTGAACTACCTCACTCATCCGGAGGAAAGTGATCTCCTTTCTTTGGGTCTCTAAAAGCACAAAACAAAAGGGAGGTGGAAAATAATACACATATCCAATAGTTCGCATTTGTAGATTTGTTTGCATTAATTTCCTTGATAGATCTTTTAAAGTACATACTTTGTTTAGCTCAAGCCGACCCTAAGTTCTTAAAGAGATTTATTTATTTATTTTTATATAGTTAGACACCACTTTTACTTAAAAGTATTTATTTTTTTGTATGTTCATGAGTGTCACTCTCAATTTGTGGCCTCACTTATTTTGTGGGGATAGCTAGCCAATGGCACACATGCCTCTTTGCTTGTAACGATAACACACTCTTACCCATTGAAAGGCTATTGTGAGGTGCCATCACCATTGTTTGGTAGCCATGTATAGCACCCAAAGCAAAGGGCCCCTTTTAAAGGAAGCCTATGCCTCTTCACAATATGTCACTTGTCTTACAAGCAACACCGTTCTCTTTATTGGGAGAGGGGCAGGTGGTGTGGCCTGCACACCCCGCCTCTATCTTGTGTGAGTTGTGTGGACTGCGATCTGCATGTCCAAATGCATGACTTGAAGGCCATTGGTAGTATCTTTACCCCGCATGTGGTAACCTATGTGACATCTATGTTGAGTGGTATTCTTTCTTAAAACAATCAATGGTGGTGAAATATGTATTTTGTGTTAAGGAAGAATTGTGAGAGCAACCCCACGGTATTGATTTTTTATAAAAACAAAATCCCCACTCTAGTTTGATTATTAATAGGCACTAGCAACATAACTCACTTAAGTTTGGTGGATGTGGTGTGTTGGTGAGGACTCTTGGCATTGAGCGGGTATCAAATCCAAATTTGTCCACTTTGGAAACGAGGTGTTGTCTATTTTTGGAAATTTTATCACTGATGCCGCTTTTTGAGATTCTAATTATGAAGATTTGTCAACATGTATTTAAGCTTACAAAAACTAATTACCATCTTCAAAACAAAAAATGAAAGTTGTCTTTGTGTAGTAGGGGTTTTGGGCAAAAATCATAGACAACACCACAAACCATAAGATGGACAAAAATAGGCTAAGATCAGATTAATGGCCTCTTTTATTAGCAAATTCAATTTAATCAAATCCAACATTGTAATATAATTTATGTTAAAATCAATAGGGAATTTAATATCAAAACGATGTTTAAATAAAGTATACAATACCCGTGCATAGACATAGAAATAATGAAAGGTACACAATAACTCTCATTTATTAATATAAAGAGTGTTAAGTACATATCTGGGGAAGACTCTCTATAAGGCCCTTAAATCTCCTGCAAAAGAAAGAATCATATCCGAGCTATGGCTGTCTAGGGGGATTGTTGAGGCACTGGAGCTCTTTTCTAGAAGTCCCTCAATCCAACAAACTAGTAGCCACTGGGTAGGAAACTCCGGGGTGTATGCTATACTCCTGGTTGGATATCCGTTGTATACCCCCTTTCCAATCAATCCACCACTAACATCCAAGCCTCATGGCTCCTATGTTGGGTCTTTGATAAATAACTTATATCATGACCCTTTTTAAGAGTCTTTCCCCTTTATTAATAGTTTTCAAGAGCTGGTTACAAATCATCGCACCTCTTCATTACATTTAAACATTACATCATTACATTAAAGAAATAACTTATATCCATGTTATTAGTTACTCAATTAGTTATCTTTTACTTGTATTTTTATTTCTTTATTTTATCTAACTCTTTTCTTTCACCCTACACCCATATAACTCTCGGGTGATTATTTGATGACTTTTTATTTTCACCCCTATACACAATTTCAAGTAATTATTAGTTCATGTGGGGATTTAGTCATATAACATTATTCCCCAATTAAATAGCTGCTGACCTCAGTAGCTTGGGGTGTGTATGAAACACATCACAAACAACATTGATTAGTTAAATAGTTATGGGTATTGACCATTCCAATTTTACTTGTGATTCAAAAATTACTCAATTCCTTAGTATCTTAGTTTATTTAGCAATAATTTTTGCTATTGAAAATTTTCAATACTATGTCTATGAACGTGATATGGCTATGATATAGAATTTTACAAGCATAACATACAAAAATCTAAGTATATCGCTATAAATCTAATATTGCTATTGACCTTAAGGTTATTACTTTAAAGTTGATATAAAAGTCTGTCATTTCTATAATACCATTTTAAAGTTGAATTGTAAAATGTTTTTTTTTTTTTAATTGTATGGTGTCATTTCTTCTGCCATAGTGCTCCAGATATCCCCTTTTGATTATATGTGATCTATATGTTAAGGATAACATTGTATGTAATCAGTATTGGATATCTCCAATATAGACATGATGGGCCTCCCCAATTGTTATGCGATGAGCATACAATAATTTCCTTCAAATAAATTTCACAATAAATTATATATTGGAAATCTTCTCATTCATAAATATGTTCTTTCTATCATCATGTGTTTTTGCTTTACTAGGGTAAGAATTCTTCTTCTTTATATACACAAACCCTCCTTATCAAACCTCTTTGTCAATAGTTATAACACTCCACAACTTATTTATTAAAACTTTCACCCTATATTATTCCCTATAATATTTTGATTTTAATATTTTTCTTTCTGCATTTACTTTTATGAAAAAAACCCAAAATTATGTATATCCTAAAGATTATTATCCACTTAATGTAAGGTTTTCTCAAAAATTTTAACACCCCATCTCTTCTAAGAATCCCACAAGGAATATTCACTTAATAGAATTAATAAAATTACCTTTTAACTTCATTTCCAAGCGGATTGTTGCTCATTTCAAATAGCAAGAGACTCGGGTTGATTAAAAGAAGTTTTTAAATTAAGTTTATTTGATCTTGGAGCTTTAACATACATATATAGATGTAATGTCCCTTTTTGGGACTGAAACTAAAAAAGTAGGAAATCACACAAACCCCAATAGATTAAATTCATATTTTTAAATCAGCAAACTGATTTTTCTAACAGCTGGAAATCAGCAGTCTGATTTTTATAACAGCAGTCCGGAAATAGTGGAAAATCACTCAAATATCATCAAATAACTCAACCAAAATATAGATAGATATTTTAGGAAGAATTTAAGACCCTTTTATCATCAAATTTGATCACACACTCAGCTGGAAATTTAATTCTGAACAACAAAAGTACAACCCATGAAAATAATGAAAAGAGAGGTTTCCAAACCCCGATAACCACAAAGAAAGATAGATTCGGCCTTAGAAATTATGCCGAATCAGAATATCAAATAAAATCTGAAGTATGTGCCCTAGAAGGCACCCAACTATCACCAAACCCTAGTTGCTCCCTTTAGGAGAGCTCTAAAATGCATGCAAAGCCTTGGTAGATATTCTCCTTGATGCCCTAGATCCAAATCTGCAAATATTCTTCAAGAGATGTCTTCAAATCACCCCAAATGGAGGGTTTCCGTCCTCCACCAAGCCACAAGGAAGGTTTTCGTCTTCCTTGGAATGCCACACAAGAGGGTTTTCGTCCTCAAGTGGATAGTTAATGAGCACTTTGCCCAAAAAACCAAGTATAGATAAAATGTGCCAAAGATAGGATGCAAATGAAGTCACAAATCTCCTTTTATAGCACTTGCTTGGCGCCAAAGGCCAAATAGAAGTGGACCGACCTCCTTGGGCTTCTTTTAATCTTTTAATTTGCCTTTATGACTCTCCAATCACAACCGACCTGCCTTATAAAGGGAAACACTAAAAGAAACATTAAATCTAATAAAGAAAACTGAAATAAAATGCAATTCCTTCCCTTGCTCAATCATGCTTCATTGCCATGGAAAGGGGATGGCAAGAAGTCCATTTTTAGGCTCTCAATTCGAAAAATGGTACATTACGATAAAATTATAACCACTATCCATTCTTGCATCAAGCACTACCCTTATAACTATTAGTACTACTAACATCATAGCTATATGATCATTTACATAGTCGTGATTATATGTTTGGGTTTATATGCTACCTTTTATTTCCATGACAATCCAAGGCAATGTTAATCTTATACCTTGCAAAGTATTGATATGCAACCTAAGGTGACTTGAGAAGCATTTATAGAATAATGCAATGAATACTTTTAAGGTTCATAAGTGCACTAAGCACTTTATATCTTAACCTATTTTCCTCGTCATAACCATTCTCAAAGGTACAAGGTTTTGCATAATATTACAAGCTTGGTTATAGTATATATATATATATATATATATAAAAAATTCTAGGCATAAAACATCATTTTATCTAGCTTCCTTTATTCAACATCTTAGCATAATTGTTATGATATGAGCCCTTAGATACTTAGTAAGGATTGATTCTTATTGGGTTCTTTATGATTCAAACTACTCCATTAATAGGATTGACCACTTGACCTACTGATTGATTATGTAGGTACCTTTCTTATCTTCCTTGATACACCGGGCTCGAAATACATCTTTTTGGAGAAAATAAATTGGCTCCAAAACTCAACAATATTGTCAAGATATTACAATTTTTTTGATCCATTTCTTCAAACAAGGAAAAAAACTATTCCACTTAATGATCAAATGGACATCAAATTTAAAGTCAACCATTAATTAGAAACATCTTATGGACATTTCCATTAAGATGCCTCATATTGTAAATAATTTTGTAACCAACTAATTCTATTATATCATCATGTTTTACCTTATTCTAACATATGATATTAATCTTTATAAAATAGAAAATATTCATAAATTATATAGTTTCATGGTCAATTTGAATTATTGCAATCTAGGATTTATGGACTATAGAAATCCTCACGGGTAAGAATGTATTTGTTCAACTCATCCTTACCCTTCTCTTAGCTTAACAAAAAACGTAGAATCAACCATTGCTAAATATTATGGTTCATTATTAATCCTTATTTTGGGTAGAAATACTCAAATTTTGGAATAGGTCCATAACTACCTATAGGTCATGCAATGAGGTGGTTTACAAATCCACATGATTTTGCTTGCTCTCATGTCTATAATGGGAAATGTTTTTATAACATTATTCAAAATAAAATAATATGTATCAATGAATATAAACACATTATTTTCCAAAAGTTGATTGAATGAGATCTACTTAATCCCTTATCTAAAGTAGTTCCCTATTGTTAATCACAAGCTCGTTGATTTTTTCACTTGGTAATCAAGACTTGTGATTATATTTATTCCAATTACAAGCAAAATATCATCTTCCTCGTCTCCGATATTTAAATTGTTGAATAAAACAAATCCCATTGTTGTATTAAGAGATCACCACTTTAAAGTAACTATGTTGCTAGTTATTCATACGATATGGTAACCAAGAAATATCATCCCCTCCAATCATATTTTACGAAATTCTATTTGTTCAATGTTATTGCAGCCAAATGAATTAATTTTTCTCTTCCCTTTAAAAAATATGTCTCAAAAAAACAAAAACAAAATAGACCATATAAAACTAAATCGGGTAACATATGAATCTACTGTATCCCAACAATTTGCACAACTCCCTTATATTTCGGTGTTATCCTTATTAGTATTATTTCTTCAACATAATCATGCTGTCTTTTGAGTGAACTAAACATGTGCATACAAATTTGTGAACTATAAAATCAAAATTTTAACATCTTTCCATATCATAACCTAAAATCTTGGAGTGATAAAAATAATTTCACATCTAATAATCTCAATTAAGTCCCATGCTTTAATTCCTACTGCAAAATTCCCACCTTATAAATTTTATCACAACAATTTTATACAAAGATGAATCTATGTAAAACCCTTTAATCATGTTTTTATTTCATTTTACCACCTTTTCTCTCCATTAAAAAAATATCTTTTAAAAAAACATACCCTTTAAAAATTTCTCATATAAAGTTGTAATTATAGTTAAATGATCAATTCTTGAATTTATATATTAATGATTGTTAACTTAAATAATATGTTTTAATTTTTTATAATAAAAATGATTTATTTTTTTAATCCTTACATAAATATACATCTTCCTAAACACTTTAAAACAAAATACAAATAATAATTACAAATTATATTACACAACCTTTATATCAAACTAAATATTTGTTATAAAACTTCCTAGATCTTAGACTTACTTTTTTAAAGCTTCACTCACACATTCACGCTACTCACCTAAATGAATCGCTATCTTTTTATAATTTTCTTTTTATTTGTTTATAACGGACACTAAGAATAATTTGTATGTGACTAAATAAGGTTGCATTGTAATTTCTCGGAATTTTGCTCATGTAATTTTAATATATTGTAATATTCGATGAAAATCTAACACTCGTCGAAGTGGCATCTCTTTTTATCTCTTAATGGGAAATATTTGTGACCAATATTACTTTTCCATTTGTTATCATCCATTTCTCATGATCGTTTAAATATAATGGTAATCTGTGTTACACTAAAGATATCTCAGCCGAGATTGCTAATTTAAGTTAAATCCTTGATTTATTATAAGTCTAAATTCAATCTTGTAAGCCAGAAATTTAATGTGATATATGGGTCATATTAGTGTCTAGAGGATTATATTGACAATAGTTTATCCATTTTAGCCATAACATATTTGGAAAAAATTAAATTTTACAAGTCTCTTAAAAAGTCCCAATGTAAAATATGAATGTCATTTTTACATTGCTTTGCATATCTGAATTATGAAACAAATATATATTAAATTTAATGAACAAGCAATATAATAAAAGTACTATCATGCACGATATGAAGGGCAGTACGAGCTAGTCGTTAAAAACAATATGAATACGAGATTTCAATGTTTGTTTGTTTTTTTGTTTAACCGTTTGAGTGAAGAGATTCTAAAACTATTTTGAACCAAGTCTTAGCAATAAAAACTCTTGATCTAGACTCTTCAATTTAAAAATTTCCTTTCTTAGCACATATATTAAATTAATGAGTCAACATCCCAAAGTGGGTCACATAATAAGGATATCTATGCCAAACAAACCATTCTTGAAGTAAAAATATGATGATTTTCTCGTTTAGAAAAAAAATACCAGAACTAACTTGGCCATGTGGATATAATAACTTTCCTAATTCCTTTCACTTCTTATAAATAGACACTTCCGTAAAAATACCTAGAAAAAGAACCGTTACCTAGATAATGTAAGGTAAATATCTACATAATTAAGAAGTCCACGAGGATTGTGAAGTCATCATACATTGATTTAATATTCATGTCTAATGTGTGTCAGCATAAGTGCTTTCAGATATGGTAGTTTTCTACAAATGTGATATCAAATAGAGAAAAATAAATCTCAATTGTTGTCTTTTCACTCAAGACACAAGATGTTCCAAAATCTTAGGGCTTTGATACCAAATGTAATGACCTCTTTAATTAGCAAATTCAATTCAAGCAATTCAACTTTGTAATATAATTAATGTTAAAATTAATGAGGAGTTCAATATCAAAACAATGTTTAAACTAAGTATACAATATATGTGCATAGACAGAAATAATGAAAGATACACAACAGTTCTCATTTATTAATATAAAGAGTGTTAGGTACATATTTGGGGTAGACTCTTTGTAAGGCCCTTAGATCTCTTGCAATAGAAAGACTCATGTTTGGGCTATGGCTGTCTAGAGGGATTGTTGAGGCACTAGAGCTCTTTTCCATAGGTCCTGCAATCCAACGAACAGGTAGCCTTGATCAGGACACTCCAAGGTGTACACCATATCCCTAGTTGGATATACTCTATATACCCCCTTCCCAACCAATTCACCACTAACATCCAAGCCTTCTGCAACCTTATATGTTGGGTCTTCAATAAATAAATATCATCACCCTTTTAAAAGTCTTTCCCCTTTATCTATTTATAGTTTTCAAGAGGTGGTTACAAATCATCACACCTCTTCATTAAATGCACCTCTTCATTATATTTAAACATTGCATAATTACATTAAATAAATAATTCATACCTATGTTATCGGGTACTCAATTAATTATCTTTTATTTGAATTTTAACTTCTTTATTGTACCTAACTTTTTTCTTTCACCCCACACCCATAACTCTTTATTTTCACTCCTTATACAAAATTTCATGTAATTAATGCATGTGGGGATTTAGTCATATAACAATCAAGGGGCTAGGGATTTATGACTTTGGTCAAAGCATATTTTGGAACATAAACTATGGTTGGGGAGCTAGGGTTTCCACATGGAGATTTTTGAATCTTGGTATGTTGGGAGGAGTTTTTATCAACCAAAAATCGACCTACCGTTCTCTTTGTGAATCTTTGCTCGAGCCTCGAGAGCTTGATGTAGAATCATCCTTGGAAAAATGATTTGGTCCTACATGTTCAAGACCATTATTTGGCTTGCAAGGCGATGCTTCTTTGTTGAGTTTTGAAAAAGGACCATTTTAGAGGTCATCTAATGATAATCGTATTCAATTTCATTATTTGATTTTGTAGGAGAAAAGCCATGCTAAAGACCTAAGGATTAACGAGGTCATAAATTTCTCATACAAATTCAAAATGACCTGTTTTTTTCACAATTGTATACTTTTCTGAAAGGAATGCAATGGTGCCATCAGAATCCCTATGGTGTGTAGTATTGCAGTGGTAACACCATTGTTGAAGTCAATCTTGTAGTCTTGCGATGACAACACCTTGCAAGGACCATTACTTTGTTGTACAAATTGAGAGTAAGTGTTTGTTTTACTTAAGTTGCACAAATTTTCGAGAGCAATGCAATGCTGTCATCATATCTACATGGTTTATGGTCTCGTGATGATGACACAATGTTGAGGTCCATTTTGTGGTAGAGACAACAATACTAAGCAAAGCTTAAATTATGGTCCAGTTAGTATGACATCCTGTGATCAGTAGAGTATGTTAGGGTATTACGACAGATATACCTGTTGAATGTGTGAGTATGAGAAGATTAAGACTTCTTGGTGGTAATCATGTCATTTCTTATCCACCATTTACTCTTGACATCGGCCATACTATGCATACTTTGACAATTTAATTTCCAGCTGCTAAGGCATATTGTGTGTCACATGTTGATTCTGGGACAAATTTAGGATTCCTTGTAGTTTAGTTCGTCCATCTGCTGTTGTATAACTTGGGTTTCATCTCAACGTCCGAGATCTTGTAATTGTTGGAAAGTGAATCATTTCGTCTAAATATTTTTCCCTTCAATAATGGATGAGGGAGATAAATATTGAGTCCAAATTAGACATAAAATTTTGGAATTTAGAAAAATGAAGCTGGTAGAGTGAGGGAAGCTTGCAAGGAGCGAGTCCAACTTGTGAGAGAGATTGCCAGAAAGTATATAATTCAAGCTTGCAGAGTGTGTATATTATTTGAGTTAAAAAGTAGAAAGTAGAAGGGTGGTTTTGTTGATCTATTCTGCCAAACAGTTGATATATTGAAATACCAAGCAGTGACTACATTTTGGATTGTCTTTTCTCTCAGCTAGTTATTTGTGTGTGCATTTCTGCAAAATCAATAGAGGCTGTTTTTGAGCAAAACTTCACTTCCAGATAGGGTTTTCTGCACTCCTATGCTCCACTGTGTCCCCCTTTTTGGGTGGGAGGGTTAGGGGGATGAGAAAATGTGGGTAAGCAAAAAGGGTATGCCTAGAAGCTCATCCAAAATCCTAGGAAAAAGGAGATGAAGGGGACAGCATACACAAATTCCAAATTTAATTAAAAAATCCAATGTAATCATAATTTTCTCATTAATAGTAGTAGAGAGGAAGTCCAAATGAAAATATGATAACCATACATCACACAACGATACAAACAAGGAATGACTCAATAAGTATTTTCACTCTATAACTTGGGCTGTAATCTATAGTTCAATGATGTTGAGTCTGTCACATTACGATTTGTATTTGATTACTAATCAGTATTTCTGATGCATTATAATGAACACTAATAAATAATGTATACTTAAGCCCAAAAGTTAAGTGACTCTTGTAAATATACCATTCCATATTGTTGGAGTTTTTCTTATTTGTAATTCATTCGTGCAGAATTGTCCTAAATAAGATGCAACCAATAGCATTACATATATCGTCCTATTTAAAATATAGTGATGGTGCTAATATCATTCATTATCAGAAATACGTCTCACGGATTTTTCGATGGTGCTGCATATTTACTAGCAGTGAGGAAAAATCATGTAGTCAATGGTTAAAACTGTTTTACTGTGCTTTTCATAGGCTACAAGGTAGAAAGGAAATTGGTTGTGAAGTAAGGTGAACTACATGTAATTCCTATTTCTAGTCAATTGAATTTATGTTTTTCTGGGGGATGAGATGAAATGGGGATGTGGTACAGACATCCGCAAGTTGCCCCCTAAAATGGGATGGCTTGAGGTTATGACACGTTTCCTAGGGAACTAATCCTTCGGGATGTGTCCCTATGGAACTAAGGCACACTCTCAACTGATTGAGTGGTTGATTGATACGCACGATGGAGCTGAGGATGGTGGTGAATAGGACAACACTATAACTTAGCTATTAAATTACATAGTTATGAACTTAACATGCAATAGAAAACAAAGTTAGTAGACCCTTCAGACATTGATATGTAAGAGATAATAGAGTAATGATCTTCTATTCAATGTAAATGAATAGGAACAGTATGTACGCGTGCATAAAGGCCCAAAAAATTGGGAATGAATATTTCGTTGATTAGAAAGGGGGAATAATGGATTTTATTAGACTGGAATGTAGAATGTAGTTGTCTTTATCATCATGTTGACGTCGGAGGTCAAATGGTCATTTTCATACAATTACAAGAAAGTTGTAATGTCCCCTTCTCAACGCTAGTTCTCTTTGAAGACCTTGGGCCCATTCCACTTCCCGTGGGCTAAAAGGGAATGAGCAAGGGAAGTTAATGTCATGATTTTCAGTTGTTTTTGTGAGCTTTGCATTATTTTTAAGTAATTTTCTAAGTATAGTCAGGTTGGCTGGGAAAAAGGTGAAAAGCCAATGGAAAAATAAAAGAAAAATGAACTATTATGTCTCCAAGGAGGTCGGTCCTCTTTAGGAGGATTCTATTTGGTTTTGGTGCCACCTCTAGCTATTTAAAGGGGTCGCTTGGCTTGGAAGATGTTTATGCATGCTTTGGAATTTATTCTCTTAGAGTTGGAGCACGCTTTGCTTTCTCTCTCATCCATTGAGGACGGAAACCCTCTTGGAAGACCTATTGAGAACGAAACCTCTCAATAGTGAGCTGGTTTGAGGACGAAACCCCTCAAACTTGCAAAGGGTGATCTCATACGGAGATTGCATTGCGCTGAATTCAGTTTTGAAGGCATTTCCAGCCCTTCCCAAGGGTGGTGACCTGCCCTAAGGTGGAGTTTGGGGTGTTCTAGGGCACGAAAACTTCAAATTCAATCATCATTGTGTTCCTCCTATTTTTAGCAGCTGGAATCTTCATTTGTACTTGAGTTTGGGCTTGGAATTCTTCGTTTCCAGCCATATTGGTGTTGATAATTAATTTCCAGCTGATATTAAATTGGTAAAAAGATATTTTCTCTAGTACTTTTTCCTTGCAATTGATTCTAGCTTTGAAAAATAATATTTTGAAGGGGTTCTATACGTTTTGTGGCTAATTGATATCACAAAATATATTTACAGCCTGCTGCTAGGGTTTGTGAATTTAATTTCAATTTTGTTTCAATTTACTATTTGGTTTTGTGCAAGTTCTTTTGGTGTTCGAATTCAGCCCAAAAGGGCATTATAGTAGTTGGGAAAAATGATTACTAAATGATGCCATTCTATAATGGACATGGTTTGTCTTCTTGTTAATGTGTCGGTTCATCTTTTAGGTTTGTGCAAGATTGGCGAGTCATTGTTGATGTGGCATAAGCCCTATGAGCACGATTTGACATGACGCAAAGGTTCCACATGGAACATAAGTTCAACGTTGATCTTGCCCTGCGGGGTATGATTTGTGACTGTGTGAGAACTCAAAGGAATAATTGTGCATTGAAGTGTTATGTGATGGTGTGGAAGTGCGACATCGCGAAACTTGATGGTGATATCTAGTGGGTGGGCAATGCATGTTTTGGTGTGTGGAGCTACACGGTGTGTCCAAAGATTTAAAAGTGAGAGTTGGTGATGTGGCTAGCTTGGATTATTATCTTATCTTTAAGAGCGATGGCCCTATTGCGTCTTCGATTAGTGTAGAAATTCAATACGAACCTACTAAAGGGTATAGATAACACTTAGCTTGATCACCATATTATCCAACCTTGACCACTTTCAACAACTAATTTATACCTTGATTGGTGTTTCTTGTTGTGATTTCAACAATATGATCCTTTGACTTTGTTTAATAATGCATTTAGGATCTACATTTGAAGGATGTTGAGTTGTTGTTGGCTCAAGCAAAGGTGGAAAGTATGGCTTAAGGAGTTCCACATTGAATATTAGATGAAGACCCAGTTGGGGTGGATCAAAGAAAATGTGCTCTCTCCAAGCATGCAATATGGTGTAAGGACCATAGCATAGATGCTTGATCTTCTTATGTGGACCCTCGAAGCATTCTTTCCGATGCGGGGCATCATCGACCAACTAGAAAAGGATGAGGATTTTGTGGAAATCAAGGAGCAAGGCTTGAGAGAGATGACCGTTGAGTCCAACATTAATATGTCCTTGTTTATTGATTAATTGTAAGTGTGTTGGATTGTGTACATGTCCCAATCCAGTTGTGAAGTTTATCCTCTCCCACTCTTGGGACCATGATGTAATAAAGAGGGAATATTAGGATTTACTACACCATAGTATATTTAATAAAATTGGTCAAAGGATTAGTTTGTTGGGTGGTTGTTCAGAATACACATGTAGACTAGAGTTAGCTTGATGGATAAGTGTAAAATGAGAGGTTTTATAGAGAGAATGTTTCCTAGATTTTAGGATCACAACAAAGGTTTGTTGTATGTCAAAAAACCATGCTATTGTATAACTATCCCTTCAAGACTAAATAAAATTAATGGTACGAGGTTTAATGATTCTAACAAAGAGTCCAATGATGTACTTCAACATTTAGTTTTAGTCTGTTGTGTATTCTTATAGATGTGCTAGGTTGTCATGGAGCTTGTTGGTGTAATATTGTACATATTGCTCCTTATTGAGGTCGTTCTGGGGAATTCTTCCTTAGAGACTTTTGCCGCCACCATATGGATATATAAGGGGTCACATAGGCTCATTTTGGGCATGTTTTTGGCTATTATAATTTTATCTATTTGGTTTTAGGGCTGGTTGCTCTATTCCATTCCACTAAGGGGCAAAAATCCTTTGGTGTGGCAAGCAAGGAAGATGAAACCCTTCCTTGTTGAAGGTTGGAGAATGAAAACTCTCCAATTTGGTGGTTCCAAGGCCTTCAAAGAAGACTATCTTGCTGGTTGGGCAGCTAGGGCATTGAAGAAGAGGAGTTATCAAGGTTTCTTCATCAATTTGGCACCCTCTCCTAGGGTGGTGACTTGGGTGGAGGAGTATTTCAGTGCCTTCTAGGGCACATTTTGGTGTCTCAAGTTGATATTCAGATTTCTCCTAATTTATAAGGCTGATCTATCACTTCTTTGGTATTTATTGGGGTTTGGAGACCTCATTTTCAGCTAATTTTGTGGATTGTACTTCTACTGATTATTTTAATAATTCTAACTGTGTGTTGGCACTTATTTCTCCTTAATTTATGAAGTATATTGGCTGGAATAATTTCTACATGGTTGATTAAATTATTTGGGATCATTCTATATTATTTTTGGTTAGATTTTGCATGAGAATTGTTGCTCCTAAGTGCTGGTACAGTTTGCTGCCCTAGAGGATTATTTATTAATTTTCTAAGTTGGTTTTTGATACCCTAAAGGTGTGATTTCAGTTGGCTGCTAGGGTTTGATCACTGCTGTTCCAAAATCTGAATTCTTGCATTTGGGTTTGTGGCAAAACCCTTATTTTCAGAATCAGCCCTAGAAAGGGACATTACAGTGGTATCAGAGCTCTAGTCTTCCTAGCCTAAGGGTTTCATGCAAGAGGGTAATAAGGATTACATTTGCTATCAAAGGAGAGAGAAAAAATCAGACCAACCAATTGAAGAGGGTAACATGTCTCACCAAGATTCACAGGAAGCCAAAATCGAGAAGCTCATTGAAGGGCAAGTGAGATTGGTGGACACTATGGACTTGTTG
Organism: Taxus wallichiana var. yunnanensis; assembly: GCA_018340775.1. Classification (NCBI taxonomy): domain Eukaryota; kingdom Viridiplantae; phylum Streptophyta; class Pinopsida; order Cupressales; family Taxaceae; genus Taxus; species Taxus wallichiana. The sequence continues at coordinate 345,206,375 of CM031235.1, read as the reverse complement.
GCCCTAACCTTACAAAGATTTCATGAACCAAGGGTTCATAATGGAGAGGGCAGCTCATCCGGAGCTAATACTTCACAACATCCCGAAGGTTCAGCTCATGGATTAGCCACTAGGCCTACCTTCTAAGGGAAGAAACCATTCCGGAGGTGGGAACAAGACATTCTACAGGGCAAAAGCATTGTGACAAGTTATGAAGAATATATGGCCCTTCCAAGAGAGATCCGAGAAGCAATTTCACTTGCCGAATTCATTGGTGTGAGCAAAGGAAGGTCTAAGCCGGAGCCAAGACCAAATGTGCCACAAAAGGATGTTCAAAATGCATTGGGTAAGATGTCTTTCTCTACATTTGATGGTTCTAATAAGGGGACAACCTAGGCATGGATTCAAAATTGGATACATATCTATCTTTAAGGCCTATGACGGAGGATGATGCCATTAAATTTGCAACACTTCATCTAGAAGGGATTGCACATGAGTGGTGGTTTCATGGATTGGTTACACAAGGGCATAATCTTATCCACTCATATGATGAGTTTTGTAGAAGACTCATTGGAAGGTTTGATAGAGTTGACCCGGAAGTTCACTTTCGGGAACTTGCACAATTGAGACAACAAGGCGTGGTAGAAGAATATGTGGTTGAGTTTTAGAGGCTTTCCGTAATGATTACAGATGTCACGGAAAGGAGACTTGTTCTATTCATTGAGGGTTTGACCAAACCACTCAAGGGTTTGGTAAGAGCCTTTGATCCATTGTCTCTCCAAGAGGCAATTAAGAAATCTTTGGATCTTGAAGGTGCTGCCCTAAAACAACAACAATCAGCGGACAACCAAAGGTATTTTCAAGTGGAGGACAACCAAAGGGACCCTTGGGACAGCCTAGAAACCCATCTTTGGACCAGCCAAAGAAGCCTTTCCAACGAGCGCCAATTGTTCACAAGGAGCTGTCCAAAACCAGCAAGGAAGGAGAGACAAGAAACGAGCTAAGAAGGAAGAATTTGTGCTTCTCTTGCAAGGATCCATGGTCTCCGGTCATCATTGCTTAGGTAAGGGTAATGTGCATTACATTGAAGTATTTTCAGATTGTGAGGAAGAAGAAATTTGTGTTGATGAAGCAAAGCAAGTTAATGTACCGGAAGAAGATCCAGAAAGTTTGGATAGCACTCTTGCTACTTTGTCAGTGCACCTAGTTATCATCCATTCCGGGTGAAAGGTGACCTACAAGGGCAAGGGGTCATGGCTTTGATTGATAGTGGAGCTACTCACAATTTCATTGATGAGAGCTTGGTGGCAAAAATGGATTTGAAGGTGGAAGATTTCAAAGGCTTCACGATCAAGGTAGCGGATTGTTACTCCATGCCATGCACAAGGAGGTGTCCCCAATTCCTTTTCACATTGGGAGAACATGAGGTATGTGATGTTTTTTATATGATTGGCATAGCTGATGCTAATCTTGTGCTTGGGGTCCAATGGCTACATTCATTGGGAGAGCTCACTCTCAATTACCAAAACATGGAAATAAGCTTCATGGATAAGGGTAAGAAAGTGATACTTCAAGCTATGATTCTGGGAACCCCTAAAATCAAGTACTTGGTAGAAGGTATTTTGTTAAGAGAATCATATCTTTGCTCTTTATCTAAGATAACAACTGATTGAAAGTCTTTAAGTACATTTGAGTATGCCAAAACTAAGTTTGCTAATGCTGCTTATGAGGGAGAAATTGTGAATGAAAGGTACAAAATAATGGATGGGCTCATTCTCTATAAGACCGGGTCGATTTGGTGCCCGAATCGAAGATAAAGAGTAAGATATTAAGGGCTGGCTGTTCATGATGCCCCATTAGTTGGTCATCCAAGCTATTTCAAAACTTACAAACATGTGAGAGAAAGTTTCTTTTGGAAAGGCCTAATAGAGGAAGTACTCCAATACATTCAGGAATGCCTTGTTTGCCAACAAAACAAGGCAAAACATGAGTTTCCAGCTAGACTATTGCAACCTCTTCCTATTCCCACTCAAAATTGCGAAAATATCTCTATGGACTTCATCACAGGGTTGCCCATGGTTCAAGGTAAGAACTGTTTATCTGTTTTGGTTGATAGGCTCACCAAATACGCTCATTTTTGTCCACTTCCAGCCAAGTATAATGCACCTATAGTGGCTGATGTATTTTTTAAGGAGGTGTTTAGACTTCATGGGCTGCCAAGGAATATCATAAGTGACAGGGACAACAGATTTCTGAGCATGTTTTGGCAAGAATTATTTCATTTGACAGTACCAAACTCACCCCTAGCACTAGCTACCACCCTCAAACGGATGGGCAAACAGAAATAGTCAACAAATGGGTGGAAGGCTACCTATGGAATTACATTGATGGGCAACAATCAACTTGGATAAAATGGTTACACATGGCTGAATTTTGTTATAATACTACATTCCAAATGTCTATTGGTATGTCTCCTTTCAAAGCTTTGTACGGTTATGATGCTCATTCCTTTGTTGATTTAATTATGACTATAGTCCTGCATCTGGGGCCAAAGACTCAGTTCAACAAAGTCATGACATCTTGAGAGAGCTCAAAGAAAGCTTCCAACATGCCCAAATTCAGCAAAAGTTGTACGCAGATTAACATCAAATTGAAATGACATTTGAGGTAGGAGATATGGTGTTTTGAGGTTACAACCCTATAGGAAATCCCCTTCAAACAAAGTGGTGCGGAAAAAATGAATCCACGTTTCTATAGGCCCTATAAGGTGAAGGGAATAGTGGGGAAGGTAGCATATGAGTTTGAGTTCTTTGGAACATAGTAGAATACATAATGTTTTTCATGTTTTATGCCTCAAGAAGGCACTTGGACAACACATTACTCCTCTTGAGTTGCCACCATTGGATGAGGAGGGTAAATTGATTCTATTTCGGAAGCTATATTGGATGTTCGTGAAAGAAAGTTAAGAAACTAGAGCATCAAGGAATATTTGGTTCATTGGAAGGGATGCCACTTGAGGATGCTACATGGGAAGGTGCAGCGATTTTAGAGCATCCGAATTTGCAATTGCTTTAGGGCAAGCAATTTCGAGAAGGGAGGACTGCAATGTCTACTTTTTCGAAGTATTTCATTTGAAGGCTTCTTGCCCATTCTTCATCCTGTGGGCAAGAAGTAGATGAACAAGGGAGGCCCTTGGGTTATATTTTAGTCTTTCTTGAATTAATAATTATATTTTTCTTTTGTATTTTTCCTATTAAGCAGGTTAGATGGGTTGGAGAGCTTTAATACAAGCTAAAAGATAAAATAAAGCTTCTCTCTAGGCTATAAAGTTAGGGAGAAAGTCATTGCATGCAACTTCCTTTAGAAGCTTGCGCATGTGCTCCCAATCTTCCAGTTGAAGCCTTCATTGAATTTATTTATATTTGCCTTCACTCGAAGTGCTTTCCAAAATTCAAAATTGCTCATATGCAATTAAAAATAAAAGGTGATGAGTTTTGTCTGAATTGTTTATGGAAAACATTTTATTGGTGCATGTACTGGAGAAGAATTGCAAAAGCTTCAGGGATAAAAGGGGAAGACAGGTCAGAGGCAACACCCGCAAGCAAAATCACAGTCAGCTACTTCCAGATCCAGTTTGGTGAGAATCAAAGGCAAAGAGTCAACCGCATGCAGGAGAAAAAAACATCTCAGGTTCGAGGCAGAAATATCATCCAAATCATTCATGAGGCGGAAGTGCAATACAGGTTGGATCAGCATGCAGAGTATGGAAGAAGAACTAGATTGGGAGTGTTAGCAACTTTATTTTAATTTCTTCTTTTCTTTCTTCTTCTTTCTCTTATTTTCTTTGACAAAGCAATTGAGTAATCAATTAAAATTGTAAAAATTAGGTAATTGGCTTTAAAAGCCGTTACTTCAAGTTACTGGAAGAAGTTAATTACTTGGAAATAGGGGGCATACATGCAAATTAGAAGGTTCTATTTCAAGTAGAAAGTCTAGGGAAAATACTACCAGCTGCTTCCCTTTTTCATAGTTTCCACATGCGGCAATTCATTGAAAGCTTCTTATTTGTATTTTCCTTTATGCACTATAAATAGAGGAAGAGCCCACGGGTTAAAGGATCACAATTTGTTAATCAACATTCTTGAGTTCTAGACTTTGTGCTGTAACCCTTGATGTCATTTCTGTGAAAGCGAGGAATTGAATAGAGGTGGATTTCCGGAGAACTTTGTGTCCACGGTGCTTTGCTTCTTACTTCTGTGTGGATCTTTAGATAAAATTTGTGTTGTCTGAGATTTAGATTAGAAGTTTTTCCTTTCCTTTACTTCTGAACATTGTGAGATCTACTTGTTTATTTAATCTATGTGTATGAGACCAACTCTGAAAACTATTGGTTGAATTACATATCTTCCTTTCTTCTTTCCCTAATTCTATTATTTCCCCCCTTCTGCAAATATTCCAATCACAATTGCTTACTTGCTGCAAAATTGCCCAATTTGTGGTTCACGAGTCATGGGAATTAAAGTAAAACCTGAAAATAGTTATTAGGATTCACCCTTACCAAATTGATAAATATCTTACACGGAGTCTCATTGTTAAATGAGGGAGATTTATCTCATGACCGCCTAGGTCTTACGTTGTGCATAAAATCCGCCAACAAGACCTCATTTTTCGCTAATTTTGTGGATTGTACTTTTGCTGATTAGTTTAATAACTTTAGTTGTGTTGGCACTTATTTCTCCTTAATTTATGAAGTATATTGGTTGGAATAATTTCTACATGGTCGATTAAATTATTTGGGATCATTCTATGATAATTTTTATTAGATTTTGCATGAGAATTGTTGCTCCTAAGTGCTGGTACAATTCACTGCCCTAGAGGATTATTTAATAATTTTCTAAGTTGGTTTTTGAGATCCTAAAGGTGTGATTTCAGTTGGCTGTAGGGTTTGACCACTACTAATCCAAAATCTGAATTCTTGCATTTGGGTTTGGGCAAAACCTTTATTTTCAAAATTAGCCCTAGAAAGGGACATTATAGAGAGGCACTTATCAACATGGTGTTAGTGGCCTTTGGTTTGTATGGAGGCATTCGAACACCGAGTGGGCCCAAAAAGTGAGGATGTTGATTTTAGATTATGATTTGGTGGCCTCGTGTGGAATATTTTCTTAGTTTCATTGTGCCCATTATGAGTATGATCGTCTTTATTGACATGGATCAACCATGATTGGGAAATATCTATGATGACATCGACTCAATGATTAAGAAGATAAAGGTCATTATAAATGCAAAGGCGTGAGATTCGAGGAAATATTTTCATACAAGTAAAATCATACCTCATTGATCAGCGGAAACATATTGCATCTCCTTGCCTTTGCATTGACTCCTATATTCTATAACATGGACATCCTTTCTTTGATGATGAGGGTGCCACCAAATAGGGATGTTGAAGTTAGTGAAGGGTATAAGTTGGCACTCTCTAGGCTATTCCTAGATTATGAGGTAGAAGACATGGTTATGACCAAGTTTATAAATTTTATAGTCTCCATAGGTCATTGCCTTAATTGGCACTCATTGGGATGGTTACAAGAAGGATGCTCATATGTGGTGGTACCTCCATGGCCAAGGATCCATATGCATCCTCTTGCAATCAAAATCTTGTCACATGTAAGATTTCTTATTTTTTAACTTTCTTTCCTTTTTGCTCTAATGGTGAAGAACATGTGCTCTTGAAATAGAGGTCACAAGTTCAAATCCTGCAGGGGGTAGGGTATGTACGCCTTGTTTGTAGCAAAGTTAGTTGCCTCCCGCATGTGAGTACAAGGTAGTCCCATATGCTATAAGCCGCTTGTAGACCCAAAAACAAGCCGCCCGGCATCGTGGACTGTAAAAACCATTATTATTATTATTTTTGTTTAACTTTTAAATTTTTAAAATTAAGGTTTGAGTTTTAGTATTTTACTTTTATAAATTTTAATTTTGCGTAGACTTTGCCTCACAAAGTTGCGAGTTCATCTTCCTTTGAGCGCAACTGGAGTACATACAACTTCATCCACCCATAGAAGCACAACAAGCTAGGGGCAAAAAAAGGCCGAGGAGATGGTTTATGTACAATCCAATTTGCAACTTCTATTCCACAAGCAGCCGGAGTTCAAGGAAGTGGCGGCAAAGCATTGGAATCTAGACCCAAAGAATGTTGTCTTGGACGCTTCGATTTCCACCTATCATTACTTGTCATGAAAACTTCTTTGGCATCATGGGACCCACATGGGAGTATTAGTGGTAGTGGGAGTGCTACTCCATGTTGTTCATTAATCATGATGTTGATGCTCTCGATGAAGAGTAATATGATAAATATTAATTCTGATGTGATAATTAATATTTATCATGGTCTTTGGTGTTTGGTTGGCATTATATAAATTATCAGTAGTGTTTTGTGGTTATTTTATTTTTGTATGCATACTATGTGGTTAATTTGTATTTATTAGGCTAGAATTATATATATATAGAGCCAAATCCAGGGCAATTTTTTTCCTCCCTGCCAACGAATCCAATTCTTCGTATCCGTATATCGTATCCAAAATGAATTGGCAACTTGCAACTCAGGGTATAAGAAGTATACTAGCATTGCCTCCCGAAATCTGTTAATTGTGATTTTTGAAGGAAAGAGGAATATATATCCTTGATAAACTAGGGATTGGAAGATCAAAGCATCACTTGTCCATGTCGTTGGCATGTATGCTTATCCTTCAACCAAATGCCCCTTCACAATTATTTTATCAGCGCCGGCGATCTTGTAATTATATTTGGTAGTATGGTACTATATTCTGAGATGTGTAAGTAAACAGAGCTGCGGTGATTTTGTTTCAGGTTGGTTGTAGTGGTTTAACTTTGAAGCATGTGGAAACAAATAAAAAGGGTTATGGTACTGTTACTAGGATGGAAAGTGGGTTCTTATTGCTAAATTTTTTTGAAAGGGAACATTCATACCTTTGCAGGATTTGTTGATGAGTTGTGTTCATAAATACAGGCTTACATAATCCACTTAGATATCCATATCAGATCTGTACCCTTCTCGTACTATATATATGGCATCTTCTTGGCCTCAGTGAGCATTCTTGTTCAACATTCTCTTCTTTCTAGTTTCTGGTTTGAGTTTGTTGTGGGTGATCACTGTGGCTGCTCTTTTCATTTTCCTTAGTTGTGTTTTTTCCCTCAAGTATTATTTCTTTGTAAATTCCTTTAGATTGAAAACTAGTAAAGCTTAAGCTTTATTCATTAGCTGATGGGTCTTGCAGGTGGTATGAATGGATCCATTATCTATGAACTTGATAGACCTGAAAACACAGGACTCATCCGTTCGGTAAAGGTAATGTACTCATCTAGGAATACATTTATTTTCAGTTTCTGAAGAGACTGAATGGCTATTTATAGAGATTTTCAATTTGCATCTTTGATGAACCATCTAAACTAAAATTTGAAGGATGTATAGTGTATTTTTGCTGTAACAAACAACTGGAGAGGGAGGGTGTTTTACCATAATTTGATTAGGGTCTTGTTGAAACTCTACTTTATGTCAGGGTGCCGATGTATACATTGCAGAATTAAAAATTGATATCTGGAAGATGTTGGTTTTAGCATTCATCTCATGCTGCAAATAATTTAATATGCTGCATTTGTTACTCTAATCGAAAGGTATTTTCTGGGTTGTGCTATCTGTTTTGGTCACAAAAAATATATAGACAGTGCTTGTTATCGAAATTCCTCGATACTTTTTTTAGAATCCAGTCGACTTTAGAGTGCTTGTGTATGTTGCTAGAGAAATAAAACATTCAACCCAAAAGGATGCCATGAGTTTGTTGTTCATCAAATTGAGCCCACACTCTTATTTTTGCTTAGTAGCAGATAAGCCAGCCTGCTGGGCAAAATTTGAGTATGGTACGTATCTGGTACCATATCGAACCACCCAGGATGTATCTGTGGAAAATAATGTGTTTTTGTTTATTTTTAACTGTTTTTCAACATAAAAACATAAAGGGACCCAAAAAACATAATGAAACTCTAAAAGTAAAAAGACAACATAAAACAACACAAAACACAAGCAAAACACCAAAGCAAAACATTAGAGCAATATAATTGTGGTGAATATGATGAATATTAATTTTGATGTAATAATGAAATTTAACATGACTTGTCATTTGGTATTTGTTTGACATTATATAAATTAAAATTATCAGTTGTGTTTTAACTTTTGTGGTTATTTTGTTTTTTATATGCATACTATGTGGTTGATTCCTATTTATCAGACTAATATATATATATATATATATATATATATTTATATATTATACTCCTGTATCCAAATCCGTATCTGGCGCAATTTTTTTGATGTATCTCTGTACTCGTATCTGAGCTGTATCAGCTACTTAGTGTTTTTGAATTTCTTTTGTCCAAATAAAATGGATTAACTTGACTGTACTATTTTCAGGTTCTGGAGAAAGTAAAGGCAGTACTAGACGTGACAATGCAAGGCATTTATTAGGACGACTTTTTCCCAAAATTTTGCTTCTGACTCAGTCAGTTTACATGATTTTATAATTCTTTTTTTAAAAACTTTGGAAATATTTTCTAAGACACCGTTTGTTGGAATGATAGTGTCATGGGCAGACCTTATAGCTTTGGCTGGAGCTGAAGCAGTGGCACTATGTGGAGGTCCTACCATTCCCATCAGTCTTGGAAGACGAGATACAAAGTGGGTTCTTTCTGTTTTGTCTGTTTCCTTGTCTATGACATTTTCTACAGTTCATGGAATTTCCCATTTTGTCTAAAAGTGAGTTTTGAAGACGGTCTTTTATTGTATATGGCTTTGCTTCTTTCAACTTCTATTAATATGTATATTCCACGGGTTTTGCAATTAGTTTTTTTAAGATGTTAGATTAACTGAAGAAGAATATCTTCTTTGTAGTTCACCTGATCCAGATGGGGAGCTTCCACTAGAATCTCTTAATGCTACTGGCCTCAAAGAATGCTTCCAAAGGAAAGGATTCTCGTAAGTTTCTTCTTTATTGTACACCAATATTATCAGTGCAAACAATATATATCCGAGATAAACAGTCTTGAGAGATAAAAGATGGAGAGGTTGGCCAGGATGACTGCAAATCAGATTCTTAATCTCATGGAATCGCATTTCTAGATTTAGATCCATGATATCTAAATGATCTGAAAATGTAATATCTTTAAAACTAAATTTTTGAAAGAAATTCAATTCAGTATTGTATCACTTTAGCAAATAGCAAGCATAGGCTATCGAATTGATGACCTTTGCACCTAATGCCATACAAGGCAAGTTCTTGTGGTGGATTGCTTGGTTTGTTTCTTGGCGAGATCTTTAAAGAAAATAATTCTGAAGGGATTGGATAGAAACCAGCTCCAGTTGAGCAATGAGTGTGTCTGTTCTTTCATAAGAATATTCTATAATGCTACAGGGAAACCACTTTGAATGGTAGAACTTTTGGGAGACAACCTGTCTTTATGAATAGTATGAAATGGGTGATATAATATTGTGTTGTTTTCACAAGTAAAACCTCTTTGCCCAGTATCTTCTAATCTGGATGATCTTAATCAAATCACTGTACGCTCTGTTCTTACAAAGGAAGAATTGTTACAAATATCGGATAATAAATGATAGTTTACATGAGTTCTCAGTGAAGGTGGAAAGTGATATATGCAGACCCTTACGTCTATAGTTCTTTTTATCTAAGTCTCGGTGTATAGATGTAACGGTCATTGAAAACAATGGAATATTTGAAGTTGGAGACGTGTGTTTTATATGCCTACAGAAATCTTACTGTTGTATCTTGTAAATAAGGTCTACGAATTGACAATGTTTTCATGTATGTGTAGGAGAGTGTGTGAGTGTGTGATAGAGAGATGGAGGGAGGGAGGTAGTCATGTTTTAGTTTGCCAAGTTTGTTTCAGAAGAGGAATCGACAATAACAAGAAAGAGCATAAGGTACTGCGATTATGCTTTTGTTGGAGGAAGGTGGTGATTATATAAGAACAAGGACTGAGAGTTAGTACCCAACCAGATTCAAAACCTTCTATTAATGTATATTGTGGAGATTGTTGTTGAGACATACTAAAAGATAATGGTAGATACATATCAGACAAGTTCAGTTTAGAGTGATGATGATGTACTGACTTAATAGTGTTTGAGCAAAAAAGTATGTAACAAAGAAATGTCAAGAAGGGTGGAAACATAATGCAACTACAAAGTGTTTATAAAGCTACTGCTAATGGATTTGGGTATCCAGTGATCATTGCGATATGCATTAAACAATATAGAGGAAAATTGGTCAAAATAAATAAAGACTTTTTGGTAAGATCCTGTCTTTACACATTGCATGATGTTTCAAATGACTGTATACTTAGTTTCTACAAAGCCAATTGAAGATGAGGCAGTCTTCAAGCTTCAGTGTTACAAGGAACTCAAGCTTCCATTTGATGACATTGAGATGAATGATGAGATTTATAAACTATAGTGTGAACATGGTGATGAATTGAATTGAAATTTGAGCAAAAATAATGTCTTATATGACCAAGAAAAATCGATTGAATGAAAAGTGATTTTCTTAGAGGAGCAGGGTCAACATCTGCATTTCCACAAGAATCCTAACCTATAATCCAGCAGGGCTTATGTGTTGTGATCAAACTCAACCTATGATTCAAGAGTGCTGGAAAGACTAGTGTTGAACTCGGTCATTGGAACAAAAGAATACAAGAATGTAGTACCTCAAAATGCACCAAGCAATACAAAATTATCCTTCGCCACGGTTTCATTGGAATGCATCCATCTTTTGTGCCTTAAGAGCTGACGATTGCTATCAAGATATGTAAATATCTATGTATAAAGACATTTCTAACCTGATTTCATCGTATGCTACATTATTAGATTGTTGATGTTTACCACTGTGTAATTCTAAGGAGTTCATGCACAACAACAAAAAGAAGTTTGTGGTGAGAAGGTCAAGTAACAAGACTCTACAAGGAAAACTAGGAAACCTTAGTTGTAGGAAAATACGAAGACACAAAAATTTTGGTGGAGGGACATTGGAAAATGCATATCAAACATATCGAGAGATTGTCATCACCCAGAATCGATAAAACACTCTATGATGAAATTGTTAGAAGATTTCTAGTTTGATGATTTGCTTTCAAGCAAAGCATCACGACCATTGGCCGAGAAAAGGAAAAGTAAGGGTTCTACAGCCAAATGGATGCTTTGTAGAGGCTATGAATGAACCTAGTCTAGAGCTACATGGGAGGCAAATCATCCTAAGGTGGATATGCTAACCAAAAAAACTCTAATATGCAATTTTAATAGAGGTTGGTGAAGGGGAAAGGTATGTTACTATTGGAAGAGGGAATTCTTCATCCATAGGATCACTTTCACATACCATAACCATAATGAAATATTAGGCCTTGTACACAATAAGATAACTATGTCTTTCATCTCATGTGATATTTTACGACAAGACACCTTGGATTAAATAGCCAAGATCCGTTTGTTACACAACTACAAGTGGTTGGAGGACTTGGCAAACTATGCACAAGAGAACAAACTCTTACGTGCATAATAACAAGCTACAAATAATTATCCAACTAATAAATCACTCAATCTAAGTTAAGATTAACCCTATTCTAATGTGAACCTAGATAAAACCAAGCTAGATAGCTAAAGAACACTTCTAGCCTAGTGTGAACACACCAACACCCTCCCTTAAGCCTAAATTTAGGGAGAGAAAATAGAAATGCAAAGAGATGGATCCTCAAATATGGGTCTTGACAACTAGGCTCGATCAAGTACCCATGTACAAAGAAGTGTAATTGGAAAAAATGAGTCATTGCAAGGTTTCTTAAAAACTAGTAAATGAGCAAAAGTATTTGGAGGTGCTGAGATATGTTGCAAGGCGTCCCAAGAAGTAGTATAACGCAATAGTAGAACACAATGCTGAAGAAGGTGCATTGGATGGAATGAAGGCCATCTCAAAAGCACCGGGTGGACTAAAGCCACCGAAGATGTAATAGATGCAAACAGATCCATCACCAAAGATGCACTAGATGGGATGAAAGCCATCACTGAAGAAGGTGAAAAAATGCAAAAACTGGTGAAGAACTCAAAGATGCACAAGTGGTCTAAATCACTACTCATCGTTGAAGAGTTGTCAGATGCTGGCAATGCCATATGGTAACACTGTCAAGAGAAGTGATGAAAGTACAAAAGTTCACCAAACTGAATGCCATCAACTGCTGAAGTAGATGATATGATGTGCCATAGTTAAGCAAGGGGCAAAACCCCAAAAAACCAATATGTGCACACACCCCAAAAATGGAACAAGGATTCTTAGCCATATGTTAACATGGGAAGTTCTCAAGCTAAAAAGGATCATGAAGTTTACAAAATTGTGCGTTCAGGTTACCCCTGAGCTTCCCCTATCCCCATCCCTACTCCTATCCCTTTGAATTGGAAGGGAAGGGGTTCCAGATAGGGGGTGGCATATACATATAGGGTGGTTGGTGCCGGGGGAGCCCTATTTGAGAATTGAAAGGCCCTTGACAAGGCAAAAGCTGATCCTTTGGCACTTGTGTTCAATTGTCTTGATATAGCTGAATTATTATTCACATTAAATTTTACTATTAAAATTTCATGGAACATAAGAGGGCTCAAGGGCCTGCAAAATCATATAATTCTGAACTGTCAAATTCAAATGTTTTGTTCCTCAAGAAACAAATCGAATGGTGAAAATGCAGCCATTATGATCAAATGGGTCTAGAAGATTGTAGAGATTGTTGGTCGATCCTAAGATCATTTCGTAGGTCTTGCCATCCTCTGGACCACCCTAAGGGTCAATTGCATCCCCATAAAAAAACAGAAATTGAACCTACGTCCATTCACAAGGCTTGATCTAAATCTTCCCATTTTTGGCCACATGTGCCTATGCTTCAACTTTTGCAAAGAAAATAAAAACCCTCTGGGAAGGATTAAGATATTTTAAATCAATAACATCAAGGAAGCCCTTGCGTTCTTGGAGGAGACACCAACATGATACACAAGGCAAATGAAAAGAAAGGAGGTAGATCCAATTCCTCCTTTAAATACATAAGTGGAACTTTTTTGACAAAACCCAAAGATGGAAATTTCACTCAGTACAAGTTGTAAGATTGTTAATAAGTTCTCTGTGAATACATATGATTTAATGCTGCCAAAACAATGGGATATTTCTCCAATTTTTAATATCTCAGTATTGTATGAGTACCATTGGTAGAAGTGTCACGAGGAGAAAAAGTATAGGGAAGAGACAAGTTGATTTTTGAATGCCTAGATAGATTCCTTGTTCATGATAGATGGCTAGACAGCAACATGGTTATTGAAGGAAAGGTTCTTAAGGCAATAGGATCATTGGCTAGTACTGTTAGAAATAGTAGTAGATACTAAGCTAAAAGGAAGTCCTTTCAAGTTTGAATGCTTGTAGCTGCAATGCCCTAAGATCAAGGACAAAGTAAATAAATGGTGGACTGAATCCCCATTTTTGGAAAGAATTAAAATGTTCATTCTAGCTCAAAAAATGAAATAATGATGAAGAAGGCTCTAAGAATTTGGAATAGGTTAGTCTTTCAGAACTTCTAAAGAAGAGAGAAAATTTGAAATCAAACAACAGATATTCAAGAAAAATTCCAATCAATTGGATCCTCCAAAGAAACTAATGCATGAGCATCCAAGTTCACAAACAATCTTGCATCAATCAAAAACATGTATTCAGGTTTTGTGCACACTCGTGCATGTGTGTTGCGTTTATGCAGCTATCGGTCTTAACGATAAGGTTCTGCATGTGGAGGAGCTCAGACACATTCTTGAAACATCATCAAAAACTCAAAAGGATGTCATAGCTAAGGAAGAGGGAGAAGGAGACAATTTAAGCCATTTTCTTGTGGTCAAGTGACCTCTTTGGGGTTTATGGTGAAACCGCTACTTTGCATAGAGTGACAATTATGAAAACACCGTGGTGGTTACAAAAATGCCAGATTTCTCAGACAACAGCTATGCAACCATCACAATGGTTACATAACCACCGGTTTGCTGAAACCAATGGAATTGCCCGCGACATACGAGAAATTAGAGTACCATCTAGAATTCCAAAATTCGACACATGGATTGGGTTTTTCAAGATTTTGGGACTCCAAGAGATGCCTATGAATAGTTGTAGATTGGAGATTTGAAGTTAGAGGTAGATAGAGAGCTAGAGGCGGTTATAGAAAGGGTGAGTTGAGCAAAACAAGCTTTAGTTTTAAGAGAACTCCACACAATGGAGCAAAAGAGAGAAAATTCAAAGAGATTAGCTTAGAGAGGAATGAAACCAGAGCCAAGGGCTTGCAAGTGCGATTTTCATGAGTTGTAATCAGTCATTGCTTCATAGTCTGTAGTGGTAGCAAGTGTGTGAGCACATACTTTTACATCTCTTTAATACTGACAAATATCATTAAAGAATGTTTGTTGATTCCAAAATGATGCCTCATGTTTGTATCTTTCCTTTTGTGTGTGGGTTGTGAGTCTGAAGCTGGGGAGTTTGGCAACCATTTACTTGGCCCCCTCATAACCGTCTGCCTCAATTAGTATTAGAGAAAGGATTGCCTTGCCAAGTTGAGTGTGTGAGGCTCTTGTTGAGTCGTTTGCAGGTTGTGAAATAAAAGCTTGGTTGTTGTCAGGACATGGCACACATAGGAGTAATTCTTGTTGGAGGAAGAGGAACGGCACCAAGAGGACCTAGAGTTTTAGACTTGGCAATGATACTGGGAAGAAATCAAGTGAGATTGGATGCAATGGAGAATTTACAAAGGAGAGGAGTTGCTGTTGATGAAAGTGACGATGAAGGAAAAATTTGAGAGATTCAAGAAAGAGAGACAGGAAATGCCCCAGAGGAAAGACTATTGAGAGCCATTGCAAGGTTAGGAAGCAAACCAAAGACAGATTCCGTGAGCTATGGTGGAAGCTTGAGCCTTTAGGATCTTATTGATTGGATCAAAGAGCTGGAAAAGTACTTTGATTATGAGTCCATAGAGGATTCAAAGAAGGTGAAGTTTGCTTGTATGAAGTTGAAAGGCCATGCATCCTTGTGGTGGGATCATGTGCAATTGGAGAGACAAAGAAGAGGGAAAACCAAGATCAAAACTTGGGACAAAAAGATGAAGAAGCAAGTTCTTGCCTTCGGATTATCAACTAAGTTTATTCAAGAAGCTGCAAAATTTTATACAAAAGGAGATGAATGTGAAAGACTACTCAAAGTTTTATAAACCGTGATTAGAGCTGGTCTTGCTGAAGCGTATCAAGAAAAGACATCAAGGTATGTTAATGGACTCCATCTTTCAATGCAATATGCGATTGGAATTTTTTTATTGAAGTCAATTAAAGAGGCCTACCAATGTGTGTTGAAGACAAGAGAAATTGGTTAGAAGGTAGCAGAATACCTCTAGAGGCAAACAGAGGTTTTCAAAAGGATAAGTGAGCAGCAGCAGGGGGCAGCCTACTCAGAGAAGCCAACACTTCTTCGAATCAGAATCAAACACAGAGGAAGAGGGTATTCTTCTAGAGGAAGGGGATACTCTAGTAGAGGAAGAGGTAGAGGATTCATGGGTAAGTGTTTTGAATGTGGAGAATATGATGGACATAGAGCATATGAATGTCCTAAAGCATTTCAGAACAGCAGTAAGAGGGTTGAAGCAAGCAATCATGTTGCTCTTCCAGAAGAGGAGAGTGCTAGATCTCAACACATATAGAAGAACCGGAGCGTGGTGAAGCTGTTGATGAAAAGAGTGCTGATAAAACCAGCCAAGGAAGCAGATGAACTGGTGCAAAGAAATAATCTTTTCTGGACTATATGCAAAGCCAGAGGTAAGTGTTGTAAGGTTGTTATTGATAACGGTAACATGGATAACCTAGTTGTTGATGAGATGGTAGGAAAGCTTGGGCTGAAAAGATTAGTGCATCCCAATCCATACTAGGTGTCTTGGTTGCTTAAGGGACATCAAGTAGACATAATGCCCATGGATGTTTGTCATAATGCGCTTGGGTAGACTGTGGTAGTAAGATAGAAATTCATGCATAATGGGAGAGAAAACTGTTACAGAATTGAGAAGGATGGTAGAAGGCTTACATTGAGCCCATTAAAGAAAAGAGGAGAAGAGGTAGACAGCAGTCCTAAAGTTTGTATGCTATATGGTAAACATTTTTGAAGGAAGTAAAGAAGGAGAAGATGCATTTGGCCTTCATTCCCAAACACACGGAGGTTGGGACAATGAAGAAGATGTATGAAATTCCACATGAGCTGAGTAATTTGTTGCACGAATATGCTGATATTGTTTCGAGATATTTTCCAGATAAATTTCCACTCATAAGAAGCATTAGCCACCATAAGGACATAGTTTCTAGATCTAGTTTGCGTAACAAGGCAGCATATAGGTTAACGCTTATGGAGAATGAAGAGGTGAAGAGACAAGTGGATGAGCTGTTGGAGAAGGGTTTGATCAGAGAAAGCTTGAGCCCATGTGCAGTTCCAACAGTATTGGCACCTAAGAAGGGTGGAGAATGGTGGATTATAAACAAGATAACTATCAAATATAGATTTCTATTGCCAAGAATGGATGATTTGATGGACTGTTTGAGTGGAGCGAGATACTTCACCAAGCTGGATTTGAAGAGTGGGTACTTTCAAATTTGGTTTAGAGAAGGGAATGAGTGGAAGACTACATCATCCAAAATGAGTGATGAATCATATGGATGCCTTGTTATGCCATTCGGGCTGTCAAATGGTCCTAGTACATCCATGTAAGTCATGAATGAATTGCTGGAACCTCAATTGGGGTAAGATTGTTATTGTCTACCTTAATTATATTTTGATTTTTAGGAGTAAAGAAGAGCATTTGTTGCATTTGCACTTGGTATTGCAAAAGTCGAAAGAGGAAAAATTGTTGGTCAATTTCAAAAACTGTAGCTTCATAAAGGAGGAGCTGATATAGTTGGGATTTTTAATCTCAAGAGATGGGTTGAAGATTGATCTAGAGAAGTAAAAGCAATATTTGAGTGGCCATCACCTAGAACAATGTTTGAGGCTAGAAGCTTTCACGAGTTAGCAAGTTTCTATAGGAAAATTCATTAGAAGTATATGTGCACCCATTGCAAAGACTATGAGAGGTGACAAGAAGTGCTCAAAATGGAATTTTGCAGCTTAGGAGAGAGTTCAGTTTTTGAAGAAAACGGTAACGGAACAGCTAGTGTTGCTGGACTTCAATAAAGTCTTCCAAGTAGATTGTGATGCAAGTGGGACAACCGTAGGAGCAGTTATGAGTCAAGAAAGTAAACCCATAGCTTTTGTCAACGAAAAGTTGAATGAAGCAAAGCATATGTATTTTGTGTATGACCAAGAATTTTATGCTATGATACAAGCTCTCAAGAAGTGGAGGCACTATTTGCTGCCCAAAGAGTTCATGTTGTATGTGGATCACCAAGTACTGCAATTTATAAACAGCCAAGGTAAGTTAAATAAAAAACACATGAAGTGGGTTGAGTTTCTTCAAAGCTATTCTTTTGTTTTGAAGCATAGGAGTGGTCAATCCAATAAGGTTGCAAATGATTTGAGTAGGAGAGTTCTTGTGACAAATGAGGTGAGAGGATAGATCACTAGGTTTGACACAATGAAGGAGTTGTATGAAGAAGATTTGGATTTTAGAGATGCATGGGCGGCTGTAATTTCCCCCTTTTCGAATTAATTCATTTTGAAGACTTCTATTCCATTCCACTTCCCGTGGGCCGGAAGAAGGTGAACAAGGGAAATGGTTGTTTATGTTTTTAGTATTTTTTATGAGCATTTACCTTTTCTTTCATGGTTTCTCTCATAAGCTAGGTTGGCTGGGTTGGAGGAGTAAAATCCAAAGATAAAAAAGAAAAGCAACATCATTATGAGGTCGGTCATGGCGAAAATATTTTGGTGTGGCATACAAGGAGGACAAAACCCTTGTTCAAGTTGGAGAACGAAAACTCTCCAATTGGTGGTTCTAAGGGCTTCAAAGAAGGTGATCTTGCTAGTTTGCAGCTAGGGCTTCAAGGAGGAAGAGTTGTTAAAATCTACTACATCAATTTTGCACCCTCTCCTAGGGTGGTGACTTGGGTAAAGGAGGGTTTAAGTTCCTTCTAGGGCACATCTTGACATTTGAAGTTGATATTCATATTCCTCCTAATTTATAAGGCTGATTTCTCACTTCATTGGTATTTTTGGGGTTTTGGAATCATCATTTCCAACCCTTAATGTGAGTTGTACTTCTACTGGTTGTTTAATTAATTACAGCTGTGGTTTATCACTCGTTTCTTATTTATTTTTAAAGTATATTGGCTGGATAAATATCTTCTTGGTTGGATAAAATAGTTGGAAGCATTCTTTGTCATTTTCAGCTTGTTATTACATGGGAATTGATGCTGTAATGTCCCCAATGGACATTATTTTACCCCTAAACGGATTTTAGGCAATCCCAACTTTAAATATGCAAAATACAGACAAATTGCATCGAACGTAAATACGATTTTTGCAGAAAATTAAATCTAGGGCAGCGAACAGAAAATTATGGATAACTCCAAAAATACTTGCTCAAATCTCTTGAAATTTTAAATGGAGCTTGCTAATACAATAACAGATATTATAGAATTGTTTTTGGAATTTTTCGAATAACAGAATGCTGCCAGAAATTTACAGCGTGCCCTAAACATCTGAAAACTTCTAAAATTAATATCTTTTGCTAAAGAAGTCCAAATGAGCTGAAACTTTGGATCTTGGGCCACAAAAATATGAAGAATAATATTCCAAAAATAGTTTTCGCACAACAAACACGAAACCCTAATTTTGCCCTAAAAAGTAGGTCGCCCAACACATTTAGGGCATCAATTCAACTCCAAACTTGACAAGCTAGGGTAGATCTCTCACTACCGAAGAATGCCCTGCTAGCTAGGGATGGATCTCTCACCACCGAAGCTAGGGTTCCCGTGGGATCTTACTCCACAAGCTGGATATTTGCAAACAACAGTTGCACATGAAAGAATATGCATAAGCTACAAGCTTAAGACACAAATTAGAAAATATCAAATGGTATGGAATATCTTTCCCTTCAAGTCGACTTCTCCTTATAAAGGAAGAAGAGACCCAAAACAACCTCTACAATATCCAATTAGTTCCCAATGATTTTCCCTATGCAAGCATTTAATATTTTCCCATATTAAATGTTTTTTCCAACAACTTTTTCCCTTCTAATGCAAGTTGCATTTTTTAGGGAAATACATAGTAAAATGGGCATTTATCCTTTCTATGTTCCCATTCCCCCTTCTAAGGCAAGTCGCCTTTTCACCTAGGATGGATAACAATTTATATTTGGGCCTTTTCCATCCTTGATTTAATAATTATTAAGTCATATAAATTATTATAAGTGCTTTATATATTTTTTTCTTTTATTAATGGCACTTTATAATAATTAAATATAACTTAAGCCACCCTTATATTTTCCTTTGGTCGTCGGGTTGACAAAATAGGCCAAAGGTCTTCGAATGAGAAGGGGATATTACGAGATGCCATTAAGTGTTGTTACGATTCACTGCCATAGAGGAGTTTATTCACTAATTTCAATTTGGTTTTTAAGGAGTTTGATGCCCTAGAAGCGTGATTTTAAGTTTCTTTGTCGAGTTTGATAGCGTTCCAAAATCTGATTTCTACTCATTTGAAGTGAAGGCCAAACTCTTATTTTCAATTTTAGCCCTAGAAAGGGACATTACAGTGGTATCAAAGCTTTGGTCTTCCTAGCCTGGAGGGTTTCATTCAAAAGGAATAGATAGATGGCGAACATACATGAGAGGTTTTCCCTAGGGCAAGAAAGATTGGTGAATAGGATGACACAGTTGATCCATGCCATGCAAAACCACAATGGAGAAGGAAGTTTTTCGGGAATTCATGGCGTGAAACAGCCATTAGGGTCAAGTTTTGGAGCTGCTTTGTTAGGCCATTTCAGGCTACCTTCCTCCCTAGGGAAGATGCCATTCCAAAGATCAAACGCGGCATTCGGTGAGCCATAACATTGCTACCATCTGTGAGGAGTATAGGGTTCTTCCGGATGAGATTCGTGACGCCATGACACTCGCCGAGTTCATAGGGTCAAAGAATGGTAGAGTGGGAATTGGACCAAGGTCTAAACCTTGAGTTATACCCAAGGAAAATGGGAAAGATGTTCGGACCTAGAGGGATGAATCCCTCCATCATGATCAAGGATGACGAAGAACAATTGAAGTTGTTGGGCATTGAGAGGAGCAACCCATGAAGCCCTAGAAACACCCATCATTCTTCCCAAGAATGAGCCCTTGACTGATTTTTAGAACAACAATATGAAGGGCCAAGGGTTTGATGAAATCTTGAAGCACAAGCCTAGAGAAGAGAAGGAAATCATGAAGCATGAGTTGGAAGGTATAAATCCTTTGATATTTAATGATGATTCATTGATTTCTAATGATGGCATGTTACAAAAAAATGAAGAAGAAAAATATGATTTACAAGATGGTGAAGAGAAGTTGAAGGTTAGAGCTCAATTGCCAAAAGACAAGGAGGAAGACAACAAGCAATGAAAAACAAATTGGTGATGTTCATGATTCGACAAGATTCATGATGTGGTTCCTTACATGTATCAACAAAATGAGAATGCTTCAACAAATTTTCATAAGGCTAAGAAATATGAACACTATGAAGACAACCAAAGGTATGTGTAATATGATATATCCTTTTTGGGGACAAAACTGAAAATTAAGGAAATTAGCTCAAACCCCCAAAATAAGCAAGTCCGATTTTTATGACAGCAATTGAATAAGGACCAAAAATACTCTCAAACCCTAACGACTAGTAGAGAGAGAGAGAGAGAAATCCTCCGTAGAAACAATAAAAAATTATGAGAAGTTATTCCTTCGATTGTCCTTGATTTTAGAAGCTAGAAAATGTGATCAAATCATCAAACTCAGAATTCTGGAATTTATTATGGCACAAAATAGCTGAAACTTGTAAATTTAATAACTCTTCGAAAACAACGAATCTCCACACATATGAATACTCAAAATGATCATAAAAATACTAGCAATCAAATGAGACCAATATCATAATTTCCAACCATGGAAACCCTCTCCAAATTGATCCCGAAATCTCTAAATGAGTAGATAAAGTTGCCCAATGCCAATAAAAATTTGTATATGAATTATTCTCCTCAAATCTGCAATATTCTTCAAGCTCACACAATATAGGAGGGTTTTCGTCCCCCTATAAGCCACTAGAAGGGTTTTCGTCCTTCTAGGAATTGCCACACACTTGGGTTTTCGTCCAAGAGTGGAGAACAAGGAGCCACAAGCTCACAATGTCCAAATAGAAAAATGCGCCAAGATAGATGCCCCAAATGAGTCCTCTAATCTTCTTTTATAACTTTCTTTGGCGCCAAAGCCCATAAAGGTAAGGCCGACCCCTAATAAGTCATTATAATCTTTTATTAAGCCTCATTAAAAGCACTAAACCCAACCGACCTCTTTAATAGCTTATTTCTTTAATTTGAGCTTATTAAAAGCTCACCAACCCAACCGACCCACTAAGAATGGGAAATATAAGAATAGAACATGAATATGAATGATGAAACTGAAATATAATCCATGATCTTCCATTGTTCAACCATTGCTTGCCAAGGAATCCTTTATTTCAGATTAATTTGAAAAAGGGGACATTACAAAGATGAAGGTAATTCAAATTTATTGCTTTCTACCATGCCATTTCAGATTTATGGTCATGGGCAATTTGTTGAAAAGGATGACCATGGGGCAAGTTTGATGCTCCATAGTAAATCACGACAAATGGGTAATCATTATGGTGCTAAGAATGGAGAAAAATCAGAATTGCAAGGGGTTAATGGGGCAAAAATTCGGGTGACCTTGTTGGGAGGCATGCCCATGGAATAAGGGCCTCTCTTGATGCTCGTGTTAATTTTCAGCTTGCTGGAAATTTCATGGCAACAACCTATGGTAAGCAATTTCATTATCTTCTTACGAAGGATTTGCTACGTCACTTTCATGTTGTCTTTGCAATATTCTAACAACTTTGTGAGGATGAAGGGTACCAAACGGGAAGAGGATTCTACTTCAGCCCTAAGAAGGGAACTCTTTGTGGGCAGCCCTAGACATGACCATCATATTCCAAATTTATTGATTCCTCCTATGTCACTGCCATATTTGTATCATGGAGGGCAACATGATCAATTTGATAAGAGGAAGAACATATTGAGGGACAAAGGGCACATAGATTCTTCCTTGCAAATTCCATTTTGCTTGTACATAGAAGTTTGGGATCCAGGAGATCTTTTGAAGAGTGCTGCTACAAACTTGAGGACTGCTGTTACCTACATCCTTATGGCAGCCATAAGGGAATTGGTTACAACAAGGAATAGGACTGCTGTTACCTACATCCTTATGGCAGCCATAAGGGAATTGGTTACCACAAGGAAAAGGCATTTCTCACCCACGGTGAAGGATGAAGTGTTCACATCAGGTGTAAGATGGTCTCCAACTACCACCATCCCAATTTTGCATCAGAAAATACAATACTTCAGCCATGGTAAGATATTCTTTCTGAATTCATATTTTGGATGGATAGTACTCTCCTTGGACAGCTGTAGGTTGACATTTATGATGAAGTTCTTTGGCTTGAACATGATGTGTGAAAGGGATTTCAAGTATTGCAGCTGTTGCACCTTTCTTATGTTATTAATATCCAAGGATTTTGAGTTGGGAATGTTGCTAACAAATACATACAACCACAAGTTGACTAATTTGAAGAATTCCAAAGTCATATATGGCTGTTACACTCATCCGCCAACTCTCATAGGATCTGATCCGAGCCAATTTTTGAAGAGAATTCAGTGGGGCAGCTTGGAGGCAACATTTGGAATCCAAAATCAGCAAGGTAACTACAGTCAAAAAGAGGTGAGCGTAAGTATTGGTATGAATTGTTCACACCTTATGTTGGAATTCAAGAAGAAGGCAATACTTCAAGGTAGAGTGGATGGAGTTCCAAACATGGCTACCATGAAGGAGGAAGAGGTATATTCTCAAAGCACTCAATGCATAGAGTCAAGCAAGGGTCTTGAGTTAAGGGCCAATATGTCTGCTGATTTCAATTGTAGACCTGCTGTTCTTAATTTTTCAGCTTATGTAAGACAATTTTCAGTCCCTACATTACTCATGAATTTGCCTTTTTCCATAAGATTTCAGTTTGGTAGTTATGCCATTGTCATATGGCTGAACGTGCAAAAATCAGATTTGGGACTGCCATTAGCAGTCATGAACAACTGTGAACTTGCATTTTGAAGGGAATTCCATCATGGGTTGATGTGGGAAGAAGGTTACAACTGAAAGAAAGAAACAAATCAGATTTGATAGCCCCAATTTGGATAAGATTCCATGTGATTTATGGCTATGGTGAATTGTTTCTAGCCCCTCCACAATCTGATTTGCATCTTGTAATAAGAGAGATAGCTAGTCAAGCTGATTATTCGTCCATTTCTTGCTTTATGATGGAAATTGCAACAATTTGTAGGGATTTTTGTACAACTGAGTATGCAAAGAAAGGAGATGTCATTATTGTTTTGAAGTGGAAGATGAAGAAGACTTCAATGAAGAAAGGGGCAATAGAGGTATGAGTTTGTTTGGGTTGAAGCTCCTTTATTTAACAAGCACGGGATCTAGATTATGGGAGCAATACAACATGTTCCTTCACCTTAATATGATGATACATGGGCATATGAGTTTGCAATTGCTCGAGGGAAAACAATTTCTGGAAGGGAGGACTGTAATGTCCCCTCTTTTGAACTAATTCATTTTGAAGACTTCTAGCCCATTCCAACTTCCCATGGGCCGGAAGAAGGTGAACAAGGGAAGTATTTGTTTATGTTTTTAGTATTTTTTGTTAGCATTTATCTTTTCTTTCATGGTTTTTCTCATAAGGTAGGTCGGATGGGTTGGAGGAGTAAAAAAGCCAAAGACAAAAAAGAAAAACAACATCATAATGAGGTCAGTCATGGGGAAAACTCCTCCATGGGGTTTGCACCACCAAGAAGATATGTAAGGGGTCACTTGGACTCATTTTGGGTATGCATCTTTATTATAATTTTACACTAACTTGGTTTTGGTGTGGCACACAAGGACAAAACCCTTGTTCAAGTTGGAGAATGAAAACTATCCAATTGATGATTCCAAGGGCTTCAAATAAGGTGATCTTGCTGGTTTTGCAGCTAGGGCTTCAAAGGGAAAGAGTTGTCAAGGTTTTTACATCAATTATACACCCTCTCCTAGGGTGGCGACTTGGGTAGAGGAGGGTTTAAGTGCCTCTAGGCGCATCTTGACATTTGAAGTTGATATTCATATTCCTCCTAATTTATAAGGCTAATTTCTTACTTAATTGGTATTTTTGGGGTTTTGGAATCATCATTTCCAACCCTTAATGTGAGTTGTACTCCTGCTGGGTGTATAATTAATTACAGTGTGGTTTATCGCTTGTTGCTTATTTATTTTTGAAGTATATCGGCTGGATAAACATCTTCATGGTTGGATAAAATAGCTGAAAGCATTCTTTGTCATTTTCACTTGTTATTGTGTTGGCTAGATTTTTGCATGATAAGCATAAAGCCTAGTAGTCATGAGATAAATCTCCCTCATTTACCGGTGAGGCTCCCGTGTCAGATTTGTCAATTAAAGTATGCTAATATCTAAATGGAGTTTTACTTTAACTACTCAATTCATGAACCATAATCGAAACAGTTTTGCAGAAGTAAGCGTTGTTTAAGAAAGAAAATATTCATAAAAGAAGGAAATTATGTAATCACAGAGAAGAAATGGGGAAGATGTGCATCCCAATCAATAGATAGCAAAGTTGATTGCATGCACATAGAAGAAACCAATAGATATAAACACAGAATTATAAGCAAAGGTAGCTCTTGATCTGGATCTGAAATAACACAAAGTTTACTAAAAGATCTAAGATATAAAAGCTAGAAACACAATACACCGTGACACAAAGTTCTCTGGAAATCTGCTCCTATATATTCCTTTGCTTCAAGTGGCTCTCAAGGGTTTCAGCACAAAGGTTGGAACACAAGGTTGCTGCTTACAAATTCTGATCATTAACCCGAAGGTTCTTCTACTTATAGAATGTAGAGGGGCAATTACCAGTTGGAAGCTTTTAGTTGAACTGGCACATGTGGAAGTCGGAGAAAAGAAACAACCGGGAATCTCCATCCCGAAATTCCTCTTTGCATGACATGTATGATTTGCAACTGAAAATAGAATCTTCTATTATGCACATCTCGCCACCTATTTCCAAGTAGTTGACTTCTTCAAGTAATGACTTTTAAACCAATCACTTAAGTTGTATAATTTAATTGATCGCTCAATTACTTTGTCGGAGGAAAGAAGAAGGAAGAGGAAAGCTGCAGTCTTGTCCTTTATCATTCTCGCATACTTAACCGATTCTTTTGCCTTTGATTCTCACCAAACTGGATCTGGGAGTAGCTGGATCTGAAAACAAGCTGGAATTGACTGGATCTAAACAAGCTGGATCTCGAAGTGAGCTGGATTTGGAAACAATCTGGATTTTGCCGTCGCCTTGTCTTCTCATTTATCCTGAAGCTTTTGCAGGTTTTCTCCGATGACACGCATCAATGCAATGTTTGCCGTAGATAACTCATCATCCTTATTTTTAATTGCATATGAGCAATTAAAAATTCTGGAAAGCACTCCGGATGAATGAAAATTCAATGAAGGCTTCAATTGGAAGATGGGAGCATTTGCTCAAGATCTTGGAAGGAATTTCCACTCACTGACTTCTTCATGGGCTGCATTCGAAACAAGAGGATGAAGCCTTTGTGCAGGGAAGCTTTTTCAACTATGAGATCTCGGGTCTGGATTTGCATTCGCATCGGGTATGGATTTGCATCCGCATAACAAACTCTCGCAATTGGGCATGGATGGAAAAGCTGCAGCTCGAATAATTCCACTGCTTTTAATCTGCACGCATGAGTGAAGTCTTTCTTGCTTTGGATCTGTCTATTAATTCAACAAGAGGTTCCGAGCCTAGATCCATGTCTCCAATATCTGCAAATTTAGAAGTGATGCATGACTCTGTTGTGCTTTCTTTTTCATCTTTCTTCGCCATAGCTTTGTCTATCTTTGTCTGAACAATTCTTTTTCTTCTTATTTGACTGGAATTCTTCAAAACTGGTGCAGATCTGGATAATTCTTCAGATTCGGAGGATATATTCAATGTATTGGACATTGATTAGAGCTCTTTCTTTTTGTAAAGCACGTAATGAATTCCTGCAATTAATTCAAACAAAGATGGCCCTGGAACATGACAAAGTGAATTTTAATAATAAAAATCTGCACTATTCAAGCCTGCTGCCCCAAAAATTGATGTTTTATTTGCCTGCAAAGTGAGCATGAATTTTTCCAACTTCACCTGAGCACTTGTATCACTTCTACAAACAATTATGCAGACACAAATCAGCCTTCTTCAAAGCATGCGCCAAAACTGGAAGCTTTTAGCCTTGATTTCACCTTCTTCTGAGCAAAAATCCTCTTCAAATGGGGCACACTTTTCCTCTGGGCTGCACTTCTTCACCTGTGAATTAATTAATTCATCCTTATGGCAACCCATGCTTATATAACCCTCATAATTCTATAATTAATAATTGCCCTTCTTATTCTTGACAATTAATTAATTAAAAATCATGCTTTTCTCTTTAATTGGTGTGCTAAAATTGCATGTTTAAGGACATCCATCCAATAAATTAAATTTAATCAATTTAATCATCCACTCTTTACCCCACTTAAGCTCCACAGTGTGCTTTAACCTTAGCCATTGAAAATAGGAATTAATATAATTATTTAATACTTTAAAAAGTATTATTTCCTTCTCAAAAGGGGCTGCATTAAATAAATTAAATTTATTTAATTTTGGAATTCTATTTTTAAATTCCTTTTGTCCACTTCCCTTTGTTGACTTTTCCACAAGCCTGGGCGCCAAAATTGGGTGAATAAATATTAACAAATATTTATTTAATGCATTATTATTCACCCAAGGTGGGTCGCACTTTTTGACATAAAGAATTCTATTTTTAAGAATCACATGACAATGGGATTTTTACCCTGCAAGGCAGCCCCGGAAATCCCATGATCCACTTAAGTGATTTGACTTTGACAATGAGATTATTTACCCTGCATGGCAGGCAATAAAATCCCATGATTTCACTTAAGTCACTTTTCTTTTATTTCACCATGAGAATTTTTACTTTGCAAGGTAGGCAATAAATTCCCGCTTGCCTGTTGCCTCTAATTTTCCCACTGCAAGTTAAGTGACTTTTCCATCATGGGAAAAAGTAAATGCGGCTGCAAGGCAAGCAATAACATCCCACTTGCCTGCTGCTTCTATTTTTCCCATGATCCACTTAAATCCTTTGTTTTCCAAAAATGCGCCCAACCCCGCAGGGGCTTTTTAGTGCACGACTTCGCCTTTTCCTAGTGAACCGGACCTCCGATGGCGACTTCCTTCTGGCACAATGTGCGTATGTGATCTCTGAATACTTCAGGCCAAGAATCGGGCTAACCCGGCAAAGGAATTGATCTAGAGAAATTTCACAGAAAACGAAACGGGAAAACACAAAAACACGAAAAATTGCCAAAAGTCAAAAATAAAGCCCAAAACTTATTTTTAGTTAAAACCCTTCTGGTATATAGGAATAATGATATGTTCGATCACAACAGGGTTAAACGGAGTGCAAATTGTCTCAAACGGGCTCAAAATAATTAAATACAAATTTCCCATGAGACAAATCCCGACAATGACGAATATAACAATTTTGGGCATTTGGGTATTTGGCGAAAAAGACTAATATGGCTCTTTGGGAATATCTTGACGCAATACAAGAACTTTCAGGCAATAAAATCACAAAACGACCCACTATTTTAAAAGTACGAATTTTTTTCGGATAGGGTAGACAGATTTCAGGATGAAATCTGGGGACACCATATTGCATGGGAATTGATGCCATTAAGTGTTGTTATAGGTTGCTGCTACAGAGGAGTTTATTCACTAATTTCCAGCTGGTTTTTTTAAGGGAGTTTGATGCCCTAGAAGTGTGATTTTCAGTTTTGCTGTTTAGGGTTTGATAGCTGCTGTTCCAAAAATCTGATTTCTATCATTTGGGTTAAAGGCCAAACCCTTATTTTCATATTCAGCCTTAGAAAGGTACATTACAGCAGTAGGCATAAATCCAGCTAGTGTGGATAGAACTACATGGCTGGAATATTTGTTGCAAGATGGTTTTTCATTCAGTGGACAGTGGTTGTGCATACCAAAAAGTTCAATGAGAAAGAACTTATGAGAGAGAATCATAGTGGAGGTTTTGTAGGGGTTACTTCGGTTACAAAAACTAGCACAAATGAATGAAAGCTACAACTGGCTGAGAATGAGTGTGGATGTTAATAAATTTATCCAAGGATGTAGAGTTTTCCAACACGCTAAAGATAAAAGTCAAAATACAGGTTTATATCAGCCTTAAGTCAATTTTAGAAAGGCCGTGGGAGGAGACAAGCTGGATTTCGTTCTTGGGCTGCCAATAACTCAAAGAAGTAATGACTCTGTTTTTGTAGTTGATAGATTTTCTAAGGTGGTACACTTAATAGTTTGTAAGAAGATAAGTGATGCCACACATATTGCAATTTTGTTCTTCAAGAAATTGGTAAGGTTGCATTGCTTACTAAGGAGCATAGTGTCAAATAAAGATACAAAGTTTGTTGCGCAGTTTTGGAGAACATTGTGGAGGAAGTTGGGAACAAGATTGGACTTTAGTTCAGCATATCATCCTCAAATGGATGGACAAACAGAAGTAGTGAACCGGAGTCTTGGTAATTTACTAAGATGCTTGGTAGGAGACAAGCCTAAACAATGGGATATGACATTGGCACAAGCTGAGTTTGCATACAACAACTTAGTAAATAGAAGTATCATGATGAGTATGTTTCAAATAATGTATGGTTTCACCCCTTGAGGCATGAGTGAGCTTAGAAGTACAGTTGAGATGAGTAGACGAAGTGTTGAAGTAGAGGATTTTGCAGCATTTATGCATGAAATGCATAGAGAAGCATGAAGAAAGTAGTATGAAGTACAAACAAAGAGATGATTAGTCAAGAAGAGAGCCGGATTTCCAAGTTGGTGACTTTGTTTTTGGTACATTTACATAAGGAGAGGTTCTCCAAATAAGCATATGACAATCTCAAGTGGAAAAAGATTGGGCCTTTCAGAGTTTCGAGAAGATTTTCAATCAATACATATGAGATAGAACTACTAGATGGGGTAGACATATCACCTATCTTCAACATAACGGATTTGTTTCCTTACTTTGAGGGAAAACAAGTGACGATGTTGAAGCTGAAGGTTCAGATTCTACAAGGGTTGATTGGAAGTAGTGGTTTCTTGAGAAAGCTAAAGAAATTGAGAAAGCTAAAGAACTTGAGAAAGTATTGGATGAGCGGATCAGTAAGAAGACAATAGAAAAAAATACATAGAGTACTTGGTTAAGTGGAAGACATAGCAGCTGAAGATGCAACTTGGATGAGTCCATCTGAAGTACGAAAAAAATGAGGAGCTTTAGAGAGTTCATTAAAAGGAGCTCATGGACAATTTCATTACCCTAGTTGTTTGATTCAGAAGCATTTGGGTTTATGAACAATCTTGCATCAACCAAAAACATGGGTTTAGGTTTTTGCATGCTTGTGCACATGTATTGTATTTATGCGGCTTGTCTGTCTGAATGACAAGGTTGCACACGTGGAGGAATCTCAAATACAATCTTAAAACATCACTAGAATCTCAAAAGGATGTTGGAGCCAAGGAAAGGGGAAAACAAGACAGTTTCAGTTGTTTCCCTAAGGTCAAGTGACCTCTTTTGAGGACAATAGTGAAACAACCACTTTACAAAGAGTAGCAGATATGAAAATACTGGATTGTTGAGACGGAGGCTACGCAATTGACACAGGGTTGCGCAACCACCCGTGTGCTGAAATTGATGGTTTCACTCGCAGCATAGGAAAAACAATAATACCAAGAATTCCAAATTTTGACACATGGGCTGATTTTTTCAAAATCATTGGGACACCAAGAGATGCTTATGCTTAGTGTCAGATTGGATATTCGAAGTTAAAGGGAGATGAAGAGTTGGAGGCAGTTGTGGAAAAGAGCTGAGAAAAGAAAGCTTCAGTTGTCAAGAACTCCAAGCAAAGGAGCAAAATCGAGAGAGTCTTGGAGATTAGCATAGAGAAAATGAAGGTAGAGCCGAGGGCCTACAAGTGTGATGTTCATGAATTGTAATCAGTAATTGGACATAAAGTGTGCAACTTTTTCATTGTCTGCAGGGGTAAGGAGTGTATGTTTGTGCTTTTGCATCTTTGTAATACTATTCAGTATGAATAATGAATGTGTGTTGATTCTAGAATATGCCCTATGTCTGTGTTTTTCCTTTGAGTGTGGGTTGTGAGCACTAAGCTGAGGAGGTTGGCAGCCATTTATTTGCCCCTCCCCATTCCCATCTACATCAGAAACTCTTGGAGAGGAGAAAACAACAAGAGAAGAGCCAAATCACACTTTTCTTGAGGAGTTTTTGGACACAGAAGTGCATAATTTTGGGGCGACAGGATGGGGAAAGAAACATAATTTTCTGTAAGTATGTGGTTGCACATTGAAACATAAATGGATTTTGCACTTGAGTGCCTAAACGAACGAGTTTCGCCAAAACCTGAAGATTTAAGAAAAGAATTAGGAATCCTTATTAGAAAGTTGCTATAAGAACTGGCTAAAAATATAGATGCAACACAAGAAAGGCTTAGTACCAACATCCCTTCTCTAATCTTTCCAAAACAAAATGACCTTTTGATGGTCCCTATTCTGAACAAGAAGTAAAATTAGCTGGCTTAAGCATAAAAGGTGGTAAAGCTGTTAAAGAATCATATAGTTTTCCTACTGCTTTCTTTAATCACTTATGGGAAATCTTAAAAGTAAGTCATAGAAGAAGTTAAAGAATCATGCAGATCCAAGGCAATTCACAAGGAACTTAATGCCACATTTCTTTCTGTCATTTCAAAAGAAATGAAAGCTAAGTACTTGTACACTTATAGCCCAATTCACTATGTAATATGGTTTATAAAATCATAGCCATGGTGCTGTGAAAAAGCTCAAGATTATCTTCTTGCTTTTATATGAATAGGAAGGGTTCGTTGAAGAAAGACAAATTATAGATGGGATTGATTTGGTCCATGAACTCATTAACTCCACATCAATAGACAAGAGGCTAGGATGGTAATGAACCTTGAAATGGCCAAAGTGATGCAAACAGGAATGACAGTGTCAAGTTAATGGCTGCCTTACTCCCCAGCCCAATAACCCACTACCTAATCACATATGCCCAATTTAAATCCCCAAACACTCACTTTTACTCCTGAAAAAAAACTGGTCACAGAGATGACACACAACTGTCACACACCACATCTTTATTATTCAAAATACATAAATAAAGATGATTATTGCATAGTCCTTTGATGGACTTCCACTACAGAACTCAACTATTGGACTATGGACCAATATCCCCTCAACAAGCTTTGTATTTTTCTAGCTCTTTCTATTGACTTCAATCTTATCATCCCAAAATCATCTTGAATAGAAATATTAAGCCCATTCACATACTTTGAGACTTTTCTAGCTCTATCCTCCATGTGACCAGCCCGAATGGTTATTCTATACAAATATACTTTGTAGTCCATGTAGAGAAATTGTGCCTAATTTTGATTTTAGAAAAGAGTTTCTTTATTTCCCTGCATTTGAAATTCCCACCACTGTCAGAAGTGATGGTTTGTGGAATTACAATGTGGTAGATATTTTTTTTCAGTTGTGGCTCCACTCACATAATGAGGGTCATGAGCTCAACCCACTTCGTGAAGTACTCTATAGCCATAATGATAAAGGTGTGTTTGTAACTGTATACTATGAAAGGGGTAATTATTGATACAATCTAATCCCCACATGGTGATGTGTTGGGGATCTTCAAGTACTTGGTTCTTGGCTAGGGGAGTGGATAAGATTGTCATGGAATCAAGTTTTAACTTCTTAGCAAAAACATGTGCATCTGCTTCTAAGGTATGCCAGTGGTGACCCATGCACATACATTTATGGGTTGTTGTGTGTTTGCTATAGTGTTATCCTACACAAATCCCCCTTGTGCTTGCTTGAGGATGGGAGGTACATCATCCTAAGTAACACAATGGAGTAGGGTACCCTCAAAGCTACGATAGAAGAGAATTTTATTTTTAAGAACATACTTGTAGGATTTCTTAGGGATTATAGTTTTCTCTCGATAGCATTTGGAGGACAATTTTGGTTTTCAAGGAATTGGATGATTTATCTGAGGTTCTGCAATTTCTTGAAAAAATTCAACTAGTAATGTGAGGGCAACAACTTAGTCTTCAACTTTGCAACCATCCTATTCCGAGCTTTGATTTTATCCTCGCTTTTCCTTTGTCTATCCGTTTGCACATGATCCCACCACAGGGACACATGACCCTTCAACTTTGCACAAGCAAGCCTAACCCACTTGGGATCCTCTATTGACTCGTAATCAAAATATTTCGCAGATTTAGAAATCCAATCTATAAGATCCTTTGGACGTAAGACTTCTTGAGTAGCTAGGGATGCTCATTCATGTCTTGCCTCTTATCTTCGCAATGGCCTTCATTTTCCCTTTGAGCAATATCCATAGCCTCCAACCTTGTTTGGATGCCTCTCATCATGTCTGCCAAGTTCACCACCCTTGGTGGTTTTCCTCTTCCAAGGGGAATTCCTCTTACATGTGTCATTTCTTCCTCTCACAGATCTTTGCAATTGTAGAAGTATTCACATACCTGCAACAAACTCCTAGAGCCTCTTGAGACTCAACCCAATAAGGAAAACCTTGCTCTGATACCAAGGGGGCCAGGTTAATGGCTGCCTTACTCCCTAGCCTAAACTCCTAGAGCTACAAGAACCCACCACACAAGCATATACACGCAATTTCAATCCCCTAACACCCGTTTATATTCATGAAGAAGGACTGGTTACAAATATGTCACGCAATGCACACAAAACATATCTTTTTGATTTCAAAACACATACATGAAAATGATTACATCACAGTCCCTTTGATGGACTTCCACTATTGAGCTTGACTATTGGACTATGGACCACTATTCCCTTTGCAAGCTGTGAATTTTTCGTGCTCTCTCCTCTGCTATCCTGGAATGACTGATTTCCCCCATGCTTGCTGCTCCAACTCTCTTGGCAAACTGAAACAGATGCTTCTTTGATCCCTAACAGACCACCTGACAACTCAAGACGTTTTCAGTGCCCCTCAGCATTCTCAAGATGTTTGAAAAAATGTACTCATTCTGACAAATTTGAAATGTTGGGTTGATATCAATGTGCACAAATAACACAGGCAAAACCACTGGGGCAGTTGTGTAGCTGCCACTTTGTGCAGATCAACAGTTGCGGGCCTGCCTAAATTAGTGGTTTTGTTGTTTTCCAAGATAAAGGTCCTTAGGACTGACACAAACATCTGAAACCCCTCCCACTGGCCTTTTCTCAAGCAAATGAATACTAGGAGCAGTAGGTGGCCATGTCGATCACCTTCCAAACATGCGAGGGAATTCGTAAGATGCCCATCCGCCACCAAAACACACATGGATGCACTTTGTTTTTGGGTGATGGAAATTGCTTGTGGACCCAAATGCTCCTGCATCACAAAGTCTATGACTGCAATTTTTGGATATAATTCTGAGAAAGTTTGAGTTTTTGATGATTGGTGCATGTGGGTTATGAGTTGTGTTCTATTACCATGATTATCTATCCTTGTCAATAGTGTTTTTGCTTTTTCATGGAGGACTTACACAAGGGACCCACCGTACCCTCTCTTTATCCTTGTTAAAGCCCTTGGTGGATCATAGCATAAGTTTGGTCTAGATGGTATTAATTTCTAATCACATTTGAAACTGCCCTTTTCCATCAAGAATGTTTTGAGGATACCATCTTAGCAAGTGTTTCTGAAGTGAAAGAAGCCAATGCTTCCAAGTAGACTTAAGGGAGTATGAGCTGGCAGCATGGAGCCTAGTAAACCTCCAAAATTCTCAAGGGTTTTCATTAATACTATTGAAAGAAGGAAAACACAGATTTGTAATGAATTAGACATTAAACGAAAGGAGCTTACTAGTATCTAGGATCTCACCTTTTAAAGTGCAAGTAACAAAGTGACTATTACAGGATCTCTTATGACTTCCATAAGATAAGATAAGATAAATATATTAATGTCCAACGAATGACCACAAAAGTAGGTCAAAGGGACTGCAAAAAACACCGTGAGCAAATACAAAGCGGGGGAACCAAAAGGTTCCCAAGAAAGAAAAAAAGTACAAAGCCAGAGAAGTTGGCAGAACCGGAAAGAGCAATCCCCGAACCCAAAACTGGGGAGGAAATGCAAATGAGAAGAAGGAAGGGGAGACGGCAAGGAGAAGCAATGAGGAAAGTCTATCAGGGAATGGTAGATCCAACTCTCCTAACATCCGAGGCCGATTGGAAGAAACTCTAGATGGAATGACGACCAGACGAAGAGGCGGTAGAGTGTAGAGGCCGCCTACTATGTTGTTGTCTGGACACCGTACTATATCTCAAAGGCTTGGTAGATCGAGTCTGTCTCCTGGTGCAGGACCTGGTATGGGCTGTCTAAGATGGCTCAGGGAACTGTGGATGGTTTCCCTGGGCCGAACAAATCTGGAGTAAGAAGCGGAGCTGGCCTCACCTTGGCGCTTAGTGCCTCTCATTGAAGGTAGCACTATGAAGAAGGAAGTGATCCGCCGGGAAGAATTTGGTTTGGAATGTGGCTGAAGAGTGTGCTCACGAAGCCTCAGAGCCTCTTGTAAGTATAAAGCCAAGCACTTTTGATCCTCATACCTGAAGAAGTTAGAAAGAGCCTGTGCCCTCCTAAAAAGGCAGTAGAACCTCCCTCTGATCTCATAGTAAATGGGGCAACGGAAGATGAAGTGTGTCTCTATCTTAGTCTCCGGAGACTACATAGCTAGCAAATCCTATCCGAACGATCAAGGTGGTGATCTGTCTCACACCAGAGTCTGTGAGAACCTACTCTAAGTTGACCAAGGGGGATGCGAAGGGCATGCATCCAGTGACACAAAGTATACTGAGGACGGATAATGAGACCGTCACTCAACTCCAGAAAGTGCTCAACATAAAAGGCCATTTTAGGGCATAACCCCCCATGAGGGTTCACCCAAGTAGTGTGGATGAACTGCTGTAAATATCCTCTTTGATGATCCTGTTCATCACTTGTCTGGTAGGTAGAAGGTGGCCCGGTGCGTCCAAGGAATACCGAAAAGGAGGAAGATGATCTATTTGAATACCCATTGTCCCCAAGAGGTCGGAAACCTTAAAGCATACCAACCGCGACCATAGCGAGGGGAATCGGAAAGAGCAATAGTCTCTAATGAGCAATACGCCAAAGTATGGATACTGTCCCGCACCTCAATGGAGTCAGTGAAGCCTCAGATGCGGCGTAGGAAAGAGATCAGGTTAAACATGGTCTCAAATCTGAAAGGCGGGCTCCAAACTCAGCCAAAATAATGTGTTGGGGACAGTTTGCTTGCACCTGATAAATCGGCGAAGGAGAAGTGTTTGGACTCTCTTGGTAGAAGCCCAACCAATCTTTAGTAAGGAGGGCCCCCAAACAACAGAGCCATAAAGGACAATGGGTCTGATGAGGAAGTCCGCGAGGGACATTTTGGAGGAGATGTGTCTCAAAGCTCAAACGTAGACCAGAGAACTGAACACCCAAGTAGGTATATGTGTTGGTGATCTCGATCTCCTCACCCCTGAAATAGAAGTGGAGGTGTGAGGTCTTCAGACCATTGAAGACCATAACCTTGGTTTTACCCAAGTTAACCATCAACTCGAAAATCATAGAACAAGGATAAGGCATCCAACTGTCTCTGTAGACCCTCTAGAGAGGAGGCCAGGAGGACCACATCATCAACAAACAAAAGGATGGATATCAAAACCTAGTGAAGTAGGCACCCATCACTGTCCTGAATATGCTCATGGAGAAAGGACTCAAGCTCATCTATGTATATCCCAAAAAGAGTTGGGGATAGGGGACACCCCTATTTGACCCCAATGGTACTCTTGATGAAATCTGACTCCCCCGAGGCGTGCCGAGGTGACCCAAAACAATCTAGTATAGACACTTGGTGGCAGTGAGAAGGGTCTTAGAAATGCCAATATTTGAGTCTTTGAAAAAGTGCCACATGCGGAACTGAGTCAAAAGCTTTTCAAAAGTCTACAAAGCAACAATAGACTTTCGATGAGCGATGCGCGCCTCCTCAATGATAGCCTGAGAGTAAAGATATGATCAATAGTCTAGTGAGCAGGATGAAAACCTGCTTGCCCCTTGGCTTTGAGGTGCCTACGCTCTAGCTCCTCGGAAAGTTGCATATGGAGGACTGTAGCGTAAAGTTTGGAGAATGTATGACCCACCATAATTGTCCTGTAGTTGTTGGGATCCGATGGGGCCCGATTTGTGGATCGGGTGGATGGTATGATGCGACCAAGTCGGTGGAAAACCATAGCATACTACGTGGTTGAAGAGGTCGGTCAAAAAGCTACCGAGCACCCCAATACCATACTTGAAGAATTCTGCTTGGAACCCTTCCTCATCCGCTGCCTGCTACTATTCATCACTCTAACTGCCTCTTTGATATTTTTGTCTGTGAATAAGTGGCAGGAAGATGGTGGATTATCAACTTGGATATGCGGTTGTCAGGAATATCATAAAGATTGGAAGTGTGGGAGAACATGGATTTGGGGCTAAGCTCTAAGGGAAGAGGAGAATGGCGAGGGAAAATGGTACGCCAAAATGCTTAGGAGAGTGCCATAGATACTCACATAAAGACCGTCTATGTTGGGAGATATAGAGGTGTTTTTACGGCAAAGGAGACAACGATAGGAGGTTTTCAAGGTGGGGTATGAGGGATGGGCTTGGGTAAAAGCGTTCGTAATTGGCGGTGTAGGGATTTGCACTCGTCATCATACCACTTGTTCATAGGGAAACCTTTTTGTTGGTGGGGAGCGGAGGAAGACCAGGTGGAGCTAGGGAAGGACATGAGGGTAGCTTCCCAAATGATGGAAGACAGACAGGCATACTTGGCAGCGACACTATCTAGAGAAAAGAACTGGGACTCGGATGGGAGAAGTTGCCGAATGTGGGAGGAAAAGGTGTCCGAGATCCCCTTTGTCAAACTGAAAAGTGGTGCGAGGGAGGCCATGAAGGGGAACGGTGACAGGAGGGGGAATGTCAACACAGAGGGATAAAGAGAGAAGAGCATGATCGGCAAGGGGAATGGGGGAAATAGAGAAATGGCTGATGAGTGACAAGGAGTTTTGGCTAGAAAGGACATAATCCACCACACTCGCACCCCCACCATGAGGTCGACAAGTGAAGAAATGAGAGTCAGGAAAGTAGGCAATCCCGTTGAGGATCAATAACTCATGTGATTCAACAAGCTGCAGAAGGTGCCGACCATAAGCTGTGAGGGGCCTTGAATAATCCTCCGAAGTCCTATGCAGGCCAACTGTTTCTGGATCCACCGCCTGAGTGCAGAACATATCCTTTGAGCGATCATGGAGAGGAACTTGAAGGGTTCTGGTGTGGGCGTTAAAATCACCCAGAAGAATGACTTCCCCAACCACTGAGTACTGAGCAATGTTGTCATACAAGTCGATAAAAGGATCACCGTCAAGACCATTATGGATGGCATATGGGGAGGAGCCCTGGAGGAAGTAACATACAACAATGTAGATATCCTGGACTAATGGGCCGCACCGAATGCGAACCCATATGAACTGACAAACTCATCTTTGGCGACCAAAGAAATCCTGCTCTGGAGGGAGTTCTATACAAACAAGCTACACCTCCTAAACCTCTGACACCACCTGTACTCCTAGTCTCTTGCCTACAAGTAAAATACCACTGACATCCCGTGATACCAAGGAGAGGCCGCACAGGACTCTTGTGGGTCTCTGTGATGAAGAGGATGCTCGCGAATCCAAGAGCATCATGTATACGGCTAGACAAAGACCAAAAAGAGCCATTATCGTTCCAACACCTAATAGACATGCCCGTGATCTGTTGCCTCTCCTACGGCCCGTCATTTGAAAGTCCGGTGAAGTCTCCCTTCCGGGGAGGGAAAGTGTCTCGATTACCGCTCAAAGGTTCCCGATAATTGCCCTCCTCCCTACCTTTCGCGCTGCCATAACCAGTTCCCTGGAGCGTTTAAGCGGCTACCTGTGACTTGGTAAGATCTTCATCGAGGAAGATCTTATTAGGAAGAGAATATAATAGCTTTTTGGCCCTAAGAGCCCCGAGTCTATCTGTTGCTGATCTGAACCGAAGGAAGAGGGTAGACTCGTATCCTAGCCAAGCACGATCCAAATTAATATCTTGGATACCCAAAGTATCTTTGATGAATGAATTCCCAACCATCAAGGGGTCCTGTGACAGTTGGGGTGAGGTGAGCCCCCTTACCTTAAGGTTCAACTCACGTTCGCGCCTAGTGCGTTCCTCCCTAGTTTGGCTTGGGCAATCTCTTCAACAACAGCCATAGGCGGGGGAGTGCTGTCCTTACCACTAACCACCTGTGCCCATGATTGAATATGTGATTTTGTTTCTTGTTTGAACGAGGCTTGTTGTAGTCTAATCTCCTCCTGCTTATTTTTGAGATCAAGAATTTCAGCTTGTAAGGTGTCATTAGGAGGGTTGAGATTGTCCATGCTGCTGAAGACCTTTTCTTTCAAAATAGCATTTTCGGATTCAACCGCAGCAACCCGAGCAACCCGGTTTGTGAGAACACATTTCCGTGTGAAGAGCCTGATTCACAATTTCCATCTGATGTACTCTGTTGAGAAGTTCTGTATGATATCAATGTTGTCCTTGAAGTTCTGCATATCTGGTTTCTGAATTTCTGTTATCATTTTGAAATTGCTGTCTGCAGCATTTTGCCTGGGGCTCCATATCTGCCTGGTTTGAAAGCAGTCGTATTGGAGGGACAGCCTGTAGGGGTGAAATGGAGAGGGGACTGAAAGATGAGTCACGAGAGGGCATCTAGCCCCTACACCTCGGAAGCGAGCAGTCGCAAAACTGTGAAGGTGATAGGGTTGAATGGTGGCACAGTTGTGAACAATTCCAGTCACGAAAAACCGTGAAGAGGATGGCTTGAACCAGGTGTGAGGGGATGGAGTTCCTAAGCGAACCAACTGTGGAAATGGGAAATGCTACAGAAAGATTGAAGGATGGAATGGGAAATGCCTAGTGGTAGCAAGAAAACTCCAGCTCCTACTGGTGGTTCTCTAGGCTAGCCAATATATATACTCAAAATTTCCAGCTTTATTTGGAATACAATTATCAACATCCAAACAAACTTGCTTTGGTAGGGGAAAAAAAAAAGGAAAGGCATGAAATTCCCTTAGTGGCCTAGAAATCAAATTTTCTTGAGAATCATGAGGTGTAGGAATAAGGGATCTAAGATTAATGTGTAATGTCCCCAATGGACATTATTTTACCCCGGAACGGATTTTAGGCAATCCCAACTTTAAATGCAACTTGTAGACAAAATACCAAACAAGTATCACGCAGATCTGAATTAAATAAGGAAATTGCGACTTGGGTTAAGTGGAAAACCCACACCAATCAACCTCAAAATTTATATCATTCCACTCAAATCTAGTACCACTAATTTATAAAGCCCAAATATGTATAAAATTGCAGATTTCAGATGTAAACAAGGCTGCAATAAATTATTTAAAAACGTTGTCTGCAACATAATTTTAAAAATTCATATATTTTGCTAGAGAAGTCCAAATGAGCTGAAACTTTGGATCTTGGGCCACAAAAATATGAAGAATAATATTCCAAAATTAGTTTTCGCACAGCAAACATGAAACCCTAATTTTGCCCTAAAAAGTAGGTCGCCCAACACATTTAGGGCATCAATTCAGCTCCAAACTTGACAAGCTAGGGTAGATCTCTCACTACCGAAGAATGCCCTTTCTAGCCTAGGGATGGATCTCTCACCACTTTGAAGCTAGGGTTCCCGTGGGATCTTACTCCACAAGTGAATATTCGCAAACATGATTGCACATGAAAGGATATGCATAAGCTACAAGCTTAAGACACAAATTAGAAAATATCAAATGGTATGGAATCTGTTTCCTTCAAGTCGACATCTCCTTATAAAGGAAGAAGAGACCCAAAAGAACCTCTACAATATCCAATTAGTTCCCAAGGATTTTTCCTATGCAAGCATTTAATATTTTCCCATATTAAATGCTTTTCCCAACAACTTTTTCCCTCCTAATGCAAGTCACATTTTTCTAGGGGAAATACATAGTAAAATGGGCATTTATCCTTTCTATGTTCCCATTCCCCTTTTTAAGGCAAGTCGCCTTTTCACCTAGGATGGATAACAATTTATATTTGGGCCTTTTCCATCCTTGATTTAATAATTATTAAGTCATATAAATTATTATAAGTGCTCTATATATATTTTTTCTTTTATTAATGGCACTTTATAATAATTAAATATAACTTAAGCCACCCTTATATTTTTCCTTTGGCCGTCGGGTTGACAAAATAGGCCAAAGGTCTTCGAATGGGAAGGGGATATTACAATCCTCCCTTCCCAAAATTGCTTGCCCTCAAGCAATTGCATCTTTGTTTTGTCCAAGAGCCATGCACAAGAGACAAAACATGTTGAAGTGTTCTACCATTCGGGCCCCTGTACCTATTAAGTGAGCTAAAACATGACACCATATATCATCCACAAGATGCTCATTTACACATAGTTGGAGCAATGGTTCAACAAACTCCATAATGAAGACTTCATCATCTACCATATCATGAATCTCATGATGGAAATAAATTGGAATAGGCAGCAATAAATAAGACATGTCCACTTCATACCTTGGAGTATCCTCATCAAGCTTGGTCTCCAAAATGACTTGACTTTTTAGCCACAAATCCTGAGTATTCTGGTCTACAATGGGCTGAAATTCTTCATAAATCAGCTTATCGTGAGCTGCTAGTTTGGAAATTGCAGCAGCGTGCAATTCTACACAAGTGTCCATGTGAGGTTCCTCTTCATGTGTCAACTGCTCCATAGAGTCTTCTTTCGTAGGTGAGGACTTCCTTGCATCGTCGCCCACATCTTTTCCTTGAACTCTTGTAGGTGTCATTTTGCTTGAGCAAGCTATCAATTTAGCAGCTCTAGCTCTGCTATTCCACTCCTCACACCTTTTTAGAGTTTCCATTACATCCTCCTTACTTGCATATACAAATTTCTTCTCTCAAGCTGGAATAATTTCTCTAACAAGCAAAGTTTCATTAATGCAATTATTTTTCTCAATGGAAATCATACCTTTTTCTCTAGAAGCTTCTTCTTCTTCAAATGAGTTCTTTTGTAATTCAGGTACCAGCATATGATGAGCTCGCTTGGGCTTGCTACCAATCTTCATCATGCAATAATCTGAAAATGGCATATTATCTCTGAAACCCTTACTCAAAGATTGGTATTTCTTCCAACAAGAATCCTCATCAATCACCTCTATTGGATGCCCTTTATTATTGTTCTCACCTTTTTCCTTATTGTCCCAAGACCTGCTTTGATTTAAATTCTGAGTGAGCTGGCTCAAATAAAAATTAGTGGTTTCCTGTTGTTTCACCATGTTGGTGAACATTTCCTTCATAAAACCCATATTGAAATCTTTCCAATTTGCCATATTTAACCCACACAGGCTGGAGGAACAACAGCTCTGATACCATTTGTAATGTCCCCAATGGACATTATTTTACCCCTAAACGGATTTTAGGCAATCCCAACTTTAAATGCAACTTGTAAACAAAATACCAAACAAGTATCACGCAGATTTGAATTAAATAAGGAAATTGCGACTTGGGTTAAGTGGAAAACCCACACCAATCAACCTCAAAATTTATATCATTCCACTCAAATCTAGTACCACTAATTTATAAAGCCCAAATATGTATAAAATTGCAGATTTCAGATGTAAACAAGGCTGCGCAATAAATTATTTAAAAACGTTGTCTCCTGCAACATAATTTTAAAAATTCATATATTTTGCTAGAGAAGTCCAAATGAGCTGAAACTTTGGATCTTGGGCCACAAAAATATGACGAATAATATTCCAAAAATAGTTTTCGTGACATAGCAAACATGAAACCCTAATTTTTCCCTAGAAAGTAGGTCACCCAACACATTTAGGGCATCAATTTAGCTCCAAACTTGACAAGCTAGGGTAGATCTCTCACTACTAAAGAATGCCCTACTAGCTAGGGATGGATCTCTCACTACCGAAGCTAGGGTTCTGTGGGATCTTACTCCACAAGTGAATATTTACAAACAGCGAGTGCACATGAAAGGATATGCATAAGCTACAAGCTTAAGACACAAATTAGAAAATATCAAATGGTATGGAATCTGTTTCCTTCAAGTCGACTTCTCCTTATAAAGGAAGAAGAGACCCAAAAGAACCTCTATAATATCCAATTAGTCCCCAAGGATTTTTCCTATGCAAGCATTTAATATTTTCCCATATTAAATGCTTTTTCCAACAACTTTTTCCCCTAATGCAAGTCACATTTTTGTAGGGGAAATACATAGTAAAATGGGCATTTATCCTTTTATGTTCCCATTCCCCTTTTAAGGCAAGCCGCCTTTTCACCTAGGATGGATAACAATTTATATTTGGGCCTTTTCCATCCTTGATTTAATAATTATTAAGTCATATAAATTATTATAAGTGCTCTATATATTTTTTTCTTTTATTAATGGCACTTTATAATAATTAAATATAACTTAAGCCACCCTTATATTTTTCCTTTGGCAAATGGGTTGACAAAATAGGCCAAAGGTCTTCGAATGGTAAGGGGATATTACATAATGAATCAAGCAATTGGGGCTAAGATAATATAGAAACTAGCAAAGGATCGTAACCGTCTTCAAAGTAGGTGCCCTAAAAGAAAATACCTAGATAATGTGGACCTAGAAAGAATTTTCCTTGTGGAAATTTTTCTTCTCTTGCACATGGCCTATTATTTATAGACTGAGATGGGATAACTAAAGAAGTAACAGGTACTTTTTTGGGAGATCGTTGGATTGGGGATAGGCTTATGAGAAAACTAATAAACAGGGAAGAATTCAATAACTTCATGCCAATGTGGGAACTGTTGTTCATGAATATTGGTGGGAAGTGAATCAGGAGGGATGAGAACAAAGTTTTTTGGGAAAATTTGACAATCCACAAGGTAACGAAAAGAGAAATGGCAGAAAATCAGAATCTTCTGAACACACTTGCATCCCTCAATATGTAGGACAAGATACTTTTGTCTAGACATGGTATGAATCAAGCATCTATTATGTGAAATAAGGATATGAATTCCAGTACAAATGGAAAAAGGGCTGTGTGATCCAATTCAGAAGAAAATTTGGCTAAAAATGTCCAAAATTAATTTTCTTTGTATGGTTAACAATAAAAATAACAAAGC
Organism: Taxus wallichiana var. yunnanensis; assembly: GCA_018340775.1. Lineage (NCBI taxonomy): Eukaryota > Viridiplantae > Streptophyta > Pinopsida > Cupressales > Taxaceae > Taxus > Taxus wallichiana. The sequence goes on along the minus strand of CM031235.1, from coordinate 345,162,542 downwards.
AACCAAACGAGATGAGGCTTCCTAGGAAACTGCAGATGTTTAATGCATGGTGAAAGTGATGAAACAACTAATCACTTACTGGTTTCTAGCAACTATGCTAAAATTCTTCAGTGTGGATAGATAGAAAAGATTGGGAAGCAATGGGCAATACTAGATTCCTGAAACTTGCATTCAATTAAGCCTTTTCTTTCCTCAGAAATATGATCTCATTGGGAGCTAGGAAATTTTCAAATTTATGATCCCTTGCTTCATGCAGAAAGAACACGATGCTTATTTCTTCCAAGAAAATGAAAGTGGGACTTATATATGAAATAGTAAAGGAATGGGACTTAACGTAAAATTGATACTAGAAGAAAAACTAAATAAATTAAGCTCATTTTGTATCTTATCCTAGAAGTTATCGTGAATTGCCCGATACTTGAGCATCAAGTCAATATAGTTGATTGGATGCTATGTGACTTGCTTGTTTTGTTATCATTTGAAACTAGATAGATAGTTCTACATTATAACTATTTTTATTCTATCTATTGGAATCCTACAGGACACAAGACCTTGTGGCATTGTCCGAGCCCACACTTTGGGGAATAAAGGTTTTGGAAACCCTACATCTTTTGACAACTCCTACTTTCACACACTTCTAGAAAAACCCTGGTTGAAATCAAGTAAGTAAATATCCATACCATTTGTAATTATAAGTTATGCTTGATCAATTCTAGATCTAGTATACTTTTGAGTTTTCCTGTGATTGTTATGTACTTGCTGTGATTGTTATGTTATATTAATATTTGGCAAAGCTATTTCTACTCATCATATTTTCCTAAGAAACTATGAATGAAAGAAAGAATTTCAGCATTTATAATTGTCCAAAATGTGCAATTAGAACTACCATTCTATATAATGTGCTGTGTTAGACACCTATAAATAATTAAAATATAGTGTAGTTAGTAGAATTAGACTAAAAGTGGATTATCACAGAGGGAATAACATGCGAGTTTCAGTTGTTTTGTTTGGACCAATTGTATTGAAGAAGCCCAAATGAGGCATAAAATTGAGATTTTAAAACATATTTTATGTCAATATTGAGAGCACTCTGTTCGATCATACATTTTGTGCATTTTAAAGAGCTAGGGTGACGTTCTGAGCTCAAACCTTTACCACCACCAACCCATGTTACAGATGTGGTTTGTCATCTTGCCGACTAAGAAATGTCTCCTATTGCATGGCCTCCTCCCAGCCACAATTGGCTTCATTCAGAGATGCAATAGCTCCAGACAGTCTCACCACATCAAAGGATTGTCTACTCAAACTTTTTCACTTGCATGCTGAAAAAAACTGTACATTATCTTCCCTACTAAGAAAGAGAATTGTTTACTGCCTGAAAGTGGACAACCCACATGGATCCAATTCCCTTAGGAGGAAGTGGAAAACCATGGATTCTATAGGAGAAGGTTCTGATCTGTCCCCTCTATAGGTGCTTATACCAGCCCAAAACCTTGAGAAGAATTGGGCACGAGCGTGATTCAAACCTTTTGCCTTAGTGGATATATCCTCATGATGCCCAACAGTTACTTCATGGCAATCTTTGGTACAATGACTTAGAAGGAAGCTACCTTCCCGGAAATGCCCTGGTTTAGGATTGAAGCAGGAATTTTCATGAAAACTTGGGCCCTTCAACATAACAAATGATCTTATGAGGAAAGACTCTGTTTTAGTTCATCTTTCTCTATACTAAGCGAATTTTGGGGAGAATCATCTCCAAGACAAATAAGAAACTCCATAGACAAATTTATTGCAACCTTGGAATTCACTCTCCGCGCTGTATCTTGAATCATGAGTGGACCTGTGTCAAAAAGGAACCTGAGTAGATCCTCCCAGACTGAGTATACCTTGAATCAGGGAGGATAGAATGAGGGCAGCCAGTCAAATATGAGAATATCTAATTCAGATACAGATTATGCTATATTCATGGACATTTGGCAAGGGTGAGCCCCACTAATGTTCAAGTAGACATCAGTCTTCTCCTACGGTAGCTTAGCATCAACCATACAAGATAGGCAAGGAAGTGGACTTCACCTTCTAAGCTCAGAGTCTGGGCACTCCTTCCTGCACAAGGAAGGCCTATATTCAAAAAATAAAACTACCAATGATTAACTAGGTGAGTTTCTCTACAACCGATTCATTCCAACTCCTTGAATTGTTAGAATTAGAAGAGAATGGGAACACTAGGGCTATCCATGCCAATGAAACAACATAAATAGTGATTGCACACTTCAAGCAAGATATTCCAATGGATCCACAAGATATCCTATGTCATATTAATAACTCAGAGTTGCAAATCTTGCCGCAAGTGAAGCCCGAGGAAGAGGCAAAAGTAAAACGGGATTGTCAGGGATGTCCGTACAGGCCACTGCAGAAGTCAAAAGGTTTGAAAGTTGTTTTTGAAAGTTCCAATAAAAAGAGAGAAATGATTGACAACATATACTATGGCCCCTACTATATCCTATCTCTACCCGTGTATACAAGATAGCCGCTATGGTTAATTACTGAGTAACACGTCTCACTGAATCCAGATGGCAGGGCTCCGGGGATTCCAAACACGACTCAAGAGGATTCTCTCCATGCTCTAAGTCAATGATAATACAGTCTTGGAATTTGAGGGGGACTGGGTTTCCCAAGTAAAAATATGTTTCTCTGGAAATTCATTCCTTGATCGAGAACAGACCTTAGCCTTCTGCAGGAAACCAAGGTAACTTTGTCTTCTTTGATAAAATTATAAGTTAGGGTCCATCATTTATCTTAGTCGAGACCCAATATGCAGGACTGGAGGATAGCTATTATCTGGAATCCAAGTATTTTCACCTGCGTCAGCTCTTGAAGTCATGATTGGGGACTTTTGTTGAAATGCACAAATGGAAGATTGGTTGTGTTTTGGGTTTTTTCCGTATATATCCCTCTATGTCACTCTTCTAGAATCCAAATCTTCTGATCATTATCAGCATGGCTACAACAAACCCGTGATTTTCCAATAATACTGGGGGGAGGTTTCAACCTAATAAAATCCATAGATGAAAAACTGGGAAGTAGAAGATATGACCCTCGAGAGAAGAAGAGAACATGTAGGAATTCACTGCTAAACATGATTTGACTGATCGTTTTCTTGTAAATGGGGCCACATATGTTGCTAAAAGGTTGGATTAATTTCTTCTGTCAAATTCCTGGGTATCTCTGAATAGACAGATTGCAATTGCCATTTTGGATCAGACCAGTGGCTGATATTTTAGCAAATACAAAGGTCTCTAGCCGACCAAGAAAACACAGTTCAAGTATGAGAGTATGTGGCTTCAACACCGACTTTTCTACTAGCAATTGCACATGAGTTGCAAACTACACCGGAGAGGATAACAATGTTAAGTTTGTTGGAGTTGTAATTTGCAATGAAATGTATGCTATCTTAAATTGTTTTTAAGTTTTTGTGATGGGGAGGAGCGAACAATGTTGTGCAATTACAACATTCGACAAAAACACCTCGTCTTTTGCCTTGATGGATGTCCATACCCTGCTGCAAAGCTCTTGTTTTGTCACAGCCTGTGAGTATGCTGGCAAAGGTGAGCTGATCAGATTGAATATCTGTTTGTTGCATTTAGTGAAACAGTCTCAATGACTATTGAGGATGACCATGTCTAAATCTGTGTGGCACCATCTGTCACTGATGAATAAAAAACTTACAAAGAAACCCATGAAATTAGAAATTATTTATAGTTGAAAACACATAAACACGTGTGTAAACGGCCGTCACTGTTAAAACATGGGTTGGAGTCGTGACCACAAAGTCTCCCTCACCTTGGACATATTGAACAAGCAATCGAAAAGTCGGGAGATCACCCACCAACAAGAATATGGCAGGGACACTAATAAATTTCCCACCAAGAATATGCCACAAATTTATTTCACCTTAATAAACCCCAATCTAGAAACAATACAAATACATTGATTAAGTAAAAAAACTAAGAACACAACATTAGAAAAAGACAAACATTAACATTAACAGGGATTAATTTCTCCTTTGAATGCAAAGTTCCATAACACTCCATTGACATGTGTAATGTGGTTTGGGTAGAGAGGAAAACATGCAAGAGGTCACATGGAACTAAATATGTTAGAACTTAATATATGTGTTATGATGCATATTCATTATCTTTCTTTGATGTGTCCTTTCTTATAATTACTTAATAGTTTTATGGGGTTTGATCTTGCAAATTCATTTTAAATTAATTAACCTTTATAAAAAGGTTCATGTCAGAGTATTGCTATTTGAGAAGACCTATGATAGACCTATATTATTCTTGAGAGATCAGGCTGAAAGGTCTTAAATTCATCAGTCCTTGAAATTCTGTTTTGTGTTTTTCCTAAATTGCGCTTGAAGGAGTTCATTACAGGGATATATGAAGATACAAAAGAAGTTCACCAATAAATGCATTTAGTTTTCTTTAATTGATCCTTAACCCAATTGCTTTAAAAGGTTGTCACGAACAAAAATCCAATTGCTTAAAAAAATTTGTGACGAACAAATTAACATATCAGCTACATTTAGCATAAATTAGTAGTCAAACTTTTTTTTCTGGAAAATTCACCACTGGAGTATGTAAATTTTTGTGTAGCCCATAGGATCTTCCATGTTCCAAAAAAGGTCAAATGTTTTGATGTGCCCACACTTGGCAAATTCTACATATTTTAGTTAGAACTAATATATGGAAGATTCAATACAGTAAATGAATATATGGAAGATTCATGCAAGCATTGGGAGATTCACTGAAATTTCCTGAAACTAAAGATTCTTTGGAATAAATAATATTTTGTAAAACAAACAAAATAATAAAATGACCCTACAAGTCAAACTTCAAATACAACACATGTAAATGCAGTAAATATCTCATCACCAATATCCCTAGGTAAGCAGTTCCTTACGTAATGTTCCCTTTTCGAACTAATTCATTTTGAAGACTTTTGCCCATTTCACTTCCCGTGGACAAGAAATAGGTGAACAAGGGAGGTCCTTGGTTAATATTTTAGTCTTTCTTTTATTAACATTTACATTTTTCTTTAGTATTTTCCTTATAAGGTGTAAATCTGGGTTGGAGAGCTTTTAAGGCAAGTTTAAAGATAAAGTAAGCTTCTTATTGAGGTTGGTCATGGGAGAATTCCCTTTGTAAGACTTTAGCAACACCATATAGATATAAAAGGAGTCACTTAGGCTCATTTTGGGCATGTTCTTCTATTATTATTTTATCTACTTGGTTTTTGGGCTGATTGCTCTATTCCATTTCACTAGAGGGCAAAAATCCTTTGGTGTGGCAAACAAGGAAGACGAAACCCTTCCTTGTTCAAGGTTGGAGAATGGAAACTCTCCAATTTGGTGGTTCCAAGGGCTTCAAAGAAGACTATCTTGCTGGTTGGCAGCTGTAGTATTCAAGAAAAAGAGATATCAAGGCCTTCTACATCAATTTGGCGCCCTCTCCTAGGGTGGCGACTTGGGTCGAGAAGGGTTTAAGTGCCTTCTAGGGAACATCTTGGTGTTTTGAGTTGATATTCAGATTTCTCCTAATTTATAAGGTTGATCTATCACTTCATTGGTATTTATTGGGGTTTGGAAACCTCATTTTCAGCTATTTTGTGAGTTGTACTTCTATTGGTTATTTAATTAATTCCAGCTGTGTGTTAGCACTTGTTTCTCCTTAATTTATGAAGTATATTGGCTGGAATAATTTCTACATGATTGGTTAAAATATTTGGAATCATTCTCTATCATTTTTAGCTTGATATTGCATGAGAATTGTTGCCCCCTTAAATGTTGTTATAGTTCACTAACCTAGAGGGTTTGTTTACTAATTTCTAGCTGGTTTTTGATGACCTAAAGTTGTGATTTCAATTTGATGTTAGGGTGTGATCATTGCTGCTCCAAAAATCAGAATTCTTGCATATGGGTTTGACGCCAAACCCTTATTTTCAAATTTAGTCCTAGAAAGGGACATTACAGTGGTATCAGAGGTTAGATCCTCCCTGCTTGGAGGGTTTCATTCAGAAGGAGTAGATAAATGGCAAACATACATTTTGATGATGTTAGGGTTGAGAGGCTTGCCCTAGGGCAAGAAAGATTGGCCAATAAAATGACTCAACTGATCCATACCATTCAAGATCCGAATGGTGGAAGGAGCTCTTCAAAGGAAGTCAATAATACTCAGCCATCCAAAGTGGACAACATTGCTACATGGTATGAGGAGTATAGGGCTCTTCTAGAGAAAATTCGTGATGCCATGTCATTTGCTGAGTTCATGGGAGTAAGCAAGGGAAGATCAAAGCCCAAGCCTAGGTCACGAGCTACACAAGAAGAAAAATTAGGGCTGCAAGTAATGGAGAAGAAACAACCCATAGAGGAATCCACCATGCAAGTTGAAGAGGGAGAAATCATGGAGCTTGAGCCAAAGAAGGAAGAAAAATCAGATCTGCAAGTTGGTAAAGAGAAATTGGTGGTTGAAGCTCAATTGCCAAATGTGAATGTTGAAGTACAACTTGCTGGAAATTTCAGAACAACCATCTACATGAAGCAAGTAGATGATGTTTATGGCCTTGGAGAGAACCATGAAAAGGTTCCGTGCATGCATCAACAAAATGTGGATGAAGTTGAAGCAAAAGGGACATCACTTGTATATGAAGGGTTCAAGTTAGAGGAACTTGCACCATCCTTCGAGCTTCCATTGACTGATTTTCAAAACAACACTATGAAGAGTCATGTGATCGAAGAAAATATTGGGAATCACGAGGATAGAAGGGTTGGAGGTATCTCCACAAACCCCACTTCATCAAAGGAGGACAAGCTTTTCATGGGCAGCCAAAGGTATGATAATAATAATCACATTTCAGATTTGTTGATCCTTCCTATGTTGCTGCCATACTTGTGTCATCATGGGCAACTTGTTGAAAAGAATGAGCCTATGTCAAGTTTGATGCTTCATAGTCTAATTGGTGGTCGTCATGGACAACATAGTGGAAATGGTGATAAATTGAAAAACACTCTAAGTGGCAAAGGGTACATAGATCCTTTGAGTTACAAAAAAGGTGAATTCCTCAATGGATTCCATGTTACTATGGCTAGTGAGTTCTTCATTTTGTGCATATGGTTAGGAATGTTTTTATGGGAAATCATATGGAGTTTATTGTACATTCAAACTCCCTTGTGAAGGATGAGATGCTACAAGATGGCCTCATCGTCCCTTGCACCAAGAGGTTCGAACAACTCAAGCTCACCTTGGGAAAGCACATGGTAAATGATGATTTCTATGTGAAGTGTAATGAAGGTAAAATTTGGTGCTTGGAGTGCCATGGCTACATCCAAGACTACCAAATTATGGAATTGAGGTTCAAGCTTGATGACCAAGAGGTTGTGCTTCCAAGCATGACAAATGGGATTCCTCAAGTTGTTACAGCCAAGAAGAGTGGAGGAACTTCCGGAAGAAGACAAGACATATGGGCAACACATAATGAGGTAAAACCTACAATCTTATTTTCAAAACAGTAGTCATATTATAAGGATTATGAATTCCTAATTGATAAGCAGGCTCTTAAAGGGAGTGCTCCAATAGAAGTAAAAGTTGAGTTCATGAATTTTGTGTTTGAAATCGAGTGGGATGGTTGTTATCTTGTTGTTCCAAGCATTGTAACTCAGCTGAGATTTGGAGGTATGATTGGAAGGAGTCTTGATTTGTGGGACTTCAAGCATGTTTTCATGTGTTTTTGTATAGCTATAAACATTCCCAACTTGCCCAATATTTTATTTGGTGCCATACAAAAGAGGACAGTCATGAGAAGGGATAGTTTCCAATCTTTTAGAGCATTTTCAGTCAATAATGACTCATTCCCAGGCCCCACTACATTCTTTTTTGAGGAGATTCATGAAGGGCTTTCAGTTTGATAGCTGCTGTACTTTTTTTTTCATTTGCTGTCCACAACAATTTCAGCTCCCTATCCATTTTGTTGACAGCTGGAGATAAGTATCCAACCATGAGGATGAAGGGTTTCCAATCTACTATCATCATTGATGTGTTTTCAGTCTGTCATAAGAAGGATCTCAGCCACTATCCTTTTGATTTTAGGGGACAAAACACATGGTTACAACTGTGTTTGGGACAACCTAGGTGAACTTTTGAATATCCATCACTTGAGTGGAGAAAATGAGATGATTACAAGCCATGAAAGGGAGCTAGCTTCCATACCTACGGGGCATGAAGAAATGATATTGAGAGCTCTTGTTTCTTTTAATGTGTTTGTTCTTTGTGTAGGCACAAGAATAAAGAAGAAGAGCAGTAGAATTTGTTATCTATCCGAGATGTGATGAAGAATATGGGACTCATGAAGTTAAAGATGCCATAATGGAGGATGGCAAGTTTGTGAGTGCAAAAGGTCTCAATTTGCATAGAAGTACAGTCCCTCCAATAATTGGATTAGGAGTGAAACATAAAGGATTTGAGGAAGGTACAACCCAACCTATGACAGTGGGAAGAGGGCAGCCGACCATCCTTGGGGCATCCACGGAGGCCACTACTACAACAAGGCAACTCTAGGTGTTTGGACCAATTTTGCATGATGTTCAAGCATGCCTTTCCAAGTTCGTTTTTGAGTGAAGAATGTAATCAAGAGTTGGAGCATGAGGTGTTCTCTACCCCAAGTGAGAAGGGAAGTATTTCTATGGCAGCCATGAGCCAAACTACCATCATTGATACTGTTGTCATCATTTATAACAACCCCCTCCTAAATTCAGTTACATTTTTATTTGGGAATATGGAGTGTTCTTCCACCTTAGTTGACAAGGATGGAACGAAGAATGAGGATGCCACATTGGGGACATGAATTAGCTTGTCAAGTTGTTGATTATTTATTAATTTCTTGCTTGATGACCTGAGATTACAATAGTTTGGAAGGCTTTGTATACAATTAAGTATGCAAAAGAAGAAGTTGTTATTGTTGTTTTAAAAGTTGAAGATGAAGGGGACTTCAATGAAGAAACGGGAAACGGTGTCGAGTTTGTTTGGGCAAAAACTCTTTCATTTGACAGGCATGAGATCTAGACTATAGGGATGCTACAACATGTTCCTTCACCTTTGTATGCTGACACTTGGGCATGAGAGCTTGCAATTGCTTGAGGGAAAGCAATTTTGGGAAGGGAGGACTGTAATGTCCCCTTTTGCGAACTAATTCATTTCAAAGACTTCTTGCCCATTTCACTTCCTGTGGACAAGAAATAAATAAACAAGGGAGGTCCTTGGTTGATATTTTAGTCTTTCTTTTATTAACATTTACGTTTTTTTAGTATTTTCCTTATGAAGTAGGTCAGCTGGGTTGGAGAGCTTTTAAGGCAAGTTAAAAGATAAAGTAAGCTTCTTATTGAGGTCGGTCATGGGGAATTCCCTCCATGAGACTTTGGCGCCACCATATGGATATAAAAGGAGTTGCTTAGGCTCATTTTGGGCATGTTTTTCTATTATAATTTTATCTACTTGGTTTTGGGGCTGATTGCTCTATTCCATTCCACTAGAGGGCGAAAATCCTTTGGTGTGGCAAGCAAGGAAGACGAAACCCTTGTTCAAGGTTGGAGAATGAAAATTCTCCAATTTGGTGGTTCCAAGGGCTTCAAAGAAGACTATCTTGTTGGTTGGCAGCTAGGGCATTGAAGAAGAAGAGATATCACGGCCTTCTACATCAATTTGGCACCCTCTCCTAGGGTGGCGACTTGGGTGGAGAAGGATTTAAGTGCCTTCTAGGGCACATCTTGGTGTTTTGAGTTGATATTCAAATTTCTCCTAATTTATAAGGCTGATCTATCACTTCATTGGTATTTATTGGGGTTTGGAAACCTCATTTTCAACTATTTTTGTGAGTTGTACTTCTGCTGGTTATTTAATTAATTCCACTTCATTGGTATTTATTGGGTGTTGGAAACCTTTATTTTTAGCTATTTTTGTTGGTTATTTAATTAATTCCAGTTGTGTGTTAGCACTTGTTTCTCCTTAATTTATGAAGTATATTGGTTGGAATAATTTCTACATGATTGGTTAAAATATTTGGAATCATTCTCTATCATTTTTAGCTTGATATTGCATGAGAATTGTTGCCCCTAAGTGTTGTTACAGTTCGCTTCCCTAGAGGGTTTGTTTACTAATTTCTAGCTAGTTTTTGATGCCCTAAAGGTGTGATTTCAGTTTGCTGCTAGGGTTTGATCACTGCTGTTCCAAAAATCAGAATTCTTGCATTTGGGTTTGAAGCCAAACCCTTATTTTCAGATTCAGTCCTAGAAAGGGACATTACACCCTATGGCTTTTTTGTTTTTCGCTTTTGGTTTTGTGGTTAGAATACAATTTGGGATGCCACTAAAACTCGAAGAAGCCTTTCCACTTCTGTCATATTTATTCGCTGCCATGCATTTTACAGCACAAGCAGATGTTGCCTCTAGAGGAAGAGGAAAATGCCTTGTTCTAAATCTCCTATTTTGACAGAGGCTAAGAGGATCTTTGACAAAGTTGTAGCTTTTGGCTTTACACTTGGCGCTTGCATTTTCCTAAAAAGTTTCGAGGCCTTTTCAACAAATCCATATTTTTGAAATATCCTACAATTTTGCAAATGCAATTTTTGTAATTCATGATACCACATATCTTTCAAGCATTTTGTCAAAAAGTTCACATGATTCCACATTTTGCAGACATATATCGCAAGGCAGGCACTTGCAAGTTAGGATGCCCATGATTATTTCAAACGTCCTATTTTTGCACAAGCTAGCAAAGCATCCTAGCAAAGGCAAGCTGATCAAATTGGACACCTATTGGATGCATTATCGAAATGGCCTTAATGTTTCGTGAGGATGCCCATGCCCATACCCCTTTCGAAAAGTGCCATCGGAATTCCAAAGCTCTTATTTTGCGACAAGCCTAGAGTATGCTGGCAAAGGCAGGGAGACCATATTTATTTGAGGCATTTTGGTAAACAATTCACATCCCTTGTGTACGCTTTGACATTTGTGAGTACTCGGAAAGACTTAAAACTAGAACAAAAACTGATCGGATTGGACCCATGTTTTGAAGTTCCTATTGTTCATACAAGCTGGTAGCATGCTAGCAAAGGTGACCTAAGCAAGTTGGACATGTGTTGGCTACAATTGGTGAAACATCAATACTTCGAGAGGATACACGTCTTACGTTAGTGTAATGACCCTTTCAAGGGTTCAAACCACAAACAAGGGAATTTAGCCAAACACCCAAAATATTCAAATCTGATTTTTAATTGCAGCAGACTGAAAATGCAAAATCAGCGAACTGTATCCTTTATAAAATATGTCAAAACACCATGAAACACTTCAAATTCACTACAAATTATACAATTTTATATATATATATATATATATATATATATATATATATTATGCAACCACAAGAGCCAAAATCAATGAAAATACTGAAGAAACACTCTGCTGGAAATTAATTATGACCAGTTAATTGCAGCCACAAGAAAAATGTAGATCTAGGGCCTAGAAACCCCCAAAAATCACGAAACTTGAGATTCGGCCTTAGAAATTATGATAAATCAGATTATCAATTAAAATTGCACATAAAGTTCACCAAATCTTAAAACCCTACTCAAGGTAGGTCGCTCCACTAGAAATAAATCAATAACAATCTGAAAATGATAACTCTTTCCTCAAATCAGCCTTATACACCAATCCCCAAGTCAAGATGAAGGGTTTTTGTCCTTCACTCAACCTCTAGAAGGGTTTTCGTCCTTCTAGGCAAGTCGCATATGAGGGTTTTCATCCTCAAATGCAAGAACAAGGAGCTCCTAGCTCGCAATGCTCCAATAAGATAAAATGCGCCAAAGTCTAGATAGCAAATGATGCCTTAGATCTCCTTTTATATCCTTCAATTGGCGCCAAAGTACAAAAAGGAAAGGCCGACCTGTATAAGAAAGAAAACACTAAAGAAAATATAAAATATTAGTAAAAAACATATCATATAGATGCTCAATGTTCTCCTCCATCTTTGCTTCTTTGCCATGGAGAAGGAATGACAAGAAGACCAAATAATAGCTCTCAAGTGGGAAAAAGGGACATTACAGTCCTCCCTTCCCAAAATTGCTTGTCCCCAAGCAATTGCAAACCCAATACATCCGCTGCCCCATCTTCTTTCCCTTCTTTTTGAAGTCCCACATCCTCTAATGATGAAGGTGGCATCCTTGATAGAGCATCCACAACCACATTATGCTTTCCCTTCACATACTCAATATCAAAATCAAATGCTTGGAGTCTACTCATTCCATCACCTATACCTACATGTTCTCCCTCAATGGAGCCTTCTATCCGGATCATGAGAACATCATTCAACATAGCTTGCATGTAGGCTGAAAATAAATCATAACAGCAGTAAGTCACTTGGGATTCCATCCAATTTAGCACTAGGGTGGCTTGGGGAGTGTCTTCACTAGTGGAGCTTCACCACTATCCTTGTCATGCAAGGAAACCTTCTTAAATTGCACATGGACACCACTGTTCATGACTGAAATTATTGTGATCAACAGCATAAAAATGATGCAAATATGACAAACCCATGTGAGCTTTAGTAATATGATAGATGTAGAAGTATTAGGTACCCAAACAAGTACCACAAACTCACTATCTTCAGCTGAAACCCCATAGGCTCTCCCATGTGATTGGGTGAGAAACAAACTCAGCTGCTCTTCTTGTTCAACACCTTTATCTGCACATGGAATAAACTTATTAATGAAAACAAAAGTTGCTTCCATCATTGCTTCTTCATGCCTTATGGGTATGGTGACAAGCACTCTTTCAATGCTTGCAATTATCTCATTTTCTCCTCTCAAGTGATGGGTATTTGAAGATTCATCCAGGCTGTCCCAAACACTGCTGTAACCATGTAATTTATTTCTCAAAATCAAAAGTATAGCAGCTGAAAACACATCAATAGTGATCGAAGATTGCAAACCTTTTAACCTCATGGTGAGAGACCCATCTCCGGTTGTCAAAAGAATGGACAAGGAGTTGAAATTGTTGCGGACAAATGAAACAAAATTACAACAGCTGTAATACTGATTACCTTGGCACCCAAAAGATGCTTCCAAGCTGCCCCAAACTGATTTCTTCAATTTGTAGCTCGGATCAGAATTTATGAGTGCTGATATGCAATTATAACAGCCATACTTTGGCCAAAATTTCATCCCAAACAATCCCAAATAGGTTGGAACATTAGCCATACTTGTTCTCAATGAGTGAATCCTCTTACACACAATTTCAATTGAAAAGAATGTCTCCAAACCTGCCCCTCTATTGCTGTCCCGAGAAGATAAGCACAGCCCAAATAAAATTGGGAAAGACATTTCATCATGGTTGTAGCATTGCATTTTATTGCTTAGATTCAAAATCGTAGTGGCCAACAAATATCTTGTGAAAGTTACTCTTACCTTGTCCATGTTGCTAGGAGAAGGGCACCCCTTCCTTGTGATCAAAAACCCCTTGAAGGCTGCAAAAAGAATGTGAAACCAGCTGAATGTGTTGATCATAACAGTCACTAGATTTGAGACAACTCCCACAATGATTCGGTTCTCATTTTCCAAGCTACTCTTAACCATGTTACAAGGATGACTTATACCACAAAACTTCCATAGAATCCGTGTCTCATTAGGCATTCTTGCAAGGCATTTTTTGAGAACCAATCCCAAACAATGGCATGACACATTACTTCACCTTGGTTTATGAAAACTGAATTATTGCATACCTTGTAGCAAGTTGAATTTGTATTCCATGAGGCTGAATTTGTATGTTCATTGGATGAATTATCCATAACCTTCACATATATCCAAAAGTGGCAATCTTGAGAGTAACTTGGATCCCATGAAACCATAGCAAGCTGATTCATACAATCTTGATTATAAAAATAATGCCTAGCTTGCTTACCATTCATCTTCCCATTAGTTTCATCATGCTGCTCAAGATAAGGGATATATTGTAGCAACATAGGGAAGTTAATAAATATGAAATCTGATCATACCTTGAGTTACTCTCCACATGTCCATCTTCCCATGCCGGATGAGGGCGATCGAAACATCCTCTATACTCCCAAACTCGTGACTCAGAATTTCTGAGTTGGAATCAACCTTCTTCTTCACCTCAGATTCAACAAATGAAGCTCTTTCCGCTTTGTCTTCAACAATATCTTGTTGATACTTGCTTGGGACACCTTCATGGTACTTGCCGGAGTCATGTACACCAATAAATGCCCTTTATTGACTGCTGTTCTGAAAAATCCAGCAAGCTCTTCATTACCATAATTATGCAAATAGAATTCTTCTTCCTTGATCCAATCTTTGGAATGCTCGAAGATGGATGGGGGCTTCTTGGAAAAGATTATTTTTCCTTTAGTACCCTTCATCCTCTCATCTTTGTTAGAATAATGCTTATGATGATCAAACCCTTGCAAACACATATTGTGAGGGTGATGCAATAAATTAAATTGCTTACCATTTGTTGCTGATTTGTAAATTCCAAGCAGACTGAAAACCCTCATGAGTATCAGGTGAGACCTCCTTTTGAAGGGCATGCCTCTCAACCGGAACATCCTGATTCTTAGCCTCAAGAACCTCTTGTAGATCTGATTTTCTTTCACCAACTTGCCGCCACATGCAATCATTAGAAACCACAAAAACATCATTTATTTTCAAAGAATCTTTACCTTCATGCTGAATATCGGTCTTCCTTGTTCTTGTTCTTTGACTTCTTCTTGCTCCGCCATTGCAATTTGGAAGCTCTTCTCCTCTTCCTCTCTCCGGCATGTTGAAAGTCCCTTTGAGGTGTTTGAGACCTAGGTCCATGCCTAGCTCTTCCTTTGTTCACTCCTATGAACTCGGCAAGTGAAATAGCCTCCGAATCTCCCTTGGTAAGGCCATGTATTCTTCATAACTCGCAGCAATATTCCGTCCACCCGTTGGCCTTGCTTCTTCCTCTGGAATAACCTCCTCTCTAGGAAGGAAAGTGGGCTTCAAAATCGATCCTCGGGCTGATCCCATAGGTCGCTTAGCATTATTAGCTCCATTCGAGCTTCCTTCACCACTTTGAACCCTAGGTTCAATCATTCTTTGGAGAGATAGGGCAAGAAAATCCATGGTGTCCGCAAGTCTTTCTTGGCCGGCAATTAATTTATCCACTTTAGCCATGCTTCCACCCTTGGCTGGTCTTCCTTGTCTGCTTTCTTACTTTTTGATTTTGGATGAAAGCTTCTTCGCCATAAAAATCTTGGTCCTTGAAGATCCGAGCTCTGATACCACTGTAATGACCCTTTCAAGGGTTTAAACCACAAACAATGGAATTTAGCCAAACACCAAAAATATTCAGATCTGATTTTTAATTGCAGCAGACTGAAAATGCAAAAATCAATGAACTGTACTCTTCACAAAATATGCCAAAACACCATGAACACTTCAAATTCACTTGCCACAATTTTTATATATATATATTATGCAACCACAAGAGCCAAAATCAATGAAAATACTGAAGAAACACTTGCTGGAAATTAATTATGACCAGTTAATGCAGCCACAAGAAAAATGTAGATCTAGGGCCTAGAAACCCCCAAAATCACGAAACTTGAGATTCCGGCCTTAGAAAATATGATAAATCAGATTATCAATCAAAATTGCACATATAGTTCACCAAATGTCCAAAACCCTACTCAAGGTAGGTCGCTCCACTAGAAATAAATCAACAATGAAAATGAAACTCTTTCCTCAAATCAGCCTTTACCCAATCCCCAGATCAAGACTTATACACCAAGGGTTTTCCCTTCTAGGAAAGTCAAGATGAGGGTTTCGTCCTCAAATGCAAGAACAAGGAGCTCCTAGCTCGCAATACTCCAATAAGATAAAATGCGCCAAAGTCTAGATAGCAAATGATGCCTTAGATCTCTTTTATATCCTTAAATTGGTGCCAAAGTACAAAAAGGCAAGGCCAACTCTGTATATTAAAGAAAACACTAAAGAAAATATAAAATATTAGTAACATCATGAAACACTTCAAATTCACTAGCCACAATTTTTATATATATTTTATGCAACCACAAGAGCCAAAATCAATGAAAATAGTGAAGAAACACTCTACTGGAAATTAATTATGACCAGTTAATTGCAGCCACAAGAAAAATGTAGATCTAGGGCCGAGAAACCCCCAAAATCATGAAACTTGAGATTCCAGCCTTAGAAATTATGATAAATCAGATTATCAATTAAAATTGCACATAAAGTTCACCAAATCTTCAAAACCCTACTCAAGGTAGGTCGCTTCACTAGAAATAAATCAACAATCTGAAAATGATAGCTCTTTCCTTAGATCAGACTTATACACCAATTCCCGAGTCAAGATGAAGGGTTTTCGTCCTCAAATGCAAGAACAAGGAGCTCCTAGCTCGCAATACTCCAATAAGTTAAAATGCGCCAAGTCCAGATACCAAATGATGCCTTAGATCTCCTTTTATATCCTTAAATTGGTGCCAAAGTACAAAAAGGCAAGGCCAACTGTATATTAAAGAAAACACTAAAGAAAATATAAAATATTAGTAAAAAACATATTATATGGATGCTCAATGTTCTCCTTCTTCATCTTTGCTTCTTTACCATGGAAAAGGAATGGCAAGAAGACCAAATATCAACTCTCAAGTGGGAAAAAGGGACATTACTGGTTAGCTGCGATTAAACATATGTTGGTCCTAGGTAGGAGGAAAATGCTTTGTTCTCCGTGTTCGATGGCTTACTCTGTGTGAAATGTGCCATTTTTTCCCATAAATATCCTACCAAATAAGGCGAGTATTCGTGTTGATCAGCATAGGCGATGGACTGGAAGTTCCAAAATAGTAGACATTGATAATATTGTTACCATTATGGTGGAGGTTCCTAGTTAATGTAAGGCTGTCCCAACAATCTTCCTTGCCTGCCCCGTATTTGTCGATCCCCTAACTTAGTCTGTTAAACAAAAATGAAAAACAACAAAGCTTGAAGAAGAATCCTTTTCTCGCAATGAAGGCAAAAAGTGCAAAGTTTGGAAATGCTGCCATGCTGAAAATACAAACGCCTTCCTCACCAGAAAGGGGTACATAATGATGAACACCTGGCATGAATTCATCGACATATTGAAAAATTATGGAAAGCCACCGGTAAAGTTGCTCTCGAAAAAATTGCTAGCAAAATTCCACTGTTAAACGGGCGTTTTCCAACCAAGGTTTCTTCAAAGAAGAACACCTCCGATATAATTAAAATAAAAGAGTAGCAACAAATTGCTGCCAATCACGGTTTTGCAATAACCAAATTCATGGGCAAGTTGAAGTACCTGAAAACAAAAAGCATAGAATGGGATGTGTTGGTACTTTGCAATTTATTCTGCAATTTAAAACACTCAACACCGGTCAGATCACATTCAAAAACAGATATGAGAAATAGTATTCTCAAAGGATCTTGAAATGCAAGAGAAAAACTTTTGCTCAAATAAAAACCTTTAATAGAGTGAAAAAAGTGACGGAACAAAACACCAAAGCCATACGATAAGAATAGGAAATTCAACTACAATGTTTCCGTCAAACTGTATTAAATAGACATATGATGGCATTGTGTTAGATTAGGTAGAAGAAATAGTCCCAACAAATACTAGTTGTTTTAAGGATGTATTAATAAAACCACATATGGCTTCCATTGTAGTTCTATCAAGCTTTTTGTTAGAACCCCAATGTCCTAACCATCTATTATTTCCGCATTGTAATAGTCATAGTTGTCATGTTGCTCGGATACTTTTTGTGTGTGGGGAGCCGACCCTTGAGCATTAGAGTTAGGGTTTGTAATGAAGTTTGGGTGCCTATGTGTTGTAAGATCGACCCTTGAGCATTATTGTTAGGGTTGTAATGCCTATATATTAATATTGTAAGGAAGAGGGGATTTTTTATTTGTAAACGAGCTCTGTTCAAAAGAGGTTACTCCCTTGAAGAGGCCTGCAATATCTGAATGTAAGCAAGCTCAAAGCTATTTTCTAAGTTCATTAAGCATTCAAGTTCTTTGTATTCTATTATTTCCAATTTCGTTTAATAATTTGTAAGTTCATAACAAATAGTATCAGAGATCTTTCTTGGGCCGTGTTTTGCAGTAGCATCAAGGTTTCTTTGGTACTGCAATTGCCTACCGTATGCTTTTAGCTTACCCATTGTGGATCTTAGTGATTAGAATGTGGTAATAAAATTGGCAATGCTAATCTTTTTCCCTCGAATCAGCCATTTTTTTCTTCCTGCAAGTTGTTTTTTATTGTAAGAAACCATGTGCCAAAGGGTTCTAAAATATCCATAGAAAGTTATCATTTTTGGCTTAGCATATGAGATTCATGTCTGAAGTGAGGTGGGATTTGACCCATCATCATAGGTTCCTAGGCAATGCTTTGCACGAACTTCAGCTTCCATGTACCTTTGGGTGTATGGAAAGACCTCACCGCTTTTTTTTTTTGAAATCTAGTCCAAGGCAGCCTTCCTGTCGTCTGCAATTTGTGGAGCATCGATAAGTGGTTAGCCCAAGGAAGTTACTTGTATCGTACCTCGAAGACACATTGTGGGCAACAAAATGGTACTTCCTTTGTAGTCAGTGCTACGAAACATTGGGCCAAAACTATTTACGAATGAGATTGGTATATTTGTGAGCCCACAAAGTGAACACACCTTGTAGCAAACCCTCCCTGCTATAGCCCAAACTATGATAAGTCCACCAGCAAATGACTTTTCTAGAAGGTAGTTATGGAAGATAAATTCATAAAGTTTTGATGCAGTCACAGAGGGCAGAAAGGTAAAAAAGTTCTAGGCCACTTTGAGCTCATAAGTTAATCAGTCAAGTTACCAAAAAAGTATGGAATTTTCTTCACATATTTCCCACCTAGTCCAAACTGATTTTCTCCACGTTCTAATCATTTTGATGTAGAAAGAGGGAGGAAAAATGATGGGTTGGCACTCTCAAAACAAGGAGCTTTCCTTGCAAAAGTTGGATGAAGGCCTCAAATCAATGCAATCAACAAACTCAAAGATAATTGATAAATTGTTTAAACTAGACAAAGTGAATCTCATTGATGACCTTGCCACTCGTTTGATAGGGCCGAGCACTAGATACAATTCTATCCACAATGGATATAACTCTAGCACATGATCCCATTATCACAATCACCACCAACAATATGGGGGATACCCCAAACCCCCAAACTTGATTTCGTGAAATCTGCAAGTGATGACCCAACAAGCTAGCTAAATAAAGCAGAACCGTTTCAATGTCCACCAAACTCGCAGACTAAAAACTTCCATTAGCTTCATTCAACTTGAAACATGAAACCATTCTATGGTATCAGTGGTTGGCAAAAACATATATTACAGTCACATGGGCTGAGTTCAATAAACACTTACTCACCTAACTTGGTGCAACTGAATATGTGAACTTCACATGCGGATTGACTAAACTGTAGCAAACTCACTTTGTCCATTTGAATAATTGGCCAATTAGACAATATTATTGGGCATTTTTCAAACGTTGCTTCATCGGCGGATTTAAGGAAGACATCTAGGGTGAAGTAAAAATGTTCCAACTCGCAAACTTGATGTAAGTGATTGGGTTGGCTAAATCAGCCCAACATCTTCCATATAAGTCAAGAATTCTTAGTTGTCTCGACCAACACACAATCAAGGCACTTATCCACCAACTATCAAACACCGACTTATGAGGAAATCGTTGTTGGTAGAGAGAAAGGGTTGTGTTATAATTGTGATGAAAAACACAGTCTAAGCCATAAATGTATTAAACAATTTTTTTATCTTTTGGATGTTGAGGCACCGTCCACTTCTAACATATTGTTAGATTCAAATGACAACTCACAAGATGACCAAATAGATCAAAGAAGTCCAAGCGAGGATCCTATCCTTTAAATTTCAGTGCATGTCCTAGGAGGCATCACAACCCCTCAAACCATGAAAGTGTTGGGATACCTCGGAGGGCATTGTCTAACCATCCTCATTGACTATGAAAGCACCTATAACGTCATTGACCCGGTAATAGCAATAGAAAACTTGTTATGTGTATCAATGTAGCAGTTTGAGATGATGGTAGCCAACCAAGAGGACACAAAGGAACTTTGGATTGCAAGTGAAAATGTCGAACATCCAGATTTCAATGGGTGATATAAGGCTGAAATCCAACATGTTCACACTTTCCTTGGGTGGTTGCGACATCGCATCTTTGGGATCCCAATGGCTTTGATCCTAGGGCCTATCCTATGAGATTTTTTCAAATTATGGATGGAATTTGTATGTGGGATAACGTCATGGATTATCCTCTCTCTTTTCGATAATATAGATTAGGATATGGAGAGGACCATTCTAGGGCCTACACACAAGCCAAGATTGTAACCAAGTGATGCAAGAGCCACGGAACTAGAAGACGACAATCCACTCTTTACCAAAGGCTTAGGGATCCAAACCGTAGGTTTAGAATAGAGCATGGAGTCTTACTAGTATCTTGATTGTATGAAGATCAATGAGATATAATGTGTATATAGAGATATCTAAACTATGATTGTAAGCGGATTGTAAGAGATTGATATGTTATCGGTTTGACCTACTTTATTGGCTTTCCCATGCTTGCATTTCTCTCCTAGATGGCATCGATCGCGGTCGATGCTGTTTGTTAGTAGATTTCCCAATCCAATGACATCGATCATGATTGATGTTGTTGAGTTAATGATTTGCCGCAATTGATGGCATCGACCATGGTTGATATCATCGGCTAGCATAAATCATTAATGCTACCATTAGGCTATTTATACTAGTAGGTAGTTGAGCACTTATTCCACATCTCATCCATCACTGATTTGGTTTTGCTAGCGCTCACCAATCCACCCTAAAAACTTAGGTCTTGAAGTTGGTCATATTTGTCTTATTTAGAGTCCACACTTGGAGCATTGGGTACTTAGGATCTACAAGCATAGGAGTTGCACTTTCCATGGTCTACCAAGCCTTTGGAGTCATTGGAGTCTTCAATCAAGGGTGTTCCTAGGTCTTATTCTTATTTGTTTTTTACCCCTTCATCAACTATCACTTAAGGTGTTGACGATCCTGGGGAAGTTAATGTGCCAATGGTGCCTTCATGCATGTAAGTATCTCTAACCTCTCTTGTTCCTTTACTTTCATTTCAAATTTGGATGTTGTGGATGTGGTCATGCATAGATTAGGATATGGTAGCATATTCTTTTCTATTACATTATTTATCTATTGGTTCTTACCTTACAATCCTTGCACAACCCTTGATCTTGCTTTGCAATCTCTTAGACCTCCCTTGTAATCCTTGTGACTCTTTCCTAGCAACCTCTTGGATCTCTCATCTCATTATTACCTTCATTACAATCCTATTTGCAACCTTATTTATTGTCATTTTACAATTGAGACCTAGTTAGACTTCACTACCCTATTCCAAGTTTATGCTTTGTAAACCTATACCTCTTATAGAGTGTGGAGTAATGTCTTCCGAGTTCTACGTCTACATTAACTTACAATCCAAGGCGTGCATCTTTAGTGTGGTCTCTTTTACTATCGTAGTCTATAATACCTCCATTATAGAGAGATGAAAGGAATTGTTATTGGGCCATTCTTTATTTGCATACACTTTGGTGAACCCGACGTGAATCGAACACACAACCTTTTGATTTGAATCCTATTCAAGTTTTCCATCATTTTCAAATCTTTCCTAAATCACTCTAGCATGGATTATCTCTGTAATTCTCAATATAATGATGATTCCCAAGACTAGGACTCCTCATTCAAGCCTACCCCCTTCTATTACGATTGTAACATGGATGGCATGGATGGCAACAACACCAAAGAAATAGCCAAAAAGAAAACAACAATAGAAGGGTAACTTGATCTAATCTTAATAATAGAATCTTAGAACTAGAGCCTAAACATGAGGGGAAGGAGAAAATATTGAATATGTCTATACTCTTGTCATGCAAGAATTCATCTTAGCTTACCCCAATTTCGTCGGCCAACCTCTCGAAGTCATCATTACTAGCATGGAGGCTTACAATGCCGCTTAGGGCAATTATTTTGATACTATCCTTCTCATTTAGTAGGTGCTAACACAAATGCACCTCAAAATTTTAATCCTAATCCTAATCAAAATTCTTCTTCCAATGATCCCACTCAACTTATCTTGCAACTCATCAACCAAATGAGTTTGCAACAAGCTAGTGCCAACAATCAATTTCTTCAAATGAATGCAAATCTCACTCGCATGAATGCTAGACCTCAACAAATTTAGTGGGGTATGCCTAATCAGTGTCCTCCCCCACCTCCTCTAG
Organism: Taxus wallichiana var. yunnanensis; assembly: GCA_018340775.1. NCBI lineage: Eukaryota > Viridiplantae > Streptophyta > Pinopsida > Cupressales > Taxaceae > Taxus > Taxus wallichiana. The sequence continues at coordinate 345,140,086 of CM031235.1, read as the reverse complement.
TTGATCATAATGGCAATCCAATTGTGCAACCTCCCATAACCAATAAGGTGCTTCAATCTATTCAGAGAGAACCCTTGCTCCCTATATAGCCGCTATGGATATTGGAGGTATCACCCCTTCTATCACTTATGATGGGTCAACTGACCCTAAACTTCACATTAAAGCCTTTGGCAATGTCTACAAGGACTGGATCAAAGATAACTCTTATGCAGCTGCCAAGCTCTTAGCTAAGACCCTTACAGGTGATGCTTTAGATTGGTACCATTCTCTCCCTTCTAACTCTATCGTCGAACTTGAGGGGTTAGTCAATCTTCTACTCAAAGAATTCCATTCTCAAGATTTACTTGAAAACAACTTGAACATCTTCATCAATTGTAAATAAGGTGATAATGAGAATGTCCAATCCTTCATCAAACAATAGAAAACTCCTTGCACTAGAACAGAATATTCCTACACTGATGACACTCTTCACAACATCTTCCTCAATGCCTTAGAACCTCGCCTTCAATACAAGGTCGGGTCCTTTTCTCCTACTACTTTGCAGGAAGAAATTGAGCACGCAAAGAGGCAATATTAGCTTATACTCACATTCGAAAAGCCTCAACCAAGACAATCTCAAAATCAACCCCAATCTCAAGCGCAAAAGAATCTTCACGTTCTTATGAAACCTCAGAATCGTAATGCTACATATGACATAATCTCAGACATTCCTAATCCTAGCAACTCTTTCCAAAGAATCATTCACAATGTCAATTCAAACCCTATTAAGTTTGGTTAGAGTTTGCACAATGTAAACACAATAAAACTTTGTATTACATTTCATATGCATAGGTTACATATTAGGTGTTGTATCTCCGATATAATAGAGGAGCTGTTATATCTCCTACAACCAATCATACAAAATAGACGAGTTGTTAGAACAACTTGTGACACACTAAAAGCTATTTACGTTGGTTGATATAACTCCATAAACAATAACTCCATTATCACTTAAGAACTCTGCATATTTAGCCTGTGAATGGTTAATGCTATAGGTTTAGGAGCCTAATATTGTGCAGAAATATGTCAGCTCAATTTCCATAAAAACTTGCACTCATTCCTATCCCTTTGTTTCACCAATAAGTAAGAAAATTGGTAAGGGTTGTATCATTATAAGACAGTAATATCCGCAATGGAAATAAGGAGTAAGATAAGAAAGCATCACAGGAGCTGTAATGTTCCTTTTGAAATTTGACACTCACATTATTTTGTTCGCCTTCATCAGTGTTGTTTTATGCTTGCTATCTATTACTTCATAAGAACCCAATGTCCATCCTATGCTCTCAATTTATGGTCTATGCATAGTCATTTTCATTTACCGCAGACCATATTCCATCTGCCCCAATCAAAAACTTAGTCCCAAATATTTTAATTCTATTTCCACATCTAAAACAAACCCCAACACCGCCCTATAATTGCAAACAACAGTATTAGGATTTAGTGTGAAGTGAAGCTACAATAACATCAACAAACAGAAAGATACAGACCTTACAAGGCCGGTAACGTATGAGTTTGTTGGAGAAGGAAATTCAGTTATTATGATTTAATCTAGCTAAGAATTTGTGAGCATATTTCCACCTAACAGCAATGTAATCCTCTGAGAAGTGACACCATTGGGACCAATGCTGATGGCAGTGGCTGAGCCAAGCCTACCAAGCCCCCACCTGCAATTAACCAGAACTGACTTGTTGCCTGCTGGGATCGAATGCTGCAAATGTAAAAACCAAACCAAATACCAGCCATGTAAAAACCAAATTCACCGAGCAAAGACGGTGACAGGGTAGGTGTCAGGGTGGCCGAGCAACACGCTGGCAGTGACCAAATTCACACGACAGGGGAAAAATGGAACAACTCAAACAGGAGAGCAGGCCAATCCACCTGTCACCACCTAAAGTGGCGAAACCTGCTCAAGCTGGAGGGTGTCATCGTTGAGATCTAACTCAACTGTAGACATGCCTTCGGCGTAATAAACCATGAAATTTGAAGTTAAAAAAATAGAGGAAGATACTCTCGGTAATACTCTCACACATGGCTGGAAGAATAATGAACAAATCTGTGTGTGATTTGAGCATGACGTGGAGAAAGTTTGAATGACAACTTACATATCAAAGCCACTGATTCTGATCCGAGAATGGGATATATGTGCACGAGACTGTCGATTGTTGAATATGCCCCACAAATCAAAACTCTATGCATGAATTCAAAATTTTCAATTTAAGGCAACACGGTGATGAATTTTAGATGCACAACTAGCAAGACCATTGAAAACCATAACGAGGGAGAGCAACCAACAGTGTTTTACATATGACATATGCACCAATCTCTTGACTAGCCTGAGTGATCCGACGTGAGTGCACGAGCATTGAGAAATACAAAATTCCAATTGTGATGTCCAAGAGCCAGAAGATCATCAACCAATCAAAGTTTTGTACAGGTTGGATAATAACAATAATTATTAGGCTTCATTATTGATAAGTGCTTGAGAGGCAAGACGTTTGGGCCGACTGTTAAAACTGGCAGAATACGCCTTCACATGTAGGAGATCACGGATACTGACTGAAACATGTTATTTATAACACTTTGCTGGTAACCAGTCACCACTAAAAACTTCTAATGTTAATGAAGGCGTAATGGCTATCCACCTTCACATCTTGACAGGCCGGATGACAACAAGGAGCTTTTGAACGCTTTCTGAGATGCACTATAGTCTGCAAGGATGGATTAATACCTTGAATCTCACAAATTTTTCTCACAAAGTAATTCGCTCTGATGCCAAATGTTAAGTTTGGTCAGAGTTTGCACAACATAAACATAATAAAACTTCGTATTACATTTCATATGCATAGGTTACATATTTATAGGTGTTGTATCTCTGATATAATAGGGGAGCTATTATATCTCCTACAAGTTACAACCACTCATACAAAATCAATGAGTTGTTAGAATAACTTGTAACACACTAAAAGCTATTTGCATTGGTTGTTATAACTCCATAAACAACCGCACTTACAATATTATACTATCATAGATAATTTAATTACACACATTCGTTATATATATGAACACTAAGATGAATTATTTCTAACAAACCCTCCTAGATCCAATGGAGGTAATTGACGCTTTTCCTCCCAAACGAATAACCATAAACCCTTGTCCCTGGAAGAGCCACGACAACATATCCATAGGCCATATGCATCGCCTCTAGATACTTCTCGCCATTCCCCTCCATGGTTCAATGAGAAGCTCTTTTGTTGGTGGCACATCAATTGTGGTCATTCACACAAAAATTACAAGGATCTTCGTACTTTTTCCTACATCTTTTTGCTGGGTGCTAACTTTGACCGTGAAGGTATGGCCTGCAAAAGATTATAGGAAGCCATGGCAGCTCGTGGTCATGTTGAAAGGCGCGACCGTCACGGTTCCATGAATCAAGATAATGAACATCTTAGAGTTTACATTGATCCCTTGCCCAATCACTCTAAGGTTGAGGCAACTCCTCAACCTAACAACGAAGCGACAAAATTCTTCTTCTAACACCGTCAAAACTACCTCTGATCTTGAAATTGAGGCCCCCAAGATTGTGGTCAACATGACTATCATGAAACGAGTGATTGTTGTTTATTAACACTTCATTCTCCACTCCTTTGCTTCCAAGCCTATCCTATAGGTTGAGAGCCACCTCATTATCATATAACTCCTCAGAATCCTGTTACGATAAATGTCATCGGATGATGTCGTCTACTTTATATTGCCCATTAGTGACATCATTGCCTACAGGGTCGATGTTACCTACTTCTGCTTCTATCATCTCCGACGCCATGAGTGATTCTCAAATAAAAGGGCCGATGCCGTCATCATCTCTTCTCGCTGCTCAGGACACCATTAACTTTCCTCAACTAATAAGGACGATGTCATCTGCTTACGCCTCGACATCCCGCGACATCGTCATTGTGCACTTAACAAGGTTGATCATCTTTGAGCGGTTGGGGCAAAAAAATCAGAGTGGTCCAATCTGAGGTGATAGTCCCTTCAAATCAGATTTTGATAGAAATTCCTCAAGTCTCGACCAACATTTCATCAACGAATTGGAAGATTGGGATCCAATCAAAGAACCCTTGAATCTCCGAGTTAAAGTCCCTTCTTGAATTAATTAAGACTTATCCTAAACATTGCGATCCCTTGATGAAAGCGCTCTTGGAAATGAATATACCCTCACCACTAGCTTTGGGGCAAGACTCCCTCTTACATGGTTCGAATAAATGCATACTTCAAAATGTGAGGAGCTCGCATTCCGAATGATTGAATTAGAGATCAATTCTTATCTTTGCAATATCCCATTAACTTTATGATCACGCATTTGAGATGCTCCTTCGAGTAGATGGTCTGCTCTATTCATCTTGGTCAAGATTGATAATTTGTAGATCAAGCGAGCCCTTGTCAACAAAGGTTTGGGCACATGTGTCACTTCTTTAGAATTCATCAAATGTCTCGGTTACTCTTCTGATAATCTCAAATCTACTCGTGGCGGTGTCAATGATACGATCAAGGAAAATGCCCCCAATGGGCTACATTAAATTACCCATTACGATGTCTCCTCAAACCGTTAGGGTGAAAGTCATGATCTTCAACTTTCCTATTTCTTACAATATTCTTCTTGGTCGACCATGGACACATCGAATGTGTGCATGTCGCATCATTTGTTTGTCAATATTTTGAATTTCCCTACCTAAGCTTCATGTTCAAGATTCAAGGTGCACCAATTCGTGGAACTTTGAACAATTTCAACAACACAGTCTATAAAATCCATGCTCTCGAGGAATTCCCTTGTGTTCCATTTCGAGCATATCAATGTTTCAACTATCTCATCGATTCCCTTCAAGGATATAATTGACATCTTGAACTTATTGGGAATATACCACCTACCCTCCTTGACTCAAATGATGGCGAGCATGATGAAATCAATCTCAAAATCAAAACACCGATCTTCCTAATTCTAACATTTCTCAGTTACCCTCTTCTCAATGGCTTCATGTAAGAAAGTGATTGATGCAATTCTGATCATTATTTCTTCCTCTTCGCACCCACCTAAGGAGCTTCTCACTTCGCCACCTAGTTTAATGTTTGTCAAATCTCTTCATATTGATATCACCACCGTCAAGTATGATGATGATGAAATATCCCTTGTGGGATACCACTTAAAAATGCACAAAATATTGAAAATTTGCAGCCAAATAAAATACTGATTTTTGCAGATTTTTTATAGTTAGGGCAGCGAACTAAAGAAAATTAATATCTCCCAAAATATCCACCCAAATTACTTGAAAATTTAAAGAGAGCTTGCTAATATTATAAAGAACATAAGAAAACTATTTTTGGAATTTTTCAGATAATAAAATGCTGCCAGAAAATTACAGCGTGCCCTAGACAGCTGGAAAACTTCTAAAATTCGTAACTCTCCGAATACAAGTGCAAAAATTATGAAACTTTGGAAATAACATTTACAAATATAGGAGATGATATTCCAACCTTCAGATCTGAATTCGTACCACTAGAAACCCCTTAAATAAAGGCTGCAATATTCCAAACAAGTCGCCTAGCTTGGAAAAGGGTTGGAAATTGATGAAAAGGCCTTCAAAGTGATGCTAAACCCTGCTCAAACTGATGCCGTAAATCTGATCTAAAAACCCTTTGATTATCTTCACCAAATGTCTCAAAACCCTCAAAACCCTTCCTCTGAAACCTCTGAAAATATCTCTGTAAATCAGCCCTGAAAACAGCTCCAAAATGACAAGCTAGGGTAGATCTCTCACTACCGAAGAATGCCCTGCTAGCTAGGGATGGATCTCTCACCACCGAAGCTAGGGTTCTGTGGGATTTCACTCCACAAGCTGTAGATTTGCAAACAACAGTTGCACATGAAAGAAGATAATTAGGTATGCAAGAATAATCTTTCTTTTTTCCCCAACTCCTTATATAACTTCTCCAAGGCAAAAGAGCCCCAATAAACCCTAGTCACATTTTTCCCTTGGAAGGGCCAATAAAATAAAAGTAACTTAAGTTACTTTTCCCCTTTTAAGTCACCATGGTCCAAAAGTGACCCCCAACGCAAAATTAGAATATTAAGTGTCATGTGGCCCCTTCCTAACGACAAAACATAATATCTAGTCCCTCCAAAACACTTTATGCTTATGTCAATGAAGAAATATAACAAAATGGACTAGATATTCATACCCAATAGCTCCCGCGTCCATAGCCCCTTGGGTATGACCAAGGCTTGGACTCGAATTGGCCCTTAGGCCTTAGGCGTAGGAAAGGGGACATTAAAGATGGTTACTTGCTTGATGACCCATTCTTGTTTGGCTATGCCCAAGCAAAGGATGCGGAAATCCTTGGATATAAGCAAATGAATATGCTCGTCTTTATCTTTTCACGAATCTCTACAATCATCCTTCAATTGAAGCATCAATACTATCTATCTCTCGGAAGCGAAGTCTAAAACCAAAAAATTTGATTATGAAAAGGATGATCTAAGAAATGAAGTCTTTGATGAACCACTATATCTCGGATCTGCAACCGATTCTACTTCTTCTAATCCAAAACCTAAGTCAGCGAATGCACTGTAACTCCTCTAGATAATTGCACTACTCTTGATCCTCCCTCACCTTCTTCTACACTCATACCCGCACCCCCTAACTCTACAACTCCAGACTTACTGCATTTAATTTGGTTCGTATTGCACATGGCATGAGGCGTCGGGGTATGATGTAAAGGATTGTCAAGCTTATCGGCGACACATGAAGAAGTTTGGAAGATGAGGTTTGTGAGGAACAACAACATTGACCATCTCATCCTAGTTCCTCCCTCAACATTTCTTCTTTTGACATGGTGTTGGTTCTCATTCCTCTATTGATTGTTGGGTGGTCTAGAAACAACGGTCTTAGCCTCTCCTCGCCCTTGAGTTGAGAGTTTGGCTACCCCTATTGTTCCCATATTGCATACTCCGGTCTTGCCTCTTGCAGACTATTCATCTATATGTAAATCTTACAAACCTGTTGAGGTACCGCATCCTCACATTTTTCTTCCACAGGTGGAGATACCTCCTTTCATCCCTACACTTAAACTCACCATGATGAACATGCGCTAGATGATTCTTTCGAAAATTCTATGCGGGTGGAAGAATTTATGGAAGTGCGAATCATGAGATCCGTCAAAAGACTTTTTATGCCCTTGAAGACATCAAGTACACCATGATTCACATGTGTTATAACATTCAACAATAGGTCCATGAAGTTATTGAGGATGCTTGCTGACTATCTTGTGCACTCTTTTTAACCTCATTGACTTGTCTTAACCCTACATTACCTTTTTACTTTTTATGCATTTTATTTTCTTGTTGTTACTTTTTACACTACTTAGTTAGATCCCTAGATTAGACACGTCGGTAGTTCAATACTTTGGCTACCCCTTGCCATCCATAGATTAGACAAGATGGTTAGCTTGAAACTTCAACTACCTCTTACATCCATAGTTTAGACAAGTTGATTAGTTTGACAACCTTGTCTACCCCTTACGATCCTACACAATCCTACATTATTCTACGGGTGAGTTAGTTTACATGTGTTGACTACCCATTTACATCCTCTTTTACTAATTACAAACTCTATGAGAAATCTTTAGGATTTACTTTTACTATTTGTTTCTTACTCAATCTTTTAGTAGGGTTTATCCATTTATGATCCTTTTACTCACATTATACACATTACTTGTGTTTCCATCTTGATGGATTTATTTCTACCATTTGCTTCTTCATTTGACTTCTTGGTATGTTGTTTATCCACTTATGATCTCACAATATATTATAACCTTTTGTGCTTGTGTAGGACCTATCACAGTTTGCATTTCTATCTCTTGAAATCATTAACGATTTTTAGTTCTTATGTTACGTAGTCCATTCATTCTACAACCTTCATCCTCGATATGCAACCTCCTTTATACTTATGATCATCTATCAGTTTTATCCATCATTGTATCACGTTTTTACATCCTTGCAGCTTTCACTTATCCTGCTCCTCTCACTTGAGGCACACTTAGGTCGGAGATGAGATTGCACTCCTTCTCAAAGTAGGTCTAGAGGCCCCCAAGCGTCTTGGTTTTTATGTTCTCCTTTGTATCGATTAGGTGTAAGCTCCCTTATGTTAGTCATATTTCATACACACTAGATCAGCCTTTCGAATCCGTAGAGAGGAGGAAAAGTAAAAGCCAAAAGAAAAGAAAAGAAAAGTCAAAAGCCGTGTTATCAAAAAAAAAAACAAAAAAAGGCAATTTTTAAAAGCAATAAAAGTCAATCACAAACACAAGACATGATGTTCTCATATTTGGCACCATCTTCTATTTTGGTTGAAATCTCAAACTCTCTACAGATTGGCCCTCATTGCAAGGCTTGAGGTCCTTTGGGGAGTCTGATAGGTTTTTGACTGGGGTAGAAGGTTTCATTTCTAGCATTAAGAGTCCTTGCTTTTTCATGCTAGTAGCTAATCCTTGTAGTAGGCCTATAGCCCCTTAAATGAGGTCGAGGAATGTGAAAACGTCATGGGGAAGTAGGATTCGTATTTGCTATCATATTTACCATCATATATTATCATAACTGACTTTGGGATATACCTTTATACTTCATAAGTTGGCCTAAGCCAAACTCACTTCTTCAAATTCATTCTTTCCTTGATGTCGAAAACCTTTAGTCATATCCTTTTGATTAGAGTGTCTCATCTTTGCTAAGGATCTTGTATCGCCCTTGTCACACCTTACTTTTTCCTTCTTTTCATGTTCACTTCCTTTGATGGATACTATTAGTAGTTGACCACGAGTTTACATTCCTTTTTTATCCTACTATCTCGTATCCACAACATTTCCTATTTGTGAGTACGATTGTAAGACCTTTGGGCCTTCCTCAAACATTTATACACATTTATTAGACCCATCCCGCACATCTTAGTTATGACATTGGATGGTAGTACTTCATCTCTTGAGAAATCCAATGGAAGCATTGCTTGCGATTCTATTCATTTCTTTCGATACTTCTCTTTTGACACATCGTATGTTTTATTTTCCCATGCCTTAGATTTAATTTGTATTTATTATTCTCATTTCTCATATTTTTAAATTTCTTTGATTATCTTCGTAGATCTTATTAGGCACTTTACAATCCTTATTTTACACACCTTTCGATTCCTTTGAGTTCTTTCATAGGTGTTTTACAATCTTTCAAAGCGTCTTTTGATTTTTTTGGATTACTTCCTTAAATTTTATAAGAAACCTTTTTATCTAACATATTTTAACACATCTCATGATTTCTAGATTTTCCTATCTTTTTCATTAGATGTCCATTTTTTAACATTTATCCTAATTTTACCTTTTCACTTGTTTATCAACCATGGATTGTGCAAACATAGAAATGAAAACCATAGGTAAGTCCAACCACACAAAATCCCATAAGACGTACATAGGCCAAAATGTTGTCATATATATTTCAGTGTTTCAAAACTAGGTACATAATACAATCACAATCCAATCTTCCATCTCCCATAACACTCCTTTCCCTGGTGGAGGAGGTGTTATGCTTTGTGCATATGAGGTCGACTAGTTACTCAAATAGAAGGAGCTAAGGAGGTTGCCCTAGATCTGGCACTTGAAACCTCACGCTCTGCCCTCACCATCATAATCTCTAGCCTATTGATTGTATTTGTTGTAGTATGGGCATCAACTAACCATCTAGCCTATTATGCTTGTAGTACCACCTATATGTTTGCCCCAACATGTGCAAAACAAAGGCCCATATCCTCTGCTCTGTAATTGTGAGTGTGTATGATGCTTTAGCACGCCACCTCTCTATCCAACCGAAAAGAACCCACGCTTTCTTGCGAGGGGCGTAACGAGATCCGACATCAACGTTGGGCCTGCTCTCGGGAGCAAAGGGTCCAGGATCTCATGGTTCGTGCCTTCCTTCTATCAATGCCCTTGATTGACCACAAGCTCATTTGCTAAAAGACAACACACATAATACACTTTAGCATTATATGCTTCCTAACATCTATCACCATCTATATCTAGGAAAAAATAACTCAATCGAATACACAATGATACCTCACGGATCGGGTCGGTCCTCTACGATTGCCCGCATCGCCTCTACCCAACACAACATCATCCTCATTGCCCCACTTCCTTGCCACAACTAATTGCCGCCAACTCTCTCCCTAACTAGTAACATTGATGCCTATCTACAAAATCAAGCGGTTCTCATTGGATCTTTGGTTAGATTAACACATTTCGGCACATAGGGGAGAAAGTAGCCTCCCCCTGGTCGTCTCAGCCTTCACTCCTAGTCCCAACCACATGGTTGTACCTCCCCTTGTATTGGGGCATCCCTCTCGTGGTTGCCCCTCACCTCAATTTAGCACCTACCCTACGGGTTCCTTTGCTCTGCTCCATTGTCATCTCCTCCGAGCTTGCCTATGTTGGTGTGGCTTCAATGGTAGGACGACGACTTGGTAATCCCTTGCTTGCTCAACCTTGTGGCTCTAACATGCCGTAATCAGTGCAGAGGGACCGACAATGACAATCGGATGGGGCCTCTTAAACTGTCCCGACATTGTCTATAGGACATGTCTCCACCCACAATGGTAGTGACCAATGATCTCAATGACTTCATGTGCCGCTAGTGTTGTGGGCCATGTATACAATCCGTTTGTTGTTCCCACATATGAGGTCCATACTAGGTCTCTCAGACGGTGTGGAGAGTTGGAAAACCAACTCTAGCTCTCACTGCCTCACCCCTCTCCCATTGTAATGACCTCAAAGCATCAGTTGCTATCTGCAAAGGGGTCCCAACCTATCTATACATAGGAAATCTCTCATAAATCCATAACAATAGCAAAATATTGGGTCTAATTGATTCGTGTGTTGTCTCGCATGCACCCTATGCAAATCATGGGCTAGTTGAACCCAAATGGTTGTGCCCCAACTAAACTAAAAACAATGCTCTAATGCATGTCTCACGTAAGCCACTAAGGCAAATAAGGGCACGCCTCCATCTAATTTGTGACACATAATCCGTGTCACAACCATCCCAATCACTCCCTTCTTGATATCTGAAATATATGAAGCATATACAACATTGAGTCGATTGTATGATATGCGGTGATAATCTCCTACACACTGTAGCCCATTGTGCTGATTCTCTCCTCTCATCTCGCTCTCTTGGGAACATCACAAAACATGCACCCCCTTAGATCAAAAGTCGTAAAATGACATGGACATCCTCTAGCATAATGTCATCTCTAATGTCTTGCTATCATACCATCTAAAAGGGTTGGCGAGAGACACTCCCACGTACCAATAAAAATGTGTCAAATCCAAATCCAATGGGATCTGTGCCATCTTCATAATCCCTCCAAAACCCAACCCCGTAAAAGGGTCCTATCTCGCAATCGATAAGCACTCCAATAAGGTCGGTGACCTTACTACCATCCACTAATCTCCATAGTCGGGTCCTTCGTGGGATCTGTAAGGTACCCATTAGTCTCAATCAAAGAAAATCATCAAATCATCATAACTCATGAACAAGTCATCATAAAAGATCAAAACATTAATAAGAACGTCAAAATCAATCAAAGCATCACATCCCACGACATTGGCTTTCTTTCCGGATGGCATCAGTCCCGTCAAAATCTAACATCATATCGCGACATCAACCCTTTTGCTAGACGACATCGACAATGTGTTTTTCCTATGGCATTGACCATTCCCACGGATGGCATCGACCATGCTAAACTTTATGTTCCCATCGGTCACCCCTGCGATATCATCTACCTAATAGAGTTGATGATCATTGCAGAAAAGTTACTCGCCATTTTTATACTTTTGTTCAAAAATCAACATAATGACACTAGAAATTAAAATGCATCCAAACCCACCTAGACATCAACCTAATCTTCATTTTGACTACCTTTTAGGAAAATTTCGCTAGCCAAATTTGCCCTAGGTCACATTTTTCACCAGACTACCCTTTCCCAATTTAAATGTAAAACCTACTGGAGGATCTACCACATCTTGCTCTCCTCGGTCATCCGGTCATCCACCAACACCTCTGCGTCAAGTTGTGGCCTTCGTCTCTCATTTTATCTTAAATGGATAAAGCTAGAGCTCAGAATTCCAAAAATAACAAATGCAAAAAAATGACGAATGAATCACATGACTTTCTATTTAAAAAAAAATCTACACTCTCTTCTCGTGACATCTTCGTTTCTCCAAAATGCGATAACTTTCTAACCATGACTCCGATTTTCATTCTAGAAGAAGCATCATTGTCATATCCATGAAACAAATCCAATGATGTATTACACACTTTTTCCGAAAATCTTCAAAAATCACCTATTTTTAGGCTTTTAATCCTTACTCACCCGATTTACGATTATGCCTTTATACACATTCTCACACTACTACAATTTATTTACTCACTTATCCTTCCATGAGTTCCCATTTAGACTAGCGTTTATTTCTTATGTATCTAATTTAACTTCTAATATTTCTTTTTGGTTGTGCTTGGTTATCATAACTCTTTCTACACTTGGTGATTCAAGTATGTGAACACACTCATGAGAAGGTAAGTATACAAGTAGGTTTGCTTTCTTTATTTTTGTTCTACACATCTCTTTCAATATTTTGATTTCAATGATTTTAGAGATCATCTTGCATGGAGTGGGAAGTAAGCAGAAATGGTTATGTGCATCCTTCGGGTTGCATTGGGTTGGTCAACAGTGGTACTTATGAGAGAGCTTTGATGTGTAGTCCGATTATATCATATATTTCACATGTTGCCTCACCCGTCAATAGGTCTTTTTTTACATCCCTTGTATTCGTCTTTTATAGTCTCCTTGCAATATCACTTTATTATCCTCTTGTGATCGAGTCTCAAACCTACTCTCATCACACTCACACCTTCGTCTTTCTCTCCCTTAACACCTCGGAGTCTCCCTCTATCAATTTGACTTGCTTTCTTGGCTTTCCCATGCTTGCATTTCTCTCCCAAACAACATCAATTGTGGTTGTTGCCATGTACCTAGTAGATTTCCCTAGCCGATGGCATCAACCATGGTTGATGTTACCGGGTTAATGATTTGTCACATCTAACGGCATCCCATCGACCACGATCAATATCATCAATTGGCATAAATCATTATTGTTATCATTAAGTTGTTTATAGTAGGTAGTTGAACATTCATTCCATATCTTATCTATCACATATATGGTCTGTTAGCACTCGCCAAATCTACCTGAAAATCTTAGGAGGGCTTGAAGTTGATCATATTTGTATTCTTTGGAGTCCACACTTGGAGCATTCAAGTACATAGGGTCTACAAGCTCGTGGAGTCATTGAAGTCTTCAATCAAGGTTGTTCAAGTCTTCTTCTTATTTGTTTGTGGTCCCCACACGCAACTCTCTCTCGTAAGGTGCTTTCGACACTGGGGGAAGTTAATACGCCAATGGTGCCTTCATGCAAATAAGTATCTCTAACCTCTCTTGTTCCTTTACTTTCATTTCAGAGTTGGATTTTGTGGATGTCATCAAGATGTGATCATGCATAGATTATGATAGGGTGGCATATTATTTTCTATTGCATTTTTATCTATTGGTTCATACCTTACAATCCTTGCATAACCCTTGATCTTGCTTTGCAATCCCTTGGACCTCTCTTATAATCCTTGCGACTCTTGCCTAGAAACCTCTTGGATATCTTACATTCATTACAATCCTATTTGCAACCTTATTATCGTCATTTTACAATTGGGAGCTAGTTAGACTCCACTACCCTATTCTAAATTTAGGTTTTGGAACCCTATACCTCCTATAGAGTGTAAAGTAATGTCTTCCTAGTTCCACATCTACATTAACTTACAATCTAAGGTGTGCATCTTTAGTATGGTCCCCTTTGTTATCCTAGTCTAGAATACCCCCATTATAGAGAGACAAAATGAATTGTTATTGGGTCATTCTTTATTTTCAAACACAAACCAAGACTGCAACATAAGCAGATCTCAAAATCGCAATTGCAATAGTACACCATAGAACCATTCACTATATGACCAAGTCATCACAAATACAACTGTAACAAATCTGCAACTAAAATAGATACAAAGTCCAAGACCAAAGTGAAACTCAAAAGCCAAATCGCATCATGTCGACAAGTGACTCCCAAGTTGCAAAATAACAACAGTTGAACTCAACTGATTATGGTGATAGGGCTATCCAAATGTAATGCACCCAAAAAACTGAACTGCAAAATTTTGATGTATTAGACCCAAGTTTCCCAAATTGATCAAGTGATGTTTATTGTTCAATATTCAAAGTCGCATGGAGCATTGTAAGACCATATATGTTTGTTGTTTTCCATTTCCACTAAATCAATGTTGTAAATACCAAAATAATTCCCAATTTAATCATCAATGCGATTCAGGATTTTTAACTCATTTACTTGAATTCTTCAAACGTCCGTGCAACTTTTTGACTTGAGTTGTGGTTGTAAAGCAAATTAATAGCAAGCTACGAGTAATAATTGAAAATGACAAATGCAAATAAGATAACATAGAAATAACTTCAAGAAGAAGTGATTAAGTATAAAATATAGTGGTGTGATGAAGGATTATTCCAAAAAGAGTGGAATATAAATGAGGTTAAGAAAACTAACGTGTATTTGAAATAATTACTTTAAAACTATGTTGGATATATTTAGTAAAATATTCGATAAGGTTTATATGTACACATGGTTGACTATGGAGGACAATGGATTCATTAGATTATTGATGATTAAAAGAAATAACTTTAGTTTAAAAAGTAGAAATTGGGTCCTGTTTTTACATAAAAATGACTAAAATGAAACTTTTAAAATACAATAATAATAATAATAATTCATGAACCATATGATTTTATTTGGAAACAACAGAGGGTACATGACTATTCAAAGAATAAAATATGTACACCGATGAATTTACTATGTTGTGTATTTTGGTTAAAAGCTTATGGGGCTAAGGCTTGCCTTTATAGGTAATGGGAATGAGATGGGAAAGATGGTAGGGCTACCATCTGATCGTGCACTTATTGAGGATGACGAATGCCTTAGGTAAGTTTCTAATTTTTTATTTAGTGGATGAAGCCATTGTGCACTTGTTGAATAGATTTATTAAATTTATGTAAGTTTTAATAACTTACATCCCTTCAAATTGTATCTTATGTTCTTTTTATCTTATTGAACATTGGTTTTGTAGGTGGATAACTACATATGCTAATGATCAAAGAAAATTCTTTGATGATTTTTCTACATCTTATGTAAAACTTATTAATAGTGGTGTAAGTTGGAGAATGATATAGATTCTTTCCTTTTGTTATGAATTTTATGTATATACCATTCATACATAAAACACTAAAGATCTGTGAAGGTTCTCACAATTTTGTTGTAATTTCCTCTAATTTATGTGTACTCTATCGTCCCTTGCTCTATAGGTAGGGTCTTTACCAATAATTTTTAATGTGCTATTTTCTATGTAACTTTGGTGACACAAAAAAATTTAATTCTTCATGGTTATTTCACAGTTCACAAAAGTATCTTTGTTAAGAACAGACCATTGAGGACTTTCATCCCCCTTATGTTCATTTCCCATACTTACTCTCACTTTTATATTCAGCATTTCCTTTACCCAACTGCAGTTTTTTTGAGAGACTTCAGAAAATGCTTCATAAAGATTTTTAAACCCACATTTTATCCCCTTTATTGCCGCTTTTTTGGGATGCACTGGGAGCTTCATGATTGTGGTCTTCTATCTTTTAATTGGTACACACACACACACACACAACAATTTTATCTAACAAGATATTTGGAGCAAATTAGACTGTCTTTGAAAGGTACATTGTTGATGTTATAGGGTACATTTACATCATTTATATCCACAGGTTGGCCATACATTTTAGGTGACACTTCATCTTTCTCATTTCTGATTTCTCATGTATATAAATAGAATTTTCACGAAGTCGTGGAATGCCAAGGCACTCAATCCTCATTTTGAAACTCACCTTTGTGTTGGCAGTTTTAGTGGGAAAACTCAAGGATGCTGAAATTTTGATAGCATGCAAAGTTTTTTTGATGAAAAATGGTTAAAGAACTAGGTAGTCAGGATATGTGCGGTATAGCTTTAGGTACGACCGTGCAAAATTATATAAAATATAAAAGAAATACAGCTAAATAAGCAAAATAACCATATAATATGCATATAGTAAACAAAATAAAGCTAAATAACTACAACATACTAATAACCCATTTGCAAATGTTATGATATTTATTTGTCAAACTTAGAACAAGTATATGGTTCAAATATTACAATGTATACACAAAAATCAAGACAAATTAGCATATTCATCATATGCATAAGCGTAATGCTCTCTAGTGTATTCAATGAGAACATCGTTGAAACCATCACGTGGTTCATTAGAACCACAAGTAGTAGTGCCGCTCTAGCTAGTTCAATCATGTGAAGTACCCTCTAGCTCTAGATCTACCAATGAAAGGTGGCCAATAGATGCTCCCAAGTTTGGAGTTTTTTAGTCTACATCACAACACTTTGTTTCCTCTTGTTTGTACCTACCATGTTTGTGTGTTAAAAGGCGCAGGTTGGAATGAACGAAGGCTAAATCCTCAACCTATTTTGTTCTTAACTTGTTGGGGTTATACGAGTGGATAAAGGAGTAGGTAATCTAGTTTTGCTTTGAATCTGTAGAAAAACTCACAACCTATTGACGAAAACCACAAAGTCAATGCAAACTTTAAAATTAAAATTTATAAACGTAAAAACTAAAATTCAAAAGTTTAAAACAAAACATAGAAAAGAAAGTTAAAAAAATAAAATCTTATTTGACTCAAAACATTATTGCAAGCATTTGGAGGTGGCGAATGTTTGCCCATGGAGGTACTACCACGGATATCCTTCCATCTTATACATGTCACAAAGAGTGTTTAATTGATTAATCCCTTTCGGATATTAAATCAACAAACTCCTTCCTAACGATGTCATGTACTTCTGGATCAAGGAAGAGCTTAGTCAAGGCTACCATGTACCCTTCACTAACCTCCATATCTTTGTATGGTGTGACCCTCTTGACGAAAAATGGTCTTTGTATTGTAGTATTTTAGAGTCAAAGAAAAAGAAAGAAGATGTAATAGGTTGGTAGTTTTGCTCCACATGTCAATGAGATGTGATTGCATTTTTTTGAAGGAGCTCTCTGTAGGATCTTTTGTCTTTCATCTATGATAGACTTAATCAACTCAATCGTTGAGTTGATTCCATCATAAATCTCAGCCAAATGTGGATTATCCATATCAACAAATTGAAGTATACTCATAATGGGCTTGATAAATTCATCCATCGTTGAGGATGAACACCTTGACTATGCGGCCCTCTTATTGTTTGTATGCCATCATGCACTCCAATTGACACCGATAAGCATGCGGCTCAATGATTCGGTCACCTTCACAAGATGTCTCAAGACGAGCATTTGTGAGGCAAATCGAGTCTCGACAACCTAATAAGAAAATTGAAAATTTGAAACAAATTAAATAAAAAACAAGTAAAACATTCAAAAATTAAAATTCTACGAATTACATACTTATAATAATAATTTATTTTTATTATTTAAATAAAAAAGAAGATAGTTACCTTTAATAGTTGTAACTTCGAGAAGCTCCTAAATATGGATTTGGACATGTTGTGATTGTTGATGAACATTTAAATTTCACTCGCCTCAAATTTGTTTGATCTATAAGCAATTTTGGTGCCTAATTTTTGTGGCATTTGGTTGAGGGAATGAACAACTCAAGGTGTCTAAAATATGTGCATGTACTTTCCATAAATCAACATATGTAAGATTGTAATTTTTCGCGTTGTCTGTTATCACTTAGACAACGTTTTGGACCCCAACACCTCAATGGACTCTATGAGAATGTTTGCGATGAATTAGGCATCATTCACCCGCCCCTCACAATCAACAACCCTAAAGAACATTGTCCCTTTAAGGAGCTTTTCAATTGCATTGATCAATTTGGCTTATTTGTTGTATCTTTCCATCTATAAGAAACAATGGACACCCATGTTTGGACCCATGGATTTTTATAAGACGTAATGAATCTTTAGCATGTTTTTTTTCGTTGGTTGATAAGGTGGTGCACACCGTTTCATACCTTGGGCTAGTGTACCTTTTAGGAGCATCATTGATTGCTTTCATCGTATCCTTCTAGTATGCAAATCTATCAACATTAAAAGGGATGCCACATACGTAAATTAAATGCTCAATCCGTTGGCCAACTATGTCCCTACTTTTGTTGTGAATGTCACTTTTAATGGGTCTACATCTTTTGTTCTCTTATGACCAAGAAGTGAATCATATACCCTCTGCAATCTCGAGAGATGAAAAAATGAGTGTGGAGTCACGACATTGTGAGATGGATAAATAGATGGCTTGCTACCTCTAAATCCTTAGGCGAGATGATGCTTCGATCTTAGGGCACCTACCACATCCGCATCTTCTTGCTCTTTGATCTATGCAAGAGTTTACACACATGGCATCCCCTTTCCATCTGTCCCTCCCCAAACTCTAATTTCTTGGCTATCAACCCCACATGAGTGAAATTTAACCCAATTTGTATGATTTCTTAAATTGGGTCATACATTCTAAATAAATCCAAACATAGCCCCCACCACCGTGGGGACATATTGGTGTGACATACTTCCAATGGAGTGAGCATGGATTGTATCTTAGGGTTATATCTTGTCTCATAGATTTAGAGCTTGCATCCATTCTAAGAAATCCTTGTAGCTCCACTGGTTAACAACTTTAAAAACTTGCATTAAAAATGGAATAAATTTTAAGTGCTAACAACTAGAGGTTGAAAGAATGTTAAAAACAATGTTACAATAAAAAAAATTGAAAACAAGTTACAAAATACAAACTAGCTTTAAAAAAAAATAAATAAAACCACACAAACTTACCTTGAATCACCTAACCTCTTTGTTGCAAGCTCCTTAATCTACTTGGCACTAATGTGGTGTAGGATCAACCCTTAGCAATTGAAAATTTGAATGTGAGAGAGCAAATGTGCAATGAAAGATAAGTATGCAATGTGAGGTAAATGTGTTGTTTAAAAAGAGTTGGGGGTGTCTTTAAGGGTTAGGGTTTTGTTTTAATGTTTTATAAGTCACTTTTGACTAAAAATGAAAGGAAAACCTATTTTTAAGGGGCGAGAACAATGTAGATTCTTTGTACCCTAGCACGTCAACTAACATACCCATATGTACCCAAGTTTTGAAATGTGTACCCCTGCGTGTTTCCCGATACTTGGTATGTTTCAAACATGTAGCTCGGGGCTCTAGGACCATCATACTCAACTTTCTAGTTAAAGAGCTATAACTTGATCTAATGTGTAAAGTATAAAAAAGCACTATAAGAATGAAACAAAAATCATTCTTAGGCCCCTGTATAAAACCGGATACCGATTATACGCTAAACTGTTGAGCGAGAAGTACTAAAAATGAAAATATACATGATTGAACCGATATACATATATCAATTTTGAGCACCTACAATGTAGAAAATGTCATGGGAATACATATGAGCCATCTAGATGACTATCATAGACCATCCATACTATGGGGAAAAATGATAGTGTTTCACTTGACAAATGTGAAAAAGAAGCATCAATGGAACACTTAGTAGTAATGCACTTTTGACCCAAACTTCGATTCTACAATGGATAACACAATGCACACTAATTAGATAGGAAAATATATATCCCAATATTAGATAAGCTAGATAGTCAAAAATTGGTTCTTATTTAACTCTTGTAGTTGATTCCATGACTTAGATGAGTATGTCTTTATCTTTTGAATATGCTTCCTTTGGAGGTTGGTGGATCATATGAACATTTACCTCAATGCCTAGTTATTGGAGTGCCCGAGTTGGCTAGAGGTGTTGCGTGTGTTGTAGGGTGACATGCAAGAATCAATTGGTTAGGAGTAGCATACTTTTGAGTTGAACAAATCGGCAAGGTGGTTTGTGCATTGATGAGTGGGTTTGAATATCCTATGTTTCTCAAGTAAAATCCTCAATGAGAGCCCTTAAAGGATCATAGAGGACCAACTTTTCTATATTACGAGCGATGAGTTGGTAGAACTCAAGGTTCTTTTCGAGGAGTTCTTTGTTTTTCGCTTTTTCAGCTTGTAGTGCATATGTGTGGGTTTGAATGATTTCCAAATTGACCACACATTCACAAGAATGGCAACTAAAGCTCCATAGCCTCCAACTTATTGCTTAGATTTTCGAGATGTCCATCCAATGTGGTGATGGCTTTTCGTAATCCATTGAGGTCTAGATGGATTATGAGGAGTAGTTGGTGGTGATCCTTGAGAATGCATTCAATGTGTGGGGGATAGATTTGGGACTTGTCCAAAGCCACGAGCGCTTGCATCCATAGGAGGAAAATTTGGTGACATCATGGGATTTTTCAATGGGGTTTGAAAGCCTTTAGGAAGAGCCAACTTTAGCAAAGTAATATTGATGGAATTCTCTTTTTGTGTAATGTTGTTAGGACCGTGCTTCTCAAAAGGGTTGTTGGAAGGCAAGACTAACATGCAATTATTGATTTGGAGTTTAACCAATGAGTAAAATTTTGAAGGATGTTGAGGGTGTTCATGTTTTTTAGAAGAAGTCTTGTGATCATTATCAAGCTAAAGAGATGGACTAGTGGAACATTGTTGGGATTCTCTTGTAAAGAGGGAGAGGGTTTGAGTTGGTTTCACCTTGTTTGTTGTGGATGCAATGTCTTCCATTCCTCTTTCTTCCTCCAAATGTAATGGTTGTCCACCCTTTTTCTATGGTTGATGTTCTGTTGTGCTTCAATTGGTAGTTTATGAACATGATGCTCTACTTTTGAACCCTTTCTTGTAAACTTTTTATCTCTCTATGTTTTGCAAGTAAGATTTGCATTTATAGTAGGATGAATGGTTATTTATAATCGTGGCATTGAGTCTAGGGCTTCTTTGTAACCCCATAACTTTGTACTTGTGGTGTAAAAGTTTCACAAATTTTATTACTCCACTTATTTAATCTTTCACGAGATTTAATTCTTTTGTGCCTTTCAAATTTTAACTTGTTATGATTATTCACTATTTTGGTAACAACAATTCCTCATAGAGGTATATTTTCACCACATTGAACACAATTTCATACTTCACAGCATTCAACTTGTTTTCCTTAAAGAACCCAGACCTTTGAAATTAATAAATTTCGTTTAAATTTACAAAAACGTGAGCTCTGGTATCGGGATGACTTCCCAAATTTCTGGTAATTCGTTCTCTCTCCACACACCACCAATCGAGCTAATTCTTTTTTCGGATGATAGGCGACCTCTAAACAGACTTTTCTTTAAAATCTTAGAATTTTTCGTGGGATAAATTGAAAGTTTGATTAAAAAAATCGATTTCGTGCCCTCGTTTGTAAACTTGCACAATTGTGTTAAAACAAAGACATAAAAACCATTGATTCTTACCAAATTCAAATTCTCTTTCGAATTTCTAATCTTGGAGGATCAATTGAAGCGTGACAAAGCTTTTCCAATCTTAAATTCGTGTGAACAACCTTTAAACTTTCCCGTGACTCGATCTACTGACATCGTTTTCCTCTCGATGAACTATAATAATAATGTAATTCCAAATTTCTCCTTTATTCGTTCATGCAAAGGAAAATGACTTCAAAGACTTTTATTTGTCTCTTATAATATAATTGAAATTACTAGCTTATCGGGGATACACTATATTGATCTCGATCCAGAATCTAGAACAAGTGCATTATTCTTCATTATTCCACTTTTTGTACATCACAATTATCTTCCTTTATTACATCCAAGATCATCTACGAATGGATCATCTCTGCCCTAACATAGACTCCCTAATTCATTCAACAACACCCTAGAAAGACTCAACCACATTCTATTCTTGACTCATCAAGCAACAACTTTACCAATATACTAGATACACTCCTAAAATCACTCTACGACTCGTACCAAATAGCTCTTCTCTATTTGCATGATCTTCATGACCTCATTTAGCCTTATAGATGCTTATTTTAGTCTCACACTCAAATTACAGCCAATGCTTATTTATTTCATGAGAGCTACCCATTAAAAATAATTCAGGATACAAATAATTGCGGAAATAAATTTTACTACACTCTTCACCCAAATTAAACACTCGAACCTTTGTGGCATAGATGCTCCTATATCATACTACCTGCCAACAAAAGAAGCATTATCATTTAATTATGTTCACCAAGTTTTCTAGGTTGTTGCCCAATTTAAGAATTTCATTTTCACTCAACCATGTGGCATCTTCCTTAGGTATGTCTTTCCATTTGATTAAGTATTGGAAATACTCTTTTCCTCTGGTTTTCTTTTTAACCACTTGTCAAGAATAGCTTCAGGTTGCTTAGGAGTGTCTTTTGGTAAATGTTGTTCCCAAGCAATGGTTTCCTCTTCACCTTGTTTAGCATCTTGTACAATTGGTTCTTCTCCTTTGTATGGATATAGATCAACTACATTGAAGATAGGAGAAATGCCAACACCTTCTGGAAGTTCAATTTCATATGCATTGCTAGAAAACTTTCTTAAAATCCTGCAAGGTCCAATTTTCTTGAGCTTTAGCTTGTTGTATTCCCCTTTTGGAAATATCTCTTTTCTGAGATGAGCAAGAACTAGATCTCCCACATTAAAATCAACTTCTCTCCGCTTTTGATCAACTCTCCTTTTGTACTTCATAGTACTTTCTTCAAGTGTCTTCTTCACCTGTTCATGTAAGTCCAACATTGCACTTGCAAAATCTTCACCATCAACACTTCTAGTTTCCATTTTTCCCAAATTTCTTAACTCAAATACTCCTCTAGGATGCATACCATATAAAATTTTGAAAGGACTCATACCTGTACTCCTATTTGGAGAATCATTATAGGAAAATTCAGCTTGAGCAAGTACTAGATCCCATTGTTTTGGATGCATACTTACCAAACTCCGAGAATGTTTCCCAAGCTCTTGTTCACTACTTCTATCGACCATCTGTTTGGGGATGATATGCTAAACTGAAGCTCAAGTTTGTACCCAACTTCTTCCATAAAGTTCTCCAGAAGTGTCTAACAATTTTTGTATCTCTATCAGAGACAATGCTTATGGGTAGCCCATGTAATTTGACCTCTTTGAAAAATAAATTGGCAATATTAGTAGCATCACTAGTTTTTGTACAAGGAATGATATGGGTCATTTTGGCCAATAATAGTGGGCACTAAACTGAGATAATGTTTTGTTTTGTCCGAAATGTTCTACTAGACTACTTGTATGCTTCTCCTTCACTAAGTTCTCTCTCATAGAACTTCTTGGTATGCATAGCTGATTTCCTTTGAACAGTAGACCTTCTTGAATCATATAATCCATCCATGGACTTATCACTAGTTATAGGATTCATGCATGCTTCATAAGCACTTTGAAAATCAACATCAGTCTTATACATTTCTTTCAAATCCTCAAATCCAAGAATGTTGATTTGTGATTCTGCATAGCCAAATTCCTCCTACTCAATGCATCAACAACCTTGTTAGTTTTGCCACTTTTATGTTTAATAACAAAAGTAAAACTTTGCAAGAATTCAATCCATTTTACATGCCTCTGACTTAATTTAGGTTGACTACTAATGAATTGCAAAGCATGATTATCTGTGAACAAAACAAATTCTTTAGGCATGAGATAATGCCTCCACTTCTTCAAAGCCTATACAATAGCATAGAATTCTTGATCATAAGTTGAATATTTATTCTTTGCATCATTCAATTTTTCACTGAAATAAGCAATTGGTTTGTTCTCTTGACTCAAAACAACACCTATAGCATTTCCACTGGCATCACATTCAACTTGAAAAAGTTTAGAGAAATCAAGGCAAGGCTAAAATTGGCTCCTCTGTAATCTTCTTCTTGAGTAACTGAAAGCTCTTATCAGTTGCCTCAATCCATTGGAATGTCTTCTTATTACCTTTAATGGTATCCACAGAGGCCACTCAATTATAGCCTTGATTTTCTCTTTGTCCATCTTCAATCCTTCTTGTGAAATGACAAATCCAGATAGATCAACTCTGTCTTCATGAAGGTGCACTTCTTAAGATTGATTAGTAGCTTTTCATCATGTAATTTCTCTAACACCAATCTCAAATGATTAAGATGCTCTTCTTTTGACTTACTATACACCAAAATATCATCTAGATAGACTATGAAAAACTTACCTGTGAAAGCCTTGAGCACTTCATTCATTAATCTCATGAAAGTGCTAGGTGCATTTGTCAAACCAAATGGCATAACCAACCATTCATAAAGTCCATCATTAGTCTTAAATGCAGTTTTCCATTCATCTCCCTCTCTAATTATGATATGATGGTAACCACTTTTCAAGTCTATTTTAGAAAAATATTGAGCTCCACTCAAACAATCCAATAAATCATCTATCCTTGGTAATGGAAATCTATACCTGATAGTGATCTTGTTGATGGCTCTAGAGTCTGTGCACATTCTCCATCCTCCATCCTTCTTTGGACTCAACACTATAGGTATAGCACAAGGACTTAAGCTCTCTCTTATCAACCCTTTCTCTAATAATTCTTGCACTTGCTTCTTGATCTCCTCATTCTCTCTGGGAGTCATCCTGTAAGCAACTTTATTTGGAAGGTTAGCCCCTGGAATCAAATCTATATGATGACTAATACTCCTAACTGGAGGCAACTCATTTGGAAGATCATCTACCACAATGTCCACATACTCATTCAACATATCTTGTATTTCTTGAGGTAAATCAACAAGCTTAGTATTGGTAACTACACTCTTAGGCTTGCCTATCAAAATTTACCTCTTCTTGCTTCATTTGGTGTAGAAACTCCTTACCAATCAACATCAACACTGTAGAATTGGATTCAACAACAACTTTCTCCTCTTGCAAAGGTTTCAAAACATGCTTCTTACCATCCTTCTCAAAGGTGTATGTGTTGTTCCTTCCATCATGCACTACTTTCCTATCATATTGTCGGGTCTTCCAAGAAGAATATGACATGCATCCATGGGCATAACATCACAAATTATTTGATCTTTGTATGTTCCTATTTGAAATTCCACTTGACACTGTTCATTTACCAAAAGTTGATGTCCTTTTTGCAGCCAAGATACTTTATAGGGAGTAGGATGCTTTACCTTTTCTAATCCAAGTTTCTCCACCATATATGTTGAAACAAGGTTATTTGTGCTCCCACTATCTATGATTAGCTTGCAACATTTTCCTTTTCTCTTGCATGTTGTTCTGAACAAGTTCTTCCTTTGAGGTGGTTCCATGACTTCCTTGTTGGGCTTGAGCAAGATCCTCTTCATCATGAGTGATTCACCCACTTCTAGTAGGTCTTCATGAACCTCAAGTTCTGTTGCTTTCTCTTCTTCACCCTGTGTCACGCGAGTACTCTTTTCCTTCATGTTTGCAGGGTTCTCAGGACATTCAAAGAACCTATGACCTACATATCTATTACAAACAAAACATTTACCCAAAAATATGCCTCTTCCTCTCTGGAAAGGTCTTCTTCCTCTTAGTGAGAAGCCTCCTCTGGTGCTTTGAGAACTGCTACCTTCTTCTTGATTTGTTTGTAGTTGTCTCCTTCCACTTGATTGACCAAATTTACTTTTGAATACTCTGCCTCTTCCTCTTGAGAATGAACCACTCTTCCTAGAGATCTTCTCCTCAGCCTTGAGTGCTAATTGATAAGCCTCATCAACTGTTTTAGGGGATAAAATATTGATTTCATCCAAGATTGCAAACTTCAATCCATTAAGATATCTAGCCACCTTCTCCAAATCATCTTCCACTTGACTTGCTCTTATGGTCAATTTATAAAATTCTTTTGTATAGTCCTTCACAGACATATCCTTTTGTTTTAGGTTCTGGAGTGACCTAAACAAATTTGTCTAGTAGTCCTTAGGTATGAATTTAGCTTTCAATTTTGCCACCATTCTGTCCCAATCCTTGATTTTTGCCTTGTTCTTATTGACTCTCTCCTTCTGCACTCCATCCCACCAAATGGAGGCATGACTCTTCAACCTAGTCCTGCAAATTTCACTTTTTTTTTAATCATTATCCACCTCCTCATATTCAAAATATTTGTCTAGAGCATCAATCCAATCAATGAGCTCTTTAGGTTTTAGGCTTCCTTCATACATTGGGACCTCCATCTTTGGTGGCTGGCTCCCACAATTGCCTTGAGTAATCTATCTTTTGTTGCCTCTGGAGGAGGTACATCCATAATCAATTCTCCTGGTTGCTCTTCTTCACTCTCTTCTTCATATGCAATGCCTCTTCTTTGAGACAATTCCACCTCTTGTAGCCTTGCTCTTAGGCTTCTGACCTCTTCCATCAACTGGTTTTGCTTCCTTATCTCTTCCAACAATTGGGCTGAGTCAGCTTGGCTGCTCCTCCTCTACCTGCCATTCTCTTCACTTTATTTCAAGCAACTTCCTAAACTTGATCAATACTCTCCTTCAACCTCTCTCTCTAGAGCTCAATTCTCACTCGATACCACTAATTGGTGTAAAAGTTTCACCAATTTTATTACTCCAATTATTTTATCTTTCACGGGATTGAATTCTTTTCTACCTTTCAAATTTTAACTTGTTCTAGTTATTCATTGTTATGGTAACAAAAATTCCTTATAGATGTATATTTTCAACACATTGAACACAATTTCATACTTCACATTCAACTCGTTTTCCTTAAAGAACCCAAACCTTTGAAATTAATAAATTTCGTTTAAATTTACAAAAACGTGAGCTCTGGTATTGGGACGACTTCCCCAAATTTCTGGTAAGTCATTCTCTCTCCACACACCACCAATTGAGCTAATTCTTTTTTCGGATGATAGGCGACCTCCAAACAAACTTTTCTTTAAAATCTTAGAATTTTTCACGGGATGAATTGAAAGTTTGATTAAAAAAATTTGATTACGTGCCCTCGCTTGTACACTTGCACGACTATGTTTAAAAGCAGTCGTAAAAACCATTGATTCTTACCAAATTGAATTCTCTTTACGAATTTCTAATCTTGGAGGATCAATTGAACTGTGACAAAGCTTTTCCAATCTTAAATTCGTGTGAACAACCTCTAAAATTTCCCCATGACTCGATCTACAACATCGTTTTCCTCTCAGTGAATTGTACTAATAATGTAATTCCAGATTTTCTCCTTTATTCGTTCATGCAAAGGAAAATGGATTCAAATACTTTTATTTGTCTCTTACAACACAATTGAAATTACTAGCTTATCAGACATACACTATATTGATCTCAGTTCAGAATCCAGAACAACTGCATTATTCTTCATTATTCCACTTTTTGTACATCACAATTTTCTTCCTTTATTATATCCGAGATCATCTACAAATGGATCATCTCTGCGCCTAGCATAGACTCCTAATTCATTCAACAACACCCTAGAAAGACTCAACCACATTCCATTGTTGACTCATCATGCAACAACTTTACTAATATACTAGATACACTCCTAAAATCACTCTATGGCTCATACGACATAGCTCTTCTCTATTTGCATGATCTTCATGACCTCATTTAGCCTTATACATGCTTATTTTAATCTCACACTCAAATTACAGAGTTCATGCTTATTTATTTCATGAGAGCTACCCATTAAAAATAATTCTAATACAAATAATTGTGGGAAAATAAACTTTACTACACTCTTAACCCTATTAAACACAGAACCTTTGACTAGCATAGATGCTCTGCATCAACTTGTTGATGAATACTATGGTGATTTGGGTATGATTTGATGGATTTGGAATCTTACAAATCTTACAAAATTTATCCATTGTACTAGATTAAGTGTTGATTTTGACCTCTTTGCATCTATTATAATCTTGTCCTACACTTGACATCACTTTGTAGAAGGGCATTTAATTTAAACGTTCTTGATTTTTAGGGATTTCCACATGCTTATTATTTTTGGTGCCAAAGGGTGGATATTTAGGACATATATGTTGTCACTATTGTTTTGGCAACTATGTTGCTCTGTATTCCTCTATCACGAGCTTCTTTCTCATTCTACTTAAATTTTGTATATCTTTCCTTTGATACAAACCGGGAGACACTTGTCCAAGAGTCATAACCCACATATGCAATCATTAGTGAAGCTCGAACTCATTGTACACCCACAAATAATTTGGTGGCAAACAATCTAAGGAATAAAGCCTTGATGTGGAAATATAGAGCTAGTTGGATTATAATAGACACTAAAAAAGATAAACTATATATTGCCAACATTTAACTATTTTACTCCAAATGTCTCCAACAAGATGCGACCTCTTAGAATAAATATCTTCCAAATAAAGTGTCCTACAATGATGTAAAGTGCGAGATAAAAATATTAACAAAATCCATGGGGAATATGACCCATATTCAATCCAAAATATTGAATGAGATTTGTGAAAGATGTATGTCTCCTCCATAAAATCAAACAAATAGTGCTAGAAAATTCCTCCTAGGATAAAAAGAAATGGGGTTACAAACAATCCCTAGACTAGATTCCGTTACTATAAATAAATCTCCATCTACTGCAAATGTTAATGTTACTTTGAGAAAATTCAACGCTTAGACCTTCACAATAAGGGCTTTAAAAAGTAGACTATCATGTCCACAAACTCTTTGGTTGAAGAACACTAAGAACATCACTCAAGAAAGGAATGGGAAATAGCTAATACTTTTGGGTGAGAAAGAAATAGCCATGGAGGACTATGCACATAGAATGTATAAGATGCCGCCCACTCAATGTCTTCCCCCTTTTCTTGGTGGTTCTTAGGTTTGTCCCATTATCCTATATCTTCACATTGATGGTATTCCTAAAACTCGATATAAAAAAATAGAAAACCCCACCTACTCTTTGGTAGAACTTGAAGTCAACAACTCTATTTTTTCCTTTCATTCCAACACGATTGAAAAAAAGACCCCTAGCACCATTACACACAAGGAAAAACATGCAAATAAAGCCATTCTAGCTAGCCCTTGAATAGGCTCTAAATCACTTCTAAAAATTTCATGATACTTGCCTAGTTTTTTTCTCCTCAAGAATCTTATACCCATGGCATTTCGAAATCCCTTAGCCCAACTCACACACATGTATCAATGTACACACAGTCCAACTTCTTCCACCACAAATCCTCTCAAAACCTTTATAGTTGAGGTCACTAAGATATATGTTGATTTGGTCTAATCCATCACCATGTTTGATGGGACTCGGAACCCTAAGTAACAACTTGGGTGATTATGGTGCTTTAGTGCCCCTACTTGGAGAGAGTGTGATAAAATTGACATCTTTGCAATCCCGCACTTCAAGCTTAACAAGGCGTAACTATTGAATTACTCATAAAAGTATTGATTTTTAGCAAAATTAAATTCCAAAATTCGAAACTTTCATCATATGCAACCCTTCAATGTTAACTAATCTTCCTTGTAAGGAAATGGATCATAAAGGCACAAGAATACTCAACTAAGTATGCTCTATAATGCCAACTAAGTCGAGGTCGAGAAAATAATGGAGAATGGAGATAGAGTAGAGAAACAATCCATAGCTCATAACCAATCGGGCCTAACACATGGCCTAATGAGGTAAAAGGGGGAAGACTATAGTTTTAAAATCAAATATTTGTCCCAAGTTTATTGGCACAAGCTTGGTTACAAAGCCTTACATTTTTGGCCATATGTTTTTCTTAGGGCCACCAAATGGAACAAAATTACATCCGTTGGAAAGCTCTCTAGGAGCACTTTCCAATGGAACATGTCTTGGGCTTTGAACCATAGTGTTTTGGGAGAAACACACAATCAAATCTCGGTATCTATTTTTCTCATTTAATACAAGTTACGGGTGGATCCACATCTTGATGGAGGTCTTTTCTTGGGTCGACACCTTGATCATACCTTACAAACCTTTGTTCCATCAATGCACCACTCATTTTCAAAGGATTTGAGGTATGACATTCTTCTACAAATGATTTTACAACTAGGAGTCGAATCGGGTGTTTATTGTTCACAACCACATTTGAGTACGCTTTTGGGCGTTTAAAATTTAATTTTTCCCTCTCTTCTCCCCTCCTCTTCTCTCTGCTATAAATGTAATGGCATTCATTATAAAAGCATTCATCTTGCTCGCATTCTCCAACACTATGCTATTTTGGGTGTTGGAGAATTAAATGTGCCTAGACCTCTACCTAGTGCCTTCCCCCATGTTGTAAGTAGATTGTGCATCTTTGAAAGCAATGCAAAGTTGTTGATTGTGGATCTCTTTCTTCCCTTCAACGTTCATGTTTTTCCCTCCTTGCATTCTATTTCATCACAACATGTTGTGTGTGGGCTATATTTGCGGGTTCCTCGCTCATTGTGTCACAAACTAGTTAAGGGATAGTGTTCCCCTTCTATTATGGTGCATCACCATCTTTGTTTCAATTATTTCTCTCCCCATTTCCCTTACTGATGTTAGTTTAGGAGTAGTTTAGGTGGTTAACATTAGAATAGTTAGGACTAAGGGCCAAATTTCTCTAAAGGAATGCCTCAAAAGAGCTAGAGTCCCACACTCTAACAAACATTTTAAACTATTGGTGTTGATGCACCATTATGGTGGACAACAATTTTTTTGGCATGCATGGTGGGACCTTTATGTTTTTGTTGTTGAAAAATATTCTACTTATTGTTGCATGAACAAAAATTTTGTAATTCACAGCCAAGTTTTGGTGTGTTCTTAGCTCATTTGGTTTCTGAACCATCTTTGTAGCACTTGACAACTTTACTCATTCAACAACCCATTCCTTCATTTTGCAGACCACTCCCTTCATCTCCTAATGTTTTTCACTTCCATGACCGTTCCCAGAGCTCTTCCTTTCCTTCATTGGAACTCTAGCCCTCTTCATTTAGAAGAATGGGAGGACATTCCCAAAATAGCCCTGAAAACTTTAATCCTCTTTCATGGAAATGATTCAATTAGCCTTATTGAGCATATTAGAGATGTGGCAAACCTTTGTGCAATACACAACATAATAGAGGATTATTTATGTCTCAAATTACTTGTCTCTTCATTCAGAGGAAAAACTCTAGATTGGTACAAAAGTTTGGCTACACAATCTATCTCTACATGGGACCAATTGCGAGAAAAGTTGAACTAGCTCAAGGAGATTGCTGGACATCATATCTCTCTTAGAACATCTCACCACCATAAAGAGGTTACCAATGGAGCATGTTTTAGATGTCAATCTAAGAGTCATAAGGACTTGGGAAAGAATTGCCCAAGAATATAGACTCTAACCATGGATGGCATGCTTATTTTATTTGAGAGCCTTTGATCCTAATATTGCTATCATGTTCGGTGTCCTAGAGGCAATGTTATTTAGGCCTATGATTTTTCCATTTGTGTGGAGAAGAGCTTCATTCGGGTTGGAAAAAGGAAACCCATTCCCATTTCTCCTCTCCTTCCCTCAAATTATGACTTACTCTTAGTTCTCCATGCACTTGTTGAGCCCTTTCCAAACCCACATCATTTACAAACAATGGTTGTTCCCCTCACCCAATTTGCATTGCAAAAGCCTCTTGTTGTCCCAACTATCCCATCTGCATGGGAAAAAGGCCTCCCACCTTAACCTAAAGCATTACCCTACTACCAAAAGTCTTGTAATATAGCTTTGGGAGCTGTGGTAATTCACATGTCTTCCCTTTCAAATATCCCACCTTAAACAAGCTTGGATTTTGTTCAATGATGGTAGAGAAGTATTTTTTGTTTGTAGGATGATGAGGACACTCTACAAAACACAATGCAATCCTCAAGCGAACTCCAATACCCAATCATTCAATCATCTTGGGAGACTACCATGAACATGAGAGAATCAAACATGTTTTCCTCATTTCAATTGAGTTACTGAGAAGAAAAAACATATCAAAGAAGGGCACTTGCTGACTTTTGGAGCAACAAATCAAAAAGGTTGATCTTGGACAAGCTCTACATGAGAAATATATGACAATAAAATCCTTCCAATAACTTCATGGCCTGTTAGAATTGATTTCATCGGAAGGGTCGTGAAATGAAAATTTCACAATGGAATGACTTTGATTATGAAGATGAAAACATGTTTTTGACCAGCTAAGAGGTGTCTACCAAAGGAAATGATCATATGGAGCCGAGAAGGAGAAATACATGTCATTATACATCAATGGTGTTCATCTCAAGTGGGGAAAAGAGGAGGAAGGTGAGAAAGATAATTTTGTTGAATGTAGTGACCCTAATTGCTCAAAGACGTCTAGAACTCACTACCACCTTTGGAGATCATAGTGCTAAAACACAAAATCCATCTTTTGACACTATGGTCAATCAAATGGAGCTCAAAGGGTTAAGGAGGAGGGTATTAATCCTATAAACTCTATGTTTGAGATTGAGGAGAAGGACATAGAGCCCAATGTTGAGAAAGAGGTATTTGTTGAGCTAAAAGAAGAGGAAGAGAAGTTTGGCGAGCTTACAAGCCCTCGTATGAGGAGAAAGATGAAGATGGTAGCTGCCAAGAGAATGCAATGCATTAGATTTTATAGGTGGATGTTATATCAAACATCTAGTTGATTCAAAGCCTCAATCAAAGTCACCACCGGTCATGCTTATTTGAACATGAGGATGAGTCTCAAAGTACCAAAAATCATGTGCCACCTTCATGAGCAAAGTACATATTAGGAGAAGGTGCATCTCTTCAATGGAGTTGATATTTTGAAGGAGGAGCAAAGAGGCTTGTTCTCATTCCTCTCACTTACCTTAGCCATTTGCAAAACTCATTGCATGGCCACATTTCATCAAGAAATGGAGTAACTTCTCCCAACCAACCTCTAGCTTTGTATAGTTCATTTTATACATTGTTTAAAGTAGTAGTAGAATAGTTAAATTTTTGTAAAACAAGTGAAGTTGCACACCCTTCTTTTTTAATTGAAAAATATATGTGTTTCTCATTTTTGCTATGCCCTTAATCATATATGTTACATTGGATGTAAATGGCCAAATTGTGGCTATCATAACTTCTTATCACGATGTATCTCTTTCATGTGCTATATTATCACTAGTGGGTCGGCCTTGGTGATGGTCATAACATAGGAATAATATATATATATATATATATATATATATATATATATATATATATATATGTTAGTAGGTAGTAGTTCATCATCATATTGAGCATTTGAGTCTTATTGCATGGTTTGGAGGTTGCCCCCTCGAAGTGGCTAAGCTATTCTACTTGCATATTGTGATCATTTATCTACAATATTGTGTTCTTTGGTGTTCTCTTGTTCTTTGATATTCTTATTTATCCAAGTAATTTCCTTACAAGTGGTATCAGAGCTTGATCTCAGCCAAAATTGCGTCAAAACCCTAATTTCAAAGAATTAGCTATATCTCCAATTTAGTAGCGAATTTTTCGCAAATTTTTTTAGGATGTTCGAAATCAATCGGGAAGTTCCTTTCTAAATTTCAAGATATTTTGACTTGTTTTGCAAAAGTTACATCAATTTTAGTTTTTGATAATTTTTCTCTATCGATTGCAAATTGTGGAAAATTTCCAAGTTCTTTACATTTCTAGAAAGAGGATAAAAAATTAGTTTGAGTTCGTTCTTTAAGTTTGTTCATATTTAGCGAATTCATATCGAAATATCAAACCCTAAATTTTGACCTTGATCCCTAAATCCTACTATTTTGGGGCATCATGGTGGGGCCTTCCACAAGAGGCAAAAATAATCCCATCACTCTGGGTAAAACCCCAAACAAGGATGAGATAATATTTGAGGATTTAGAGTCATAAGGGGTAACTATAGAGTCCTCAAGGCTAGGGTTTACTTGACGAGACCATAAGGTAAGCCAACTTGAGTTTGAGTTGTGAAACCTCGAGTTTAGAATGGCCAACAAAGAAGATGTAGAAAAGATTGGACAATGATTGGAGGATTTCATTCACCAATTCAGTTCAAATCTAATGGGTCATCATCTTCTTCCAAATCAGCCACAACTCAATCATACTCATATCAACCAAGGTGGATCTTCAAGTCAAAGTAATAGACAAACTAGCCAGGGTGGATCTTCGAGCATGCCTAATCCAAATACAAACACTTTACAAGCCCGTAACATGATTCCAAAAGTGGAAATGCATAAGTTTGATGGAAAGGATCCACTCAATTGGATTAACCAAATGGAGAATTTCTTTGATCTACATCAAATTCCATTGGGACAAAAGGTTATTGTGACCTCCTTGTATCTCGAACAAGATCAATTTGTTTGGTATCGATAGTTATGTGCTCAACGGAAAAGAGTGGCCTTAATGTTACATGGAAATTATTCACCGAAGAGTTGCGATTGCAATATAGTTCTAGTGTGTTAGAAGATTACGTCACCCGATTAGCAAAGTTAATACAAACATGATCGGTCAAGGATTACATTCATTAATTCCAAAACCTTTCCTTGCGGGTGAAAAATATTCTTAGAGAATCGAATGACTTATTTCTTGGGGGTCTCAAGGAACACATTGAGAATGAGGTGTGTATGTTTAATCCTCTTAAAGTTTCAGATTCTATTATCATGGCATGTAGGCAAGAGGAAAATTTTATTTCTAGCAGGAGACAAATTTGTCACTAATATCGAGATCATAGCACCTTGTCACCATCATTCCCTCATCCAGTTAGACTGACACCTCAACAAATTAAAGAAAAGAGAGCCAAAGGGTTACTGTTTTAATTATGACAAAAATATGGACCAAGACATAAGTGTGTTGAAAAGAAGTTGTTCTACATTGAGGGGCCTAATGAAGAAGTAGAGCGAAGAAGGAATTAGGAGATCCCATTACGATATCATGTCATGCAATTTTAGGTATTAGCACTCCCCAAACCCTCAAAGTGGTTGGATTCTTAAAAAATAGAGGGTAATAGTATTGATTGATTCGGGAATTACTCACAACTTCATCAATCATAAGTTTGTGGTATGCTTGAATTTCTTTGTTTATCCAACTCCAAAATGCCAAGTAATGATCGATGATAGGAAACTGTTAGTTGTTCAGGAAAATACCATAACATTAATCTCACATTGGGATATTTCTTGCTAACTAGCCCTATGTATGCCATTGTCATGGGAGGATTAGACATTGTGTTAGGAGTTCAATGGCTTACCACCTTGGGAACCATTGAAATGAATTTACAAGAGTTGCTCATGCGATTTTAGTTAGAAGGAGGAGTTTTAAACTAAAAGGATTAAGAGAAAAGTGTAGACATCAGTTTTCATCAACCCACCTACTTCATCTTATACACACATTATTTAATCTAAAAATCATTATCCTAAATCACCCTCTTCACACCTCCGTAAAAATAATTTTACACTCTCATAAAATTACCATTTACCTATCCTAAACCACTTAACCACCTTAAATTCACCTTAACCATTTTAAAACCACTTAAATTTATTTATTCTCGCACCCTAACCTCCACAACTTATCCATAACC
The DNA here is from genome assembly GCA_018340775.1 of Taxus wallichiana var. yunnanensis. Classification (NCBI taxonomy): domain Eukaryota; kingdom Viridiplantae; phylum Streptophyta; class Pinopsida; order Cupressales; family Taxaceae; genus Taxus; species Taxus wallichiana. The sequence continues at coordinate 345,104,329 of CM031235.1, read as the reverse complement.
TCCCCATCATTTGCAGAAAATCCTGTTTAGAAGTGGTTTCAACCACTTCCCAAACATTTTCACTGAAAAACCCGGATCACTAATGATCCTAACTAATCGCATTAGCGATTATAAATAGGATTTTTGTTCCTTTCTCGGGATCTTCAAAACCTTTGTCGCGTGCTTACACTTCATTTTTCGACTCCACAATGAATCTAAGTCCCTCAAGAGATCATCAAGGACCTGTATCAACCTTAAGTTATTGTCAACATATCATTTTGATAATATTTTTCGTCAATCATCTCTAACGAAGTCCAATGGTTGGCCATCAACTCTAATTAGCTCCATCGACATTTGGAGGCTTTTTTCATCCTTTTTTTCCTAGGTATTTATTTATCTTGTTTCGTTACTTACATTTCATCTAAACATCAAAAATAATAAAAATCATCATTTTAAAATTTTGTTTGTCATTTTTGTCCAATTTGTCATTTTTATAGTAATCGCTTGATGATTCTATCCAATCGCTAGTGATTCCTCTTAATCATCAGTGATCCCTATCAATTTACATCTTTTAATCCATTTATTGGTCTTATATCAATCTTTATCAATATTTTGGATTTAACTTGTCTTCTGGTAAGACATGGCTTTACTTAAGATGGTAGTACTGAGTCGTTCTCATCCCATCACAAGCATTTATGACCTTCTTATAGTTCAACAACCCTTCTTTTGGGAATAATACAATAACCTTCACAAGTTGACATTGTGTGCAATACGTTTTAACGCTAACATTGAAGATATGGAGGATCAGTTTGAGTTCCTCCACGAGATCCAACAAGAGACAAGACTTTTGGTATGGCTACTTTGATTTTGTTCAGATTACACCCACCATTGCTTGGGCCACATTTGAAGTTACATAGGACTTACCCTTCGATCTTGAGTTCTAAAGCTTCCTATCTATTATCAATTCATATTTGTCATTTATACAAGTCTTTATCGTTATCTAGATAAATCTACTTAATTGCATCAAAGCGAGTTGTCATCCTCATAGGAAGTCCCTTTGGATTCTTGGAATCGGCCTTTATCGAGAAACTCGTTTATCCATTTATCTAATCTATTTTGTTTAGTGTCTTTGATCTGCAAGTTTCTTTGTCGGTGAAAGAAGGAAGGAACCTTATCACATCAGCATCGACAATCATCATCGCGGGTATCGGTAAACCTCGTCTTCTCGAGGTCATTTTGTTTTTGTTATTTCATTTTATTAAGTTAAAGTTGGAAGCAAAAACTCTCTAGTACATTGTGGCACGCCTGGTGGAACTACATCCCTTTTCTTTTATTTTCAATTAATTAATTTTCACTTTTAGGTTCTCTACTCTACAATCGCTAATGATCCAATCAAATCGCCAGGAATTTAGGTGAATCTCTAGCGATTCCTATTTACTGTCGATGATATCTGTATATTTTTGTCGATTGCTTGGTCATTGGCCTCGATGGTCATTTCTTTTTTCTGTTATATGTTTTCATCTAACCCTTGTAGGTTGCAGCTTTAGGAAATTTTTGCTTGTTGTGCTAAAAAAATCAAAAATTAAAAAGGAAGCGCTTTACAAGTGTGTCTTGTTCCTTTCTTTTTCTTTTAAAGCATTGCATTTTTGTTTCTTTTCCTCATCAAAATCAATCTTTCTTTTGGGATTAAAAAGAACCTCTCATTCTGCTTGATCACATAGTTTAATTAGGAGGTTAATAGATTACATTCACTTAATCTCCCCACACACAACCAAATCACTTTAAACACAAATTGCATCAAAACATTCCTACCCATGTGGACCTACTTGGATTTCATCACCAAGAGGAGAAGTCGACTTGGTGTTCTAACCAAGTATAAATAATTGGTTATCGGTATATTGGCTAAGCACCCGACTCCTTATCGTTGCGGGATTGTGAAGTGAGGGGGTAGACCCCAATACTAGGCCACGTACCAACACCAACACAGATTCGGGCCTCATGTACCTTCGGGTATATCAACTCTAGCCTTAAACATCACCTGAAACTATCCATAGACGGCAATTTCTAGGACCCTATCAACCATTTTACAAATTTCATACTTTCTTTCTTAATTAATCAAGATAATTAAAACATCTTCGTATGATTTGTTTCATGTTTGTGAATGTAGTGCCCACATTTTACACACCCAAATACAACAATAAAATACCAGGATAATTTTTTTTTGACTTACAATACACGCTACACACAACATAGCAAGGGCTCCAAGTACAGGACTCAACGCACATGCGACAATCACATAAGTCATCGACTCACATAGACACATGCAGACGACATCGGCACATTGATGCCACACTTTTCCCAACGAACGAATACTAGCAATAACACGACCACAACAAAAGGGACTTAAGGATTGACAACCCACCACACAACATTACCATGGTTACATCTAGCGTACGTTAAACATCCAATAACATTATTATGTAAGCAAAATTTTCTTCCTTTTTCCACCTACCTGTTCTGAAAATTCATTTCACCTTTCACTTTTTGTTCAACCATTTGATTTTGCTCCTTACCCTTATGCCAATTTTCATAACTTGCCTAAGTATTTTCCATATTCCAAATTTTATACAAAATTCTAACTCTCTAATTCTTATGTTAAGATTATGCTTCCCAAAACGCTTATTCAAAGTTTGGAATTTAACCTTGCTACACAAGTGAACCTAATGTGATGTCAAGATGAAATCTTGGGATTAAGAAAGACATCGATTTGAAATAGCTTTTTCCCCAAGAACATCCATCGATCACGGATTAGTTATTTTCGCTACCATAGTTAATAAAGTCCAATAACTTATGGACTCCCATTTTTATTTATATATCTTTTGCTTTCTTGAAGTTTGGTCACACCAAGGCAATTTATATTCTTTGCAACGCAAGAAAATGTTTAATTACGTTATAAGGACTCCAAGATTGACCTTAATCCTAATCTCCAATCTCGTTTTCATTTTATATGATATGCCCTTACATCGCACTATGGCCTCATTCTTAGCATCGTCCTTAAACAAAAGAGTTACGAAAACACTTGTCTAACATTTTAAGGAAGTACATGACTAGGAGCATTATAAACTACACATGAACTCGAGTGATCTAAGTTCACGAAGATCCCATATCCTTGCATTGCATGATTCCGCATAAGAAATATTCTTTATTCCTTAATGCCATAAAATGACATAACAAGGATTAAGGGACAAGATTACAGCTTTTAGGGTTCTCTAAAATCAATATCTTTCAACTCAAGTTCGTATAAGGAGTTAAATTATAGATTTCTTCCACAAGTTAACATCCTAATCCACTAGGGTTTAGTTTAAATCAATTTGTTTTTCACGCAGGCTTTAATCCCTATTATAGATTTGATTTAGGTTGAAAAGTATTAACCCTATAAACCTCTCGCAAAAGATCAACGCACTATAATGTCACTAGCCAAAGATAGTACATATAGCTAAGAGGAGCTATTCCTTAACAAAATTTACAAGTGATAGAACCACTATTCCACTAGCCCCATGATGTCATCTGGATCTCACAAGAAATTCATTTGATGTGGAAGATTTATTTGACTGTGTTGCTCTTATATGTCTGGTTTGTGTCGATGTCACTAAACGTACCTACTAAGATGATAAACCCCTTTTTTGGGATCTTATTTGCCTAAACCAAGATGCTCCATCGAGTGTAAGGGTTCGTTTGAAGGTCACAGTTTTCTACGCTAAGGGATTAACATAGGCAAGTTAGTTATATACAAATTTTGAACTACGGCTAACTGTTGTGGTTAGGTTCCTTTATTACATTTTCAAGGAAGAAAAACAACACCAATTATTAAACAAATAACTGCACAACGAAAGTTCACTACAAGGTATTAATTTCAACTTCTTTTGACATTTGTATTTCACCTTTACCATAACAAATTTTGGGATCAAAATAACATCCATGAAAGAAGTACCAATTTCTCAAGCACTTAATAATCTAACGACTTTTACATACTACCAATTTTCCAATAATAAGTCCTTCAATATAATACCAAAATAAACAATGAATTACTCAATGCCTTTATGTCATCATTCTGTCCTCCTGCAAAAACCACGTGAGCAAGATATCAGCGATAAATCGCTGGCATGGCATCCACCCTAATCAGACATAATTATCATTTTTCAGTTTTCTCCTTTACATATAATAATAATTAAAATTTGCAAGCAAGAGAAAGAGTTTAGAAACATGTATTCAATGCATTTCATTTCACTTCACTTTGTAACCCAGGAGAGAGAAAGAGAATGGAAGAGAGAGAAAACATCATTTTGTCAAAAGCTCTAATACACACAAGTTTCATTATAGTATTTTAAACAGTTATCTACGTGTGTTAAAAGTTTCCAGGGTGATTTGGCAACCCTACGAGGGTCCTGCAGCTTTCTATTTTTACATTTTCTCACTAGTTACAAAATGTTCAAAATGGGCTCGGAGGCTAAGAAACTGCTTCCAAAAGTTATCTTCTGATGAGAACGCACACTACAATTAACTTTCCATGTGTCCCCAGATATACCAAGAATTCATAGCAGCTGACAGAATTGAAAAAGAGCGAACGGTTTGTGTTTGGCGGTTAGTTTTCCAGGGCCACTGGTCATAGTTCACCTAGTTGTAAAATGACAAAAGTTAGCTCGAGTGCCCAGAAAACCGCATCCATAACTGACGTTTGTTGGAGAAGCACGCAACGAGACATCTCCTACTAGTTCCTCTATATGGGGAGGATTCATCAGAGTCGACAGGACTAAGAACTAGTAAACCATTTTCAAATGGCGACAAGTTTTCTAGAGCGACAGAAGAAAGCTGGACCGACTTTGTCAAAGCGTGACCGGAGAGGCCTACAAAATGGCTTCGCCAAACTATCCCGAAAATTTCTCTTTCCTATATTGAATGCTCCATGTATTTGTCAGTATAATCGCTAGAGGTTTGTGAAGATGGGAAGTGATTTCTCTTTCCGGGTTTCAAATGGCGATCCAAAACGAAAGCCAACTTTCTAGTTTTAACAACTTTCTACTGTTGTAAACCAGTGTAACAGGGCTCCTATAAGAGCGTCAAAAGGATGTCATATGTTCATTTCGGGTCAAACCAAGGGTCAAGGTGACTCCTCGTATATCAGGGTACACGAATGAAACTTCACATCTCGTTTCCAGAGTTATAAAAGGGTACTTAGTGAGTCTCCGAAAATGTAAAATTTAACTATTTAAAACAAGGAGAATGTCAACTTTATCAATGGGTAGTCAAATTTGTCTGGTCGATAAAACGACATTGGAGCGATCAAGAAGGGTAAGAGTTTTCTAGATCATCTCAAAGCGAGGGTGATAGTTCGTGGTTTAAAGTAGGCGAGTTATAATGGCTTCGAGAGTTGTGACACGACACTTTATTGTTTTGCAATGAGTTGAAGGAACATTTAACTGTATTACAAAAAATCCCATAATTTTAAAATTCTATTTAGTTGCAAACGAGAACTAAAACATGAAAATTATGAGAGGTAAGGGAAGAAGAACCATGCCTGGAGAACGAAGTCGGTCGAAGCCACAGGCTTGGGTTCAGTCTCTTGCTTGGCACTTCGTCAACTAGACCACGAGCGTCCCCAGCTCCACCATTTAACATACATGTCTTCTGGATTCGACCCACCACTTGTTGAGCATGATCAAAGGGTTTCTTATTGTTGTTGTTTGGATAGGATGAGATCTTCCTCCTTTTGTGCGTAGCCTCAAATCTTGCAACCATTAGACCAAGATTTTTGAAGGCGTTTAGTCAAACACTTCACATGCCTTAAGCATGCCTCCACATTTTGCACATTCTCATGTGCTCATCAAAACCAACAACATAATGATTAATTTTCGGCATGATTCTACAAGAGGCACTCATGCCAACGAAGTATTTACAACCCTCATGCACTGAACATGCATGGCTGAAAGCCAATTAAACAAAAATGAAGCTTACATGGTCAGGGTATGTTCCATAAGACCACATCTCTTTGAGGCATTCTGTCAAACAGATCACAGGCCATTTTACACATCCATCTTGTGCATATGTTGCCATCATGGCATTCCATGAGACAACATTTCTTTGAGGCATTTTATCAAACAGTTCAATGCCTTCTTGATAGACCCATTTTTTGTTTATCCTGCTATCATTGTAGTCCAGGAGACCACATATCTTTTAGGTATTTTTTCAAATAGAACACATGCTCCCACCTTTTTACATACGCATCTACTAGGGCACCGACATTTGCATAAACATCCGGAAAAGTTCCTCTGCTTTTTTCTTTGTTTCACTGGGAGCCCACGCAGTCCAGGCGCGGCTAGAGAACGCTTTTGCAAAGTGGCAGATCAAACACACAATAATACTCCTCCTTCTTGCTTGATCTTCCCACATAGGTGTGGTGCGGCACGGGAGGATGCCGAATACAGTTGTGGAGTTCGGCTGTACATGCATTAAAACACATTCCTTCCATGCATTTAGTCGAATGGTTCATGCACCCTATTTCGAAGCTCCTATTTTTATACACAGGATGGAGATTTGTTTGTTGCAAGGGGAAACAGTGTGATTGTTATGAGGAGACCACGCCTTCTACAAACTGTTGTCCCCCAAGCCCATGAGGAGCTGGCTCGTTCTATCATTTGATTAAACAAAAAAAAATGGCGCCTCCAAAGAAACTTGCCACAACAGCATATGACAAAATTTCCCTATCTCTCAAGCATTGAAACAAACAAAAAATGCCCACGTTTGAACATTGCGCGCATGAATAGAAGGATGTTGAACCAAGTTGGAGTCTGCCATGCCGCCGCCCTCCCCAAACTCGCACCTTCTAAGAGCCAAAAGGATAAAACCCTAACGCCCCCACAATCACGAATATTTTAAATTTTAGTTCTTTTATTTTATTATTATTATTATTATTTTATTTTATTTTATTTTTAAATTTTCCTTTTTACAAATATAATTAATAATATTCCTTTGCGTACAACAACCAACACAACGAGACGAACCGAGACTCTCCTTTTTCCTAGAGGCATTGAAATCGACGCAAGAAGACACGGACCGACCGTGGCGTCACAACAAGAGATTGTCTTCTCGCGTGGACGAGGCGACAATCCACATGAATAAAATCACTTATCGATAATCAACAATAAAATTGGTAACACATCGACGATCAACTGAAGAAGTTATCATCCATCGATAATTAAAATACTAATATTGTTATCATTATTATTATTATTATTATTATCACTTAAAATAATTATTAATCATACTATAAGGCGAGCGTGCACCTTTCGACAAAAAGGGTAAATAATAATACTATCAAATAGAGGCCAATCGTCAATTAAATTAAAATAACATTATTATCATTATATATTATAAATATATAAATGTAATTACTATTCACATTGATAATGACTATCGGCCCAGCTTTACCAGGCGACAACAAGGTCCTCCTTCAAATAGGTCAACGAACAGGACATTACACAGTCCCCACACAAAGGTGTCGATAACGACTCGAGAGAGCAAGGAGAGGAAAGGTGCTAACACATCACTAAGACAAGGACAAGGTCAACAATGGTCAACGAGAGCCCACGCACACAAGTCTCCTAGGATTAGTAACAGGGTCGGCAGGTCAGGGACTAGGAAACATTGAACGGGGCATTACATTATCCTCCCCTTCAGAAAGCATCATCCTTGATGCAACATAACACAGAGGGAAGAAATTGTACGTAACCAATAACAAGTAAAGGGAAAAGTACACCCTATGGTTTAAAATTTAAGCTACTTAAAGCACGGCCACATGGTAGTCTTAGAAACATTGAGTAGAAATTTTAACTTTCAAGGTTCTGTGAAGATTGGAAGTTCTCTCTTATTCGTTATTTCATTAATCCCTTTCCATTAACGTTATTCTTAATTCAAGTCCTTTAAAATTTCACAAGCATACTTTTACATACTTACATGACCATATCACATCACAAGGGTTTCACCAAACCATGGAATGACAACAAGTAGACCACATAACAATTAATTTCCAACAATACGTCCTATACATAGATCTAGTACACACATATGGTCGACAAACCAAAACACGCGATACATAAACAATAGGTATCACATGACCCAAACCAATCCATGACTGCACCAACATAGTGCCAAGACAATACCTAATAGTCCATACCAACCAAGAGGAGAGTCAAGCCTCATACATAACAAGGTATCAAAAAGACTCATACAAGTACACATAACTCACTATACCAATCTCCACACATCACAAGGCATCACGAAACAACTCCAGATATCTCCAAAAGCAACAGAATACAACTCCATATACCTCCCCAAAGCATCACCAGATAATCTCCATATACCTCCCAAGAGGAAGAAACATAGTGCCAAAACCAAGTCGGGTCACTCAACCATAGAGCCCCATCAAGAATATCAGGTCACTCAACCATAGAGTGCCATAAAGAATAACAGGTCACTCAACCATAGAGGCCCGTCTCCTTTCTCCTTTTAAATGAGGTTAGGTCACCCTATTGCCCTAGGCACATAGAGCCCCGTCACCCCCAAACCCAAGTGACATAATAACTCGTGGTTCAACAACCCGCTAGTTATCTGTAACTCCTTGGGGCGTACCCCCATACAACGAAGCGGGTCCATAGGTTCAACCACTCCATGGTGAATCCCATGACCCTATTCCAACACATTACGACATTAGAACTAGCATAACAATCCATCCAAATGCCAAGTGGCAAAATCAAAATCCTTGGGCTAGGCTACAAATCTTTCAAATATGAAAAGAAAATTTTGAAACCAAGAAAACAAATGGCTAATTAGCCTTGGTTAGTGCAAAATCCAAATGTTAATAAAACAATCAAATAATGCCCAAAATATAAGAACATGTCAATCAAGAAAAAGGCTAGTTCTAACAAAAAGGAGAAAGATTAATTTACGAATAAAATACATAATGAGAAAATAACACATCACAATCACTATGTGGCCCCATATCACCACCAAAGGGGTACTCATCGAGTTGCTGGCACTCGGAAATCGAGCCTCAACTCGTGAAAATATACATGTAACCAGAAATGAGTAAATCAAATAATGTAACTGTCATCATCTCTGCCTGAACCATTCCTCCATACTCCCACAAGGATCAACATAGTCAAAATCACATAGGATTATTCAATGAACAATCCAATAGGAAAGAGCGAGGGCACAAGGTTGCATAAGTTGAGCCTAAGGTGGTGCGCATCCATAATATACTGAGCAAGCTCGAAGTATACTAAACAGATAGAAGTGGATTTTCAGTCTATATAAGACTCCACTTCCTCACTCGTACTCGGCTCAAGATTACGAAAACCTGGTCCACGCCTCCTCTCTCCACACATACACTCTTGACAGTTCATCCCCTTAGGGTCATCTAGTGTAAGGTTTCACAACATACACATAACTACATCACAAACACAATGGTAATTCACACACAACAACCATAACACCTTGCGCATGGTATAAATATACAGGGTACAACACAATCATTACCTTCACGGGTTACGATACATCACATTACCACATCCTGCATCCAAGGTGCAATCACTGTACGCTAGGGATCATACTCCCATATGCCCCTAAATCACGACATGAACTATCACATATTACATGAATTACACATATGAGGAACACAATGTCTAACATTACGACATATAGTCAATTGTAATACAACACGACGATGCACACAACAAATCACAATACGGTGTCGACATCACGGTAAACTTCCATTCACTTTACATAAATTTTGTCATGCAATACATCACTACATCTTCACATCACATAAGGTCAAAATGTTCCAACACTCTGCAATTCACAATATTATCCCATTCACACAAAACAAGGTGGTACATCACACACGGATTCCTCATTGGATCCACGAAAAGGAGAGTCAATACTCTCATCACAAGTAGTAATTCACACGTGAATTCTTCATAGAATCCATACGGAGGAGAGAGAATACTCCCATCCCCAGCACATCAACATGATAACAAATGTGTATTAAGTGACATACACATCATGTGTGTTCACATTATCACAATTACGACATAGATCACATCACTCTTAAAACACATTACTCTTCCAATGTTTATCACCATCATGAAACACCATCACCATCATGCAACCCATCATGTAACACCATCACCATCATGCAGAATCATCACAACTCCAATCCATCCCAGAGGTTCGAGAGCATGAACCTCGCTCTGATACCATATGTAGTGCCCACATTTTACACACCCAAATACAACAGTAAAATACCAGGATAATTTTTTTGACTTACAATACACGCTACACACAACACAGCAAGGGCTCCAAGTACAGGACTCGACGCACATGCGACAATCACATAAGTCATCGACTCACATAGACACATGCAGACGACATCAACACGTCGATGCCACACTTTTCCCAACGAACGAATACTAGCAATAACACGACCACAACAAAAGGGACTTAAGGATTGACAACCCACCACACAACATTACCATGGTTACATCTAGCGTACGCTAAACATCCAATAACATTTCTTCCTTTTTCCACCTACCTGTTCTAAAAATTCATTTCACCTTTCACTTTTTGTTCAACCATTTGATTTTGCTCCTTACCCTTATGCCAATTTTCATAACTTGCCTAAGTATTTTCCATATTCCAAATTTTATACAAAATTCTAACTCTCTAATTCTTATGTTAAGATTATGCTTCCCAAAACGCTTATTCAAAGTTTGGAATTTAACCTTGCTACACAAGTGAACCTAATGTGATGTCAAGATGAAATCTTGGGATTAAGAAAGACATCGATTTGAAATAGCTTTCTCCCCAAGAACATCCATCGATCGTGGATTAGTTATTTCGCTACCATAGTTAATAAAGTCCAATAACTTATGGACTCCCATTTTTATTTATATATCTTTTGCTTTCTTGAAGTTTGGTCACACCAAGGCAATTTATATTCTTTGTAACACAAGAAAATGTTTAATTACGTTATAAGGACTCCAAGATTGACCTTAATCCTAATCTCCAATCTCATTTTCATTTTATATGATATGCCCTTACATCGCACTATGGCCTCGTTCTTAGCATCGTCCTTAAACAAAAGAGTTACGAAAACACTTGTCTGACATTTTAAGGAAGTACATGACTAGGAGCATTATAAACTACACATGAACTCGAGTGATCTAAGTTCACGAAGATCCCATATCCTTGCATTGCATGATTCCGCATAAGAAATATTCTTTATTCCTTAATGCCATAAAATGACATAACAAGGGATTAAGGGACAAGATTACAGTTTCTAGGGTTCTCTAAAATCAATATCTTTCAACTCAACTTCGTATGCAAGGAGTTAAATTATAGATTTCTTCCCACAAGTTAACATCCTAATCCACTAGGGTTTAGTTTAAATCCAATTTTTTTTCACTCAGGGCTTTAATCCCTATTATAGATTTGATTTAGGTTGAAAAGTATTAACCCTATAAACCCTCCGCAAAAGATCAACGCACTATAATGTCACTAGCCAAAGATAGTACATATAGCTAAGAGGAGCTATTCCTTAACAAAATTTACAGTGATAGAACCACTATTCCACTAGCCCCATGATGTCATCTGGATCTCACAAGAAATTCATTTGATGTAGAAGATTTATTTGACTGTGTTGCTCTTATATGTCTGGTTTGTGTCGATGTCACTAAACGTACCTACTAAGACGATAAACCCCTTTTTCTTGGGATCTTATTTGCCTAAACCAAGATGCTCCATCGAGTGTAAAGGTTCGTTTGAAGGTCATAATTTTCTACGCTAAGGGATTAACATAGGCAGGTTAGTTATATACAAATTTTGAACTACGGCTAACTGTTGTGGTTAGGTTCCTTTATTACATTTTCAAGGAAGAAAAACAACACCAATTATTAAACAAATAACTGCACAACGAAAGTTCACTACAAGGTATTAATTTCAACTTCTTTTGACATTTGTATTTCACCTTTACCATAACAAATTTTGGGATCAAAATAACATCCATGAAAGAAATACCAATTTCTCAAGCACTTAATAATCTAATGACTTTTACATACTACCAATTTCCAATAATAAGTCCTTCAATATAATACCAAAATAAACAATGAATTACTCAACGCCTTTATGTCATCATTCTGTCCTCCTGCAAAAACCACGTGAGCAAGATATCAGCGATAAATCGCTGGCATGGCATCCACCCTAATCAGACATAATTATCATTTTTCAGTTTTCTCCTTTACATATAATAATAATTAAAATTTGCAAGCGAGAGAAAGAGTTTAGAGACATGTATTCAATGCATTTCATTTCACTTCACTTTGTAACCCAGGAGAGAGAAAGAGAATGGAAGAGAGAGAAAACATCGTTTTGTCAAAAGCTCTAATACACACAACAAGTTTCATTATAGTATTTTAAACAATTATCTACGTGTGTTAAAAGTTTCAGGGTGATTTGGCAACCCTACGAGGGTCCTTTTTATTTTTGCATTTTCTCACTAGTTACAAAACGTTCAAAACGGGCTCGGAGGCTAAGAAACTTCTTCCAAAATTTATCTTCTGATGAGAATGCACACTACGATTAACTTTCCATGTGTCCCCAGATATACCAAGAATTCATAGCATAGTGACGGAATTGAAAAAGAGCGAACGGTTTGCGTTTGGCGGTTAGTTTTCCGGGGCCATTGGTCATAGTTCACCTAGTTGTAAAATGACAAAAGTTAGCTCGAGTGCCTATAAAACTGCGTCCATAACTGACGTTTGTTGGAGAAGCACGCAACGAGACATTTCCTACTAGTTCCTTTATATGGGGAGGATTCATCAGAGTCGACGGGACTGAGAACTAGTAAACCATTTTCAAATGGTGACAAGTTTTCTGAAGTGACAAGATGGCTGGACCGATTTGTGGAGGCCTACAAAATGGCTTCGCCAAACTATCCTGAAAAGTTCTCTTTCCTATACTGAATGCTCCATGCATTTGTCCAGTATAATCGCTAGAGGTTTGTGAAGTTTGGAAGTGATTTCTCTTTCCAGGTTTCAAATGGCGATCCAAAACGAAAGCCAACTTTCTAGTTTTAACAACTTTCTATTGTTGTAAACCAGTGTAACAGGGCTCCTATAAGAGCGTCAAAAGGATGTCATATGTTCATTTCGGGTCAAACCAAGGGTCAAGGTGACTCCTCGTATATCAGGGTACACGAATGAAACTTCACATCTCGTTTCTAGAGTTACAAAAGGGTACTTAGTGAGTCTCCGAAAATGCAAAATTTAACTATTTAAAACAAGGAGAATGTCAACTTTATCAATGGGGAGTCAAATTTGTCTGGTTGATAAAACGACATTGGAGCGATCAAGAAGGGTAAGAGTTTTCTAGATCATCTCAAAGCGAGGGTGATAGTTTGTGGTTTAAAGTAGGCGAGTTATAATGGCTACAAGAGTTGCGACACGACACTTTATTGTTTTGCAATGAGTTGAAGGAACATTTAACTGTATTACAAAAAATCCCATAATTTTAAAATTCTATTTAGTTGCAAACGAGAACTAAAACATGAAAATTATGAGAGGTAAGGGAAGAAGAACCATGCACGGAGAAGCGAAGTCGGTGAAGCTGCATACTTGGGTTGGGATCTCTTCTTGGCACTTCGTCAACTAGACCACAAGCATCCCCAACTCCACCATTTAACATGCATGTCTTATGGATTCAACCCACCACTTGTTGAGCATGATCAAAGGGTTTCTTATTGTTGTTGTTTGGATAGGATGAGATCTTCCTCCTTTTGTGCATAGCCTCAAATCTTGCAACCATTAGACCAAGATTTTTGAAGGCGTTTAGTCAAACACTTCACATGCCTTAAGCATGCCTCCACATTTTGCACATTCTCATGTGCTCATCAAAACCAGCAACATAATGATTAATTTTTGGCATGATTCTACAAGAGGCACTCATGCCAACGAAGTATTTACAACCCTCATGCACTGAACATGCATGGTGAAAGCAATTAAACAAAAATGAAGCTTACATGGGGGTATGTTCCATAAGACCACATCTCTTTGAGGCATTCAGCCATCAAACAGATCACGGGCCATTTTACACATCCATCTTGTCGCATATGTTGCCATCATGGCATTCCATGAGACAACATTTCTTTGAGGCATTTTATCAAAGCGTTCAATGCCTTCTTGCGGACCCATTTTTGTTTATCCCGATATCATTGTTAGTCAGGAGACCGCATATCTTTCGGGTATTTTGTCAAATAGTAACGCATGCTCCCACCTTTTACATACGCATCTACTAGGGCATGCGCGATTTGCAACATCTAGCAAAGTTCCTCTATTTTTTCTTTGTTTGTTGGGATCCCACGCAGTGCAGGGCGCGGCTGGGAGGATCTTTGCAAAGTGGCAGATGAAACACACAATAATACTCCTCCTTCTTGCTTAATCTTCCCACGCAGGTGTGGCGTGGCCTAGGAGGATGCCGAATACAGTTGTGGAGTCTGGTTGTACGTGCATTAAAATGCATTCCTTCCATGCATTTAGTCAAATGGTTCATGCGCCCTATTTCAAAGCTCCTATTTTTATACACAGGCTGGAGATTTGTTTGTTGCAAGGGGAAACAGTGTGACTGTTATGTGGAGATCATGTCTCCTAAAAACTGTCATCTCCCAAGCCCATGAGGAGTTGGCTCGTTCTATCCTTTGATTAAACAAAAAAAATGGCACCTCCAAAGAAACTTGCCACAACAACATATGACGAAATTTTCCTATCTCTCAAGCATTGAAACAAAAAAAAATTCCCATGTTTGAATAGTGCAAGCGCAGTGGAAGGATGTTGAACCAGGTTGGAGTCTGCCATGCCACCACCCTCCCCAAACTCACCCCTTCCAAGAGCCAAAAGGATAAAACCCTAACGCCCCCACAATCACGAATATTTTAAATTTTAGTTCTTTTATTTTATTATTATTATTATTATTATTATTTAAATTTTCCTTTTTACAAATATAATTAATAATATTCCTTTGCGTACAACAACCAACACAACGAGACGAACAAGACTCCCCTTCTGTCCCAGAGGCGTTCGAAACTGAATGCAAGACACGGACCGACTCGCGGCCACAACAAGAGACTGTCTTCTCACGCAGAACGAGGTGACCAATCCACACGAATAAAATCGCTTATCGATAATCAACAATAAAATTGGTAACACATCGACGATCAACTGAAGGAGTTATCGTCCATCGATAATTAAAATACTAATATTGTTATCATCATCATTATTATTATTATTATCACTTAAAATAATTATTAATCATACTACAAGACTGACATGCCCGCTCGACAAAAAGGGTAAACAATAATACTATCAAATAGAGGCCAATCGTCAATTAAATTAAAATAACATTATTATCATTATATATTATAAATATATAAATGTAATTACTATTCACATTGATAATGACTATCGGCCCAACTTTACCAGTGCGTGACAGCAAGGTCCCCGTCCTCCTTCAATTAGGTCAATGAACAAGACATTACACAGTCCCCACACAAAGGTGTCGATAACGACTCGAGAGAGCAAGGAGAGGAAAGGTGCTAACACATCACTAAGACAAGGACAAGGTCAACAATGGTCAACGAGAGCCCACGCACACAAGTCTCCCAGGATTAGTAACAGGGTCGGCAGGTCAGGGACTAGGAAACATTGAACGGGGCATTACGGTGAACAACTATCTAGATTTATTTTCCATTTTAGGTGATTGTTTGCTTTCATGGTTACTACAAGACAACAATCATGTCTTTAGAACTCGAAAGTATGATAAAAAACTTCCAACGATCCATTGAAAATATTCAAACTCGCATCGAGGATGCCTCATGTCTACTAGAATGATGACGAACATCTTTATCACCCCAACAAGAAGATCAAGAACTTCAACATTCTCTCAATAGCCAATCTGAATCATCTTAAATACCTGATCCACCCAATCATCATTTCTTGATAGTGGGTACCTGTCTTCTTTGAAATCTCGGGCTCAAACCTCGTCACCCTTAATGCATACCTTGCTTCTTGTGTGTTCACCTTTAACCATTCACACTAAATCACGGCCCTTTGTATCAACACCCCGTATGACTTATCCGGGATCTTTAATTCAAACCATGAGCCTGTTATCCAACAAATACATTTGTATCCCACTAGATCAATCACAAACATCTAGTGTCATGTCTTCAACTCCTATCATTTCCTTGACCTTAATGTGGTCTCCTCACAGGACACGACCAATCAACAACCTACATCTTCACCAAACCTTTCATCGGCTCTACATCATCCCAAAAAAACACCAATACATCTTCATCCACGTCAACCCCGTTAGTATCTTCTACCATCCAAACTACTCCCATGAATTCAGCAACCATCCCATCAAGTGCATCTCAACTACCCCATCCCAATAACCTACATCGATTGTTCAAAACATAGTTATGTCTATCCCTACATCAATACCACCTATTAACACTAGTTTTATTTCTATTGATCCATCCTTCTTCACAACAATCATCTACCATCCCTTCCTCTTCCATCTAAATTCATACTCATTCATACCTATATCTCAACCACTCATTCACTCATCTATTCCTTTTCAACATATACCTCAACAGTCACAACCTCTTATTCACACGTCGATTCCATTCCAACACATACCCCAACAATCATAACCCCTCTTTAACACTTCCATGCCTAGTCAATATCAATATATTCAACCTTCACAACCTTTAGTTTCACAACCTCTTTATAACATTCCCTAGGTACCCCTTATCAAAGCAAAATATCCCCTTCAACATAATATTCCTTCACAATATCAACCATATCAACAACCAAATCAATTCCCATATAATCAACCTGGTTCATCCTCATCCAATACACAACAACAACCACAAACTAACCCTCTGCAGGCTTTAATGAACATAATATCTAGCCTTGAAGCCACTTCTATGGGTCCAAAAACACATTATCATATGAACAAATATGCAATGAACCCATTCATCCATCAGTACCATACAAAGCTTATCCCCCTCATTGGGAACTTCCTAAGTTCCTTAAATTCTACAACAAAGAAGACCCTCAACAACATATTCGGGCCTTGTCATGCATGTTACCTCATAGCTCATGACCAGGACTTGATGTTCATGAACATTCCCATGTCCTTAGCGGTCCCCGCTTTAGATTGGTATAACAACATCCCACAATACTCACTTTTTCATTCACTCATCTTGCTCAATTATTCCTCGAACATTTCTCAATCAATATCACTCGTAAAATCACTATCACCTAACCTATACACAATCAAACAATTTGAAAGATGAGTCCATTATGAATTTTCACTCCTTTGAAGGGGTATTATCAATCAACTATCATTTTCCTCCCACAAGACTAAGCTAATAGAATTATTCTCTCATTCTTGTGCCAAGCACATCTCATCTACATTATAAATCTAATCTTTCCAGACATTTGATGAAGCCTTCACAATGGCTTGCAAACTTGAGCTTCACACTCTTGAGGATAAGGTAGAGTTAAACTTAGATCGAAGAAACCAAAAATTGAGTTTTCATCCAAACCATCTTCTAGTCAGAAAAATCCAAATCATCATCTAACATAGTATTCATCAAAACTACTCCCAAAGAATGTTCAACCATCGAATGCTCTCTCGTCCTCAATGTAACTTACACTCATATCGGATGAATCTTATAGTTTCATATTTGATAAACTCTGGCTGCCAACATGATCACTCTTCCTCCTATCCTCCCCATCGATACATCCATTTCAAAACCCTCTTGGTATAGAGATAATGATTATTGCAAATACCATAGGGTCAAAGGCCATGATATGAAAGGTGTCTCTTCATTCCAAAACGTCCTTCAAGATCTTATTGACAAAGGTGTTTTGTAATTAGATAATCCTAACACACCTCAAAATCAAAACCTGGATATTTTTAAACAACCTTTCCCTAATCACTCCCCATCTACCCCAACCAACCCAATCTAATACCATTCAAGCCATCACACTATCAACAAAGTCACAGAATCCACATCTCAACCATCTACCACCATCTAAGAAACAAAAATCAAGCATCCACATAAGTAGACATATCCACTAGTCATGTCATTAAAACAAAAATATCTTCATCCACATCTACCCTTCCATGTCAAGTTCATCCACAAGTTCTTCACAAATTTACAAAATAACCCATTATACAAATTGTGAAAATTTCATATGATGATCATGTCATCCAATATCATTTGTGTGCATCTCAAAATCCTATCATACACCCACATATTCCTTCATCTAAAAAACCCACAATCATAACATGTCATCCTATTACTCCTTCAACACAAAATTAAAACCTCTTCCCTCCATTATAGGGCCACATCCCTCATCAAATTACCAATCACTATTACACAATCAATAACCACCCCCCAAAACACATTCAAAGAAAGTACACCTAAAGTGACACCTTCGACACCTGCACAAACAAAAGAATTGTCACTTCCTTTAACATCCACCTCAAAAGGATATTATACATCAACCCTTGAAAGAATCCTTCAACAATCCATCATAGCTCTACCCCCTCTTAAGCCATGTGGTTCTGAGGATGGAAGAGCCTTCCCAATATAATTTTGAAGCCTTTTGTGATTATCATCGCACACCAGGACAACCTATAGAATATTGTAAAGCCCTCAGTTGCTACCATAAAAACCTCACAAATAAGGTTCTTCTTCCTCAAATCTAAAAAATCAAAAGGAAGTCTCATAAAACATCCACAACCTACATCTAAATCCTCATCCACACTTATTATCACTAAAAAAGGAAGTCCCTCCTCATCAAATCGATGCAATACAAATCACCACTCGATCATGTACCCATGAACCTAATCCTTTTGACAAAAATCCAAAAGTTTTTCCTCTCACCCCGAATCATCAACCAAACACCCCCGCTAAAGCCAAGGTTTCCATCTTTGTTACTCATACACAATCCACCACCACAATTCAAAAGGTTGTCATCAAACAACTTCACCAAGCTCCAGTCAAGATGTCCCTTTACGAGATTTAGTTCAAAATTCACCTCACATCGATAATCCATGATTGAAGCTCTCCAATCTATATCGGTGCCTTCAGATGATCCACAAATCTTTTGCAAATCTAGTAGGAACTCTTAAAACATCTACTACCATCTCTTTTGACAGTTCAAAATACCATCATTACAACTAGAAGACCATGATCTTCCCTCTCTTCATTACACCCAAGTCAATGATATCCTCATTAAAAGGGTCATGATCGATAACGGTGCAATATCAATATCATATCATCATACATGCCTTCAATCAAACTTTGACTACCTAATACCATTATCTCCCAAACAACAATTGTACTTCGAGCCTTTAACAATACGATAGCCCTACATTGGGTACAATCATCTTACCTCTTAAAGTTGGCATCAAAACTCTTCGAACTCTTTTATCTAGTAGAAGGAGAATTCCAATATAACATATTGTTAGGCCGACCTTGGATACATGTTATGCATTGTATCCCATCAACACTCCATCGATGTCTTAAGTATAAACATGAGGGTAAAACCTTTACATTCCCATGGATCCCAACCCTTTCAAAGCTTGTAACATGACATATCATCCAAATGATGTACTTGTCCCAAATCAAGCCCATGATCCTCTAATGAAGCATCTACAGTTCATCCATCCCATCATCCAAATTACCAGATGACTCTTCCTTTGATGATGTTATGAAACACCTTTTATTGGGGAGTATTGTCTCCTCACACTTAATTCACTTCCCACACCTAAGACATACGGAAGGCCAATAAACAACCCATGTATGAACCTAACGTTGGAGATGTCATCTCCTATGGTCCCCACATCTGAAGACAAATATTATCTATGAAGGGATTGAATGCCCCTCTTCACAACCTACTTATCAACATTGCACCATGCCATTCATATCAGATTTTAAATTCTTATATAATCAAGTCTTCACACATAGATGTATCTCCATCGTTGCACCTAGAAAGGCTTTGGATTTAGATGTTATGAACATAGGGAATCCATGATCTAATCATCCAACATTCCCTCAAACCACATGAAAAATATGGACTAGGTTACAAGAGACCCGCTTTTAAGTCCTCCACACATGTTACATCCAAAAGTCATCATGGAATCAAAACCATCTTCTTCATCCATGCAAGATGACCCTATGGACACAAATGACACCATTTCCATTCCTCCTAAATTTTTTTAGTCAATACTATTACATTAGGACCATTGACTTATCAAACTAATCACAACACTAAGAAACTTCCTCTCATCTAGCCTGAAATGATCAAAGAAGATTCACCCACCATCAACATCCTTCAATGTCAAGATGATCAAGCTATTCTTTCCCATATGGGAGTAGAGGACCATTTCCTTCAAAAATCCTTACCACCTGACACTTCAACACTCCTCAATGAATCCACTATTGATGTTAATATAGGGAACTCCACAAGAGCCTCACATAGTTAAGGTTGGTCAATATTTAGATCCACAAGAATTAAATGACTTCACTACCTTCTTATCCAAGTATAGTCAAGCCTTTTCTTGGTCATATAGTGATATGTCAGGTATCGATCCCAATATCATTGTCCACAATATCATCACTTATCCTAATGCCAAACCATTCAAAAAAAATCTACATAGGATGCACCCTCAGCATAGCTCTTCTCATCAAAGAAGATTTATAATGCTTTCTCTTTGTCTAATTTCATCATACCCATTGACTATCCACAATGGGTCTCTAATATCGTACCCATAACCAAAGCCTCCTCAGGAAAGTTATGCATGCACCGACTTCTGAGATCTCAATCTCACTTGTCCTAAAGATGATTTCCCTCTTCCAAATATCGAACAACTTGTTGACTTAACCACCGACCCATGAGATGTTTTCCCTTATGGATGGCTTCTCTGGTTATAACCAAATCCTCATCGCTACTACCGATGATCAACACAAAACATCCTTCATTACTCCTTGGGGACTTTTTATTACCATGTTATGCCCTTGGACTCAAAATGCATGGGGGCCACCATTATCAAACGCTATGACATACATCTTCCATGACCTCATCTAAAAAAAATTAAAAGACTACATGATGATATTTTAGGAAAATAAAAACAACGTAGGGATCATCTCATTGTCCTCGATGCTATCTTCACCCATCTCATTCAATATTTCTTCATCTTAACCCTACTAAGTGTGTGTTTGGTGTTCTCACCAAAAATTCTTAGGGTTCATCGTATCTATCCGAGGCATTGAAGTAGACCCGCTAAAATCAAAGCTATTATCGAAATGCCTCCACCTACCAACCTCAAGCAATTTTTCACAGCCTTCAAGGTAAGCTTCATCTATCCATCACTTTATATCACAACTATCAAATTGTTGTCAACCCTTCCACCACCTTCTTCAAAAATATGTTAACTTTATATGGGATCACAATTGTCAAAAATCCTTTGATGACCTCAAACAATACCTTCTATCGTTTACCCATGCTTATCACACCTCCATGTGAGGGGGAGCCTTTTTACCTTTATATATCCATTACCGATCACACCTTAGGTGTCCATGCTCACTCATCAAGATGATCAAGGGTCATGAAAAGTCATTTACTATATAAGATGCACTCTCCATGAATACAAAACTCATTATACTAAAGCTAAAAATTTGTGTTGTGTTGTACTTGTACTTACTTCACAACTTCCAAACTACACCATTATCTACTCAATCACAAGAATTATGTTGTTACTAGCTTTAATCCACTTAAAACCATGCACTCTAAACCATATCATAATGACCGCATCACTGGTGGCTTATGCTCATGACCGAGTTTGATCTTGAATTTATCTCACAAAAAATCTATCAAGGACAAGCCATCATCGATCATCTCACCAAAGCTCCTCTCCCAGAAAATCAACCACCTCACGAACAATTCCCTGATGAATCTATCAACACCATCACCAATCAAATTCACTCCTATCAAAATGACTCTCTTCTTTGATGGATCTAAATTCCAACAAGGGGAGGGGCCGGTATCATCATTATACCTCCCTGGGGACTCCATCCCTTTATCATTCAAACTTAATTTCAAATGTACTAACAACATGGCTGAATACGAAGCTTTAATCATGGGTCTTCAAACCACCATCATGTTTGGTGTTCAAATCTTAGACATCTATGGAGACTCACAACTTGTTATCAATCAAATCAAAGGAATTTATTAATGTAAAATGAAATTCTACAAAAATACAAAGCCATTGTTGAATTCCTCTTAGAAGCCTTCAATCATTACACTATTCAAATAGTTCCATGATCTTCTAACAATTTTTATGGACATGGCTTCTTTAGCATCCCTCATCCCTTTATCAATTGAAGATTCAATTGATAATTCTAAATTTTCATTTTCATCCATAAACTTGATCAACCATCCACAAAAATGAACTCCCTCTATCAATATCATCGAAAACAATCCAATTGACCTTTGGTACACTCAAACATTTGAATATCTTTTGGAATCAAAATTCCTCCTGATCTATCTAGAAATGCTAAAACGATCTTTTCTGAATGTGTTATATGTTATGTCATTATAGGAGGTGTCCTTTATAAATGTGGATTGATGTCCTCTTGTTAAGATGCCTTAAATCTCATGAGTCTACTAAAGCCATCCAAGAAGTCCATGATGGTATATGTGGTGGACATTTCAATGGCACCATTGTCGCTAAATGTGTCCTCTACGACTAGGCTATTATTGGCCTACTATCAATCAAGATTGTTGTGCGTATGTTAAGAAATGCATCAAATGTCAACAACATTCAAATCTCACTCACATCCCCAAGTCAAGCTTTACAACCTACTCAAGACCTATGGCCTTTCTCACAATGGGGTTAGACCTCATTGACACAATCAATCCTCATTCATCACAACAACATCATTCTATCATCACAACCATTGAATATTTCACTAAATGGGTAGAATCCATTCCTTTAACTTCTACTAAAGCAAATAAAATCATCGATTTCATCTATCAACATATCATATGTCACTTTGGTATCCCTCACAAACTCATCACTGATAATGGAAAATCCTTCAAAAATAAAGACGTTAAGAAACTTTGTGACACATTCAACATCAAACTAAGATTTTCATCACCATATTATCCTCAAGAAAATGGAAAAGTTGAAGCTTCTAACAAAACACTTAACAAAATCCTCATGAAAATCATTGACAAAGCAAGTAGGAATTGGCATCTCCAAATCCCGTTTTCTCTTTGGGCTATCGAACTAACATCTATACTCCTATAGGTGATACACCCTTTCTCTAGTCTATGGATATCTGAGGCGTTTTACCCTTGAAGTTCAAATCCCATCACTCATGTATCTCTCAAAGATTTCATCCCATGAATAACTATCGACAAGACCATCTAGCACAAGTTAGAATTGTTAGATGAAAAATGTTTAACAACATCTCAAACATCATCATGTCTATCAAGAGTGCATCAAACATGCGCATAAAAAACATGTAAAAGAATGTGAATTTAATATAGGTGATATTGTTCTCAAATAAAATCAAAATGTCACTACTCTGGAAAGGAGTAAACATGGAAATTTTTCCCCTAACTGGATCGGTCCATATTATCACTCACAAGTATGGGTCAGAGTGTATCATTTAGCCTCCCTTGATGGTACACCTGAAAAGGAACCTCTAAATGCCTTGCACTTGTGGCCTTTCTATTATTAACATCTTGATCGTCATGATGATAATAGTCACATCAAAGGTATCTTCCTTCATTTCATCGCTAAACCAACCATCTTATCATTGTAATGATTTGAAAGTATGTGGTTTCCATCACTATCCTAAAAACCTTAAAGATGAGCACCATGGCTCTATTCATCACATATTTCACATGGAAAGTTCCTCCTTAGTAGGAACCCCATGTAATCATTACATCCATTCACTTGTATATACCATCTAAAGACATGTCATGGGGAACACATGTGTAGTTTGTGTACACATTCTCTTCCCTCCTCAAAATGGTCTATTAGGGTTTTCCTCAGCTAAAAAAAAAATTCAAAAATATCTATGGATGCATCTTATCAAAAATAAATAGATTGATCCCTTGAAGGATAGCTATCAAAAAAATCAAAATTCATATTATCAAAAATAAAAGTAGATTGATCCTCGAAGGAACAACTGTTTGTTAAAATCATAGACCGATCCCTCAAAAAGGACGGCTATTCAAAATCAAAGTCAAAAATAAAAAATTGTAGACCACTCCCTCGAAGGATGGCTACCTATGTAAAAAGGCTTCCCACATCACATCGATCAACCTTCAAAAATTCAAATATCAAAATCATCCTAGGAAAGCTTCCCACATCGATCAACTTTCCCATCAAAGAAAACTTCCCGCATCGATTAGTTTGCATCAAAATAATAAAAATCAAAATAGTTGGGGCATCTTTCTAAAACCATTGACAAGAGAACCTACTCTCCGCACAACCTACATATGTCAACCCTTCCCATGTCCTAAGGAAGGTATACATTTCACTTCCATCTATATCCAAGATCCTACATGTGACTACCCATTGTTAGTCATATGTTAACATTTGTAATAAAGGCCAAAAGTGCAAGTGCCTTCACCATATATTCATTCCCATCACGTATGCATCAAATCCAATATAAAAGCAATCATTCCATTTTATTCTTATTTCCAAAATTTAAAACACATTTGATCACATAAATTTGATCACATTAAATTCACAATATTTAACATCACATATAAACACTTATCAATATCAAAATTTATCAAAACATCAACATAACACTAAACACTCATAAAAACATCTACATATCCATCGATATTAAATGCAATTAACCAACGAATCACAAAACATCCATATAATAACAACTCATCAACCACATAAAACATCTATCAAATCAAATATAATCATAAACAAATCACATCACAACTACCACATGAATCATATCATCATATATATATATATATATATATATATATCAAGTGTCTTACACATCACGTGAGTCCCCAAACTCCGTATATCAAAATCTATACATCGAATATAGGCTTCATAAAAAGAGTCATATATATCAAAATACAATATATCATTTCTATCTAGTAAACTGGACACCCAATGAACTCACGCCATGAAACAATGCTCCCATGAGTATCCCACCACCAAGCACCCTAAGCTCCCACACTCCACCACCATCTCCTCTATTTGGTCCTCGTATCCGGTCATCCTCCATCCGGACCCGAGGTGGCTGACCCACACTCATTGCACTAATACTAGGACTTGCTCCTCACTGAGCTAGATGTTCCACATAACGAAGTGTGGTAGGAATGTTTCCCACCACTAAGTCCTCATAATAGGCCAACTCTCATACCAAGGGTAGTGAGCTAAGCTAACCATACCAGGTGTCCCCAACTACTAGCCCGAGCCTCGAGCCGCCAACTTAGCACCCGACACACATGATTTCCTGTATTTTGAGAGCCCTTTTCGTGGTCTCTCGGTGTTATCTATATCTATATCTCATCATATCATATCATAGCTGCTGACTCAACTATCATCTCACTTGCCTCAAGGCTATCACACTCATCCTCAATCCATCCCTCTATATCACAAAAACCTCCACCCCACTTTGTCATAGGCCATCTCTCTCTATCTCCACTACGGCCTTCTCAGTTGTCAAACATGCAATGGTAGCCTCTAGAGCCGCCCTATCTCGCACCATCATCACTCTCGCCATCATCCCCATCATCTCTCCTCACCACCATCACCTCCTTGTCCTCCCTCCACTTGGCCCACACCCGTCTATCTCCTAGAGATAATGAGCTCTCCCCATAAAAAAATGCACCAGTCCACCATGCTCTATATGTCAAAGTCACACCAATTGGCTTCATCTATTGGTACTCAATCTCCATGCTCATCAATACCCATGGATCCCTCCTCATTAAGCATAAAATAATGTGGCCCCACCACTACCCCCTTGGGAGTATCCATATCCCCATCATCTCATCTATACAAAATGGAGCCTCTGACACATCTTGTATCAAACCAAATTTTTTTCTGTGAACGTGACTGAATCTAATAATGAGCTCCCACTCTCCCCCATCTCCTTGAACCCATAACTCCTGTTGAGTGGCATTGAGCTCCATCTCATGTCCCTCCCACCCATACTAGAAATCCAATATAGGGCCTCCACACTACATCCCCCACCTATAAACCTACAAGGAGTTATCTATAATACTCCTCACTCTGTACCCCCTGCAAACTCGCCCTACATCTACATCTTCACCCATCTCATGAAACTAGCTAATCTCCTATCATCATATCAACACCTCCCCATGGAAAACCATGAGGATGAGCCATGAAATATGCTCAAAGGCCCAACATTGTAATAAAAATGCAATAGTAATCTCAAACCTCCTCTGAATCCTCCAAGCCCACAGCTCCCTATAAGTTTGTGCAAGTAAAAAGTAGGGGCCCATTTAAAAACCATCCTATGCTCCATCATATATCTTACCACACCCCATCATCATCTAGGGAAATCGACCACCACCACAAAGAGTTAGGGAAAGGAAAAACATGAAATCCCCATCATCATCATGGTCACAGAGCATGACCTCTCTCTCTCTTTCTAAATATAAGGTCTCGATAATAAAATCCACCATGTAAACCCTACACCATCTCATCATCCCCCATATATCTCCTCATATACATCATCCCTCTCGGTATCATCAATATAATATATACCCTCTCCATGCAATGGGAAGCCTAGTGATCATGTGAACATCCTCTAGGGTGATGGTCATCTCACCCATCGAAAACCAGAAAGTACAGGTGGCAGGATCCCACCTCTCCATCAATGCTAACAACAACCCTCGATGTCTATGGATACATCTATAATGATGCATCCCCACAAAACCCACCTCCTCTAAATGTGCCCAATCATCATCTGACATATCCTCCTCACCTTAGCTAAAATCATTGGAATCCTATCTCTGATAGTCAACTTAGCCTTCACTTACATCCACAAAACACAAAAACATGAATTAGAACAAATCTCCATCAAAATTTTATCAATTTTTTAATCAAAAACATCAATCTCTAATGATTCATCCTAAATCACTAGCGATCCATCCAAATAGTCGTTGATCTCCATAAAATCACTGGTGATTCCAAAAACATGCCCTCATATGGACATTAAAAGACAAAAATTTAAAAATAAAAAATCAAAACACACAAAAAAACAAAAAATAAATACATACCTCTACATGAGTGGGCCTCCTCTATCATCCGGATGGTCCTAAACTTCCATGGTCATTTATCACTTATCACTCAATTAAGTTCTCTAACTTGAAATTTCAAATGAAATATTTGTTAATAAATTGACTATTTATAGCCCCAAATATTTCACGTATTGACTATTTATAGCCCCAAACGATTTGTAGGAATCATCGATGATTCCTATAATCATCGAAGATTCACCATAATCACTAATGATCACCTTTAATCAATGATTCATCTAAATTACTAGTGATCCATCATTTTCTATCACAAACCATCATTTTTCAAATACAACAATATTTTCAACCACATTATTAATCCATTTCAACAATGTGCCTCATTTTGAGGACCCCAAAATTGGTCATCCTTCACAAGAATCATTTTATGACCTCGACATGTAAGCCATCATTTATAGGTCGTGAACCCTTTGGTTCCCCTATCACTGGATCTCCAAATATTTTAGCTATCCCTATAAATCATACATCTATAGGACACGAACCCTTGGTTCCCCTATCACTTGATTCTATGGTGATATCCATCTTGTTTCGATACCTTGTCTTGGGAAAATTCAAACAAAACACACATTTGTCAAACATATCCAAAATAAATCAAACTGGTGATCCTTGCACTACATCGCAATCACCCCTATTTGAGGGGGATCACCCATCCAAACATAAAAAACTTATCTCACATTTTTTTGCCTCCAAGTAGTTTGGTCGTAATGAACTACTCGACAAAAAGGGGTAAATGTAGACATTGGATTTTTCATCAACCCACCTACTTCATCTTATACACACATTATTTAATCTAAAACCTATCTAAAAATCATTATCCTAAGTCACCCTCTTCACACCTCCGTAAAAAAATTTTACACTCTCATAAATTACCATTTACACATCCTAAACCACCTAACCACTTTAAATTTACCTTAACCATCTTAAAACCACTCAAATCTATTTTATCTCACATCCTAACCTCCACAACTCATCCATAACCTCCCCCTAACCATTTTTCCTCATCATTTACCCAAAAACCTTATTTAGAAGTGGTTTCAACCACTTCCTAAACATTTTTCCATAAAAAAACTTGGATCGTCGATGATCCTAACCGATCACTAGCAATTATAAATAGGAGTTTTTGCTCCTTTCTTAGGGATCTTCATAAACCTTTTCTCATGCTTACACTTCATTTTTCGACTCCATAGTGAATCTAAGCCATTCCAGAGATCATCAAGGACCTATATCAACCTCAAGCTATCAACACATCATTTTGATAATCTTTTTCATTAATCATCTCTCACGAATTCCAACAATTTCCCATCAACTCCAATCAGCTCCATCCGATGTTTAGAGGCTTCTTTCAACCTATTTTTTCAACAAAAGGTATTTATTTATCTTGTTTCATTATTTACATTTCATCTAAACATAAAAATAATCAAAAATCATCATTTTAAAGCTTTGTTTGTCATTTTTATCAAATTCGTCATTTTTACAATAATCGCCAACAATTCCATTCCAATCACCATCGATCCTGTCAATTTGCATATTTTAATCCATTTATCAGTCTTATATCAATTTTTATCAATATTTTGGATTTAACTTGTCTTCTGTAAGCATGGCTTTACTTTAGTTTTTAGTACTTGGTCGGTCTCATACCATCACAAACATTTACAACCTTCCTATAGTTCGGTTGTGCTTCTTTTGGGAACAATACAATATCCTTCACGAGTTGACATTGTGTGCAATACATTTTTTTTCGCCGACATTGAAGATATCAAGGATCAGTTTGAGTTCCTCCATGAAATCCAACAAGAGACAGAAGAATTTTGGTATGACTACTTCGAGTTTGTTCAAATTATATCCACCCTTGCTTAGGCCACATTGAAGCTGCACATGACTTACGCTTCAATCTCGAGTTCTAAAGCTTCATATCTATTGTCAATTTATCTATGTCATTTATACACATCCTTATCAATATCTAAATCAATCTACTTAATTACATAAAATCAAGCCGACATCCTCCAAGGAATTCCCTTTGGATTCTTGGAATCGGCCTTGACTGAGTAGCTCATTTATCCTTTTATCTATTCTTTTTTAGTGTCTTTGATTTGCGGTTTTTTTGTCAACGAAAGAAGGAAGGAGCCTTATCACATCAACATCGGCATTCATCATCGCGGGTATCGGTAAACCTCGTCATCTGTTTAGGTCAGTTTTTTTAATTTCATTTTATTAAGTTAAATTTGGAGAGCAAAAATCTCTAATACATAAATTCCCCACAGTTGGTAAGCTCTCATCAAATGAAAAAATTGCTTAGAAAAGGTGCAGAGGGGTTTGTGGCACAACTATTTTCATTGGAAGTACATCAGTCAAATACATTTATACCCTCAGATATGCAAGCAATTATAGATGAGCACTCAGTTGTGTTTGGAGATATGCCAAAAGGTTTACCTCCAAAAAGAGACCATGACCATGTCATCCAGCTAGTACCAGGGAGTCAACCACCCAACATCAGACCTTATAGGAACCCTATATGCAAAAGAGTGAGATTGAGAAGATAGTACAAGAGATGTTAGAAGTAGGAATTATTCATCATAGTCAGAGTGCTTACTCTTCTCATGTAGTGATGGTATGGAAAAATATGACAATTGGCGCATGTGTCTAGATTACAGGGAACTCAATAAGTACATAGTCAAAGATAAGTTTCATTTCGGATATCATCATATTCGAATCAAGGATGAAGATATTCATAAAACAACCTTTAGGAAACATGAAGGCCATTATGAGTTCTTGGTAATGCCTTTTGGACTAACAAATGCACCCTCTACATTTCAAAGCTTGATTAATTCTATCTTTAAGCCATTTTTTTGGTTTAGTGTTCTTTGATAATATATTAATCTATAGTAAAACGTGGGAGGAACACCGCATCATGTAAATAAGGTGTTGGAAACTCTTGAACAACATCAACTTTATGTAAATCCTTCTAAGTGTTCTTTTGGATTCAAGGAGGTTGAATATTTGGGTCACATTGTCTCTTATGAAGGTGTTAAAGTGGATCCTAACAAGATAAAATTCATGCTTGAATGAATGTTCCTAAAACCCTCGAAGAATCTCTAAGGATTTTTGGGGCTTACAGCTTATTATTGTAAATTTGTAAGGAATTATGACAGCATAGTAGTGCCACTCAAAGCTTTATTGAAGAATGACTCTTTCCATTGGAATGAGGAAGCTACTACAACATTTGAGAAGTTGAAGGAGGCCATGTGCACCACTCTAGTTCTAGCCACCCTAGATTTTTCCAAAACATTCATTGTTGAATGTGATGCTTCAGGGTATGGTATGGGGGCAGTACTCATGCAAGAAGGTCAACCCATTTCCTTTGAGAGTCACCAATTCAAAGGTAAGAATATATCAAAACCAATTTATGAGAAGGAAATGCTAGCCATACTTCATGTAGTGAAGCAATGGAGACCATATCTAATGGGTAGACATTTCAAAGTAAAGACAGATCATGATAGTTTTAAATACTTCTTAGAGCAACATTTATCATCTGAAGAACAATAGAAATGGGTCTCAAAAATGTTAGGGTATGATTTTAAGATAATATACAAGAAAGGGAAATGGAATGTAGTTGACGCTCTATCTCGGAAGGATGAATCAACCGAGGCATTGTTGTGTGCCATATCTGTATTACAATAGGATTGGATAGATGATGCAAGGTTTGAATGGAAAATTGACACAGGTACACGAAATCTCATTCAAAATCTCCAACAGGATCTATGCATGTCAAAAAATTTGTATGGAAAGCATATGTTTTATGGTATAAAGATAGATTATACCTATGTAATAATTAAACCCTTAAAAATAGGGTTCTATCTGAGCTCCATGCTTCTCCAATAGGGGGCATTCTAGCTTCTTGAAGACTTATCATCGAATCAAGCAAGATTTCTTCTAGGAAGGGCTAAAAGGGGATGTCCAAAAATTTGTGGTAGAATGCATGGTTTGTCAGCAAAATAAGGGTGAAACAATTAAGTCCCCAAGTATTTTATAACCTCTATCTATTCCTAGCCAGAGATTGGAAGAGGTGTCTATGGACTTCATCATAGGATTGCCTAAATCAAAAGGGAAAATGTAATCATGATGGTGGTGTACACACTCACCAAATATGCCCATTTTTGTGCCTTATCACATCCATTTGTTGCGAGTACAATAGCAACATCCTTCATGGATACCATTCAGAAGCTACATGGGAAACCAAAGATTATAGTAAGTGATCGAGACCCTATTTTAACTAGTAATTTTTGGACTGACTTGTTCTCATGTTTGGGCATGCAACTAGCTCGTAGTTCATCTTATCACCCCTAGTATGATGGGAAAACAGAGGTGGTAAACAAGTGCTTGGAGGGATATCTTGGTTGTTTTACCTCAGATAAACAATTGAGATGGGTCCAATGGTTACCACTTGCAGAATGGTGGTATAACACCTCCTTTCATACTTTATCTAAAATGTGTCCTTTCTTGGCATTATATGGGTACCATTCACCATCCATCACCTCATCTTTGAGAGTCTGACCATGGGTTCGAGTAGATGAAGAGCATATTCAACACCAAGAAGAGGTACTTTCTAGTCTCAGGGAGAACTTGGACATGACACAAAATCATGTGAAGCAAGTAGATGCAGAGACCAACATCGCAGTTGAAAGACATTTTGAATTCAGTGATTGGGTTTTTGTGTGTTTACAACCATATAAGTAAATATCCTTGCAACAATGAAGAATGATAACAAGCTTTCGCTTAAGTATTAAAGCCCTTATCAAGTGTTACAGAAGATTGGCAATGTAGCATACAAACTAGAACTTCCTTTGACCACTCAAATACATCCAGTCTTCCATGTATCTTTCCTGAAAAAGGTAATTGGACAGACGATATCAACCCAAACAATGTCAACGGATCTTGATGAGGAGGGAAGAATCATATTAGAACCATAATGCATCCTTCAAGCACACACTAAGCGATTAAGGACAAGGGTCATCATTGAGTATTTGATTAAGTGGAAAAATCTAGACAATGAAGGCGCAACTCGGGAGGATGCAAATTTCCTGAAGCAACATCCAAATATTCTCAACATTGGGGATGATGTTGCTTCAAAGGGGAGTGGCATGCTACACCCTTAATCATATATCTTACATTGGATGTATATATTCGACTTGTGGCTATCATAACTTCTTATCATGATGTATCTCTTTCATATGTGTTATATTATCATTAGTGGGTCGGCCTTGGTGATGGCCATAGCATAGGAATAGTATATATAGAGGTTAGTAGGTAGTAGTTCATCATCATATTGAGAATTTGAGTCTTATTGCATGGTTTGGAGGTTTCCCCTTGAAGTGGCTAAGCTATTCTACTTGCATATTGTGATCATTTATCTACAATATTGTGTTCTTTGGTGTTCTCTTGCTGTTGATATTCTTATTTATCCAAGTAATTTCCTTACACTTGATTTTTTGAAGGAGGAGCAAAGAGGCTTGTTCTCATTCCTCTCACTTACCTCAGCCATTGGAAAACTCATTGCATGGCCACATTTCATCAAGAAATGGTGTTATTTCTCCCAACCAATCTTTTAGCTTTGTATAGTTCATTTTATACATTGTTTAAAGTAGTAGTAGAATAATTTAATTTTTGTAAAACAAGTACAATTGCATACCCTTATTTTTTTAATTGAAAATGTATGTGTTTCTCATTTTTGTACATAAGTTTTATGGGCCACACTCTTGGGGAGCTTCCAAGAGGTTGTTTCATATAGAGGTTTAGAAGAAGATCTAAGGTAAAATGGTTTAAGGGGTTTTCAAACTCCAATGTTTAGAGATTTTTAGTTTTCAAATGCAGACTCCATACCAATGGATGTAAAGGCTACTAATCTTCACATTTAGTAGGCAAATGTCCCCTCAAGTTGCCAAAAATGCCACCAAATTGAGCTTCAAGCCCAATTTAATCAACTTTGCAGAAAATCTAGTTGTCTTTCCAATTTAAATGCTTTCACGGCTCTTTTGTAGTGTTTTGCAAAGTATGCATAAGGATTTGACATCAAACAAAAGGATTGGAAGGGATTAGAGAGAACTTAGAAAAAAATTTCTCTGTCAAGTATTAGGAATTTTACATTCTTCCTATGTTTCTTGCCTTGCATGGCTTCCCGATCACTCTGGGAAAATCTTGGGCTATTTACATACATTTACAATCGACCTTTGATGAAATTCAGACTTTCATTTGCATTGTAGTTGGCCGTGGAGTGAATTCAAACCGTTTTAGTTTGGATATGAGTCGTGGAGGTGGTCTATTTTCCCTTTGGTTCCAAACATAGTCACATGCAAGTTTTAAATAACACCTTTGTATTTTTCTTTGGGAATCAATGCCACATTTTCCAGGAAGAGGGCCTCGGTGGGGTTTAAATAGAAAAGAAATTTGTTATAATATTAGAGAAAAGGCTCCACATGACCTACCTTTTGGGAAAGTGGCTAAGTGTTTGGCCTTGAGATTGAGTGAAACTCATCTAAAGGCATGGGTCTAAGGTCACATGATGAGATTTCGGGTCACTTGAGAAAAATCGGTTGAATAGAGAAGAAGACACTTAAAATTTGCATAAGATTATTCTACATGGTACAAGCCTATATAATTTTGGGTCGAATTTGAGAAGAACCGATTGAGCATAGTAGAATGTGCCGAAATTTACATAAAATATGGTGAAGCGTTGTGCAATCCCATTCGAAGCTCATGTATTGGGAAGAGGAGAAAGGAGACCGGAGCCGTAGCCAATCGCATGTAGTTAGGTGCGGGGAGAATACAATGGAGAATTGAGACAAAGTAATTAGAGATTGACATGTGGTGTAGTGAGGAAAAAGGGGAAGACTAGTTTTAAAATCAATTTTTTTGCCCCGAGCTTATGGTATGGGCTTGGTTGCAGAGCTTTACATTTTTTTCCATATCTTTTTTTTGGCTGATAAATCAAACAAATTTGCTTCCGTTGGAAAGCTCTTATGGAGCACTTTCCAATGTAACATGTCTTGGGCCATAAATCATGGTGTTTTGGGAGCAACAAGCAATCAAATATCTAGAATCTATTTTTTCTCACTTAGTTCAACTTAGACTTAGATTGAGAGCTTAGTGGAGGCCTTTTCTAGGGCTTAAAACCTAATCATACCCTATAGACCTTTGTTCCATCAATAAACTGCCCATTTGTAGATAATTTGTGATATGACATTCTTCTACATAGATGATTTTATAGTTGGGAGTGAGATTTGGGTGTTTATTATTTGCAACCACAATTGAGCAAGCTTTTGGGCTTCCAAAATTTGATTTTTTCACCTCCTCTCTTCTATGTTTCTATAAATGTAATGAAATTCATTGTAAAAGGGTTTCTCTTGCTCACATTCTCAATCACTATGCCCTTTTGGGAATTGGAGAATGTTATGTGCCAAGACATCTACCTCATAAATTTTGAACGCAGCGTTATGTCTCATTATATCACAAATAGGCTATGGGAGAGTGTTCCCCTTCTATTCTATTGCATCAACATCTTTGTTTTAGTTATTTCTCTCCCCTTTTTCCCAGCAATATTAGTTTATGAGTAGTTTAGTGGCTAACCTTAGGATAGTTAGGACTACATGGTCAACCTTTCTCTGGAGGAATGCCTCAAAGGAGCTATAGTCACACACCCTAGTAGACATTCCAAAATGTTGTTTCCAAATATAGTCACACACACACACATGCACATGCACACACACGCACATGCACACGCACACGCACACACACATGCACACGCGCGCACGCCCACACACCCACACACCCACACACACTTGTTAAGTGGATTTTACATCATATTTTGATCATTAAAATTGAATTAAATATTTAAATTTGATTTGTATGGAAAAAATGATAAAGATATTTGAATCAATAAATGTGGAGGATTGTTGTGTAGATATTTAAATGCCATTGTTTGTTTCTTATAGATTGTAAGAACAATATAGGAGGTTGAGTTTTGAAAGTAGTAGAACACTTAAAAATTGCATGCAAGAACCTAATGAGATATCGATAGTTTTTTTATACTTTGTTTTTAAAGTTGTTTTCAATAAAATGCAACCAAAATTCTAAAAAAATAATGTGCGAGTTTCATTCAATGTTTCTTTGATAAAAAAATGTTTTCCTACACTCCCCAATTCATTACCATGCCACTTATAATAGTGTGGATATGTGGTCAATAATATTTTTGTTAGAAATTTTTTCTTGATGTACTTTAAGAAATCAATATTTGAGGTATGTTTTGGGTCTTTACTAACAATGCAATATAGTGATCACTTAGTTCTTATTATCCATTAATTTTATACTAGTGATGTTTAAGTACTTTTGTTTCTTTATATTTGTCTATTTTTTGTAAACTCTTTATAAATTTTCAATGCAATCCTAAAGCTTACAAAGAAGGGGTGGGTTGCTCAAGGAATCCTAATCAAATAAATAATTAAGACAATTTTTTTCTCATAATGATTCACGAACATGATTTCTAAAAGTTTATTTTTTGGAAAGTCTTTAAAATCTATTTTTGTAGCTTTCAATAGCTTTTAGTATTTTACATCTTTGGGGTCTTGGGAGAATTTATGGGCTTCAAACGATACGGATCATAACCAAAGTGTTATGGGCATAACAATGTTTTTCAATTTCATTTTGTCATCTTTCCAACAGAACCTACGGTTCATAAAACAAGTCAACATGCTAAGAGATATGGCCCCAACAAGTAGCACTAAATAACACAATAGTAACAATAGGATAGAATTTAGATTATTTTGAATTTTGTCTTTTTAAATCCATCCCTAAGGAAGATGCGAATGGTCTCCATGTAGGATGGCCTTTTGGTTCTTTTTTAAACCCTTCATATTCTAGTTTTAGCAGTTTTTGTATTCTCCATTGTATAGCTATAAAACAACTTGTTTTTAATAAAGAGATAGATCTTCGAGCATACATCTCTCTTATAGAGTTTGTTAAATTGTATACATTTCAAATTGCAATAAAATTCATTTGTCTACAACTATATCATTGTGAATTGATTGCTATAACACATTAAGCACCATTGTTAGTGTGTTGTCCATCGGGTTGCACCTCAATCCAAATCAATGGTATCAAAGATAGGTTCTTTCCACTCTTGCATGTTAGAATGCACGAGGTTAGAATACTAGAAACACAATGTCCAAACATGCGATCCTTGAATTACCTTCCTTGTCACTTCAAATGACCTCAAGCAATGCAAGAGGAACTAAGAGATCCCTTTAAAGAAATGATTGATGAAGCCCTTGAGAACCGAGAGGAGATGATGATATAGTTTGAAGAGCACACACTAATACTAAGGGGGGCATGAATCAGTACTATATAAACTTTTACTTATTTAAAACATTAACATCCATAACAACAACAATCACATAAGATATAATAATTACACAACACATGATTTATGTGGAAACCCTTTCGGGAGAAAACCACAGAGAAAAGACTGCTTGGATCTATTGTCCAAATCCAACCCAAAATATCTCAATATACATTCATAGGCACCAAATTACCTGGAGACACCGTACGTACCCAAAATTGTAGGGTATTGTACCACTGGAACAATGTTACACATGCCCCAATGATGATACAGGTCACCTCGCAAGGTGTTCGGAATCTAGGAAAGCTTGCCAAGTGTATGTTAGCATCCCAAGCATCTTGTTTAAGCTTTGTGTACTTCGCTTTATCCTCTGCCTTTCTTTTTCTAAGCTTTTTGACCTTCAAATGACAAAACGCCGCCTACGCCAGTGGCGGAGTCCTTCACGTGTTTTCCAACACGTTCTTTTGATCACGACTTGCGTAATTTTTCAACATTTACCAACTTTTCTCAACCACCTTAGCTTGTATTAATGTTTTATGTTCCCTAGAATAGTGTTTCTTCATTGTTTAATGGTAAAAGAGTTCTAATAGGAATTACCTTTGGGTGAATGTGAAATCTATAAATAGCCAACTTGTTTTCAAGCAAATGGCCCCTTGACTTCTCATTTTCCATTGTTTATTCTTTCAATTTCTTGCTTAGATTTCATTTTGTTTTCATGTTTTGCATCCATGCTAGTTTTTCCTTTGCTATTAGAAGCCATTCAATCTCCTTGCTTCACCTTGTTCATTTTTGTTCATACAAATTAGTTTAGAGCAGAGTAGTGTCAGTTGTAGATTGAATTCATTAGAGTTGCAGGTTGTGTTCTTCACAGAAGATAAATTCTAGAATCTCTCTAGTACACTTGTGTTGTATTCCCACAATAAATCCCACTAGGAATTACATACGCCAAGCTCTGTCACTTACGTTGTCCCTCTCCTACTCGCATTATATTTGGTATATATCCAAAGCTGTCATTATTCAAAATACCTTTTTCTGTTGATGCTAGCATATACACGCTCTTCTAGATTCATGTGAAAACGAAGGAATGAGGAGATCAATCTGAGGGGACAAATTCATACACTACTGGATTCGCCATTATTCTGCAAATTCTAGGTTTTATCTGTCAAATTTCTAGTTAAAATATATCAAATAGAGTAGTGAAATATTTCATTTCAGTTAAATTTCATTTTCGATATTGCTAGGGAAGTTGTGGGGATTGATAGTTTCTTAGAAACTATGATTCATTCCTCACTTATGAGGTAGGATCGAGAATCTTTCAATTAAGTTAATCAACTATCTAGTTATTTAGGATAAACTCACAATTGCACAGGCAAGTAGCTACACCGGCTACTTTGCTTGTTTTAATTTTGTTATTAGACTAGTTGTCATTTTCTAAATATATTAGATTAGTTGCTCTTTCAATTCTATTAAAAATTCTATCAAAAATTCTATCAAAAATACAAAAAAGAGGAATATATATATATATATATATATATATATATATATATATATATGTTGTAGATATATCTTGCATAATTAGTTTATTTCGTTTCAGTTAGGTTTTGATCTTGTATGACAATCACCGGACCTAGGGAGCCCAGGGAATATGTTTTTGAGCCAATCGTGCCTCAACCCAATCTTGTTGTAGCATTAACTGACATAGACCAAAATCTCATAATTCAGGTCTTCCGAACAACAACAAAGACTGCAATAAATCGGTTCATAGCTAAGAGGATTAAACATAGAAGATGAAAAATCACACACGTTCTGGTCAAATCAGCCAAATTATAGACTGCCTTGATAGATATCCGTATGATTGTAGAAGGACCTGAAAGAGAGAAAACATTTAGTTGTGATCCACTAGTCCCATAGCCAGATACAGGAGACCTCCTCATTGATATAGACACTAGCTTACATATCCAAGTTGCTAGAACACCTATTAGGTACTCCGAGAAAATTGTGCAACTTCTAGTTCTAAACGTAGAGGCCGAAAAGGCATACAATTACTGGATACTCGAGAATCAGGGGTTGACTCTTCATATGACCATAAGAGGTCCACAACAACCACAAACTTATGGTTGTGATCCACAGGTCCCACAACCCAACGGGCCTACAAATCAATCAAATATTGACACCAGCTTGCGAACACTGGTGTTTAGGTCCTCTCCACTTCCACCAAACATCATCACACAATTATCATTATTAAACGTAGCAGCTAATCAAGCTAAAAAAATTTGGACTAGGCGGAGAATCATCCATATAACACCAAAATATGCACTACACATTTATTCGTTCCATTTTCATGACCTTATCGGGAGATATATACGAAGCACCCATAGGTCATCTTCCACGTATCCCACAACCCATAGATCGGATCACATCGAGCTCGA
This sequence comes from Taxus wallichiana var. yunnanensis, assembly GCA_018340775.1. Classification (NCBI taxonomy): domain Eukaryota; kingdom Viridiplantae; phylum Streptophyta; class Pinopsida; order Cupressales; family Taxaceae; genus Taxus; species Taxus wallichiana. The sequence continues at coordinate 345,065,018 of CM031235.1, read as the reverse complement.
TATTGATTGGAGCCTTCGAGCAGCTATCCTCACCGAATGATCTATCACACCGATTCAGGTTAGGAGGGCCTTCTTTGCCTTAGATTCGCAGATCCCATTATTGCATGTTGAAGACATAAGATTACCTAACTAGCTTATCTGCACCCCATGTGTATTCCATCCCCACCGGCTATCTCGGCATGACCTCGAGAGGTTGGGTGCGAGGAAGAGTTACTTGTAGATTCCCATGCTCGCATGTCACTTTTCCATCATACAAAATTGGTGAACCCAACATGAAACTTCCTACCTTCTGGTTGAGTCTTATTTCTACTTGTTCTTCCAATTAGTTTACTTTTTGTCTTTTCCACCTCATTAGCCTTCACATCAGCTTCACCAACAAAATTGGTGAACCCGACGTGAATCAAACTAATATTCCTCTTTCTATTTTCTTTTCTTTCATCCACCTTCACTCTTTCCCATTATTCTACGGGTATTCATATACCCCCGAATATGTTGGGATACGATGCATATGGCAAACCTCTCCTAGGTCTTGAAGCATACTACGATCAACTAAATAGACAACCATCACCCTCGCTCTCAGCATGGGGTGACAACTATTCAACTAACGATTTTCAACACAAACTCCACCTCAAAGGACTAGATATAGTTCTTCTTTCCAAATAGAGGAGTTGGATCAGCTCACTCAAACGTAACAACCAGAGCCTTCAGGCTCAAACAACATGACGCTCACTGGAGAATCTGGTTCATCTCCTCGGGTATTGCTTAGACCAAAAATTAGTAGATAGTCAAATCCATATTTGTTTTTAGGTGATGAATACTTAACACATTATGCTAGGAGTGAACAACGCTCTCAAAATATGTACCCACCTATAGGAGGTTTACAAACACAACTCGAGGTCTCATTCCAAGAAAACACCCCCATTCCTCCACCTATAGGAAATACCCTTGGTGAAACTTGGCAGGGCACCAATCAATTCATAGCAGGGTACCATATGCCTATACAACCTCAAGATATACAACAAATGCCACTAAGGAAAAATATCGTGTCTTCACCAAATGAGGTCATCTCAGCCTTAGTTGAGAAGGTTAGAGGGTTGGAACTTGCTCAAGCAAGTCAAAATTCATAGTTCATGCAAGCAGGAACTTCCAATCCTCCACATCATCCCAGCCAAGTAGACCTCCTCATAGGAACAGGCACGTTGGGTATGCCTCCTCAGTACTTACAACAAACGCCAACTAGAACCACATTTTCTAACGCCACTCCAGTTGAGAATATAATACCTCCCGGTTTAGTACAAAACAACCCATTCCTGAGAAATGCTCCTCCATACTTAAACATGTATTCCAAATCACCACAGGGAGATATGTTCTCTTCTCCCGGCATGTTTTCTCAAACACAGGGATTTCCTTATGCCCCTACAAATACATATGCTATGCCATATCAACAACCCATTCCACCTCCACCCCCTTAGCAAGCACCATCAATGGTCAAAACCTATGCGATAGGGACTTATTCAGAATATTTGAAAGAACCTTTAGACTTCACTATACGAAGCATCATGCTTCCAAGACCTCTCCCGATCTACCCAAGTACAAAGGAGAGGGAGACCCGAATGCACATATTAAGGCCTATGCCACAGCCATTCGAGAACTGCTCCCTTGGGATGGAGTTGTTGCTAAAATATTCCCCAATACTTTAGAGGGTATCGCCCTCGATTGGTATTACAGAATACCTAAAGCATCAATACATTCATTTAAACAACTCGTTTCATATTTCATCAAGGCGTTTGACATGAACAAATTGTTGAGAACAGGAATCAGGGAATTCTTGCATATTAAACAAGAACACAATGAATCTGTTGCTCGTTTCATCCAAAGATGGCATACGAGCTTCTCTATTCTTCAACAAGTGCTCCAAACATGGATCAGATGGAACTATGTGATTTATTCCTTCATTCTCTCATCAGAGAGATAAAGGAAGAAGTCCAAAAATTCCCACTAAGAAACTATGATGAAGTGCTCGAGAGCACTCTCCGAATAGATCAAGTTGCAATAGATAGTGGTCGCAAGACATATGGAACAAATGGGAGGTTAATCATCCCCAACCAAAATACTACGACTTATCCTACTACCAAAACACCAATCAAGGACCTAAAATCCTTAACAAAAACCGTGGAGTGACAACAGATGGAGTGACTGACCAAACTAAAAAAGAAAACGTTGTAAATGTTCCACCACCAGTTAACAATCAACGAAACAACAATTTTACCCCAACAATCAACGCGATGGATTTTAATTTGTCCCCAACAACAACAAAAACAACAATGGCGAGATCCGATACGTGGTCTAAGTCAAAACTCAACTGGATATCAAAACCAAAACTAAAAGCAACAAACGTAAAACTTTAATCCTAGTAGTCAATAGTTTAATCAGAGTTTTGGACCACAACACATGCCAAACCAACAACCTAGGAGTTATAATCCCAACTCGTATTGTGGTTTCCACAAAATTCGAGGCCATGACACTAGGACTTTCCGCGATTACAATAAGTTCATGCAACATTTTCTAGAAGAACAAAGATAACTCTTCATAGATATGTTCTTAACAGATTCTGTGACACCTATGCCAAATACTTTCACAGGGGCAGTTTCCCCTCAAAACGCACCTCTTAAGATCTTCAATGATCCACTTCCAAATCACAATAACAATAATAAATTAAATCCAAATGGGACGAACAAAGGTGTAATGACAGGAAATAATGATCATGAAGCCTCAACTTCACTAAATCCACCTGTCACACCATAATTAGGAAATCAGCCACGAACCAAGATAGTTGGTCTAGTGGAGTTAGATACTGAGCTACACGTAGAAGCCATAACAAGAGCGCGAGAATATTCCTCTCAACCAAATCCAATCTATCCACTAGAGCCAGATAACATTCAACAAACATGGGTAAAACCCATAGGTGCTTATGATTTAATTAATGACTTAACAAAGACCTTCTCTCACATCTCCTTTTTGTACTTATTGAAAAACTCTCCTGCCCATAGGGCTACTCTTTTAGAAGCACTAGGTCTATGTCATTTAATTAATATCACTCCACCACCGAAACACAAGTAAATCATATAGACTTGGATATCCACCCTCCGGGGGCAGCCGGATAGGGATACCGAGTTTATATTTGACATAAAAAATGCCAACGAGATGTTGAAATTACACGTAAAGGTAATCTAGCCTTGCATTTACAGTGTGGGTTTACAATAACTATGTTAAACGTGTATGGTTGACGATGGGGCAGCAGTTAACATTGTCCCCTTCTCTTTCCTTCAAAAGCTAGGATATGGAGAAACAAATTGTTCCACAACAAGAAATATGCTAAGAGGTTATGACAGCCTTAAAGCTACTTTAATTGGGACTATAATACTACCAGTCACCTTAGGACCCAAGACAATCCTCACCGAGTTTTATATCATAGATCGGGAAACCAACTATAATATGATCCTCGGTCGACCATGGATACATCGCATGAAAGCAATCCCTTCTACATTATTCCAGGAAATAAGATTCTTACACCTAGGAAAGACATTCATAGAAAAATGTGACCCAAAACCATTCGACATACACCTAGCAGACCTGAAGAAAAGACCAGGCGTTCACTCGAGTTTGAAATCCCCAAAATCAACTTAACAAACCAATCGACTCAAAACCGGAAGAAAAATTAATACCTACAATGAACTAGAAATTACGAACCTAGTCAAGGGCATCCCAGCCCTCAAGGATGAAGCTAACGTTGTAGAAGCAGTGTCATTAGGAACTACTGCAAAAATTGTCAAATTATTGGAACAATATCTACCAATTTTCCTACCATTTGATTCCATGGGTATGGGATGTACCCTAGAGTTGGTTCTCTTCCAGCAGAGGAACTTTGTATGGTAGAAGTAACCGAAACAGAAGAAATAGATGTAAAGAATTCCCAAAGATCCATTTTTCCTCGTAAATATCGGACTCTCCACTTCGATGGAGCTAGATGTCACTATGGAGTCGGGCAGGTGTGATCTTTACTTCTCCTGAGGGAAAGATCCTACCTTTTTCTTTTAAATTGAACTTTGAATGTACAAACAATGGCACTGAGTATGAAGCCCTCCTCCTTGGCCTCCTCATAGCCAAAAGGATCGGTGTTAATGACATCAGAGTGTTAGGAGACTCGCAATTAGTTGCAAACCAAGTCTCTGAAGTATATGAGACTAGAGCTGAGCACTTACAACTCTATAAAACAGTGGTATTAGATCTAAGCAAAGGATTCGAATTCATATCCATTGAGGCAATCCCACGAGAATAGAACCTTCTCGCAGATTCAATAATAACCTCAGCTTCACGTTTTACCCCAAGTAATGAGTTAGAAGATACAAGTTTCAAGGTATCACTTCATACTGAACCATTGGTGAAGAAAATGTCAACGAACCCTCTTCTAACACATACAACTGAGAATGAATCTTCTATCTTACATCATGTTGACAGTGATAAAGTCACTCTCGAATATCTAAATGCCTATGCAGAGCTACACCTTGCTCACCCTATAGTTGATCTTTCCCTAATACCACACTCCTCTTCCTACTTTAAAATCCCATGAGTAGAGTCTCCTCCACGAAGGATCTCGATATCTATGAGATAGAAAATGGAGAAAGCTTGGAACTACCTCCAACCCCACCTAAATTTGAAGAAGGTAACGCTTCTTTGATAGAAGAAACCATTGACATAAACATTGGAACGGAGGAAGAACCAAAAATTTTGAAGTTGGGATCCTCGCTAACTTCGGAAGAAATATAAATAAACACCCAAATCCTCAAAAAAACATCAAAAGGCTTTTACATTTAATTATAAAGAAATGACAGTATCGCACCACAAGTTGTGGTACATAATCTCATCACTAAACCAGATGCGAAGCCAATTAAACAGAAGTCAAGACCAATGAAGCCAAAAGTGGCTCTCATGGTAAAAGAGGAAGTAGTAAAACTTCTCCAAGTAGGATTCATCAAGCCCATTGACTATTCACAATGGGTGTCTAATATCGTTCCGTCCTCAAAAAGAATGGGAAGATACACATTTGTATAGATTTTTGGGATATTAACAAAGCTTGTCCCAAGGATGATTTCCCATTACCATCCATTGACGTTATCGTTGATGCAACAACTGGATTTGAACTGTCGTCCCTCATGGATGGGTTCTCAGGGTACAATCAAATTAAAATATTTGAACAAGATCAAACCAAAACCACATTTATAACTCCCTGGGGAACTTATTTTTATGCTTTCATGCCATTTGGTCTTAAGAACGCTGGCGCTACGTATCAGCGGGAAATGACTTATATATTCCATGATCTTATCCATAAAATTGTGGAATCATATGTGGATGACTTGTTGGCCAAGGCCAAGAAATGTTGTGATCATCCGGAAGTGCTTCGTATCCTCTCATGACTAATTAAGTATGGTGTCACATTAAACCCAGAGAAGTGCGTGTTTGGTGTAACAAGAGGCAAACTTCTAGGATACATTATATCCTCACGAGGGATTGATGTTGATCTAGCCAAAATACGGGCTATTCTCGAAATGATCCCACCTTCGGACGAGTCTGGAATTAGGTCATTTCTTGGGAAACTCGGTGCAATCGAAGGTTCATCCCAGATTTAAGCTTTTCCATTCATCCAATCAACAATCTACTCAAGAAAGATTATAGTGTCGATTGGATTGAAGATTGCAATGAGGCCTTCAAAGCAGTTAAGCGCTTCTTGTTGTCACCACCCACGCTAATGCCTCCCAAGCTAGACCGCCCTTTGATCCTATACTCACGAGCCACTCATGTCTCGCTGGCTTGCATGCGTTGGCTCAAGAAGACGATGATAAACGAGAACATGTGATCTATTTCATTAGTCAAACATTGCTTGATTATGAAACATGTTACACACAGGCAGAGAGAGAATGCCTTGCCATAATTTTTGCAACAAAATGTTTGAGACATTACATGTTAAACCAGGAAACAAGGGTCATTGTAAAGACAGACCATTTATGAACATTTCTCACACAAGGATCTTTATCTAAAAAGGTTGGCCATTTCATAACCCTAATGGGAGAATTTGAGTTAACATTCGTAAACCAAAAATCATTAAAGGACAAATCATTGCAGACTAGTTAGCTGACAATCCACTAGATGGAGGTGAGCTGGTAGATCTAGACTTTCCCGATGAATGTGTATACTTTGTCAAAACCAGACCCCCCATTTCTACATGTCCCTAGTATACTGATATCATCAATTTTATCATGGACCATACATACCCGAAAAGTGCCACATCACAACAAAGAAGGCGGTTACGCATTATTACCGCTAAATATGTTGTTTTAGACCAAGTGCTCTATTGCTAGAGCCTTCGACGGCATGCTTCTAAGATGCGTCAACATAGAAGAATCCAAGAGGATTCTTCATGAATCCCATAGTGGGATATGTGGGGGCCACTTTGGTGGTCACGCCACCGCTCGCAAAATACATCGGATGGGATATTTTTGGCCCACTCTCGAACATGATGCAGTGGAATTTGTACGTAAGTGCCACAAATGTCAAGAATTCTCTCACGAGATTCACATGCCAAAGCACAATCCCTACAACCAATAGCGACTTCGTGGCCCTTCTCCACTTGGGGTCTAGACTTAATAGGGAAATTCTCTCCCTCATCAACTGATGGCCATAATTTTATAATCATGCCATGGAATATTTTACCAAATGGGTGGAGGCCATGCCTCTCACCACTGTACCAGTTCGGTGATTGCCAAATTCATTTTGAACCAAATTATCTACAGGTATGGTGTCCCACAAGTCATTATCTCAAATAATGGCACGTCCTTTAAGAACAACGAGGTTCATGAGTTATGTAGCAAGTTCAAGATAAACCATCACACAGACCTCTCTTTACTACCCTCAAGCCAATGGGCAAGCTGAAGCGACAAACAAAACGTTGAAAGCTATTCTCCTCAAAACGGTAAAGGAAAACAAATGAGATTGGCATTTAAAATTATATCCGGCCTTGTGGGCCCACCGAACCTCAATAAAAACACCAACAGGAGCAACTCCTTTCTCGCTGGTATTCGGAGTGAAGCAGTTCTCCCACTTGAGGTTGAAATACCCAGTCTCCGCATCTCATTACAAGGGATCCTAGATGAAGAAGCTTACAGGGAGGCACGCCTCTCTCAACTAGAAAGCCTTGACGAGGCCAGGTTAAACACCGAACAATGGCACAGAGCCTATGCTGACCGGATGTGCCGGAGTATAACAAAAAATTCTATGAGCGAGAAATATATGAAGGAGATCTAGTTCTAAGACTAGACAACCGGATCGATAAGAAAACCGGTGAAGGAAGAAAGTTCCATCCCAAATGGTTGGGCCCATACCGAGTCATGAAGGACTACAGAAACGGTGTATATCTCTTGTGTGCACTAGAAGGTGAGGAATTTGGTGAAACTGTCAATTCCTTACACCTTAAGCAGTTTTACACATAAAACGTCAAATTCATTGTTAGTACATTATAGCTACCTACATTGCATTAGTCTTTTAGCTGCTTCATTCTGTCCATTTCACAAAAATGGTAGTTCAGGAGCTTACTCTTAAAAAAACTGTTACAAATTTATGAAGATATTGGCAAAAATATTCATATCACATCTCTTCAAACATCATCAAATATTTTCAAATCTTCTCATCAATTTCGATAGGCAAACATTGACGGAAACCATACCAAGACCTGCATACTTGGCTTTGCTCTTTCTTTCTACTAGGTGAAGTTGTCCTTGCCCACGGTCTATTCTGGAAGCTTCTTGGTGTCACATCTATCCCTCTTAAAATCTCTTGGAACGAAAGGATATCCCAAAGTTATAGATCAGAAATGTCAAAATAAAATGAAATCAAAAGCACCAAGCAAACAAAATATTTTATTTTACACACTTCTCTGCCCCATCAACCTTCGGTGATAAGCCCACATCTCTTACTGGTGATGTGAGGTTGGGAAAGGAAAGGAGTGCCCTTACTCACCTATATCTTGCCTTTGGTGATAAATCCATACTTCTTAGTAGTGGCGTGAGGCAGGGTGTGGGGGGTCTAGTCACACAAACTAACAAATCTTGGTATGCTAAAAACACAAGTCAAATTATGGTAAGAGAAAGCAAATATCCAAACATCCAAATTCCAAAGAGATCAAATCCTCAAAACCAGATTTTGTCAACCAGGTTTCCATTTATGAATCTAAGTCTACATAAACTGAAAAGTAAGTGGCCTTCTAAGCTTGGTAGTAGTTCTGAGTAGGGTGGGTGTGTAGGTCCAAATTTGGTTCTTGTTCTTGGTTTGTCTGTCTCTCATCATTCCATTCAATCAAACTCATACAACTTATGCCCTTCCTAATTCTTGGTGTTGAGCCCTCACATCTTACTAGTTGCATGGATTTGGGATTGGGGCAAGTTCATCTCTTTATCACTATGCATTCATCACATTTTGCCAATATAAGAAGGAATTACAAACATTTCCCAAAGAGTTCAAAAGTTCAGTACTACCATATGTTAGTATCATCTCATATCAACATTGCAAAAAAATATAGAGTAAAACATTATATTTACTATCATTTGTTGTCCATTGCATACATTCTAGAAACATGAAAAGTAAATATTCTAAAAACATCTAAAAAACATTTAGAAAATGAGTTACAAAATTCAAGATACCAAGAGTCTAGATCCAAAGATATATATACAATGCCATCATGTACTAGGCATAGTCAAAACGCTCAATGATCCCAAAAAGTACAAAAATAATCATATAAACAACCTAACAAAGGTCACTACAAAAAGAGCCAAGTGGCCTCTCAATCCCTATGGGATCCCTCAAAAGGCACACGATCACGTCTAGGACTCGGCTACACTGGCACTCTGAGTGCACTGAGCGCTCGCGGTCCCGAACAATAGTCTCGCGCTATGAGAGTGGCTCCTCCTCATCAAGAACTCTACAGCCCTATACCCGGCTACCTCGGCATGGAGGGAAGTCACCATCTTGGCCACATGCCAGACAAGGGAAAAAACATCGGTTTACCTACCAGCCGTTGAAGGCTCCCCGCATCCATGGATAGCTCGGCATGAGTCTTCTCTGTGGGGAGCATTAGGGTATCAGTGCATACCCGGCGAATTAAGTCTCGCCACTCATCAGTGGTCTCTGTAAGTAAAGGAGAAAACAAATTAGAAAATAATCGAATAGTGAAACCAAAGATGAATAAAAAGAGAGGTAGCAACTAGGGCAATTCTAGCTAAAATAAACATCAAAAGAAGAGTGACAACTCACTCGGATCTCTCGGGCCTCGAGAAGGATCTCGGGATCCGCACCTTCCACGGATGTCGCCGGCGATTGGTGTCCCCTCTACGCCCCTGGGAAACATGGCATCTCGCCACAGACTCGTCCCTGTCCACCTAGGTCCTAAGAAAGTAATTCCTCTGAGACTAGAGTCACCCTCTCCACGCCTGCTCCACCCTCTCGACCCGTAGGATCACCTGAGTTTCATGCCACTTGGGATCGCTATCCTCTTCCCCACGACTCACCGATCTCCATGTCCTCGGTTCTCCTCTCTGTCTCTCCCCTATGAACTCCTCGGACTCGAGTCTATATCAATGGGGTCATCACTTTGCATGGGCGGGACCGGTGGCGATCTAAAGTAAAGGTTTCGAGGAGCACCGGCTCTCTCTCGAGCATGTACCACCCTCCGGCTGCAATAGGGATGCAAGAGTAACAACAGCCCAACCACGGCCTCTAGGACCTCCACTAGCCTCCCGAACTAATCGAACACTTTGGCTCCACTTGGGGAAGCATGTCAATGTAAGCAAGGCCGAACTACTAAGGCACTCGATTAAAGGTGTGTGTCTCTACCTTCCCGTCTTGTCCACAAGTGCCGGAAATCAAAGTAAAGGTCTCCTCGCCCCATAACCCCGCCATGGCCTGATAAGGTGTGGCCTCCATATCCTCAGTAGTCAGGGAAGCAACTGGCTGGTGGGGTGCTCTAAGCACTGTCATCTCTGTCCATCTAGCTGCCCTCACGGCCCCGAGATCATCCACCTCTACGCCTCTCCCATAAGGGACAATGCGCTCATAGACCCAGCTCATAACTAAGGTCGGATGGCTTAGCGATTGTCCCTGCAATCGAACCACCCTGTGTAAGTCGTGATAGGTGGTCCCGAGTATATCGGCTCCCTAGGCATAACTCTAACCATGTGCCTCAATCTGTGTGATGATGAGGGCCCAGCAGTAGAGCCAAGTATCCCCTCCCTTGTCCCCAATCAATCTTGAAGCAAGGATGCCCATAATGTCCTGATGGATCAGAGGGATGGGAAAGCCAGGAATAGAACAGACCTTCACCCCCTTCTTCGAACCAGTGGAGACAATTGTGTCTCCCATATAGGTAGCCCACTAAGTCACCTGAGCTCTGGATACTACTGTATCAAATGAAAGTCTCCTCCCATAATTGGGACTCCCAAAATGCGGTAGACATCCTCTAGGGTGATAGTCCACTCACCCCTAACACTGGAAATTAGAAGGTGTTCGATCTGCATCCCAGTAAGAAAATAAGTCACATAGTATGTGGTGGCAGTCAACGTGGGAAACCCGTGCTATCCTTAATATACCTACCCTTTGAAGAGTATCTTGCTCATCTTGAGAGAGTGCATCTAACCGCTGTAGAATCCAATCACACTCCCTCTCTCGGCTCCATCTAATGTACTCTTCCTTCTTCTGCAAAACACCCAAAAACACACAAAAAGAAGCAAGTTAGTGCCAAGATTGCATTGGAAAAATCATTAAAGCAAGTAGGAATACTAGAAATGCAAAAATAAATTCAAAATAGTGTTGTTTTAACACTCTGTAGAGGACCGCCACCTTGAGCAGAGCGTCAATTCCATAACCACCGCCTTAAAAGGTGGCAATCCTGCAACCGCAGCCCTGCTCAGGGCGGCAGTCCTGTCCCGCGACTACAAATGGGTCGCATGCCCTAAAAATGCTTTAAAATGCAAAAAAATGACCATTTTAGCTAAAACAAAAGCCTACCCATTAGGCGTCCCCCTAAGAGACACATTTAAAACTGACATTTCTAAAAATAACCCCCACAACAAAGATTTCATCATTTTAACATTTTGGGTGCAAAAACATTAAATCAAGAAGAACTAACTTGGGATCTCGCGGGTCGAGGTTCTGCTCGCGGAGGCATGATCGCTATCTCGATACGAACGTTTCGACTATACTCTCATTGAAAACCGTCACTGTGGGTCCTAGAGCTCAAAAACTATCAAATCAACACGCGCAAATGAATAGGAAAATAAGCCCATTTTATATATATGGTGTTTTGACTCATTTTGAATGCCCCTTTCGCAGGTTTAGAGCACCGACGGAGGTAAGTTCTTATCCCCGTGTAAATGGTAAGTCCTCATTTCATACTAATTTAGTATTTATTTTTTGATTTATTTTATCTATCTGCACTTGAGTCCTCTTTCCATTTTGCAGGTAGTGGGAACTCGGATGGCGACATTTCAACACACGGGCGTGTCAGGTATAATTTCTAGCTTCCCATTTTGGGACCACCATACTTGGACCCACCGTTTTACGCCTCTTCATGGTTAAAATGCTTCTCTCGAGGGGGCAATATGTATGTACCCAAAATTGTAGGGTATTGTACCACCGGAACGATGTTACACATGCCCTAATGATGATACAGGTCACCTCACAAGGTGTTCGGAATCTAGGAAAGCTCACCAAGTGTATGTTAGCATCCCAAGCATCTTGTTTAAGCTTTGTGTACTTCATTTTATCCTTTGCCTTTCTTTTTCTAAGATTTTTGACCTTGATGTGAAACCGCCACCGCTGCCGGGCGGCGGTCTCGCCGCCGCCCTGCTCAGGGTGGCGGTCCTCCACGCATTTTCCAGCACGTTCTTTTGATCGCGACTTGCGTAATTTTTCAACATTTACCAGCTTTTCTCAACTGCCTTAGCTTATATTGACGTTTTATGTTCCCTAAAATAGTGTTTCTTCATTGTTTAATGGTAAAAGAGTTCTAATAGGAATTACCTTTGGTTGAATGTGAAATCTATAAATAGCTGACTTGTTTTTAGGCAAATGGCCCTCAACTTCTCATTTTCCATTGTTTAGTCTTTCAATTTCTTGCTTAGATTTCATTTTGTTTTCATGTTTTGCATCCATGCTAGTTTTTCCTTTGTTGTTAGAAGCCATTTGATCTCCTTGCTTCACCTTATTCATTGTTGTTCATACAAATTAGTTTAGAGAAAAGTAGTGTCGGTTGTACATTGAATTCATTAGAGTTGCATGTTGTGTTCTTCACGAGAAGATAAATTATAGAATCTCTCAGTACACTTGTGTTGTATTCCCACAATAAATCCCGCTAGGAATTACATGCCAAGCTCTGTCACTTGCGTTGTCCCTCTCCTACTCGCATTATATTCGGTCTATATCCAAAGTTGTCATTGTTCAAAATACATTTTTCTGTTGATGCTAACATATACATGCTTTTCTGGATTCACGTGAACATGAAGGAACAAGGAGATCATTACAGGGGACAAAGTCATACACTCTTGGATTCATCATTGTTCTTTAAATTCTAGGTTTTATCTGTCAAAGTTCTAGTTAAAATATATCAAATAGAGTAGTGAAATATTTCATTTCAGTTAAATTTCATTTTTGATATTGCCGGGGAAGCTATGGGGATTGATAGTTTCTCAGAAACTATGATTCATTCCTCACTTCTGAGGTAGGATTGAGAATCTTTCAATTAAGTTAATCAGCTATCTAGTTATTTAGGATAAACTCACAACTACACAGGCAAGTAGCTACACTGGGCTACTTTACTTGTTTTAATTTTGTTATTAGACTAGTTGTCATTTTTTGAATATATTAGATTAGTTTCTCTTTCAATTCTATTCAAAATTCTATCAAAAATACAAAAATAGAGGAATATATATATGTTTTAGATATATCTTGCATAATTAGTTTATTTCGTTTAGCTTAGGTTTTGATCTTGACATCTTGTATGACAATCACGGGACCTAGGAGCCCAGGGAATATGTTTTTGAGCCAATCATGCCTCAACCCAATCTTGTTGTAGCATTAACTAACATAGACCAAAATCTCGAGTAATTCGGGTCTTTCAAACAACATGCAGACTGCAAGAAATCAATACACACTAAGAGGATCAAACATAGAAGAAGACAAAGCACACACGTTCGGTCAAATCAGCCAAATTATAGATGCGCCTTGATAGATATTCGTACTGTTGTAGAAGGACTGAAAGAGAGCAAACATTCGGTTGTGATCCACTAGTCCCACAGCCAGACGTAGGAGACCTTCTCGTTGATATAGACACTAGCTTACGTATCCAAGTTACCAGAACACTTGTTAGGTACTCGAGAAAATTGTGTAACTTCTAGTTCTAAACGTAGAGGCCGAAAAGGCATACGATTACTGGATACTCGGAATCAGGGGTTGACTCTTCATATGACCATAGGAGGTCCACAGCAACCACGAACTTATGGTTGTGATCCACAAGTCCCACAACCCAACGGGCCTACAAATCAATCAAATATTGACACCAGCTTGCGAACACTGGTGTTTAGGTCCTCTCCACTTCCACCAGACATCATCACACAACTATCATTATTAAACGTAGTAGCTAATCAAGCTAAAGATTTCTGGACTAGGCCAGAGAATCGTCCATAAAACACCAAAAGATCCACTACACATTTAGTCATTCCATTTTCATGACCTTGTCGGGAGATATATACGAAGCACCCGTAGGTCATCTTCCATGTATCCCATAACCCATAGATCGGATCACGACAGAGCTCGATATTGATTGGATCCTTCGAGCAGATATCCTCACCAAACAATCTATCACACTGATTCAAGTTAGGAGGGCCTTCTTTGCCTTAGATTTGCAGATCCCATTATTGCATGTTGAAGACATAAGATTACCTAACTAGCTTATCTCGCACCCGTGTGTATTCCATCCCCACCAGCCTATCTCAACATGATCTCGAGAGGTCAAAGGTGCGAGGAAGAGTTACTTGTAGATTCCCATGCTCGCATGTCACTTTTCCATCGTACGGACACCAATCCCTAATGTTGAGCACCAAATCACTAGAGACACCAATCCCCAATGTCAAGCACTAACTCAACTAATTTGTAGGTACCAACCTACTAGAGATATCAATCCCCAAATTTTGAGGTACTGACCTCAACAATATATAGATCCACCTTTTATACTTGCTTCTTCAACTTGATGATGGTAATTTCGCTTCTTTATATAGACATAAATTAGATCATACCTCCAACATGGATGTTGATCCAATTAATAAAATTTGATCGCCTTATATTTTAGTTTTTCTTTGTTGTTCACACTTTCATCCACTCGCTCGCTTACACCTATGCTTCCGCTCGAATGTTGCTCTACCTCTTCTCAAATTCACATCTCATTCCATTATCAAATCTCCATGCTCTGCTTGTTCTTACTTCCTCTTCAACAATTCACCACTTCAATTTTCTTGAATTTTCTCATCCTCCTCCTCAACAAATCATGATTACTCACTTTATTCTTCCACACAAAAGTTCATTATTTTTCCAACACAACACACTAGCTTCACACATGTTGCACACTTGTTACGCATTTGTTGCACATTTGTCAGGCAATTTGATCACTCCATACTCTATATAAAAATGAGCAATTTATCTTCATGATATAGCTCTTCAACTTCCTTTTCTACTTTTAATTTTCTCCATACAGGCACACTCCCTTCACAGCTTCTCTCTACTCATATTCCTTTCTCTCCATACTCCCACTCATCATATAATGATTCTACATCTCCTTTTATACCTATGCATTCTCTTAAAAATTGACACCAAGACAAGATGAAGGTTCCTCATAGTTAACACAAAACTTATCAATGCTAAAACATAAGAGGGGTTAGCATGTCAATTGAATATAAATGCATAGAACATTTTAGTGTCAAATCGAGGAGGTCAACCAAAACACCAAAATAGGTATTATAATCAAAATATGATAAACATGTCACATTAGATGTATCAATGTGGCCCTAGAGCATTCAAGTGTAGCCTCAAACAACATGCTAGCTCAAACTAATCAATTGGCACCATATTGCGAACTAACACCAAACAAAATACATTGGTAGTGAGCTCCGTGCCAATTCTTCTAACTATCCTGCACTCGATCATGATACAATCTATGGCTATCACATGAAGAACATACTTTGAGATCTGAACCATTACACTTCAAGCTCCTTGATCATTTACATCAATGAAAATCTGGTCAAACTTCAAAGCTACAAGAAGAGACTCAAGCTATGAACAATAGACATTAATTAATGACAACTCTTCCCAAGTTTGCTTTTTCTCAAGCTCCTTCAACATCCTTTGACATCAATGACTCCAACAATTTGTTATATCTTCTAGCTCCTTCACTTCCTTTGACATCAATGACAATTATTCCAACAATCTCCCCCTTTTCATTGATGGAAACCAACCACAACCAATCACCTTGTGTAGGAATAACTTGTGAATGTAGCTTGCTCCCCCTTTCTACAAAACTCTCCTTTTCTATAATGTCTTGTTTGTACTGCTCCCCCTTTCTTTAACTCTCCCCTTTGACATCAATGACAAAGGAGTAAAAACTCTCAAAACTCTCTTTTTGTAATGTCTCGTTGTATTGCTCCCCCTTACTTTAACTCATTTGAGTATGCATTTGTTGAAACTTTTCTGAGTTATCTTCACTATGGAGCCCAAAAAATGAAATGCTTAGCTCCCCCTGAGTATATGTTTTTTCTTTAGTGACAGGATGAAAGAGATATCACTCCTAACTTTTTCTAAGATACTCAAACGTTTCTTTTGGAAGAGGCTTGGTGAAAATATCAACAATCTGTTCATTTGTGGCAATATATTCCAACTTATCATGTTGTTCTATAGCTTGTTCTCTCAAGAAATGATACTTAATGGGAATATGCTTTGTTCTAGAGTGCATAACCAGATTCTTGGATATATTTATTGCACTAGTGTTATCACAAAGTATGGAAATTGGAAAATCAAACTCTACCTTGATGTCTTTCAATGTTTTCTTCATCCATAAAACTTGTGTGTAACATGACACTATTGTAATGTACTCTACCTCAGCTATAGATAAGGAGATAGATTCTCACTTCGCTTAACCAAGATACCAAATTTCTTCCCAAAAAGAATGCTCCTCCACTTGTACTTTTTCTATCATCAACACAACCTACCCAATCTGCATTTGTGTATGCTTTTAGAGTAAAATATTCATCTCTAGGATACCATAAACCATAATCCACCATACCTTTAAGATATCTAAATATTCTCTTGACATCTTGTACATGAGTTTCTTTTGGAGTAGCTTGAAAACGTGTCACCAAGCCTATTGCTTACATCACATTAGGTCTTGATGTTGTCACATATAATAAAATGTCAATCATTGATCTATAAAGAGTTTGATTTACTTCAAGAGACTCATCATCCTTGCTCAACTTACATCCTGTGACCATAGGAGTAATAACAGGTTTGTAGTCTCCCATTATAAACTTCTTCAACATTTCTTTGCATATTTAGTTTGTGAAATAAATATATCTTTTTCTAATTGGGAAAGTTGTAAACCAAGAAATAAGGATAACTCACCAAGCATGGACATTTCAAACTCTTTTTGCATTTCATTAGCAAAATATTGACACATCTTGTCACTACTTCCTCCAAAAATAATATCATCAACATACACAACAACAATCAATTGATTCTCACCTTCAATTTTGATGTAAATATTGCTATCAACAACACCCTTCTTAAAACCTTGTTGTTAAAGATATGTGTCCAATCTTGAATAACAAGGCTCTAGGGCTTGTTTCAATCCATAAAGATCTTTCTTCAACTTGTATATATAATTCTTATCATCTAATAAAATGAATCCTTTTGGTTGTTCAATAAAAAAATCTTCTTCTAAATTTCCATTTAGAAATGTTGATTTAACATCCATTTGATATACTTTAAAGCCTTTAAAACAAGAAAAATCCAAAAACATTTTGATGGATTCTAAATGTGCAATAGAGCAAATATTTTTCAAATTCAATCCCTTCAATTTGTGCATATCCTTTACATACTAACCTTGCTTTGTTTCTTACAACTTGTCCATCTTCATTCAAATTGTTCCTGAAAACTCACTTGGTGCCAATCATATTTTTATCTTTTGGTCTTGGGACAAGTTCCCATGTTTCATTATTTTCAATCTGATCTAACTCTTCTTCCATTGCTCTAATCCAATGCTTGTCTTCACTTGCTTCAGTAAAATTCTTAGGTTCTATCTTGGATAGTAAAGATAGATTTGCATGTTCATATTAATTTGTCGATCTTCTTCTTTTCTGTACTCTAATGTTTTTGTCACTTATAATCTATTTTTCTTAGCGGTTCCTTTGGACTGATCTAGGTGGTGTTTTTGTCTCTTTTCTTTCAAATTATTCCTTTTCATCTTCATCTTCATCTTCATCCGTGTTTCTTGCTTCCTTTCATCTTCTCACCGTCATCATCAACATTGTCTACCCATCATTCTCACTCTCCACAAGATGATAATTATTTTGCAAAATTCTTGGTGTTGCAATCCAATACATCACGCGCCTTTTTTGCACACGTAGTTTACTCTTTCTTCGGATCTTTTTCTTTTGCTTCTTCCAAATTTTAGAAACCATGCACAATTTTGTTTTTGTTCTATCCATAATTATAATTATTCTGTTTGGGAGATTCCACACTTCTATAAAATCGTGTTATATGCCCATAGTTTTGGCATTTATAACATACAATGTCATTCTCTTTGTATGGATCAAATGAATTGTAGTTTCTATTTGAAACCCCATAAGAACTTTCATTTGCATTTTTCTTATGAAACTTCTTACGTGAGGTCTACAATCTATTTCTCTATGACCAAAATGATTGCAATCAAACCTATATCCATAAAATGGTTTATGGTACCTAATAGATCGCTTTGGAAAGGATGATCTTCCATGGTTTCTTGTGGGAACACTATGCCACTTTTTCTCACCTCTGTTGTTTTCTTGTGGCGCATTGTTCTTTTTAGGAGCCTTATCTTCTTTCTTCATAGGTTCAACATGACTTCTAATTTCACATCTTTATTAGTAGCCTCTTAATTTTCCTCATAGCCAATACCTTCCTTGATGCATGGTGATCTTTGGCTATTTAGAATCTCATCTAGCATTTTTGTGCTCTTTTCAAACTTGAGGCATTTGTTAAAATTAGTATTTGTCTTTTCCAGTTGCTCCTTCAAGAACACAACTTCTTATTATTTCTTAGCACAATTTTCTTATTTTGTCTTCAATTGGGTTCTCACATCCACTTTCATCTTTTCCATTGAATCTGCAATTTGGTGATAATATTTTGGGATTCTTCAAGATCTTGTGAAAAATTTCTTTGAGGCACTATATTCTTCTTCAAATTTCGAATCTTTGTTATTTTTTGTTTCTTATTTTTCTTCTTTAGTATCTTGATCTCGTCTAGGCACGAGATAAGCTCTTTTCAATATCCACTTCACTTTCTACTTCAACATTTTCTTCACATCTTGAAACCATCTCTCCTTTGCTTTCTCCATGAATAATGATTCTTCTTGATCACGGGAAGAGTTACTTTCATTAATTTCTTTGGATGGGCTACTTTCTTCCTTGATATAGAGGTTTTTCTTGTGCTTGTAGAATTTCTCTATTCTCGATCTTCCTTGCTTATAGTTCTTCTTGGATTGATAATACTTGTTACCTTCCTTCATGTTGTGATCATATTTATTATCATTGCTCTCATTTTCTGGATATGGACATCTAGTAGTATAATATCCTACTTCACCACACTTTTAAACTATTTGAAGGGTAATATACCTTTGTATTTTCCAGATCCTCTCTTCATCTTCCCGACAAAATGAGATTCTTCATGGGCTGATTCATTATTGGAGTAGTCATGTAACTTGGAATGTTTCTTAATCAAATTCTTTGATACTTTGAAGGCTACCTCTCGCTCAGATGATTTATCTTTTTCAGTTCTCATTTCATATGCGGTGAGAATTCCATGTAATTCAGCCATTTTTATGATGCTTAATTCTTTCATTTCTTCAATAATAGATACTTTAGTGTCAAACCTCAAAGGAAGAGATCTTAGCACTTTTTGCACAATAACCTCATCTTTAATTTCTTCTCCAAGCCCTCTAATAGTGTTGACAATTTCATCCATGTGAAGAAGATAGGTTGTAATGTTTTCATCATCCTTCATCTTCAAACCTCAAACTGACTTTTATGTGTTTGGATCTTTTCTTTCTTCACTTTATCATCTCCTTCATATATGTTCTTGATTTTATCCTAGATTTCCTTGGATGAAATGTAGTGCATCACTTTAACAAATTTTGATTTAGAAAAACCACACAATATTGCATTCATAGCCTTTTCATTGCTCTCACTTTCCTTCTTACCAGCTTGATCTATTGGAGGATTTTTCAGAGCTGCATAACCACTTACAATTTCTTGTCAAATGTCAAACCCAAGATCCATTAGATAGGTGTGCATCCTTATACTCTAAAAGGCATAATTAGATCCATCAAACAATGGATCCCTATTTGAGGAGAATCATTCTTTTCCTGTCATGTGTTCTACAAAGATCTACCTTTCAGTGGTCAAACTATTCTGAAGGAACTCTCTCTGATACCAATTGAAGATTATGCATTAATAGTAAGAGGGGGTGAATCAATATTATATAAACTTTTATTTATTTAAAACATTAACATCCATAAAAATAAATCACATAAGATATAACAATTACACAACACAAAATTTATGTGGAAACCCTTTCGGGAGAAAACCATAGAGAAAAGGCTTCTTGGATCTACTATCCAAATCTAGCCAAAAGTCCCTCAATATACATTTGTAGGCATCAACCTAATGCAGACACCAATACCCAATGCCGATAACCAACTCAGCTAGTTCATGAGCACCAACTCACTGGAGACACAAATC
Source organism: Taxus wallichiana var. yunnanensis (assembly GCA_018340775.1). NCBI lineage: Eukaryota > Viridiplantae > Streptophyta > Pinopsida > Cupressales > Taxaceae > Taxus > Taxus wallichiana. The sequence continues at coordinate 345,044,880 of CM031235.1, read as the reverse complement.
CCCAATGTTGAGTACCAACTCAGCTAGTTTGTAGGCACCAACCTACTTGATACATCAATCCCCAAATTGTGAGCTACCAACCTCAAAAATACACAGATCCATCTTTTGTAGTTGCTTCTTTAACATGATGATGGAAATTTCACTTCTCCATATAGACACATATAAAATCATACTTCCGACATGAACGTTGGTCCAATTAATGAAATCAAATCACCTTATATTTATGTCCTTCTTTGTTGTTCACACTTTCATCCACTCATTATGCTTGCACATGCACTTCCACTTAGAATGTTGCTCCACCTCTTCTCAAATTCACAACTTGCTCCATTATCAAATTTCCATGCTATGCTTGGTCTTCCTTCATCTTTAACAATTCTTCATTTCAATTTGTTTGAATTTACTCCTCCTCCTCCTCCTCAACAAATCACCATTACTCACTCTATTCTTCCACACAATAGTTTGTTGTTTTTCAAACACAACACACTAGCTTCACATATGTTGTGTATTTATTGCTCACTTGTTGCACATTCGTTGCACATTTCTCGCACAATCTTATCACTCCATACGCTATATAAAAACCGAGTAATTTATCTTCATGATATAGCTCTTCAAATTCCTTTTCTACTTTTCCTTTTCTCTATGCATGCACACTCCCTTCACCAGGTTCTCTCTACTCCTATTCCTTTCTCTCCATACTCCCACTCATCATTAATGATTCTACATATCCTTTTATGCATGTGCATTCTCTTAAACATTGGCATCAAGACAAGATGAAGGTTGACCATTGTGATGCCCATTAAAACAACCCACTTGAGACCCAAGAAACAACCTAGGATTAGTTAGGAAAATTATGGAATTTTTTTTTTTGTTTAAAGGAACCAACAACCAGGTTACAATACAACAGTTGTCACTAATAGGTTCTGGAACAAGTTTAATCTACTAGAACATACTCTTCTTTTATTAGCAATTATCAAAGGTCACAAGGTCCAAATTTTAGGGTTAGAAGTTTCTACTAGGGTCAGGGGATAAATTATCACCATACCCACTCTCTAACAAGCTCAAATTTTCAACTTGATTTTTCTCACACTTAATGCATTCAAAATTTCCCTAAATCATTCCCATTGGATAGGAAATTTTCTCACCTTTCCGACGATATAAATAAGTCCTCCTAACTCCTTGTAAAACTCCAGATATGGGTCGGCAGGCTTTGGGAGTCAAATTTTCCCCAAAGGGACACGTGTCAAGCGGGAAGAAAGACCATTTTTTGGGTTGGCGGGTCGCAGGGTGGTGTTTGGAAATTTTCCCCGCGCGGGTGCAAAGTCCACATTTCTCCCACGCCTCGTGGGTCCTCCAAGGACACGTGTCGGGCTCTAAGCCAAGGTGGGAGAGGATGAGGGAAGGGCGGGCGGTGGAGGTGCTTGGGTAAATTCACCAAAGAGAGGGAAAAAAAAAGAAGTTTGACACGTGGGTCCGCGCATTTGTGGAAGGGTCTTCTCCGAGGCAGGGTGGGAGTGCATGGCCGTGGAGGGTTTTAGCCAAAATTTCCAAACACAAATTTTTCAAAAACAAGAAAATTCCGCGAGGGTTCCGCCCCTCTGTCGTGCCACGTGGCGCCTCTAATGGGTCATGTCTGCAAAGGAAATTTTAAAAATTTCCCCAAGAATTTTTCAAAAAGAATTTAAGGATTTTTAAAGATAAATTTTTCAAGCCGTGGCCCTTGAGTGGAAAATTTTCCCAAATTTTCCCACCAAGGAAGGAAAACTTCAGAGGGCCATAACTTTTCTAGGAAGCTCAGTTTTGGGCAAACGAGGACTTTCAGAAAATCTCTCGACGCTCTCTTTGTATAGGAATCATAAATTTTAGATTTTGATAAAGTTTTGAGGGGTCAATTTTAAGAAAACATTCTGCAGGATTTTAAAAAGCAAACTGGTAATTTTTAACTTATAGATTTGGTTCAATTTGATCTTCTCCTTCACTCAACATGCCCAACAGACATGGAGAACTATTCTAGGAAGGATTTAGGATGTTTTAGGAAGGTAAATTTGCTCAATTGATTTCCAATTTTAGATTTTTCCAACAATTGAAAAAAAGGCTGCAAAATGACTGTGAAAGGTTTAGGCCCGATTTTTGCAATGTTTTAAATGATTTCCTTAAGTGTTTTTGTCAAATTTGAGTTCCTTGATATTATAGCATGCTATATTTCAATATTTCAGTGTTGATTATTAATTGTAGGTTCAAACTGTGCATTTTAATTAAATTATTTACCAGTTTTAAATTCACAATGACAGGGATCAATTCTTGAGGGATCTATTTTCCATTTCTTCTTCTAAGTATGGGAGTTCATTTCCTTTCCAACCTAATACATTTAAGTGATTTAAACAAACCATTCTAAATCAAAATGCAATACTGAATTCAATTTTACACATTTCCAAAAGATACAAAATACTGCATTATTCCCACATACATTTCTTCCTTTCAAACAAAGATTTAACTATCTCTTTTGCCATACAATGAAACATTGAATTCATTCCATGCTAGCCTTAAATGTTTTTCCTTCTTAAATCAAACATTAAAACAAGAATCCAGTTTCTATCCTTTCCCAAAATCATACATTTTAAACAAGGCGAATAATACAATTTCATCTCACGTGTTTCTTCCTTTTTCCACTTTCCAAAACAGGGATTCCAATCACAATTTGATATTCCAATTCAACACAACAATGCATATGAAGAAAGGTATAGCAATCCTTTATTGACTTCAATTATACAACTTTACATCTTTCAATGTTTGAATGCAAATAACATATTTCTATTTCTTTCTTTCCAATAAATAGAACAGAGTATAAATATCTTTCACATTTCGAATATACAACTTTCATAACCAATTACATACATCTTTTCTTCACAAAATACATTACAATTTCATCCACTTCAAGTGGGAAAGGTTACAATAAAATATATTTCACAAGGGACTGGAAAAATTGTCTTCTTCTGCTCCAAGAACAACAACATGCAAGTTTCCTTTTTCTTCCAATTTGATCACAACAAAAGTGGGGGAAAGGCAATGCTCTCCACCCAACCAAGACATCCAATGAAAGGAGAAGCCATCCTTCATCATTGGCCCCAAGCCCCAACCACAATGCAATAAGAAATGGATATCAACCCATGGCAACAACAGGCTTCCACAACACACAACATTCTTTCAACATGCACATTTTAATTCCAAAAACATAGTTCAACACAAGACAACAGTTTACAACTGCATTAGAAAAACATTCAAACAAAACTCAGGCTTGATCATGCAAGCCAAAGGAGAAAGGACTATGGGGGAAGCTACTTATGCCTCCCAATGGGAATTGGGCATCCACCTATAACAAACCGCCAAAATAATTCATCACACACATCCTTATGCCCCCACATATTTCTATATGCCCCCACAAAGTAAGAAATGCAAGCTATTTATTTTCCATGGTGGATCTCAAATCCAAACTCCCTCCACAAGAATTTTGATGCCATTGGCATTCCCTTATGCCCCCCCACATGAATTCCCCATATCCTTCTCCTACACCATTCCTATGGCAGTCTACCCAAACAACCAACAAATAAACAAAACATACACCATTCACACAAACACAACAAGAATTAACAACATAAGAGAAGAGCTAAGCTCCTACCTCTCCATGGTAGCTTTTGTTTCCAAACAGCAAGCTTTTAATGCTAAAAACACAGTCCCAAAATCAGCAACCAACAAGCATGCAAATTTCTCCAAATCTTCTCCAAGCAAGAGCTCCCAAACAGCAAGAAAATGTGCCCCAAAAGGAAGTATGCAAAAGTTCAACAACCCAAAACAAGGCAATGAGTTTAAATTTTATAGAAGAGGATGATGTGGATTCATGTAGGATGCCACATCACACATCCTCAACTCTAACACAAAATTCAAATTCCATTCTCCCAAGCACAATAAAGAAGTGAGTGAAAATATGACAATTTACTTGCACACTCTAAAAAGCCCACACCCCAAAGGACTGAATTAAATAAAATGTAAGAAGAGTGAAATTAAAGCATGTAACATGATTGATAAAAAAAATGCATTAAAAGGGTCTAAAATCAACCTTTCAGTCATAGGTATGGTTAGTAAATTAAATTGAGAGGTATGGGACAAGTTTTACTTGTCCCATAAGCCTCCAAAAACAACCTGCAAGGACAAATTCGAGTTTCCAAGGAGGTGGAGTGTTTCATACTCCAAAATCTGACTTACACATACTCTTACACAAACTTACACATCTCTTACATATTAAATACAAAGAGCCAACAACTTCCATTATTACTTTCTTATATCCAAATTTAATTAATTAACTTTTAACCATATGTTTTCTCACATTAATTCTCCACAACTTAATTAAATAAAAGAAAGGGACACATCACTAATAAAATACATACAACAATAAAAAAGGAACCACATTAATAAAATATATGAAACCCCTTGGTCACATTCAAAGGTGATTCCCCCATGGGAATCCCTAACTAACACACACACACAAAACATGTTGCCATGGTGACCTTGTTGAATTCACCTAGAATTTCATTGTAGTTGGTCTCCAATCCCCCAATGTTTGTTGTGATATTTTAACCTGTAAAAACACAAATACCTCCTTCGGCCTCGTGACCATATCAAAACATCTAACATGATATAAATATAATCACAAAATCAATTATACATATGAATCACAACACATCAAGGCAATCAAAAATATCACTTACTACTTATATCAACAACATCAAAGTAACAACTATATCATTTGAAATTTAATCAACCACTATATCATCATCATATAATGTCCATTTTCTAGTCTACTCACAATATCTAAAAATCACATGCCCGAACAACATTCACAATATATCCATGTCAAATAGTATATCATCATCCACATATGAGTGTCTCTAATAATCATCGTGCATCATAACCAAATCAAGATCACAATAATCCATGGTCCAACATCTAACATCATACTAAATCAAAGCATAATAATGTCCATAATGTAATCAACAGTATCAAGATCAGTATCAAAAAGGTGTCAAAGGGAAGTGGGCACTACGGTCATAGTTAGCGCAAAATAGATCAATGCTAAAAATAAGAGAGGTTGGCCTTCAATTGAATATAAATGCATAGAACATTCTAGTGCCAAATCAGAGGAGGTTGGCCAAAACACCAAAATAGGTCTTATAGTCAAAATGTGATAAACATGTTGCTTCATAAGTATCAATGCAGCTCTAGACCCTTCAATTGTAGCCTCAAACCAACACGCTCACTCAAACTAATCAATCAACATCATCATACTGCGAACTAACACCAAACAAAATACATTTTTTGTTTGCGAGATCCAGGATAATTCTTCTAATTATTCCATACTGATCATGCTATGAGCTATGCCTAGTTCACCAAGAACATACTTCAAGCTCCGAACCATTACACTTCAAGCTCCTTGATCATTCGCATCAATGAAAACTATGGTCAAATTCTGAAGCTATAGGTAGAGACTTCAAAGCTACGAACAATAGACATTAATCAATGACAACTCTTCCAATAATTTACTTTTTCTATGAGCTCCTTTGTCACCTTTGACATCAATGACTCAACAATATGTTATGTCTTCCAGCTCCTTTTTCTCCCTTTGACATCAATGAAAATTATTCCATTATAGTTCGTTGATGTCCTCTCTCAGTTTTCCTAGCAATGACCCCACCTCCGTAATCGCACCCACATCAAGCATTTCCTTTGGGGCCTGACACCATTCAAGGTATAAGTAATTTTTACATTTTTGGTTTGAAGGAAAAATTGATGCTAATGAATTGGATAAATGGTTCAATCAACTAGAATCATATTTATCTATCAATAATTTTTTTGATAGTGAAAAGATAACATTTGCACTTCTAAAAGCATCTCTTCATGTCAAAAATGGTGGGAATCATACTCATTACAAGAGGATGATGATGATTATGCAATGATAAATATAAAAACTTCATAAACATGGGGTGGTTTCATATAGGCCATCAAAGAAGAATATTATTCAGTGAATACCTGTGAGGACTAGTTCAAGAAACTATACTAGTTGCATGAAGGTCGTGATTAGACAATGTAGGACTACACCAATGAGTTTCATACCCTGCTTTGTAAAAATTGGGTACTCATAACACCGAGAAGTATTGGATTCTTAAATACTACAACTAGTTGTTATATTACATCCAAGAAGTGATTGAGTTTCACAGACATCAACACTCTCACTGAGTATACACGATATGTAGTTAAAACTAAAGAGAAGTCCAAACATAGGAGAAATACATATACTTCATATTCTAAGAAAGGAAAAAATGATACTAAGAAGCAAGGAAGGGATGCACGCCATAGAAATAAGACAAGAAACAAACATGGAAGGAAAAGACACGAGTATGTGGTGTGAATATCACAAATGCATGTGCCATGACACGAAGGATTATCAAAATTTCAACAAAACTCTATTAAAATAATTATGGGATCTAGAAGAAGGAGAAGCCTCTACAAAGAACCAAGGTACACATGAAGAAGATGATTTGATTGTGGATGCAGATCCGTATGCCAATGTTTCCACCACACAAATAGTATCATCACCAAAAAAGGATACGAGAACATCTATTCCACTCACGGATGTGGGTAAATGGTATGAATCTTCACTTTATTCTAAATAGTTGTAGTAAAAAGAATATGATATCTACATAAATAGTAAAGAGGGTAATTATGGTAACTCCTCACCCGTAACCATGCTTTATTGGTTGGGTCGGTCAAGATGAAGAGACTTTTGTGTGAATCGATAGTGTCGCCTTCCAATTCAACCAAATCATTCAAAGATGTGGTGGTATGTGATGTTACACCACTGAATGTATATGATGTACTTCTTGGAAAACCATACATATGGGATCACCATGGTGTCTATGAGGTGAGGCCTAGGAGTGTCATCATTACTCTAAGTTGTAAGCGCTACCGCATCCTAGAGGTAGCCTCTGCTAAATTAGTACCCCTAAATAGTGTAAAGCAATGTTGGAGATTGATTTCTCAAACTAGGACCTTTTTCTTACTCATGATTTGTCTTGATGACAAGTAAAAGGTTGCATCAACCATGAGAACGGTCCCACCAAGAAAAATTTTGCGGTGAAAGTAGATGGACTAGATGATATTTGAATACATAGATGTATTTGTACCACCAACGCATGTGCTTTTACATTGTGAGGTGAATATTACAATTGACTTGGTCCTTGGAACATCACTCCTAAATGGTCCCATGTACATGAACTTAATACTTGAGAATGAATAGTGCAAGCGTCAAATTAAGGAACTGATTCAAAAGGGGCACATTTGACCAAGTTCATCACCTTGTGGAAACCTGATTTTTCTTTCCCAAAAGAAAGATGAGACTTAGCAGACTTTTGCATTGACTATTAATCCTTGAAAAAAATCACAATAAAGAACTGATGTTTTAACATATTGATGAACTCTGGACCAACTTATGGGAGCTAAGTTCTTCACAAATATCGATTTGGAATTAGGGTACCACCAAGCTTCCATCGATCCCCGTGAATGTTTGGAAAACTACATTCAAATCCAAAGGGGCTTGTTCGAATGGTTGGTCATGTCTATTGGTCTCAAAATGCACATATAACCTTCATGAGGATTATGAATGAAATTCTGCGACCATTCATTGATTTATTCGTGGTCGAGTATGTGGATTACATTATTATCTCTAGTAAGACATGGGAGGAATAGATTGAACATATCCAACAGGTTTTTAGACCCTATGTTAGCACAGGCTCTATGCTAACATAGAGAAGTGTTCCTTTGGAATGGAGATTATCCATTATTTGGGTTACATTGTAGTGCCTCATCAACCACCAACTATTTCTCCATTCAGAATAAAATATTAATATAATACAAAGATTGTGACATCTTGGCATAGTGCATTAGCGTGAGGCCAATGTAGATGCTTTCATTTGTTGTTATACATGAGCTCAATTTCAAACTTCATTCATTGATGAGCTCAGATCAAATTCATGACCTCATCGACCTTTGTGGTTTCACATGCGAATCTTGTCGGAATTGGACCTATACTACTAATAATAAATGATATAAAGTAATTAATAACAATATTTTAAAATAAGTAAAATAAAATGGATAAGACTTTATGGAAATTAATAATAAGAGTAATAAATAAATAATAAATAAAATAAAAGAGGCAAGAGGGAATGTGGCGGTGAGTGTGTTTGTTTTGGATTAGGTGGATGGAGGGACGTGTGGAAGTAATGGTGGTTGTTGTAATGGAGTAGAGCTAGGTGTGGGAGTAATGAGGCATGGCAATGTAGTATGAGAGTGGAGTTGTGTGTGGAAGGGACAAGACTTTTATCAAATGTGGTTGTTGTAAGGGCAAGGTTCAAGCCGGACACAACCTTTCTTTCTCTCCTTCTAGTTGTGCCAATGGAGGGCCATTTTGGAACACAATATTGCAAAGGTTGGCGGATATATACAAAAGGTTGGCATCATTTTTTATCCTTCTGGTGGAAATGTTGATGAGCAAACTGTAGATTAATACTCTCCTTGCAACTTGGTGACAAGCTCTACGCAATGCTTTGTTCTTGCTTAATGATTTTCGATTTGTAGATTTGTACTTATGAGCTCATATTTGGAATCTATTGATAAGATATGAAATTATGTTGTCTCCTCAAGGTCCTTTCTAAGTTTTCATTGTGCAGAATAAAAGGTTTACAACTTGGTTTATCTTTCCAATGGGAATTTTCATGAGCGAGCCGTAGGGGTTGTACAAAATGGGTTTGTTGAATTAGCAATGGAAACTCTATGCAAACGCATTTGACATGTGTAATCTAGACTTTGTAACCTTAGCTAGCATCCTCCCAACCTATGCATAGAGCTGTGAAAAAGGGTATGCATGTCCACTAAAGGATTATGGAGGTGAAATCTTTCCGATGATTATATTTGCAAGTGAATTGTTAGATATGTATGCAAATGTGGAAACATGTGAACTATCTACCAAAATGCCTCGAAGGAAGTGTAGCTTTATGGCTTGCAATGTTTGCGAGACTATGTACAAAGGGTGGGTTGTATGTTGTAGGCATAATTTGTAGAACCTCCTCCAACCAACCCACTTTACATAATGGAGTGAGATTTATATTGGCAGTGGATGGCATTGGAAAATGTAAAATGATCGGGTTGGAGACCCATTTGTTGCATATGGTGAAACAGTGTGACTTCCTCGTAAGGACACATATGTTCTTTCATTTGGTCAAACACTTTATGAACATCTACCACACCTCTCCACTTAATAATATATATATATATATATATATATATATATATATAAGTTTTGAAGGAAAATTTGGGTGTAGAAAACTTATATATATATATATATATATATATATATATATATATATATATATACACACACACACACACACACACACACACACATACACACACACACACAGTATATATATATATATATATATAAGTTTTGAAGGAAAATTTGGGTGTAGCAAAGGCCATTTAATGACCTATGAGCGATGGAAAAGTGGATTGTCTTTCCTTATGAAACCACGTTCTTAAGAATACATGTTTGCAATAATTGAAGATTTGTTGAGTAATCTTCAAGGGGTTTTGTGTAGTAAGCAAAATGTGCATGAACATCCATCAAAGATGATGAGAGTTTTCAATCCTCTTCATTAAATAATGTCAATCCAGGGTTGGTGTCCATGACAATATGCAATATGAGAGAAAGATCTTTAGCAAATGGTCCCTTCTACCAAATCCACACATGTAGGAATTAAAAAGAACTCTTGCAGGAATTAGAAACACACTTACATGAATTAAGAAAACATTTTCATGAATTGGAAATACACTTGTAGGAATTGAAACACACTTGCATGAAATTAAATGTCACACTTGTAGGAAAGGAAATAAAACTTGCAAGGAAGGGAAATTGTTGAATTGGAAAGAAAGGATAAACACATAATACACTTTTTGGTTGACAACAAACTGTACACAAAAAAATAATTACATGGTACAAATAAAAAGACAAAAAAATATAATTACATAATGGAAAAACAAACATAAACACATAGATCCATCTTTCTTGGAATGAGTGATCAGCTCATTCTTTAAAAGAGGATTTAAATCCTCACTTATTTACAAATGGATGGAGCAGAACCTATAAATGCATTAATAAAAAGTAATGGAGATTACATTCAATTGTGTGAGAGGTTGCATTTATAATTTCATGCTTCCAAACAACTCCTTATTTTAAGGTATACATCTCAATCAAATCTTATCAACTAAGATTTCAATCTATCTAAAAACATCAATCTCCACAAAATATGGAGAGATCTTATCTAACTCTAACTAACAATCGACTTTCTTATTTTATTGTTGAGAATAAAAATGAATATTGATTCTTCTTTATTTTACAAATAATAAAACACTTATGAAAATATCTTTTTTAGAATGACTTCCAAAAATAGATAGTAATGTTTCTCAAACCACCCTTGGAGTTATGATCATGTTTATAACTTGATTATTCATCTCGGAGCTCTAATATCCAAATCTAAAGTTATAATGGTCAGTTCCGAAGCTATAATGTTCAATTTTGAAGCTATAGTGTTCAATTCAAGCTAGATTGGTAGACTTCGAAGCCAAACTAAGATGGCTACAACTTTTGTATATGAACTCCAATAAAGATGATTATTTTTTTGAACTTGTATATTTTTTCGAGAGGAAATTGAATATACAATTAGATTTGGGTTTGGGTATATTCTTGATAAATGTTTTTCAATTTTCCCAAACTGTACTAAGGAGTCACTCATAGATCACAGCTGTTGAACATTTGAATCTAGTATAATATGGAACTCCAAAGCTATGAATCTCCCCATAAGTGTTTTTGTATGTGTACTCTTCATGCTCAGAATCCTTTATATCTTAGTATGGACTGCATATGCACAAATTGACATCTTTTTCCCAATAATCATTAGAAATAACTAACAAAGAGATAACAATAAATTCTAAAGAAACAACCATGATATATACTCTCTATTTCATTCTAAATAAACCATAAGTTCAGAAACTACACTTAGATCCACTTTATATAATGTATGCAAGGAAAAAAATCTCAATTATTGTATAAAATGAGCCCATTTTTGGGGCTCATCTAAAGCATAATGGTTTGCGATATGTTGTTGAGAGTGTCGTAGTAGACATGTATGTAAAATGTGGATGTTTATACAAGGCATGTGGATTGTTTAAAAATTTTCTTGAAAGAAATGTGGTCTCATGGACTGCAATGATTCATGTATATGCACAAAATGAATTGGTGCAAAAGGCTTTAGAAAATTTCAAGCAAATATAATTCGCCAATCAAAAACCACGACAAAAAAATTCAAGCAAATGCCTCCAAAGAAGCGTCGAAAACATGTATAAATCTCGCTTTCTCTTGCACTAAATTACGCACCTCGTTGTTTCCTACTTTTGGCTTTTAAATATTTTAAATACTAGAAAATGCTATTGGAATGAACGATAAAACCTTTACCCTACCCGAAAACATTTCATAACATAAAAATTTGACCGTTCCCATTTTACACCATGTTGACTCATTGTAGCATCGTATTATTTTGATTGAGGCATTGACTATTAGATATCTTTCATTTTGATGATGATGTTGTTACATTACATGGATAATTATATGTCAATTTTGGATGTTAACTCATTTTATGATAGGGATGTACATGGCATATGATGCCAATATGCTTGATTTTCTTATGGTATCGATGTGATGATTATGACTAGATTATGAGATCTCGCAAGATGGTATATATATTTTGTGGATGCATTATCGTGTTCCCCTCTTGTTACACTATTGGTGGATCATAGTTTGATTATTCACTATCTAGTTATTGATCATATGTGGATTATCATTGAGATATTGCTTACATTGTTGTCGTATTTTTTAGCTATTATTGGGCAAGTATAATGTTTAACTTGAGTGTGTAGATGATAGGTTTCACCATGTGAGAAACGTGGGACTCAGGCAAGGGATGTCTCGAACTAGCACAATGGGCCCTAAAAGGCCAAAGTTCCTTCCTAGTTTATTTTTCTATGGGTCACCTTTCTTGACCTTGGTCTTGTTGTGGATTATTTAAACCCCCTTGTGATGTTGTATTATTATTACCTTCTTATCTTATTGGTTTTGCTAACCCCTCTTCTATGGCATTGTTATTAATAATTATAATCCTTTTTTATTAGCTTTGACCTTGAGTTTAACTCTAACCCCTTGGATTTTATGCAAATTTGGTTATGTCTTTCTTTAGTCTTCTAATGGAGGATTTGGGACACCTAATCATGGATTAGGTGAGCCCAACAACCTCTCCTAAATGTCATATTTTCCCCAAACTCGGATTTGGAAAAGGTGACATTTAGGAGGTGTATAAGGCAAGTTATGGACTAAATTTTCCTTGGAAAGAGCCCCTAGGCCCTATACCTAGGGGTAGGTGGGCTCCTTCCAAGGAAAATTGAGCCCATTTGGCCATTTTTTCCCCTTTTCTCCCTCATATTTTATGAAAAATTCTTGATTATGTGAATGGTGTTGGGATGTGGGCATCCTCCATGATTGCTTGGATATTTCTTTTCTTATCTTTTAATTTGGTGTTTTGGGGTGCAAATTTTAGATATTTTAGATTGGTTAAAACATAGTGGAGGGTGACACTTGTCACCCTCCCATTTGGTCCTTTGGGTTGTTATTTTTCTATATCATCCCCTCTTGTGGAAGGGATTGGGGTTACTTGCTTCATTTTTCTTTCTTTGGGTTTGCTTTTGGGAGCTTGTAAGGAGAAGGAAGTGGATTGTGGAAGCTTGGGTTGGAACACTTGCTTAATCTTGAGGTAGGATCTTACCTCAAATTTCTTCTTGTTTGAAATGGTTAAAATTGTGTTGTGTGGATTGGAATTGGTTGTTTAATTTTCTTGTCTTTTGTTTTCCCATCCAATCTTACATGGATTGGATTTTGGGCATGTGTGGGAAGAGGGAAGAATCCCCTTTTTACTCACCCTCATGCTTGATGGAAAAGCTTGAGGGAACTATGGTTTACCCCTTCATTTGGTTTGAAGGGCATGGAGGGATAAGGGGAGAATTTATGGAGAGATAAGGAGAGTATTATGATATCTTATGGAGAGATAAGGAGAGTATTATGATATCTCATGGAGAGATAAGGAGATGGTGGCTTACTATGGTTAATTTGGTTCTAAATTTGGAAATTTATGGGATATCTTATCCCCTCTTCCCTCATTGAGAAGTTTGGTGCTTCTCAAGTCTTTGATTGGTTATGTTGCATTATTTTTGGGGTGTTACTCCTAAGTATTATATCCTTGCTTGTGTTTTGGTGACCTTTTTCTACTGTTGGTTTGAGGCATGCCCCTCCCTCTTTCCCATGGGCTTGGAGGGAGGCTAGCATGTCCTTTTGGTCCACCTTAAGGCATGTAATGATGCCTATAGGTTGGGAGGTAAACAATTTGGTTTCTCATGGGTTTTGGAGCTACTTTTGGATGGCATGGAGCTTGAAAGAATGGTTTTTAAAATTGTAAAAGTTGTAGATTTTGTTTGTGCATTTGGAGTTGCAGTTTGCAAAATCTACCTTTAAAGGAGATGTAATTTTTGGGACAATTTTGACATGTTGTCTCCACATTAAGTGGAGGGATTTTGTACTTGTATTTTAGGATAGTTTTTCCTTCTTATTAATCTATTTCAAAAAAAAAGGAATTACCTCATGGAATGGACTATTACTCTAAATCTATTGTTGTTGAAAGTCTTACTTAGAAGTATTAGTTGTTCAAATGTTGCACCTTATTGCATGCTTTTAATGGAATTGAGCATCTTGTTTCAAAAGCTGATTATTTTATAAATCATTGTTTCTTCTTCTTGGAATACTTATGGAAAAGTGAAAGAAATCATATATTTGGGTTCAAATTTCTCCTGCAAATAAACATGGAATGGTTGTGTTTTTGGATAAAAATCTCATTGTTGTTGTTACTTAAAGTAAACTTGTAAACTGGAACTATTGCATTCCAAGTTTTATCTTGTTTTTTGACTGGTAGAATATGTGGTTGATGTACTATTTACAAGTTATAGTTCTGGTTATTCTCATCTTGTAGCAAACTCTGTAAAGTTTACCATTTCTACACTTAGTAAAATATCACAAAAATTCATATTAGAATAGCTGTGATTAAATATTTCTCTATAAAAATATAAATTTATATCATTTCTATCTGATTTCTACCTGTATATTTTGATGATAAAAGAGTGTAATAAATCTACAAATAATGTATATGTATATGTATATTATATAAATGAACATATCCTAAATAAGTTAGAAAACTTATTATAAATTTGGGTATTACCGGAATGGTGTTATAAATGTCTTTATATTAAACAAGTAAAAAAAATAATTATAAATATGGTTTTTACCATAAAGGGTTTTAAACTAAATAAGTTAAAGAACTTATTGTTATATGGTTTTTACCAGAAAGGCTATCTCTAATTTATGAATGTTTTAAACTAAATAAGTTAAAGAACTTATTGTAAATCTAGTTTTTACCAGAAAGATTTTTAAACTAAATAAGTTAAAGAACTTATTGTAAATCTGGTTTTTACCAAAAGTCTATCTCTGATTTATGAGTGTTTTAAACTAAATAAGTTAAATAACTTATTGTAAATCTGGTTTTTACCAGAAAGGCCTTCCTTTATTCTTATATATATACTTTTAAAAAGAATGAAATTATTTTAGCCCATTTTTGCTAAGTAGGATTTTGTGTATAAATTAAAAAAAAGTGAGTGTAAAATAAATTAAGGAAAGATATTTTCTAGTTTAAAAACATAAATGGAAAACCCATAGCCGTGAAAGTGGAGGGTTTGTTTGTTTGATAAAATAAAATAAAATTGTGGATGGGGTGGGACCACCCATCCCCCACACTATTTTTCTTAAAACGACCAAGGCCATCTCCTTTCACACATAAGTCGTGTGACCTTCAAAACTTGCAGCCGCCCTCACTTTGGGCCTTCCTACAAAGTGCGGCCAACACTATTATTTGAGTAAAATAAAAAAACACACACACACACACACACACTTGATAAAATGAAGCTAAATTTTTCAATATAAAATAAATAAGATTTCTCATAATCTTGCCTTGGATCTGAGCCATTATAGAAAATAATAGCAAATTCAAAAGAAATAATAAATTTACAGATCCCTTGGGTTTAGACCTAGAAGATTGAATGAAAACCATATAGTTGAAACCCTGGTAAACCAATCAACTTGTGAGCAAACCAGATCTACATATACAAATTTTAATGGAGTGGATAATCCTCCTAAAAGCTCCTCTTCCTTGAGCTCTCCTTCCTGCACAAAAAAATACAAAGCAAAAGAAAACTAGGGCATCCGGGTGAAGGAGATGAATAAAAATGAATAATAAGAGGCTATGTTTGATATTTTATCCTCACATTGGTTTTAGGTTTAGCATATCTAATGGTGGAGATTAAAACAAATCTAGGGCCCTGATTTAATTGGATTTTCACTTGGGTGAATAAGGTTGTTTTTAAAATAAATGTATTACTTTGTGTTTTAATGAGAACATGACTATACCCTATAGTTGATCTTTATTAGGGAACTTTATATTTAAATGTGAATTATGGGAAGTGACTTAGGTGGTGTAATAGTATTTTTATTAATTAAATGGATTAATTAACTCGAACCATGACCGTGATTTTATCTATGGACTTTAGTAAACAACTTATTTAATTCCCTTTGGAATAAATTTAAAATGGGTTGAAATTTATTTAATTGGTGGAAATTTCAAATAAACCTTGCTTTATTTTTTTCCGAGCGTAATTGTGAATCGCTAATGGTTCTTTGACACTTTACCATCGTCATGATATATTTATCGTCAACACTTATAAAAATAATTGTAATTTGTATAACTTGCGAAAGCGTGAGTAAGACTTCTTGTCCCATATGGTCGTTAATGTGACGTTGTATTAACATTGCGAAAATTGTTATAATTCTCCTTGTCGTTCGCGATTATGATTTGGTGTCGCTTCACCGTATGTGTGACTTAGTCACGTTACTTTTGTTACAGGGTAATCATAATCGTCGTATAAGTAATTTAAAAAAATATTACCACCTTTATTATTATTATTATTTTCATCTTTGATCAAATTCTTGGTTGTCTTTTACCATTTTGAAACTCATGTTGAGCGGGGCACGACAGTAATGTCGACTTCCGTCGGATCCAATGAGTTCTAGGTATATATGGGAGTAAGTAGGAATCGACCAAATTTGTGCTTGAACTTAAAATGAGTGTTTTCGGGACCCAGTGTAATCCCTTTAGCCATTTTGGTCAATTTTTGCAAACTTGCAACTTTAGCTAGAAAATCCTTCTAAGGCTCTTGTTTGACTTGTAACTACTCGTGAAACCTTTTAATATCGTCACAATGTTGTGTAGAGTATGATTTAATCAATTACTTTGTATGAATGGATTTTGAGATTTATAATGTGTTTCTCTCTCCTCCCTCTTCTCTCTCTAGAAATAACTATGAAATTGTGGTTGGTTTTGAAAATGTCAATGGATTGAAAATGTAGATGGATTTGAAATGAAATTGGATACGAAATATAAAATGTTCATGACATTGGGAATAGAAAAGAAAAATTCTTCTAGTCTTTCTCTTGAATTGAAAAAGAAAAGTACAAATGAATGTGGAAGTGTGAATGTGTGAGGAAATGTTCTTTCTCTCTCTCTCTCCTATCTCTATCTCTCTACTTTTTTTTGGATTTCTTGAAATGATGGATGTGTTGGTTTATGCTTGAGTGTAAGGGTTTTCCATACCATTCCTAAGACTGACCCTACGTTGGTTGCAGGTACTCCAGACAAGAAGGATTAAAAGTGTGATATGTTGTTATTGATGAGTTGACATTGAAATGTTGTACATTGAAATTGAATGTGAATATTAAATGAAATAAATAAATAGAATGCAATATATAAAGTAGTGTGTTGAAAATCATTATTTTCTTGAACTCCTATGTTTTAAGCATTGTACATGGAAAAAATTTGGCTTGTATCTTTGGGTTTTAAACTAACTTTTCAACATTAGTAAGGGTGACACCTAATGAGTGTAGGACCAACCATGTAGAAACCATGTTAACTTAATTAATAAAGAAGATAGTTAACAATGTAAATTGTTTCATGCCATTTTGATTTAAATAAGTAAAGTTAGTCTCACCCAAGAAGCAATCTAAGAATAGTTGTTCGTTTGGTAAGTCTCGGGGTGATAATTTACCTACTTTTATTCTTTAGGTAACCTCATGGAATATAACTTCTCTAGTGTTTCCTTTGTTAAGAACGCGCTTATCTTGAGGGGGTGAATCAATATAAGATAAAAATTTCTTATTAAAACTTATATCCACAATTAAAGCATTTAAAAGCATTCAAATAACATAACATAGAGCAACACCAGATTTACGTGGAAAACCCTCTCTTGGGAAAAACCACAAAATAAGACTGCTTGGATCTACCATCCAAATCTAGCCCAAAATTAAATGTTTTACAAATGTTTGTAGGCACCAACCTACTGGAGACACCAATCCCCAATGTCAAGCACCAACTCAGCCAATTCGTGAGCACCAACCCACTGGAGACACTAATCCCCAATTTTGTGAGGCACCGACCTCAACAATATAAACTTCCACCTTCTGTAGTTGTTTCTTCAACCGGATGATGGAAATTCCACTTCTCTTCATACACAAATTGGATCATACTTCCAACAAAGGCATTGGCCCAATTAATGAAATCAGATCACTTTATATTTCTGCTCTTCCTTCTTACTCTTTATTCAAATGATATTCTCATTTTACTTTTGTTCTTCTCTCTTTCACTTCTTCTCTCAAATGATGTATCTATTTCATTTTTTTCTTGTCTTTCTCAACCTTTTCATCTATCTTTTATAACCTTAATGTGCTTCTTCCCAAGAGGGGCGACTATCAAAAGATATGTCTCTTAAATTAATATTAATTAACTTCTTTAACTCCTTCCAAATGGGTCGGCTAGGCTTGTATTTAATATTTGTTTATTTTATTTCCTTAGATGAAATCGTTGGCCCTTTCATAATTAAAATGTTGGTATACAATGTGATTGTTGTTCATTACATTCATTGTTATTATATTAAATTTGATCATTGTAATACATCAAGGACACTATTTCTCTTTTATCATTGTGCATTCTCTTTTGACATCAATGAATCCTATTCCATGCATTCTCTTGTGACATCAACAACTCCTTTGACATCAATGAAAATATTTCCAACAATCTCCCCCTTTGTCATTGATGGCAACCCTACAAAGAAATAATCATCTCCAACCAGAATACTCCCTCTTTCTAGACTTCTTCCTCTTATTGCATTGTTCCTTCTTCTTTTATTCTCCCCCTTTGACATCAATGGCAAAGGGATATACAACACAATCACAATGTATATCACCAAAATATCCATGGAGCTGAATAATGCAATGATTATCTCCCCCTTAATTCATGCTTCTCTTGATGAGTTTTAATGACTAGATGAAGAATGGATCACTCCCAATTTCTACCTTAGAAACTCAAAAGTTTCTTTTGGGAGGGCTTCGTGAAGATATTTTCTATCTTTTCCTTTTAGGAAATTTACACCATATTTACTTGTTGATCTACAACTTGTTCTCTCAAGAAGTGATACTTGATTGGAATGTGTTTTGTTCTAGAGTGCATAACTGGATTCTTCGAAATGTTTATTGCACTAGTGTTATCATAGAAAGTATTGAGATTGGATGTTCATATTCTATCTTAAAATATTTCAATGTTTGCTTCATCCAAAGGACTTGTGTACAACAAGACATTGCTGTTATGTATTCTGCTTCAGCCGTAGATAAAGAAACTGAAGGCTACTTTTTGCTTAGCCATGACACAAGATTTTTGCCAAGAAAGAATGCTCCTCCACTTGTACTCTTTCTGTCATCAACACTTCCTGCCCAATCTGCATCTGTGTATGTTGTTAGTGTGAAATCTTCACCTCTTGGATACCACAAGCCATAGTCCAAAGTGCCTTTTAGATATTTGAATATCCTTTTCACCACTTGCACATGTGTTTCTTTTGGGGCTGCTTGAAAATGTGCTACTAAGCCTACAACTTGCATGATGTCTGGTCTTGATGTCGTGGTGTATAACAAGTTGCCAATCATGGATCTATAAAGTGTTTGATTCACTTCAGGAGATTCATCATCTTTACTTAACTTGCATCTTGTAACCATGGGTGTGCTAATAGGTGTGCAGTCTTCCATTCTGAACTTCTTCAACATCTCCTTTATATACTTGGTTTGGGAGATAAATATTCCTTTGTTAGATTGAGAAATTTGCAAACCAAGGAAAAATGACAACTCACCCAACATGGACATTTCAAACTCCTTTTGCATATCTTTTGCAAACTCTTGGGACATTCGTTTACTATCTCCTCCAAAAATGATATCATCCACATATACCACAACAATCAACTGATTCTCACCTTCAGTCTTGATATAGAGATTACTATCAACAACTCCCCTTTTAAAACCTTGTTCTTGTAGATATTTATCAAGCCTTGAATACCAGGCTCTAGGGGCTTGCTTTAGCCCATATAGTGCCTTCTTCAATCTGCACACATAGTCCTTGTTTTTTGATAGAAGGAAACCTTTTGGTTGTTCAATATATACTTCTTCCTCTAACTTGCCATTTAGAAAAGTAGATTTCACATCCATTTGATAAAATTTGAAGTTCTTAAAACCAACATATGCTAGAAACATTCTAATGGCTTCTAATCTCACAACGGGGAAAAGGTTTCTTCAAAATCAATACCTTCCATTTGAGCATACCCCTTGCAAACCAACCTTGCTTTATTTCTTGTTACTTGGCCATCTTCATTCAACTTATTCTTGAACACCCACTTGGTACCAATTACATTCTTGTCTTTTGGTCTAGGAACGAGTTCCCATGTCTCATTCTTTTCAATTTGATTCAATTCTTCTTCCATAACATCAATCCAATGCTTGTCATTGCTAGCTTTTGCAAAAAAATTGGGCTCTATTTTGGATAACAAAGAGAAGTTTACTTGTTCAGATGTACTTATTATTCTTCTTCTAGTTTGTACTCCAACATCCTTATCACCAAGAATTAGACTTTCTACACGACGGTGCCTTAGTATCTTCCTATTCCACTTATTCTTGTTTTTCTACTTTTTCTTCTTCTTCTTTGAAGTCTGGTCCCTCTGAATGATCATTTGTTTGTGCACTTACTTTTTGAGGCCTTGTTTCATCCATCTTTACACTGGCACTTTCTACGATTGTTTGTAGCCTTTTATTATAACATCTATAAGCTTTACTTTTTGAGGAATATCCAAGAAAAATACCTTCATCAACTCTTGAGTCGAACTTTCCCAAGTCTTCTTCATCTCTCTTAATGAAGCATTTGCACCCGAACACTTTGAAATATTTGACTAATGTTGGTCTACCCTTCCATAACTCATAAGGGTTTTGCTATTGTTTACTCTGATTTGTCCTTTGTTCAAAATGTAGACTATGGTGTTAACTGCTTCTCTCCAAAACTTGTCTGATAGCTTAGATTCATTTAACATTGTTCTAGCCATTTCTTGAACAATTTGATTCTTTCTTTCTACAACTCCATTTTGTTGTGGAGTCCTTGCAGCAGAGAGATGCCTTTTTATTCCATGTTGCTCACAAAATTCATTGAATTCATTTGAGAGGAACTCACCTCCTCGATCTGATCTCAAGCACTTGATCTTTAAATTTGTTTCATTTTCCACCAAGGCTTTAAAAGCTTTAAACTTCTCGAATGCCTTCAATTTTCTTTTAGAAAAGTGACCCATGTCATTCTAGAATAATCATCAATGAGCAACATGAAATAACTTTCACCTTGTATGCTTTGCATTCTTGTAGGCCCACAAAGGTCTGTATGGATTAGTTCAATGGCTTAGTTGTTGAGTACTCCTTTGATTTGAAACTTGCCCTTGTTTGTTTCCCATGTTGACACTGCTTGCAAAGAATGTTTGATGGTTTTGTAATCTTCGGCATATCTCTTACGACTTGTCTAGTGTTGATTTTCACTAGATTATCAAAATTCATATGGCCCATCCTTCTATGCCATAGCCAAATTTCATCAATTTGACTCATGTAACATTTCTCTCCCTTAACTTCACTGAGTATGTACAAGTTGTTTGTTGTTTTGTTTGCATCTGCAACTAATTTTCTTGTGTCTATTTTCCTGATCTCACAACCTTGAGCATAAAACGTGAGAGTGTGTCCTTGATCACACATTTGACTAACACTTAGAAGGTTATGCTTCAAGCCTTCAACATACAATACATTTTTGTTTTTGTTTTTCCATTATCAAGGCTAAGGATTGTTATCACCGAATCACATCACCCGTATGTTCACACAAGTGCACATACTTGAGCTCGAGTGTGATTGGATAACATGGGTACTATCTCTAATTTGTGGGACTTGCTACTTGAAATAGACCTCCAGAGAAAGTTGGTTCTTTCTCCTAAACTACTTGCCACAATCTACTCTAATGCGAACAAACTAACTATCCTAATCTAACTTTCCAAGGGACCAAGGAGAGAGAATGCATAAAACATGAAATCCTACACTACGGCGGTGATACACCAGAAAAGGAGGGGGTGGGAAAGTAGTCTTCCAATGCATGAGATACATAAGCAAAGTGCACACTAGAAGGGGTGATGACAATTCTCCACAATCTAGCAAAATGCATTCACAACAACATCTCAAACATACAAAATGATAATGGATCCCTACAAGAGAATAAAAATAGACACAATATTCTTGTAATGAATGTTGAAAGGGAAAGAAGAGTGCAAACAAACATAGCAAGGGAAGATGCATCCACAAACTTGTATTTTATTGCTTCATGATATGCACAATTCAATCTATTACAAGATAGGGGCCCGGATCACCATGCAAGGAGTCCACTACAAGGGCCTACAAGCACATTGGCTTCATAAAGAAATTTTGATAGAGCTTTGTTACAACTAAAAACTCTCCTTTACAATGAGCCCAACACTCCAATTTATAGGAAAATGAGAAGAGAGAGAGAAGGGGAAAATGGAAATCCCAAAATCTGTCCTTCAACCACTTGTAAGAGGCACTAAATAGAGTGAAATAATTGTATGTTACTTGCAAAAGGCTCCCCATCTTTGTCCCCAGTCTTGCGCAGAGAGAAAGAATGATGGTCATGCCTCTTAATTGCACTCCCAACTACCAAATAAAACACAGTCATGAACCCGGCCATGTTTTATGAAAAAACCCCATAGATTTCTCATCAAATCTAGAATTTCTTGATTTTTGTGCATCGGGATCAAAGCCACGATTCCAATGGTACTAGTTTTGTGCGATTTCGCTGAAAAATACAAAATTTATGGCCTTCTAAGTGCGATGACTATTTTGGGTCTACAGTGCATTTTCGTCATTCATTTGACGGGAATGAGCATTAACTCGACTAGAGATAAAAAAAATTCTTATATTTAAATATATCTACCCTCATCAAAATGTTTGAAGTTCAAGGGTCAAACTTTGACTTTTCTCTTTCTTTGCATGACTATTTCGGAAAAATCGGGTTTGCATGTCCCTACTGTCCCGAACACATTCTTCTACATCGGCCGATCGGACTTCCTTGTCCTCGCACGTCCGCCATTGGCCATCGACCGGGCCATGAGGACCATTGACTTTCACAATTTCTGCATCCCATTATCTCTTTTATGGCCTTTTCGCCTTTCCACGCCCGCATGTCCCGACCATCCCGAACACATTTTTCGTGCCACCCGCAATGTACTAACTTGTGGCAAATCGGTCAATTCACATCCTGTGTGTACCGAGCGTCCGGCTGTCCCAAACCACGCGGAACAAAAACTTCCGCTTTTGTCAATTTTCACTGTCTGCTGACCATTTCGACTTTGTGCATCCCAACTGTCCCGCAAACCGCCTAGGACAAAAATGTCTGATTTAACCAATTCCTTTGTATTTCAGCCCCAAACTTGGTACGACGAACCTGGTACGACCCACACTGGTACGCGACCAACCTCCAAACCCGCAATGCATTAAAACAAGCCTATGACTTCATTTTTGGATTTTTTCAAATTTTTGCTAACTTGTTGGATTTTTCCTTGGATGGGGAAGTTAGAGAGATACCAAAGGGACCCCAAAACATGATTTTGGGCCTTGAATCAATTCTACTTACTCGAGACTGAAGAATTTGGTACATGTTATCAAAATTACCTTGAGGGGTGAATTTTGGATAACAAGGATACTTTTTTAAGTTATTTGTGCCGTGGCATTATCTTCAACTTTTACATCCTTGACTCATTTCCTTTAAGGTAACAAATTTTCTCTTATCCCTAGTTTTGTGCCTTGAGCATCTCCACATCAATATACCATTGTTTCCCTTCGTCTTGTGCATGAAATGTCATTTGCACAATCATATATTTCTCCTTGTCCTGATTAACTTCCTCTTGCTTTTGTTTCCAAATTTTTGTAGGTTCTCTTTTCTTTACAACAGGAGCATTCACTTTCTTGTTCTATCTAGGGGTTCTACAACAACACTTCTACATAACCATGTTATATGTCCATAGTTATTACAATTATAACATACAATGTTATTCTCTTTGTAATTTGATAACGGGAAAATGAGTTATAGTTTCTACTTAAAACTTCATAAGTACTTTTGTCATTGTCCCATGCATACCTATTTCTTGCATGTGTCCTACACTCCATTGCTCTATGACCAAAATCATTACAAGCAAAGAAATAACCATAAAATGAACTTTGGTTCCTGATCATATGAGATTGTTTTGGAAAGAATGATCTTCTATGATTTTGGCATGCCTTTCTCACTACGAGTTCAAAAATGATGAAAGGACAACCAAAACACAACAAAAATGAATAAAGGTGGTAAAAAAATTTGTTGTAAGTTACTTATATGGCAAATCTGACTACTCGTAACCGAGTCTAAGTGACTAAGTTGCGATGTACGACGATGCGGCACCAAACCGCAATCACGATAAACAAGGAGAATTTAATTAATTTTAGCACCATTATAACAACTTAATAAATAGTCATGATGGCGGTATGGTAAAAACTTCACTTGTGATACAACTTATTGAGTGGGAAAGATGGGCAAGTTCAAGAGTTTAAAGTGCGGCAAGTTAAAATAGTTTTGAAAATGATCAAGGGTTTTGCAAGAAGTCAAAATAACCATTACAGTCATGGGTCCCATTTTGCCTCCAAAATGGGCCCATGCCCTCGAATAGTAATACATGAATTAATAAAAATAATAATTTATTTAAGTATCTCGCTAAAGGAACCCCACAAATAAAAGCTAAGTCAATTATAAAAATTAAGCCATTTAAATTTAATTTACCCGTCAAGTAAAGATCACCCAAAATAACCTAAGTCACTAATCAATTTAACCATATTAAAACATCGTACCAATATTTAAAACACCCTCATTACTTAAGTTATATACACACTCAACCATAGCCCTAAGATCGATTCAATCTCCACCATAGGATTAAATGTAACCTAATATCTAAAAGGGTGGGGATATATTTGCATAACCTAAGTTTTTAAAGAATTTCTTCTCCTTCGCCATTTAGGTTTATCCTTTTTTTGTAGGTATGAAAAGATCAAGAAGAGCTCAAGAAAATAGGATTTCAAGACCGAACTTCTCATTTATTCATCAATGACAAATCATAGAGATCTACAAATTTGTATATTTTCATTGTTATTGTTTTATTATTTTCATTTAGGAGCCCATGTCTAGGGTAAGATTCGAGAAATATTTTTATCATGTCTTTGTATATACTTATTTTTGTAGGTAAATATAAATATATATATATGAACAAAGTGATGGTCACACTGTTGATAAGCCTAAAAGGGTGAGTGCATATATAGTATGTTGAATGGCCTTTGTGTAGGGGTGGTTGGCCCTTGGCCATCGTGAATAATGTGGAGGGAGGGATGTGGCCCATGCCACAGCCCTCAATGTATAGTGTATGGAGTGTGGGAATGGGTGGGACATCCGTACCACCCCCATCCCCCGCGCCCCACACATTAAATTTTTTATAAAATATATTCCATTCTTGGCCATATAGGGCCTCTTTAAAGCAATTTTATTCTTTTAAAAGTAATAACACACACAGATATATATATATATATATATATATATATATATATATATTTAGTAACAACTATATTTACAAAAAGTTCTCTAACTTATTTTATTTAAACGCATTTAATTTTCCAAATCTGTAATACCCAAATCCATAATAATTTTTGTTGACTTGTTTGGTAACAAGGAATCATTATAAATCAGAGTGTGTGTGTGTGTGTGTGTGTGTGTGTGTGTGTGTGTGTGTGTGTGTGTGTGTGTGTGTGTGTGTGTGTGTGTGTGTGTGTGTGTGTGTGTTTGTTAAACGCATTTAATGTTATCAAAGAAGGAGACAAAAATCAATTAGAAAGAAGATGATTTCTTTGAAATATAAATACAAATCAGATAAATATACACAAAGAGAGGGATTATTTCCAAGCTTATAAGCAAGAATATCTTGTTGGTTTTTAAACCAGAACTACACTAGAAGTTCATAATTAAATTCAAAACAAGAAACATTTAAGCTTGGAATATTAATTTAACATTTAAACAACAATCTTTTTTTCCAAACATACAATGGTAATAAACAACATAAGCTTGAATGCGTATAATTTCCTTTCCTTTTTGCATAGGATAAACACTACCAAAATGAAGCTACTATTTCCAGATTTCAAGTAAGAAGAGGAGAATAATTTCTTTCCATAAATTTAATCATTTCCTAAGTTAAATTCTTCATTCCAAAATAAGAATACACAAATTAGATATTAAAATGAGGTATTTTATAACCTACAACTTTAAGTAACCTTTAACAATTACAACAACATTTCCAACCATGGTTTCAACTATTCAATTTACATGTCATAACAACTAAAAACAATAATTTTTTCCTTTTCATAATGAAAGAATACGATAAAATGCAAGCACTACAGCCCTTTTCACAAGAATAAATAACATGCCAAATTTTTGGCTCAAAAACACAAATTATGTTACAACTCCAAACCATCAACTATGCATCATCTAGGACCCTCCATTTAGCTCAAAAACAACAATAAAAGTGTCTTCAATTTACAAGAGAAATGTCGGTTGACCACCCAACCAACCGGTATCACTACATACCACCAAGGAGTCCAAGGTGGCATGCTAGCCTCCCCCAAGCCCATGGGAAATTTCAAGGTGGATGCTAATTGATATGTGTTCCCTGAATCCCACATTATTCTCATGATTAATTTCCTGTCACCTACACACTCAATGCAAACCTCATATCTGCCCAATATGATAATAAAATATGACAATATCATATGCATCAAAATCAAGCATCCATACGAGTCATGCTAAACTAGTAGTATATCATAATATGAATCATCCATTGAATGAAACGATATAACATCATACATCAAATATGGATCTAATATCAATACAAAATCATGTCCATAATAACTCATGATATCATCATCATAACATAATATATGATAAATGAATAGTGGTATTGTGTGCCCCATAGACAACCTATTAACAAGAGTTAGCATCCTAATGCTAGCAATATGATATCATGAACAATGTCATATCGAAACAAAAAAATAAGTAATAATGTCCCTGTCATCTTGATAGTATAAATACTAAGAGTTGCTCGCGACCAAAATGAGAATACAGAAAAAGGTGGGCGCTACATCCCCCTCCCCTAGGCATTGAATTCTTCCGGGAAGTCACTAAAAGAGGTAAGGATATCAAGCCCGAAAAGGTGTCGCATCCTCCCAAGGAGTTGTAGTCTCATCATATATGTTCCACTAGACTCTAACTTGGTCTAGGTCATCCCCCAAAGGGCCACCTCTGTGCTCTAGAATACGCACGAGCTCTAAATTCCATTTTCCTTCGAGCTCCACTGCAAGGCCAACAAATCCAAAACATGAGCTATATTAGGAACATACTTCATGTAATACCGAGATGTGAAACACGTCATGTGCATGAGGATAGGCATGGCGGAAAAGCTAATCAATAGGAAACTAGACAATGATCTCCAAATTTTGAAAGACCCAAAAATTGGGGGATAACTTAGAGTTGTTTCCATAACATATTGGAATCTTGTCCGATGCAACCCGAGAAAAAACTTGTCACCATAAGGAAGTGACGATCTACCCTCTTCATGTCAGCATATGCCTTCGGCATGCACAAGCTTTTTCTAAACATTGTTGGATGAGAACAACCTATTGCTCCATATCATGAAGATATGCGGGACCAAGAACAATCCTATCATCTAACCTATCCCATCTCAATGGTGTCCTGCAAGGTATCCCATACAAATCCTGATAAGGCACCATGCCAATGGAGTTGTGAAAATTATTGTTATAAGAAAACTCAACCAGATATAGATAATACTACCACTTCATTTGTTGATACATCACATACATCTGAAGCATATTCTCAAGTATTCAGTTTATCCTCTTTGTCTTCCCATATTTACGAGGGTGATACGTTGAATTGAAATCAATCTAAGTCCCTAAGGCTGACTGAAATGAAGTCAAAAATCAGAAGTGTAAACAGAACCATGATCAAAAATGATCGTCCTAGGAATACCATGCAATCTCACTACATCATCCATAAACACATGTGCAATGAAAACGCATTATTTGATACCTTTGTTAGAGAGAAGTGGGCAACCTTGGTCAACTTATCCATCGTCACCATGATGGCATCATGATGAAATGATGAAGTGGGAAGACCAACAATAAAATCCATGGACACCACGTCCCACTTCCACTCTAGAATATCATGAGGGTAGAGAATACTAGTAGGATAGGAATGCTCACCTTCACCTCTCTGTCACTTAAGACAGAAGGCTACGAAATCTGTAATATCACAGCATAACCCTGGATAAAATTAATTTTTTCACAATTCTGCATGCATCTTCTTCACCCCGGGATGGGTTAAGTAAGGTACCCGATGTGCCTCAAAAATAAAAACCTGCACAAATCACTTGCTCTAGGCACATAGATGCATATCTCTAAATCAAGAAGACCATCTAAATCTAATTTGCAACTACATACTTTCCCACTAAGGGCCCCTAAGACTAAACCACCTTTCTAGAACCCTCATAGAATCTACCACCTGGAAGTTGATGAATTATCTTACCTTTGAGATCTAATCGTAAATTCAATTACGAAATATCATGTCACTACCTACTCAAGGCATCAGCGATGACATTCTCCTTCCCCTTGATGTATTATATGTCCATGTCATACTCACAGAGGAACTCCATCCAATGTCATTGCCGAGCGTTGAGGTTGGGTTGTGAAAATATATTGAAGGCTCAAATGATTTGTCCTCAATACAAAAGGCCTTCCAAAAGAAAATTCCTCAACAAACCAAAACATGTACCACTGCTACAAGCTCAAGATTGTGAGTGGGGTAATTAAGTTTGTAGTCCTTGAGCTTGCGGGACTCAAAAGCAATGATGTGATGCTCCTACATGAGCATTGCTCCAAGTCCCTCTATAGATGCATCTATGTAAACCACAAATTTGGCTAAAGGATCTAGAACTGCAAGGATGGGTGCAATAGTCAATCACTCCTTGAGCAGTTGAAAGGCTTGCTCGCACTTCTCTGACCAACAAAACTTCTTCCCTTTACGTTGAAGGGAAGTGATAGGATTGGAAATCCTAGAAAAATCTTGAACAAAACGATAGTAATAACCAGCTAACCCCATAAAACTCCTAACCTCAGTCATTGTGGTGGGTACTGACCAATCAATGATAGCGCGGATCTTTGAGGATCTACTGAGACACTCTCACCGGTGATAATGTGCCCCAAATATTAAATCTCATTCTAAAAGAAGGAACACTTCTTCGAATTCTCAAATAGTTTTTGCTCCCTCAAAACATGTAATACATGTCTCAAGTTCTCATGTTTCTCCTCAATTGAGTTATAATAAATCAAAATTTCATTCAAAAACATAATGACGAATCTATCTAAGAAGGTCCTAAAACCCCATTCATAAGGATCATAAAAATTGCAGGTGCATTCATCAAATAAAAGGAACTACTATGAACTCATAATGCCCATACCGAGTCCGAAAAGTTATCTTATGTATGGCTACCTTAGAGATCCGCACTGGGTGATAACCCAACTTTAGATCTATCTTGGATAACACTCTGGATCCCCTCATTTGATCAAATAAATCATCTATATGTGGCAAAGGATAACGATTATTCATCGTTACCTTGTTCAACATTTTGAAGTCAACACACAAACAAAGAGACTTGTCATTCTTCTTCACAAAAATAACTTATGTGCCCCAAGGCTACACACTAGGTCAGACGAGGCCATTTTATAAAATATCCTCTAACTGAATCTTGAGCTCATGGAGCTCAAGTGTAGTCAACTCCTGTACAGAGCACGGGACACAGGTGCAAAACTTGGAACTAGATCAATAAAAAAAGTTTGCATCTTGACACAGTGGCATACCCGGGTCCCAGAATCTCACTAGGGAAAACATCTACAAACTCTCTCAAAATAGGGTTCTCATATAAAGGAGAACTCTTAGGATTCTCCTCAGACCTATCACTTATTGTGATGGAAAATATCTAAAATCCTTTACACATACTTTGTTTGAGCTACATAGCGGAAATCATACACAATGAAATGGGTCTCGAACCCTGGATATAAGCGCATAAGCTTCTATGTCATCCACACATTCAATGAAATTATGTCTAGAATCTACCGTGGCCTCATGAGAATCAATCCAATCCATACCAAGAATAACCTCATAAGATCCCAATGGAAAAACACGGAGGTATAAGGTAGTGGAGAATACACCTAGGTCTAGAATACAACTCTCCACATAAGAGTCTACGGTGAGCTTGGCCCCAATGGCCAACCCTACCTGCCACCTATTTACCTACCTAAAATCCACCAATCCACACATATCCACCAAATATGACAATATAAAAGAGTCGAAGCTCGTGAATCATATAGTATAGTAACTTGTGTACCCCTAATCATACATGTTGTCTCAATGACCATGGCACGATGTTCGGCCTAACGGTTCTCCACCATGGGGTAAATGCTATGAGTACGTCATGTGTCACCAACTGCCTACTCTAAAGGATTTTAGTTTTACCTCTTGGTAAAATATGTCCTTTGAGTAAAAAATCATGTATAATGATCAAGGACCCCACAAATGAAACAACATGGTGCATCCCTGTGTAACTCAGACCCTCATGTGCTCTGATGTACTGACCTTGTGGGTCCCACTCTGGTTGACTATTATGAATGAGCTAGATTAGGTTGATGGCTACCTAGCTTCTTGTCTCTACTCAAAATATGGCCGTTACCGCCCCTACCTCTCTGGCTATCCCGACCCAGCCTAGTCCTTTGCTACTAAGGAGCCTCCTACTGAGAGGGCTATTGTGAGTGTGGAGGAGGTTGTGAAGCTGACTAAAAAGGTCTAAACCATCCTCTCGTGGGTGGGATGAAGCCATGTGCTCTCTAATCCTAAAATGATCAAACTCACTCCTGTGATTTTCTCCAGTTCCTATTCCCAAGACTTATGTTTCCTAGTTTTGTTCTCTCTACGAGGCAAGCCTTCTACATTTTCGTCTCTAAGGTTGAAGGAGACAAAATGTTAATTGCTTTCTCGTCGAGTCTACATTCGTGCCCCTAATGATCTTATTCACTTGAAACTTCTCATCCTGGAGGTACTCTACATATTGCAAAAAATCTAAAGATATGCACTCATATTAGGCAAATGTACCGAAACCCTGTCAAAGATCGTGAAACTCGCCGATCCTCTTCTAAATCAAATGCTCGATATGTATCAAGCCCGGAAATGTTTCTCAAATAACTCATAAGTGATATTCCCACGGGTCAAATGTAGCTTTCGTTCCTTATTCCTCCACCGAGATGATTGTTGTGTTACGAGAGGAGGTGTTTAGCGAGGAAATCTTTGGCATTTCTCTCACAAGGATGCAAGCCAAAATAATTATCTAAACCTAGGAGCCATGACTCAACCCCTAAACCATCTATCGTGCCTCCATACATAGGTGGGTGAAATCGAGAAGATTGTGGATGGAACCACTTGTTACCTACCCATGAGGGCATCTCTCCAACACTCTTTGAATCTAAACTAAGAGGATCTGTGATACCTCTCTCATCATATCGTAGAGTGCGAACCCTCATCTGGGTGTATCTCATTGTCATGTTGAATATCCTCTACAACTAGATCTCGGTTATACGAGAAGTCGTTCTAGAGGACCCCCATCATCTGATGAAGTGCATCAAAGATTTGCGGCCCAAAATCGTACTATGAGCCTCTGAAAGGTTGTTTCCCATCACTCTAAGTTGTCCTTGTACCTTGTCTAGTACCGCGCCTCGTCATCTGCATGATAGAAAAATGCTACGTTAGACTTTTGTGAAACAATTTAAACAAAGTGGTTTTATGTAAATTAAACTACCAAAAGTTATTAACAAATCCCAAATCCCGGAGCGTCTAGTTTGAAAACCGAGATCGATACCAAATGTCGCACCTCACTCAAAGCATGAGTTCTAAAATGATGAAAGGACAACCAAAACCCGACTAAAAAGAATAAAGGTGGTAAAAATATTATTTTAATTTACTTATACAACAAATACGACACTTGTAACCGAGTCTAAGTGAGTAAGTCGCGATGTACGGTGATGTGGCACCAAACCACAATCGTGAGCAACAAGGAGAATTTATTTAATTTTAGTGTTGTTATAACCGTGATAAATAGTCGTGATAGTGGTATGGTTGAAACTTTTCTTACGATACAACTTATCGTGCGGGAAAGATGGGTGAGTTCAAGAGTTTAAAGTTCTGCAAGTTAAAATTGTTTCGAAAATGATCAAGGGTATTGCATGAGAAGTCAAAATAACTATTACGTTCATGGGTCCCATTTTCCTCCAAAATGGGCCCTTGTCCTTGAATAGTAATATGCAAATTAATAAAAGAATATTTATTTAAATATCCCCCTAAAGGAACCCCATAAATAAAAGTTAAGTCAATTGTAAAAATTGAGCCATTTAAATTTAATTTACCCATCAAGTAAAGATCTCCCAAAATAACCTAAGTCACTAATTAATTTAACCATATTAAAACATCATACCAATATTTAAAACACCCCCATCACTTAAGTTATATGCACACTCAACCATAGCCCTAAGATCTGATTTAATCTCCACCGTAGGATTAAATCTAACCTAAAATCTAAAAGGGTGAGGATATATTTGCATAACCTAAGTTTTTAATTCATTTCTTCTCCTTCTCCATTCGGGTTTCTCCATTTTTTTGTTTTTATAGGTATGAAGAGATCAAGAAGAGCTCAAGCAATCAAGGTTTCAAGACCAAGCTTCTCATTTATTCATCAATGGCAGATCACAAAGATCTGCAAATTTGTATATTTGCATTGTTATTGGTTTATTGTTTTTATTTAGGAGCCCATATCAAGGCAAGATTCAAAGAAATATTTTTATTATGTGTCTCTATAAATAATTCTCATTTTTAGGTTAATATAAATATATAGAGAGGAAAAAAGTGTTGGTCGCACTATTGATAATCCTAAAATGGCGAATGCATATATAGTAGGCCAAAAGACCTATGTGTAGGGGCAAATGACCCTTGGCCATGGTAACAATGTGGAGGGAGGTATGTGGCCCATGCCACATGGGTTCTCAATGTATAGTGTATGGAGTGTGGGGATGGGTGGGACATCCATCCCACCTTCCATCAGTTGTCCCCCTCCACATTTATTTTTTTATTATTTTAAATAAATTCCATTCTTGGCCATATAAGGCCTCTCCACCGTATTTTCATTCTTTTAAAAGTAATAACATATATATATATATATATATATATATATATATATATATACACACACACACACACACACACACACACACACATAAAGATAGCTTATCACGGTAATAACCAAATTTACAAAAAAATCTCTAACTTGTTTGATTTAATCACATTCAAGTTTGCATTAGTAATACCCATATCCATAATAATTTTTGTTCACTTGTTTAGTAACAAGGCATCATTATAAATCGTGTGTGTGTGTGTGTGTGTGTGTTTGTTTGTTAAACACAATCAATGTTATCAAATAAGCAGACAAAAATCAATTAGAAAGTAGATGATTTCTTTGAATTATAAATAGAACAGATAAATATACATAAAGAGACGTATTATTTTCAAGCTTATAAGCAAGAATATCTTGCTTGTTTTTAAACCATAATTATACTAGAAGTTCATAATAAAATTAAGAACAAGAGGAAACATTTAATCATGGAATATTAAATTAGCATTTAAACAGCAACCCTTTTTTGAAACATACAATGGTAATAAAAAGCAGAATTGAATGCATATAATTTCTTTTCCTTTTACACAAGATAAACACTACCAAAACGAAGCTACTATTTCCATATTTCAAGAAAGAAGAGGAGAATCATTCCATTCCATACATTTAATCATTTCTTCATTTCCTAAGTTAAATTCTTCATTCCAAAAGAAGAATACACAAATTAGATATTAAAATGAGGTATTTTATAACCTACAACTTTAAGTAACCTTTAACAATTTCAACAATATTTCCAACCATGGTTTCAACTATTCAATTTACATGTCATAACAACTAAAACAAAATAATTTTATCCTTTTCATAATGAAATAATATGATAAAATGCAAGCACTACAAGCCCTCCTCACAAGAGGAGACAACATGCCAAATTTTTGGCTCAAAAACACAAATGATGTTACAACTCCAAAACTGCAACTTTGCATCATCTAGGCCACTCCATTTAGCTCCAAAACAGAAATTAAAGGGTCTTCAATTCACAAGAGAAATGTTTTGTTGACACCCAACCAATTGGCATCATTACATGCCACCAAGGAGTCCAAGGTGGTATGCTAGCCTCCCCAAGTATATGGGAAAGAGGTAACACACTTTACTTAGCACATGCGAAGGATTTAGGTGCACACAACATTTCAAACTTCATTTAAATCCTTTCAAACACAACAATGCAAATAAGAAAACTTGCTAAGAAGCTCCATGCTTCTATCTTTGGGAAGAGGGGATGGGAATCCCAAATTCATGTTACCATATAACCATGCCAAAATATCCATATAATCCCTTATCTCTCCAAAACTCCCCTTATCTCTCTAAAACTCCCCAAGAATGATTTTCAAACTTAGAGTTTCCCAAAAATAAAGAGGAAAATTCCTCCCTCTTCCCATTCAATCTCCAAAATCCCACACCCCTCAAGGGTGGGTGGAGTAAACCAAATAAACCAACACCACATTCAAACACCATATTTCATACACAAAACATAACATTCAAAATGTAAAATTCAAATGGAAAACAAGGAGTTTGCAAGATCCTACCTTGCACTCAAACAAGCCAAATCCAAGAATGTCTCCCAAAGATTCCAAGTCTCCTTCAAGCTCCCAAATATTTCCACTAAAAATTTCAAGAAAATAACCCCATCACCAAGGAAATGAGGGGTTAAAAAGGAAATAAGCTACCCAAGACAAGCAATGGGAGGGTGACAAATGTCACCCTCCACCAAAATCAAATCCAATCCCCTTGCCACAAAAATGCACCAAAATAAAATGAAGGAAAATCAAAATTAGCCCAAAGTAGTCATGAGAGGATTTCCCAAAATCTCATACATTCCCAAAATCAAAGCTCACATAATATGAAGTATGTGGTGAGTGGAAAATGAGCCAATGGGCCTCATTTTCATTGAAAAGATCCCACTCACCCATAAGGATGGGATTTAAGGCATCTTTTCCATGTAAATGAGGTCCCTTGCTTTCCATTTACCCTTCCTAAATGACACATTTTTCCCAAATCGAGTTTGGAAAAATATTGCATTTAGGAGGAAAATTAGGCTCACCTAATTTGATTAGGTGACCTAATTTCACCTAATCCAACACATCATCCCAAAACCAAAAGTAGATATTATAGCCACATGAAAAGGGGGTAACATTTATCATTAGTTAGCAATAAACCAAGGGAACGTAAGAAATTAAAAAGTAGCTAAACAACATAATAATTCATCACCATGATAGAAGGAAAATTAGGCTAACAAATACAAACCAAAGAAAACCAACATGACATGGAACAACATGAGAAAGGGATGTCATAATTGATAAGAAGAAGAGGTTTGGCCATTAGGCCTTTTGTGCTAATTGTGTGTGTTCCCTGAATCCCATGTTATTCTCATGATTAATTTCATGTCACATGCACACTCAATGCAAACCTCATATCCGCCCAATATGATAACAAAATACAACAATATCATATACATCAAAATCAAACATCTATACAAGTCATGTTAAACTAGTATTATATCATAATATGAATCATCCACTGAAGAAAACGATATAACATCATACATCAAATGTGGATCCAATATCAATACAGAATCATGTCCATAATAACTCATGATATCATCGTCATAACCTAATAACTGATAAATGAACAGTGGAATTGTGTGCCTCATAGACAACATGTCAATAAGAGTTATCATCTTAATGCCAGCAATATGATATCATGAACAATTCCATATCAAAACAACAAAATAATCAATAATTTCACTATCATCATGATAATCTAGATATAATGAGTCGCTCACAACCAAAATGAGAATACAGAAAAAGGTGGTCACTATAGATTTCTTATGGGAACATCATGCCACTGGTTCTCACCTTTGTTTTCTTCTTTAGGAGGATTGATCTTTTGAGGAAGCTTATCTTCTTTCTTTGGTAGCTCATTAGCTTTTGAATCTAGATTCTTCGTACTAACCTCTTATTTTCCTCATAGCCAAGACTAGTCTTGATGAATGGTGACCTTTGGCGGTTGATTATATCATCCAGAACTTGGTGCTCTTTTCAAATTTTAAACTACTTTTCAATTGAGTATTTGTCTTCTCCAATTCCTTCCTCAAGGTAACAATTTCATACTCTAGCTTCTTACAATCTTCTTCCTTTGTCTTCAATTGAATTCTCACCTCTTCCTTTGTTTTCTTTGCCTCTTCAAG
The DNA here is from genome assembly GCA_018340775.1 of Taxus wallichiana var. yunnanensis. Taxonomy (NCBI): domain Eukaryota; kingdom Viridiplantae; phylum Streptophyta; class Pinopsida; order Cupressales; family Taxaceae; genus Taxus; species Taxus wallichiana. The sequence goes on along the minus strand of CM031235.1, from coordinate 345,008,525 downwards.
TTGAATCTTTAGGTTAATGACCATTTTTCTTATTCCTCTAGACTTTGTGACTTTTTTTTCCAAAGCACAATTTTCTTCTTCATATTTTTGAATTTGTAATCTTTGTTTCAGATTCTTTTTCTTAAGCACTTTTATCTCACCTAAAGCACATATGAGTTCTTCTTCAATATATACTGCTCCTTATTCTTCAACATCTTCTTCCTCTTCCAAGGTTTCTTTACTTGTAGAAGCATCATATTCATGAATAGAGTTTCTTCTTTATCATTGTCTGATATTCTCTCATAGCTTTCCTCAGCTAAGCTACTATCCTTTTGGAATAGAGGCTTTTCTTGTGCTTACCAAACTTTTTCTTATCTTGGTTTTTTTAATCTTTTTTTATATTGAGGTTTGATTTCCTTCTTATTCCTTTCCTCATTATGATTTTCCTCATCATCGCTATCATCCTTATGTGGAAATTTAGTAGAAAAATGTCCTATTTTACCATAATTGAAACACTTGAAAGGTATCTTACCTTTGCATTTTCCATTTCCCTTTTTAAGATTTCTGATGAACATGGCCTCGTCATCTTGTTCATCATTTGATTCAGACTCTTTGTTTTACCTTGTTGGCCATTGTGTGGTTGTTTTTTCATTGATGTCAACCCCATTGATGGAAAAGGGTGTCATGGTGTTTTATGTCTCCATATGATGTCAGTCAAGTGTTAAACATGAAGAATGAGTGGTTGTGTCATGATTTGGTGTGGTCTAGGAGGTCCTGATGCATGGTTTAGTGAGTTAAGTCACTGTTGAGCTATATTAAGGTGATTGGAGGTTGTCATGATGTGATTCATGGTCCATGAGGTGTTTTATAGGTGTACATGAGTCTGCATAAGGTCATCATGGTCAGGTCAAGTGGTTTCAATATTTTTCAAGTCATTCTAGGCTAGTTTCTAGCCTTAGTGCATGTAAAATGAGGTAGAGATGTGAGTTTTAGGACAAATAAGTTTTGTTCAAGAATGGTTGAGCATGGTGGCGGTGTAACGAGGTGTGTGGTGAGTTTCCATTTTGTATTCAGTGATTCATTTCTTCTATGAGGTCCTTAAGAAGCTAGAAATGAGAAACAGACAATTTGGCATAGGTAACTCATTGTGGTTGGAGAGTTTCAGGGATATCTGAGTTATGTGGTGATTATGGACAGTTATAGGATGTTGTCATGGTGCTTCATGTCAAGTTTTGGGTAAAAGTGCTAAATAAATTTGAATTTATGCAAGTTTTCATGAAACCGAGTAAGAAATAAAGATGTTATGTTGTTTGATCGTCATGTTTTTATGAACGATCGTTAAGAAGATAAAGTGGTCTAAAACCTTAGTTAAACCCTAGCTAGGAGCCGCTTGCGAAAAAGTGGGTATATTTACCGAATTTTGATTGCTTCATCAAAAATGATGATTTTATATTGTAGAGGATTATGTTAGCTTTCGAAATGTATTGTTGAGGTCATGGTGATGAGTGGGTCCCACCTAAAAATAGCAATTTCTGGGAAACAAGGTTTTAGGACAAGATCGTCTAAAGGAGTAGAATGAAAAATTGATTTTTCATGATGTGTGGGAGTTTTTCTTAATTTCCATGGAGGTTTCAAGACATGTTCATGCAGTTTCATGGTGTTTTGAGGTCCAAATAGGTTGACTAGTCAAAGGGCAATTTTGGGATCTCAAATAGCAATCTTTAGTAAAATGAGCATAATTTGAGCTACATGTGGAATTTTGAGATAATTAAAGTTTTGTTGGAAATTATATTTAGATATATTTACATTTTTATATGGCTTGCCTCATTATGAGGTCATTTGATAGGGTTTCTAGGTCATTGTTTGAGCAAGAATATTTTTGGTTGTTCAAGACAATATATGTTTTCGTGTAAGTTTGATGTTTTTGAAGAATGAGATGGATTGGGTGATGCTTATTGTCACCTGGAATGTGAATAAGGATGAATTTGGCATCCAATAAATCAATTTGGAGGTCTTTACTATATGAAGAAATGGTTTTATGAGCTAACCTTTGGAAACATATTTTTGGAAGGTTGATGCGGGAAGGCAAATGTTGCTTTGATTTGAAGTTAAGGATGTTTCATGACTTCTAGCTTGCTTAGAAGTGTTCTACCAGTTCTGAAATTTATTTTGATTGATCACATAGAATTTTTTTGTTGATTATAAGTTATTTGGTAATCGGATGAAGTTTTCGAGTCTTTGAAGGGTGTAGGAAACAATTGTTTTGAGATTTGTAAAGGAATTGGGCCCATTAAATGAAATAATATGATTGGTTGATAAAAATTATGACCATGGTTAATTTTTAAATGATGTATTACTCATGTTTGATGAATATGGGAGCTTGACTAAGAATTTTTGGAATGAGGAGAATTTTGGCATCCCAATGCATGTGTTTTAGTGATTTTTGGTGCATGGAAAGTGTGTTTTTGCTAGGCCGACCCATATGGGTCACTTTTATCTGTTGTGAAAAAGTTATGGGATGTTTTTAATGATGCATGGGTCTAATTTATCATGAGGTACTGACCTCCTTTTGGTTAGAAAGAAGAAATGCATATAAAAGTGATGTTTTAGCTCATTTTGAGAGCTAGTCTTGCATGGGGAGAAGTGTGACCTAGAGGAGAGAAAATTACATGTATGAGGGAATATTTTGAGATCTGATCAGATTCATGATAGGTTGAATATTTTTTAAGACATGTTTGCAAGATTTTAGAGGCAAGACAAGTCCATGAAGACCTAGAGAGAGCAAGTTGAAGGTGTGCTTGAGAGAGAGTTTGAAGGAATTTGGAGCTGAACTTTGGGATCACTATCAGCTGTGGTATCAACATATTTTTAGTGGTCATACTTCTACAAATCTCTTATGATGATTCATATTCATAGGATTCTCTTGTTGTGATTCATATCAACAAGGGTTTAAGGGTTGGTGCTCCTTGTGGGGTTAGTGCCTCACTAAAGAAATCTCTTGTGATGTGTAATATTCACTTGATTCCTTTGTTGTGCATAATATCAACAAAGGTTTGGGGGTTGGTGCTCATTGTGGGTTTGGTGCCCCACTAAACAAATCTTGTAGGATGTGTAATATTCTTGAAAGTTCTTGCTTTTAGTAATATAAGCAATGGTTTCGGTGGATTTTCTTCCCCTTGAGGGCTTCCCACTTATATTTGGTGTCTTGTGTTCTCTCTCTTGATCATTGCTCATGTGATTGTTTATTGTACACATAATAAGTTTACATGGTTTATGTATATTTGTGTTCTCTCTCTTGATTATTGCTCATGTTATTGTTTATTGTACACATAATAAGTTTTCATGGTTTATGTATATTTAATTATTAATTTTAATGATGAATCTAAGCAATGGAAAATGAAGTTGTAATTTTTGTATGATTGATTTACCCCCCTCTTAGTCACTGTGCTTCCATCATTCCCTTTCTTTGAAGCTTTGAAGGTTGCTTCCCTTTTGATGGCTTCTCTAATTTTTCCTCATCTCATAGGTTGTGAGAATTCCATGTAACTCATCCATTTTCAACTGGTCTAGGTCTTTCATCTCTTCAATAGCAAAAACTTTTGCATCAAATCTTAATGGTAGAGACCTTAGTACCTTTTGAACTATTTTGGATTCTTTAACTTTTTCACCAAGCCCTTTGATGGTGTTAACAATCTCATCCACACAAAGAATATATTCGTAACATTTTCTTCATCTTTCATTTTCAAGCTTTCGAACTGTCTCCTATGAGTTTGGAGCTTTGCCTTTTTACTTTATTATCACCCTCATAAATGGTCTAAATTTTATCCCAGATGTCCTTTTCTAAATTATAATGCATTACTTTGATGAATTATAATATTGATAAGCCACATGAAATTACTTTCATGGCTTTTACATTATTTTCACTAGCCTTATTTTCGACTATATCTCTGTTGTTGGAGTTTGGAGAGTTATATATCTAGTTACCATTGCTTTCCAGATATCAAAACCAAGGTCCATTAGATATGTTCACATCCTTATGCTCCAGAATGCATAGTTTGTTTCGTCGAACAATGAATCCTTGTTTATGGAGAAAGCTTCTTAAACATGATGACTAGTCATGTGTGCTTCCGAGATTTACCTTCTAGCGAGTTTGATTATATTCAAAGGAACCTTCTCTAATAACAATTGTTAAGAACAAACTTATACAAGGAGGGGTATGAATCGGTATAAGATAAACATTTTCTTATTAAAAACTTATATTCATAATTAAAGCTAAGGAAATGTCCACGAGATGTAGAAAAGCCGTGAAATACTCAAATAAGATGCAAAAAATTCAAATAAGCCACACAACAATCGAAATGTTGTGAAACACTCAAATAAGATGTGAAAAATTCAAATAAGCCACATAACAATAAAAATAACATGAAACACTCAAATGCGCCACTCAAGACTAAAATAAGTTGTCAGGCAAAGAAGGTGGAAAGTCATGAAAGTATTAAAAAACAAATGAAGGATGGAGATGAATAAAACAACATATCTTACCATGCGGGGTAAATAAAAGCCTAATTTTTTATCATTCATACATTTTTAACACATCCAAGCTTTGCAATTATCTTAAATCACATGAATTTGGGTTTGTGCACCTTGTAGGAATGAAACAAGCATGTGCAACACGATCACGGTGTCGAGGAACTTAAAATTTTCCAAGTTCTTCATATCTACAAGATTCTTTGCACCTATAAATCACAAACAACTAGATCTATCTTGCACAATCATAAACACTTGCTCTGATACCATGTTAGGGAAACCGCATGAGGATAAATAATAGCACATATTTAATTATCCACCATATTAAATTGCTGAAGATTATAGTTTATGTTTGAACATAAAATTATGATAGATTACATCACATAATGAATTATATATTAGATTGCATACATGAACATGAAATAAAATGAACAAAAGACATAAGATTTAAGTGGGAAAACCTTTCGGTAAAAAAACCCACTAAAAATCACTTATCTTTATTAAGTACAAGTATTTCACGTAGCATTCCCACTATTTCTCAGTTACACCTTCATGGAGTAATTACAAATTATCACATACATTTTCTCATGAGTACATCATTCACATCATGTATCTTATCTTTTTTTGCATATAATACTTGCATAAGTTTATTACTCACTTGTTACATACAATGTTTCATGGTAACCAATCTCTAATGAGATCACCTGGATTTATATCAAGGCGGACGACCCTGTTATGGGTCACTTTTATATTTTAAATTTAAGCAATGTGTCGACTTGATATGGAATCTACCAAACTTATATTTTAAATGCTATGAAATTTTATTCTTTGGAAATTTTCTTATTAAGATAGTTTCCCGCTTAATATTACAACCCCAAAAATATGAATTCATTCTTTCCCATTCTAGAGAGGAAAATTCCTAGTGATGATCAACATATTGTTACTATTGGGTATTTGCAAGCATTGAGAGGTACCATTTGAAGTGATAACTACGTGAATGAATTATCATATGCCTAAATTGTCCTCGAATCTAGGTCATAATGTTGGGAACAAGCTAGGACAAGATTTGTGCTTTGAATAGCCAATGGAGTCTACTAGCTACGAATAGCCCGCTTGAGAAAATATTTTCCCCCACAACTTCGCAAGGTTATCTCAAAGCATCCTTGTTTTAGGTCCTTAATTCATGTTTGCCACATTATTATCACCTATATTGGGATACTCAATGTTTAATGTGAAAATTATCTCTAAACCTGAGTATTTGAACTTAATGGTGACAAAATTTAGTGAAATGGATGAGAGATGGATGGATATGAACAATTGGACTGAATCCCAACACTTGAGCTATTTTTAGCATGTCCCACCTTAGATGTCTATTTGTTGTAAGTTTCTCAAATTGACACTTTTCAATGATCTTGACATGAAATGGATGGTGTTGAATCAAAAATTACTATTTTTAGTATGTGAGAACTTATTAAAACTTACTATTTTTAGTACATGATCTTCTATATGTCAAAATGAGATGGGGTAGTCTCAAAAGTTTTGTTTTCATTCCGGGATGCTTTGCTCCAAATTTTAAGGGTTTTTAATCTTCATATTTTTGTAGATCTGAAAAGGTAAGTTTTATGGCTGCATTTTGTTCGCCATTAAAAATATTCAGATCATCAATGGAGGCATTTTTGTAAATAAGGTGCTCTTAAAATTTCACGAGATTTCGATGTGGTGTTTTGAGTTATGATAAAATCATCTTTTTCAAGTATGGAGGTTTACGGAAAATGTCGAACATAACATGTATTTGTTGTTTGTGAGGTAAAACCATCACATTCAAATATTCAAAAAATGGCTAAGTGTTGGAGTTTTAACCCTTTCTCCCCTTTAGCACTTTAACTCACCATTGATTAAGAAAATATTGAAATAAATAAATGCCTAACTCTATGTTATGTAACATTGTTGAATATGAAAAATTAAGTACATAATTGACCCAACTAAAATAAGTTAGAAAATATGAAACCCTATTTGTAAATGAAAGGAGGAAATACTTAGCTGATTTCGATGTGATTTTGAAGTTGTGATGATTTAGAAAATATTTGAACAGGAGCTCGAGTGTCGTAATCGGACACGAGAAAATGCGAGACATCGAAAGTGCGAGGACAGGGCGCATATGGAAGGTCGGGGTGCTGTGGCACCAAAGACCTATTTTGGGTGCTTGTGTCTTCTTAGAAGCTATGGAAACTAGTTTCGCAAGGTCACAAGATGTTCGATGTTATTCACTTCTTGTCTTTTGGTATCATTCAAGCCCGCAGATGTTGCACTGTAACTGCTAATGAAGAAATGACATGCCAAACTCTAAAGAGCATCAAATCCCAAAAATAAAATAAGGAAAATGAGGGTTCGGATTGTCCTTAGCTATCATGAAGTGAACTTATGACCAAGCGTTGTACTACATCTCAAACCCAATGTAGTTCTATGTGTGTGTGTGTAAATCATTCCCTAGGTGGCTCTTGTGTGTTGCACTTGATAGCGAGCAAGTAGCTAGATGTAGAAAATGTAGATAGATGTGTGCATGAAAAAATGAACTCCCCCTCCTATGAAGTGTATGCATAAGTAGCAACCCCTTGTCCCTTGTGTGGAGCTATAATGGATGTTTGAATTCTCTTGATAATGCCTCTTGGATGCAACCTTAGGTGGTGATAGCTAATGCTTAGTGTTTGTTCCTTTATTATGGTCACATAACTTTATATTTATATGATTCTCTTGCTTTAATTTCATAATTAACCCCAAAAATGTCGACCACCAAAATGATAAGATGCCTAAATGGTTAGAAAGGACCCAAAAGATGTGAGTAAATTAAAAAGAGGTCGGGGCGCCCGAAAGGGGACAGGGGCACCTAGCGCTAGTGTTATGGCTAGGCGCTAGTGTCCAGAGTGAGAAATTCTGAAGTATGAAAAAAAACGAGGCATGAAGGAGTGTAAGAAAAAAATTTGAAATGGAAATCAAGCAAATATGGCCAAAGATAGAGATCAATTAGTACTTTTTACTTAGGAATCATATGAATAGTAGTATGTGATCAGGACTAGATAGATACCCAAAGTGCATGATTTTGTGTCTACATTTACCCCCACTTTATGTTGTTGAGTGAATGCTCGATAATATAAATTAGATAAGATATTTGTACCTGATAACCATGTAGATCATGATGGTGAAAAGTGTTTGAGAGAGACAAGAAAAGTGTGGAGTGATAAAAATGTGAAGCGTGGAAGCTAGAGAAGAGGAAGTGAAAAATGATGATGATGACCCTAGGGTGAGAGCATATGTGTAGATGTTGCATTGTACCTATTGTTGATGTCAATTTTGTGTGATTGATGATGTGATTGATGTGACTACCACTTCCCATAAGGATGGACTGTAAAAGAGAAGAATGAACAAGTAGTCAAATACGCATATATATGATCAAAAATGTAAAAAGTGTGTAAAAGTATGTAAAAATGTGAAAAAGGAACATGTGCACTGATCCGTGATGAGTAAAAAGAGTGTAGAAAGGATCCTAAAGATGTTGTAGAAGACCAATTTTTTGGGCGATCTCATGCTTCTTGTGCTGATTGCGATTTTTTGGGTGATCTCACGCCAAGAACGGAAGAAGTGTAGGGAGAAAATTCTAGTGTCATCCTCCAACCTTTAACTACTTCCCAAAGTTTAAAACACCACTACAGATGGTGTGTAAAAATCTGATCTAGTTCGAACAATTCGATCCAACACAAAAGTAGAAAAAGAAGGTGTAGTGCATGCATGTCAAGTGTTGAAGGATTGTGTGTCTGTAAAAGCCATTGTGTGAACTACTGAGAATTTTTTCGAATTGATAAAATATATGTAATTGCCCCCTAGTCACAGGCATCCGTAGGAAGGTCAAGGATTGCCAGGGCGCTATTTTCTAAGTTTGGGTGCTGGTGTTTGTGTTATGTTGAGGACCCAAGTCAAGTTTTGGGTCATTGTTGAGACTGTGTTGACTGTGTGCTGAACTATAATGAATTATGTTGAATATGATATACTAAATGGGGTGACTTATTTTCCCAATAGATGCCCCCTTGTTTGGGGTGCATGCGACATGTCGTCTGAGAGGAGTATGAGGCCCAAAGGAGGAGGACCTGATTGTTGAATCTGAAATGATGCCCCTATAGGGGAGGGAGTGTACTTGGTAGAAACCAAGGCACATGCAAAAAAATGGTTGGAAACAAGTGTTAGTGTAAAAAAGATAAACATGCATGTAGAAGACAAAATGTAAGTTAAAAGCAAGAAGTAATGCAAAGTATAATCAAAAGTTCAAACAAAGTAGACCATGAAAAGTGGGTTTTAAACATGGGACATCACTCATGATGTCTGCAAGACAATCATGAGGAAGTGGCCAAAGCATACAAGAAATAAGAGAACAAGACAAGGACAAAGGAAAATCCCAAAAAATGGCAAAGAAAAAAAAAAAAAAAGCAAAAAAACAGTAACAACAACCATGGAAGCAAATAGACACCGCAAAAAAATGTTTCACATGAAGCACCCATTAGCATGTTAGAAAGATAAAATGTATGTCAAAAAGCATGTATAATCTGATATATTAGTGTGCTATGAAAAATGAAACAATAACACTTGTAGTGTGTATGAAAGTGGATGCCCCCAGAGCTGTTGTGGGATTGGTAAGAGGTACTATGACAAACATCCATGTGCATGTGTATATATGTGAAATTTGTGATCCATAACTAGAAAGCAAGTGAATGCACATGTGTATATAGAAAGATAATGACATACAAGATATCATCTAGCATGTATAAAAAGTGTACATGTAAGCAGCATAAGAAAAGAGTAAATGTGACCAAGATATGCAATATGTTGTGGATGAGATGGAATGGAATGTAGTATGAGTGTGATAGGATCAGCATGCCCCTTGAGTGAATGTGTATGCATAAAGTGAGGTTCATTTATACATTCCCCCTCAGTAGTCAAGAATGAACCATAGAACAAGAGTACATCATTGGGAAATGGTTTGAATGTGTGCGCTAGAAAAGATGTGATCCACAAAAAGCATAGATCATAGAGTGAGTGAGTGAGTGTGGTGGTGAGGTTCATTTTAGATTGAGACCCTCAGATTAGTTGAGTATGAACCATGGAACTAGAGTGCGTCATAGGGTAATGTGTAATGCATATGGATAATGAAAAGTGCAAGATGTAATGTAGTAGTGTGATGTGAAGTGTCAATGTGCATGAAGTAATGTGTGCAAGTGTGATGATGATGTGAGATGTGTGAAAGAAAGAGATGTCATGAATGTGTGATGTGTGAAGTGTGTAGTGTGTGAGGTTCATGTGTATAGTATGCCCTCAACATTCAAGTGTGAACCAAAGCACGAGATTGCATCATCGGGTAATGACGATACGAAATGTATATCAAGGGTTTGTAATAATGCTTAGAGAAGATTAGATCAAGAATGAAGCATCAAGTGCATGAGATGATAGAAACATTAAATAACAATGCAAGGGGGGAAAGAATAGCATGATGCCCCCAAGTATGTAAGTGATGGAGATCTAGTTGATGATGCTAAGTGGATCAATGTAAGGAGTAGTTTCCTTGAAAAAATTAATTGGACGTTGAAGTGGTGATGGCTTAGGAACCTCAAGTGGTGGAAGTCGAAAGAGGCCAGCTATATTTTGCTTATCTTGTGTAAGGAGTGGTTGATCTTTTTGGTAGCGTTTTAGAAGACTTGAGAGGAGGAGATGTTGGTTTCTTTAGTTTGACTTGGTAATGTTGTAAATGACTTAGTAGGAGGAGGTAATGAAAAATGGACCTTGAGAGGTGGTTTCTTAGTAGAGTGGGTTGATTAGGCATCACTTGACTGAGAAGAAGATGAAATTAGAAGTGATGACATGATGTTCATTGAGACATAGAAGGAGTAGATTTAGGATCCCATTTGGATGTAGTATTTGTAGATGGGCATGCAATAGAATGTTGTGTAGTGAATGAGATAAATCCTTGATGCTCAAGATGTTTGATTCTTCATTGTAAAGCATAGCATTCATTGTCATTATGTCCATTGATTGATGATAAGCGCAAAATGGGAGACCTTGATATTTGATCATCCGATAAGGAGGATAGCAATGAGTAGTTGGAAAAACTAATCAATTGATGACTAAGGAGCTTAGTAAGAATATCATGTTGTTTAGCATTGTGATCAAACGTGAGAGGCTCTAGTAATGACAAGACTTGAGGCTCATTGATATGAGCACATGTAGAAGACATAGAATGAGGATGAGAAGAAGAACTAACATGAGCTTGAGAAACGTCCTTAAGATGTTGGATTTCAGATTTTAGAGATGTAATCATGGATTCCATAGCCTGAAATTTATCTTGAAATAAAGAATGCAAAGCTTGAATTGATTCCAACATGGGTTGATTAGATGGAGGATCACAAATACTAGGGTCATCAGATAGATGATCGAGAATAACACTCACTTGATGTGGTGGCATATCTCTAGGGAGATACATGGTGTATAGGTATTTTTTCAGAACAACTTGACAATTAGGATGCATTTGAATTAAATAATACAAAGAAATTTGAGTAAATTTAAGATCCATGATAGAAAAGATATGATGTGCCAAAGAAGATCGAATGATCAATCATGAGTGGGGTTCACCAAATGATTAAGAAAATATTGAAATAAATAAATGCCTAAATCTAATGTTATGTAACAATGTTTAATATAAACAATTAAGTACATAATTGACCCAAGAAAATAAGCTAGAAAGTATGAAACCCTAGTTACAAATGAAGGAGGAAACACTTAGCTGATTTCGATGTGATGCCAAAGTTTTTCCAATTTGGAAAATAGCTAGAAACAGGAGCTCAGAGTGTTGTAATCAAACCCGAGAAAAATGAAGAGATGTCGGAAGTGTCGGGACAAGGGCACCTATGGAGGGTGGGGAAGGGGTGCAGGGCGTCGAGAAACCTATTTTGGGTGTTTGTGTCTACTCAAAAGTTGTGGAAACTAGTTTCACAAGGTCACAAAATGTTCATTGTCCTTCGCTTCTTGTCACTAGTATGTCGCACTAAGCCCACATATGTCACCGGTAACCTACAATGAATAAATTACCTACAAAACCCTAAAGTGCATCAAATCCCAAAAAGAAAATAATGCAAATGAGGGGTCATATTGTCCTTGATTATCAAAAAGTGAACTTGAACCAGTGTGCATTCACTACATCTTAGACCAATGTAGTTTATGTGTGTGTGTATGTGTGTCAAAATCGTGCCCTAGGTGGCTCTTGTGCATGTCACACTTGATAGAAAAAAAGTAGCTAGATGTAGAAAATGTAGATAGATGTGTGCATGAAAGAATGAAATTCCCCTCCTATGAAGTGTATGCAAAATAGAATTCCCTTGTCCCTTGTTTGGAGCTAGAATGGATGCTTGAATGCTCTTGATAATGCTCTTGAGATGCAAACCTTAGGTGGTGATAGTTAATGTTTAGTTTTGGTCCTTTATTATGGCCACATAACTTTATATTTATATGATTCCCTTGCTTGAATTTCATAATTAACCTCGAAAAGGTAAACCACCAAAAAGATAAGATTCCCAAGCAGTTAGAAAGGACCCAAAATATGTGATTAAAGTATAAAGAGGTCGAGGTGCCCGAGAGGGGATGGGGGTGCCTAGCACTAGCGTCCTGGCTAGGCATTGGTGTCCAAAGTGAAAAATGTATAAGTATGAAAAGATAGACTGGAAAAGGAGTGTAAGACAAAAATTGGAAATGGAAAGCAAGCAAAGATGGCCAAAGATAGAGATCAATTAGTACTTTTCTTGCTTAGGAATCATATGAATAGTAGTATGTGATCAGGACTAGATAGATACCTAGAGTGTGTGATTTTTGTCTACTGATCATTAACCCGACATGGCTTAAGCCCGGGTCGATCCTAGGGTTAGAGGGTGATTTGCACCCATGAAAATAGGGGACAACTGAGGTGATGGGACAATGGGGACACTAAATTGCACTTTTTATGAGATTGTGATAAGTTTCACCATGTGGGAGCAAGGGAGATATATGTAGGGGCTAGAAACATGCTCCCAAGACCTGAGATGGGGTTATTCATGTGTCGAGGCTAGTTGGATGAGGTTGGGTGAAATTTTATGTCCCTAATTCCCCTTATATTTTGGGACAAAGGGACAAGGGACAAAAACCATGTAAAAGTGCACTAAGGGTAGCCTTTGTCATGAGGAGGTGCCAAATTGGTCTAAAACTCAGTTTGTAAGTTGTTCTACCAGTCCAGGATATCACTTAAGTGACAAAATAAATTATTCCACAAGGTGACACAATTTTGTGTCCCCGCCATCCCCTTGCAATAAGGGACAATGGAAAAGAGATAGATGAGGTCAAAATCCCTCCAGTCATTTAAGTGGTGTGTTGATGTCATCATGCCAACACAAAATTAGAACATGGTAATGTCTTTTCTACCCCGGGAGAAAAACTTGGAGTTCCATGGTCAAACCCTATATGATTTTGACTCCAAAATACATAGTTGACCCATTCCCATAATTTTTAAGACTTTATTATACTTACATTTTAATTTTTAGCCCAATCACCCTTTTGGCACAAAGAAGACAGTGACCTAGAGTACCATGTAGAATAGTGAGGCTTAAGATCAAAACTAATGAATTTAATATGTAGAGTACTTTGAGAAGTTTTTGTTGACTCTTTATTTAGTTCTTAACTCCTCTCTAGAACTCCTGAAAGCTTCAAAACAAGATCACTTTCTCTGTTGAAGATTACATTCCATGCACCCATAGTGACTTGGTCTTTCTTAGATGGATCCTAACACCACATGCCTCCATATATTTCCTTGAAAGTATCATGGATCTCTTTATTACTCGCTTTGCCAACCTACAAATTAGTTGAACCCTTGCATATAGCTTTCAGATGATGTTTTCTTGCTGCAATATGGCTAAAAATAGCCATTTTAGTGCTTCCAGGAGCACTTTTCCACCTCAAAGCTCAGTAGCTTCATGAAATTCACTTGGATCTACCTCCTTGCACATGAAACACGCTTGAAATCCATTTTAACATGTTCCTCTCATCTCGAACGAGGATGACATGGAATCAAAGGGGTTGTATGAGTTGATAGGATAGTTGGAGGAAGGGTTCACAATGACTAAGAAAGGGGATTTCAAGTAGTGGGCTTGGTTGTCATGACCAAAATTTTAAATTTTACATGTCAAACATTTACCAAGAAAAAATTACCGTCATTAACATGGGGGTCTAGCTCTCATAATAAGATGATGGTTTTAGAGTCCTTAATCACTCAAGAGTGAATCAACAAGGTTACGAAACCATGAGACATTTAAACAAAGTTAGACTTGGGAGGCACACATGTTAAGTTACACACAAGAATCAAGTTTCTCTACCGATTCAAGTTTATCAAGTGAATTAAGAAATTTAATTTTAAGAGAGGAAGAAGAGGAAAGATTCATAATCCAACAACCTAATTACTTAGACACGAATTCAAGGATTCATAACCCAACACTTCTTCCAAGGGAACAAGCAAGAAACGAACACCAACAATGATGCCTAGTAGAAAGGTGAAAGGAAATTCCAAATCTATCATGCCACTTACAAATATGTTTTATGAAATAAAATATATAGACTTTGTGGTATGTGGATAAGATTAGAATTCTATGGTGACAAGGTGTAAAATCACAAATTGTAATCTTTGCATGCTAATATTGGAGGTGACACTTGCAGGACTACATGAAAAAACATATTAAAATACCCCTAATGGTAGGATCATTTTTATGACATCATCAATCATGAGCAAGTGGGGGCCTTACGGTTATTCAACTTGTCATATTTTCGCAAGCCTATGGAGCTCATATAATTCCTTTTTACAAATCCATGAGGGATATTTCTACTTTGTTGGGAAAAGGATGAGTATAAATGTAACACCCACACTAGAAACACATGGCTAAAACACGATAATTTAATTCTTAACAACAACAATACTTGGGCCCACATAACAACAACATAATACATGAACCATAACACGACATGCATTACTTCGAATGTATCTCCAAGACAAGGAGAAGGTGAAGCTAAAAATCAACAAAATTGAAAAAGTATAATACAACCAATCCATCCAATAGCTTCCCAAAGGGGAAAATGATGCCATTAATTCCACTTATCCCTTTACTAAGGAAGGAATACTAGCCTTTGGTTCCTCCAAAATAGTCATGTAACCACACATGAAAACACCCTTATCCCTCCACACTTATCCCTCCACTAAGGCTAGTCTCTCCAACCTTTGTTTCCTCCCAAAATAAGCAAACTCATACACCATAATAACACTTATCCCTCCATTATGGAAATATAAGTCTCAACATCCACATATACATAAACATACCCATGCAAGCAAGCTACAACTACCATCAAATCAATGAACACGTGCTCTAATGAGCAACAAATAAGTGACAAAATACTAGAATAATGAGAGTGGGAAAATGACATTTCATCAATAATATAAGACACATTATCAAACCTTATTTTGAGACTTGCAAAGGGGAAGGATCATCGTTGCAAACTATCACTTATCACTCTACTAAGAAATCCTTCCCCTTGAGACAACACTTATCACTTGTCCCTCCGCTTGAGACAACACTTATCACTCCACTAAGACTAGCCAAAAATCCCCTTGGTTCCTCTATATGAACAAACAACTAATTATTTCTCCCTTCAATAACATCACACTTATCCCTCCATAAACAATGTTGTACCCCACCCTCATACCTTCATGCTTCCACACAAGCAAAAGGACAATAAGACAATTTCACATTGGCTCCAAAAGAGCAGAGAAAAATTAATAAGCATAAACCACAAGGTGAGGTAGAATAAGGACTTTATCCACCATATACATATATTTTTTAATTTACATCTTATTAAAATTTACTCCTTTTGTATCATGCATTGGTTAAATGACAATAGTATTCATACACATGTACAATCTCATGAATGAGACAACAATCAACAATGCCACATTCGCTTCACATAAGTGAACATAATACAATAAAATGACCTCATGAGGGAAATAAGAAGAAATGGATTTTCCCACCACGAACATAGGTTATTTAGTTCACATTTCCCTTACGTTAACTTTCTTCATTTAACATTAATGATTAAACAATGTTTACATGCACAAAACATATGCTCGTGTCTCGAAATTGCAATTTTCCCATTTAATAAAAATGTTTGGTCACCAAGGATACACTCCATTTACTTTTATTTATATTACCATCATGTTAAGTGTTTTAGTTGATTTGATATCATTTGTGGTGCATAAGATTTACGTAATAATTGTTTCTAAATATGGAATCCATGTTCCCAAGAAATTTTCCCTACATGGAATAGTCATTGTATTGTTATTAAACAATGTAAGGTTGACCACATATTAAAAGAGATAAAGAAAATTCACTTTATGTTGTGAATCCATCCTATTAGGTACCATTTTATAGTGGGGAAATACTTCATGTTTTTAATCTTTGACCATACCACCTTGATGTGCACAACACATATGTTCTCATTTAAAATTTTCAGCTCGTTTCATTAAAACATTCACTCATAATTAGTATACCTCATCATTTTTATACCTTACCACATTCATTTTCTGTAATTAAATTATTAGTTGGGATTTATGTTAGCAAGAGACATGGTTCCACATGAACATTCACTCATAATTAGTATACCTCGTCATTTTTTTATCCCTTACCACATTCAATTTCCATGATTAAATTATTAGTTGGGATTTATGTTAGCAAGAGACATGCTTCCACATGAACATTCATTATGATTTTATTGATAACAAGGGGTTTGAATATCAAGTTAAAATTACAATTGTAAGTTTGCAATTAACCCTTTCCATAGCATCTTGTTAAACACAAATCGATAGTTGGAGTCAAGTACAAGGTTTTATCTACAATTAACCTCTTACAAGGTATTAGGATTGAATTGTGTTCCACTACATCGCTTGGACCTCACCATTAGATCAACATTTATGTTACCACACTATGTGTGTTCCACCAAAACTTGCACATTATGATTTTCTTGTTATTCATTTAAAAGAAAGAAGAGAACACAACGGATTTAACGACTACTCATATTTTCATGCAAGTCAAACTTAAACTACCATTCACGTGTGTTGGACTGAGGAAAGTCGCTAAGTATGAGCTACACATGAAGGCACGCATGAAAATAAAAGGGAGAAATATTACAAGTACAATATAATGCTCGAGGGTGCACGCAAAATCAAGAAGAAGAGGACATGCTAAGGGTTGTGCATAGGAGCAGTCGAGAATAATAGCATATAGCGAGAAAAATAGAGATTACCTAAAAATAGGAAAAATATGGGTTGGTGTGACAAGAAAGGAAAATATATAAATGGATAAAAGCAAAGCGTTAAAGCACATGCAAGGTGTTGGGTAAAGATAGGATATGCATGGGAGATATGACTAAATATAACATGTCATAGAGGTCAAGTAATCTATTAATAACATGCATGGAGATAGAGCAGGCGGTTGAAGACTAAATCAAAGATTAAAGGTACATGCAAGCTAAGTATAGAAGAGTCTATTAATAGGTTAAAGCATTGTAAAGTAGTGAGGGAAAATTTCCCACTAGCTATATATAGTTGTCTTGTCTATGTAAATGGGGGAGAGAACGATGATATATAATGTAATAGTGTGTGAGAGAGAGCTTGTATAAGAGTTATGTTATGTTTGTAATGTTTTGTGAGATCTTGTTATGTAATGGATGATCGATATGGATTTCCAAGGTTAGGAGATATGAAAGGTGTCATTGGCATTCAAATCCTAATATTAATTGTATATGTTATGGAATGAATGATCAAATCTCCTTATCGATATTATTTTTGCCATGATTTCTATTATGTTGTCTTCTATTTTATGATGCGCAATGTTTTATGCTAACTACACATCTTGCATGATCTAACAAAGAGGGACTTGATAGGTTGCATACACTTTGGGTGAGCACTTGGACATCAAGTATGAGTGAGGTGCCAATGCAACTAACAAAGTGGTGTTATCAAATAAGACTACATTTTGGTTTCGTTTTGGGACCTCTTTCACTCTTATCACCAAGATGTGGCATGTGTGTGGTGTTTATTTGTCTATTGGAGAATGTTGAGCATTGGGTACACAACAGCCGGGATGAGTTTTCTCAAAGATACAACATTGGAAGCGGTTTTAATTCATGCAAATGGGTAGAGGACAACTTGTATGATGAATTGTATGAGACTTTCATCATTTTATTTCCGAGTGAATTCAATGAATGGTTAGCAATATACTCTCAAGACAAAGTGATTAGATTGGGAAGAATGTTTGTGTGGAGTCAAGATAAATACGGGCACTCACTAATTTGGATGAACCTTGGACACACACAATAGATTGTTGGTGGGGTGTGTTTTGAGGAGTTACACATTGGAGTACACAATCTCAATGTATTTATTTCTAGAGGAAGTAGAATTTTAGTTCTTAGGTGAGCCTAAAGGATTTTATCTATGCATGCTCCCATTGGCTACCAATATTTTGATGACCGAGCTCAAATTGGATAAGCTCCCTATGGCAAGATAAAACCCCACCGCACACAAAGGTGAAAAGGGCTTGGGAAGTATGGCGTTGGTCCAAGTAGAAGAGAGAGAGAAAGAGAGAGAGAGAGAGAGAGAAGAGAGACTTCGTAGATGTAATGATGTGTAAGAGATGGAAGTTGAAGAGGCAATAAGTCTGAGAGGAATGGGGTCAGGTAGAAGTGATGATAATCATGCAAAAGGCGAGGGACCGCAGGACCATTTCCCTCAGATATTAGGGAAGCACAACAAAAGGACCCCCTTAGCATCTTATGACAACAAGCCCGATGAAATATTAAGAACCGTTGGTGTGCATTTAATCAACCTCGGACCCCTAGCCCTTGTGCATGGAGTTCGGAATCGAGAAGTTTTCATAAAATATCATCACAGTGACAAGGAGCAAGAAGGTAATCAAGGATCACCATGTTGGTTGGAGATATAGGCATATACGTTTTTGTATCCACTCATGAGGCATAACGAGATAAAGGAAGTGCATATTGCAGCGCAACAAACTCCCGTAGTCTAGAAAAACAAAGTTAGTTTGGGAGTAGTCTAGTAGGTGCGACATAGGAAAAAACATCAACACTCTACTTAGTGGAAGTAATCCAATTAGAGGAATATCAAGGAAAATAGTAGGTGTGTAATTCGGTTTACTACATCCACATAGACATTCACGTAGACATGTTCTTTTTGAGACCATTATTAGTCCCAATGAGCGGGGGAGGATCGCAGAGGCTTTGATCCTCCCCAGTGGAAGTAACCCTATTGGAGGTTCGGGATCGGGATCTGGTCCCCCTAGTGGAAGAAATCCGAGATAAGGAAGTAACCCATCACCACACCAACCTCCTAAAATTTTCTTTGAGATGTCACTTCATTTACTATAGTATTGAGGTGTGGAAGATGCAACAAAGCATGTGCACAAGTGCGAACTTTTATGGGGGTTTAAGAAAATAACGTCTTCGAATAGGAAGGTGAGTCAGTTTGCCACAACACTTCAAGGCCACACGTATAGTTGGTACAGGAAGTAAGACCTGCATGAAGTAGCAGTGGACTATGATGCATTGTGCACCACCTTTCTAGTTGAAGTTCACAAACCATAATTTGAGCAAAAGAGCATTAGTGTGCTTAAGGACATTAAACAAGGCTTAGCTAAAAGTGTCGAGGAATATGATGTGCATTTCAAAACCTTGTTGTCTAAGATTTCATATGACATCCACCATAGTCAACATGCACAATGGTTTGTAGGGGGATTGTTAACACCATTTCGAAGGGCATTATCACACAAAACATTGACATAGTCACATGAGGCTTTGCAGTAGCAACTGCGTATAGATGTGGTTGGAAGCATAAATACTGGAGTAAGCTCGTTTCTTGAAGCTCATTGTATCCATGGATACCCATCTAGAGAAGTCATCTGCTAATTCAACACACAACACCCATAGTGGACATTGGTACACATATCGTGATGTAGAAGGGCACACGAAGGATAGTTGTCTACATAGGAGTGTGCGCGCATTATTACCAAACTTGTGAAATTTTTCAAGACCATTATGTATGGGGTGCCCAATTTTGCAACATGCTACACATAAGGAGGTGTCAATGTATTCCAAGATTTGTGATGTGCACACCCATGATACAACACATTGTCGGCTAATTGACCACATTCATGAAGCTTATGAGACAGTGTTGTGTCAAGCTAGTGTAGAGAGTAGATCTTAGGGATGTGAACAGAAAGTGAAAATAAAGTTGGACGGAACAACAACGTAGGCAACATCGGTAATGGGGGATACTGAGGATGATATCATCGCAAAGGTTGAGGAGGTCGTGGTGGCGAGGCTCGGTTGGGGCATATTATACATGTGGGTCACCATACCCTATCGGTGTGAGTGTCCAAATAACCATTATTGTGTGTTGTGGAAAGGGGCACAAAGTAGAAGACTACCCAGATTTGTATACGCACATGTATAAAAACAAGAAGGATATGGGTGCAATGATGATACATGTTGAGCACTCTAGGAAAGGACATTGGAAGCCTAATACTTGATTTGTAGCATGTGAGATACCATTATTGGTTAAAACATAATTAGAAGCCTCACGTGCACGTGACAAAAGGGAGAAAGAAGTTGCTCATCATACGGGATGATAATGTACAACCAAGTAAATATCGGGATATAGGGTAGCAAAAATAATTTTTCTAGGAAACCATGGGATTGATTACAAACCGTAGGGAGATACAGTGCTTGAAGGAACAAGTTTGGGACAAAGAGCGTGCAAGCATGAGGTGATGTACATGAAATGATTTGGATGACCTCAAGGAAGTATGTAGAATGTTTAGGAAGGATAACATCATCCCTTTATTAGGAGAATGGTTATAAGAAAAGGCTTCGCATGTAGGAACAGAGAGGGATAGGTAAATCTTACATGCTAATTTGTTACCCCATGACCATGAATATGAGAAGGAGATTGCGTTATATGGAGTTATCTATGGATGGTTTGTAAGTAAAATTTTGATTGATATAATCATGGAAGTCAATATCCTAACACTTGATGCTTGGAATTGAATGGGAAGAACACCAATTAAGTCATCTTCAAGTTTGTTGTATATGGCAAACAAAATAAGGGAAATGTCCATTGGAGTCTTAAAGAATGTCACTATCACAATTTAAGGAGAAAAATTCTAAGGTTATTTTGAGGTTCGGAGTTGGTTGAAGTAAATAAATTTCTGCACTACTTGGTTGTCCTTGGTGTTATGTGAACAATGCGGACACTGTGCTTTAACAAGTAATGTATCGGCTTTGAGAATGAGGAAGAATGAGTGGTAATCCCGATGGATGGTACCAAGATTACACCCTACAATGAACTTATCAATGAAGAGGACCTTAATCGGATATACGTGCAGACATATGCGTCTAATAAATGTTGAACCAACAAAGGAAGGAGTGATTAATTGGGGAGACATGCATTCTATTAGTGACATTTCTAGTGTTGCTTTGTAACAATTGGGCTCAATACACTTATGAAAAGGGTGGTTCTTGAATGTCATGGAAGAGCAACTTGTGTGATAAGGCCACAAATGATCAAGCGGTTAGGTATAGCGGTGCTACCAAGGTATACTTCGGAGGAAAATCCGGATACTTTCGTATGCGCCATGGAGGAGTAGTTGAATAATGAGGGAGACATGAGGAACATGTTAATTTACACCTTAAAAGGAACAACATCACATTGGTGCGTTGCGTAAAGAGATAATCTGATTTGATGGCACAAAATAAGGGTTCCTTTCTTAAGAAGGTTTTCTAGGAATAACCTTCCTTATCAAATACTAGTTTATGAGAGGAAGGTGTCTCCTCAAAGTCACATGCAGATCTATCAAAAAAAATGGTTGATATGCCTTGACATGATAGTCCCATCGTTGTGGTTTCATAAGTTCAATTCTACAGTGTGTGGATGTGCGCATGCATGGTACATACATACAGATTCAAAGCAAGAGACAAAGCAAGTTGGAGCGGCTTAATCTCTGTATCGTGTGGGCCTTTGATTAGTTTTCTAATAAACCCCTGTCATGAATCATAATGAGATAATGAAGTGCATCACTTAGAGAGACAACGTAAAGGCGAGAAGAGCTTGTTATTCTATTACAAGGCAATACTCCTCTAACTAAGCATGCAAATGCTTGCAATTGGATGGATTATGGTGAGCAACTCAATGGGGGCGCACTGGAAGGAGAAATAAAAAGGGAAGATTTTCTATCTCATTGACGATGAAGAGGTCGAGGATCTAAACATAGAATATGCAGAGGGTGAGTGTGAGGTTTTAGACATCGTAGATAAACAAGCGCGTGCATACCATGTTCCCTTTGAAGACCAAAAATGTGAGCATTGGGACTGATGACACATTGAAGGAGGAAGTGATCGGTGACTATTGGTTTGAGGCAAAGGTTGTAAAAATAATTAAACTATTGCACAAATTCCAAGATCTATTTCCAAGAGGATACCACAAGTTAAAGGGTGTTCATCCATCACCCAATGAGACGAAAATAAAACTCAAAGATGACACGTGCCCAGTTCGAAAGAGGCCTTATAGAATGAATCCCTATTTTCGCATCAAAGTAAAGAATGAAATCGATAAAATTTTGAAAGCAAGTATTATTAAACCTATTGAAGAATCAAAGTGGATCAGTCCAATGGTCATCAACATCAAAAAGGATGGGAGGATCATGATTTGTGTTGATTATCAATTTTTAATGCCTCATGTTTTATTGATCATTTTCCCACTCTATCTACTTGAAGAAATACTAGAGGGCATTGCATGGCACGAGATCTATTCCTTGACTAATGGTTTCTCGGGTAATCATAGGTCGATTATGCACGAGGACCAAATGAAAACAACATTTGCAACATAATAGGGCTATTTTCATATAGAGTCATGCATTTTTGGGTTAAAGAATGCACCAGAGTTTTCTTGTGCATCGTTGTACATGCATTTCAAGATTTTATTCATAAGTTTCTTCAAGTGTACTGGATGATTGGACCGTATATGGGTGGTTAAGGATAAATGTGATTGTCTAATGCTAATGTTGAACGGTGTAGATAGTTAAGTATATTATTGAACATTAAGAAGTGTATATTTCGCAACATTGTTTGGTACGCTATTGGGGCATGTCATTTTCAAAGAAGGTGTGTTGGTTGATCAAAAAAATTCAAAGTCATCTTGGGATTGGAGAAGCCCACAAAATCAAAATGAAGTGCACGAGATTCCTTGGACATACCAGATACTACCGAATTTCATTAAGGGGTATGCCAAGATTTTTACGCCACTAGAGGATCTGCTTTGAAGGTGAGGGAGAAGTTTTATTAGAAGGATGTGCATCAGAAGGCATTTGAGACATTAAAGCGAGACTAATAACGGCGCCCATTTTACGCGTCCCTTCTTGGAATTTACCATTTTATGTGCATGTGGATGCCTCTAGAACAGTCATTGCAGAAGTGTTATCCCATCCGGGGTAAGGTAATGTGGACCATCCTATCTATTTTACGAGTAGGAAGTCGACACCGGCCGAGAAAAACTATATAGCTATAAAGCGTGAAGCGTTTTCTATGGTGTACACACTTCACAAGTTTAGGCGATTTATTAGCCACACCATTTTTCTTATACACCGATCATATGGCACTTATGTATCCGGTAAAAATCTAATATTACAAGGGTGCATCTATTGTTGGATACTTTTATTTCAGGAAAGTTTAGTTACGATTACGATTATATTGAGAGATACCCTTGTAACTTGAGAATTGTTCGTCATTTTTACTTCCGTCAAATGTGATGAAGTCTTTGTATATTGGGGAATAAGTAAGAATCGTCCAAATTTTTGCTTGAACTCAAGATGAGTGTTTTCAAGACCCAATTTTAGGCACTTTTTTGTTTTGGTTAGTTTTCTCAACTTGCTACTTTAGCTAGAAACTCCTTCTGAGGGTCTTGTTTGACTTCTAACCATGTGTGTGACCTTTTTAATACCATCACAATGTTATGTAGAGTATTATTCAATCTTTAGCTTGTGTGAATGGATTTTGAAATGTATGGTGTTTTTCTCTCTCCTCCCATTCTCTCTCCGAATATGATACTTTGGTTGATTTTGGTAACGTAAATGAACTGAAAAATTAAATTGGTTTAAAAAGGGACATGAAATCCAAATGGTTATGACATTGTAAATGAAAATTAAAATGTCTCTTAACCTTCTCTCTCATTCATACTCTCTCTCTAGAACCAAAAACGTAAAGTGTGAATGAATGTGAAAATATGAATGTGTGAGAAATGAACTCTCTTCTTCTCTCTCCCTATCTCTATCTCTCTCTACTCTTGGTTTGAAATTGTTCGAAACGATGAATGTGTGGATTTATGCTTGAGTGTAGGGGATTTCCATACCAGTTCTAGGACTAACCCTGCAATGGTTGTAGGTACATGAGACAAGAAGAAAATGGTTGCATTAATTATGTTTCTTTTGTAACCACAGGATTATTTTTTGAATACATGTAATATTGTATAGAATATACTAGCGATATAGTTATGAATAGAATACTTTATTCATTTTTTCCATGATGTATTCAATCTTGTTGCCTATTGGTGAAATGTATTATTTCTTATGTAGTTGTACTTTTACATTATTAACTAATTCCACACTTAGTTGTATTTCATTATATTTGGTTAGGTAAATGAATTTTATTGTATCATGTTGTAATGGAAAATGTTGTAAGAGGATCCCTTTTATTATATCCAAATCATCATCAAGAGAATGAAATTGAAATATTGTTAATTAAAACGGTTTCAGTAACCTTGGATGTGATTGTACCAGTAAAATTGATGGTAGTAATATGGTAATGGCATAATTCATCTATATGTTAGTGGTGTATGGACCTAGGAAATATCTTAGCCTTCAAATAAAATTATAACAACTTGTATGTGTGTTTCCCTTTTTGGGCGGAAAGCGTCAACCAAACTTATAGTTTGAAATATCAACCCTGGTGGTATGGGATGGTCCCCTTGAGCTTAATCTCATGCCTTATTTCTTTAGTGGAACCAAACACCACTTGGGACATCTCTACACCTTAGGAATGGAAGTGTTTTCTTTAGCCTTTGATTATAGGAACACCTTTGAGTTATTGAACGCTAGTTTTGGCTCGTGGTAGGGTGTAGATCCCTTGGGGCATTTGGAAATAAATTTTACAACTAATCCTAGGACTTCTTTTTTTTGGGTTAATGTGTGGACATAATTTTTGTATCTAAACCTTAGCATGTGGGATTGTTAACGATAGGATGTTAGCCCTTTAGAAAGGTGAAAATTATGACTTGTTCCTTACCCCTTGCTAAGTCTCCCTTTTCGACATTAAAGATAATATGAGATATCTCCTTTGAGAACATGATATTCTTGAACAATAAATTAACTTGAACACTAACCACAGGTGACCCTTTTGTATCTTATAAATGCTCCCAATCTTTCCTATCTTCAAGGTGTACCACAAACTTAAGTTTAGCTTAATATTCTCCTCTTATCGTCATGAGATCTTTTCCCTCGCAATGAAAAACTAAGTGAAATTGTGAGTATCCATGCTCTTTAAGAGACGAACCCATAGTATGAGGACAAGTGTCGGAGACGTATTCGTGTCCAAAATGTTTAGAACTAACATTGGGTTTTACAAATTAATGGCATTTAAAATGAGGATCAATTAGTATACACTTATATTACGATATTTGTGAAAATACTATTTTCATAAAAGGAGTTTGTAACTTGTTTGTTTTGAGAATGTATCCTTGTGATGTCGGGCTATGAATTATAAGAACCATGGAGATTATTTTTGCAGCTTAATAAATATTCCTTGTGTTGTGAAGGTGAGGTGATTTGACCCTATCAAAAACAAATCTTTGAGAAAGCATAGTTTCTATTTTTGGGAATTAAAGCATAATATATAAATGTTAAGAAACTTCTAGTGATCAATCAAGTTATATGATGTATTCAAAATAAGACAAGAAAACTAAATTGGATGAAATCAATTTGAGCTAAGTGATAAACGAACCAAAAGTAATGTGGCTTCCATAAATGAAAATGTGTGCTTTCATGTTAAGTATTTCCTAAATCTTTGAGGTTAAATAATGAAATATTAATATAATAAA
The DNA here is from genome assembly GCA_018340775.1 of Taxus wallichiana var. yunnanensis. Taxonomy (NCBI): domain Eukaryota; kingdom Viridiplantae; phylum Streptophyta; class Pinopsida; order Cupressales; family Taxaceae; genus Taxus; species Taxus wallichiana. The sequence continues at coordinate 344,982,706 of CM031235.1, read as the reverse complement.
GATGTAACCTACAAAATGTGGTAATGTGGAAGGTGCCCATGGATGATATGCAAGTATTGGTTGGGTCATGGTTTTGTACCCATTTGTTGTAAACGTGTGACTTTGGACTGTGTCTGGTGTTGTCTTGTTAATTGTATGACTGCATGTTATAAGGGTGGGTGCATATCTCGATGGCATCTTATGTGGTGTAGAGTTGGTGTGTAAACCATGTTTTGTCTTGTAACAAGTAATGAGAGTCAAAAAAATATCTGGTATATTTTGGTCTTGTGTTTGGGTCCCACATGGGTGGGCGCTACACCTTTCCATAAGGAGCAGTAGTATTAGTGATGATTTCCAACCGGTGATCGGTCGCTTGCACCTTAGATTTCTTCTACAATGACGGTCACTTCGGAATCTTCGAGCTACATCTAAGATTTTGATCTTATCTAAGATAACATGTCCATGAGCTCATCTACGTAGAGTCTTGGATCAGACAATTCACCTCTTATAATGCTCTGAAGTGCTCTTAGAGTTCATCAAGTGACGTAGACTCAGAGTGTAATGGAGGACACCTCATCCTACTCAAATGATCATTGATTTCTTCCTTGATTTCTCACCCTCATTTTTGGTGATGTGGACAATCTTCAATAGCCTCAGTGAGAGCTCTCATCTTCCATTAAATTTTCCTTATCCACGTGCGAGAACAATTATCATCTAGGCTTAGGAACACCTTCTTGTAAAGTAATGACCTTGGATACATAGTGCTCATCTCACGAATTACTATTAGGATCTCATTCCAAATATATGCTTCTTTTCTTACTATGGAGAGAACATCCTTCACTTTTGTTAATAGCATGCAATGATTTTGAATATCCCGATGATCTCGGAAGGATTTATTGACATTTTTGTATGATGGATTCAACCCAATATTCATTCATCTTCCCCACTTTTCCAAGCCACTTGAATTCTTGAACCGTATAAGGATCAATCTTAATCATAAGAGTAATTGACTCGGTGGGGGCAAGAATAAGAGCATCCGGGTCTAAAATTTTTGGACGTATGAATTCAAAGTGTGCACTTCGCTCTGTAAGTGCTCCTTGGTTGCTTCACTTTCCCTTGTTTATGTAATGAACTTGGTGATAGTTTGCTCAAAATTGTGAATGTGTCCCTCGGGACCAAGTTCTCCAAGAGGGTATCAAGTCATTTCATAGTTGGTTATCCTCATCTCAACTTCATCCTTATCCACTCTTGGGCGAGTGAACTTGATGAATGTGACGTTGAAGCATCTATCATGAGCGAGAATTCATCTTGGATTTCACTTGGACTAGCGGTGAGCTTCTAGAGTTTGGGAGATATTTCAACCATTGGAGCTTTCACCTTGGTTATAGTACATTGACGATCATTGATGATGTCTTGGACCCACGAGAACATGTGACCAAGATAAAACGGTGAAGCATGTACCACTGGTCTACTTGAAAGAGAAGCTGTGATCACTACTTGATTTTACACAAGAGCGGACCTATGATCACTTCCTACGTGAAGTTGTGTCAAAAGCATGATGGACCTTAGAGGTGACTTTGTAGACAACTCAAGATATTTGGACATGTTTCTCATAAGAGAAACATTGAACTCCCCTTGCTCGAGATCATAGTAGGAGACTCTTTTCAATGACAACTTCCTACAAGGGGACTCAAGTCAAGGTTTCGAAGATGCTTGCGGAAGAACTTTCTTGATTTTTTGGGGGGTCATCATTCTTCAGGTCTCTTACTTCCCTTAGATACACCTTGCTTCCGATTTCTCTTATTATCGTGAGAGGATAAAGGATTGCGGCTTTGCATATGAACCCTTTTGAGAAATCATTGTTTTGACCTCTAGAGAATGGTTTCCATATGATTCATGATGTTAATAGGCTCCACTACAAACCATTCCACGTAATGAATGGGATTGAAACGAATGTTCTCCAAGTACTCATGCTCAAATATTTAACTATCATCATCTTCCATGTCCACAATGACCCACTCCACTCGAAATTCTTTCATTTTTGCACTATCAACCTTGAGAATTTTCTTTTCCGACCTTTGTCTCATTCGTACAATCTTCACAATAGTTTTCCAACTCAAGTTGATGAAACAGACAAGATACTTGTTTCCCCCTATGTGTTGCTTACTTATCAAAAGACCTTTTAGCTGAATAAAAGTACAAATTAAAGGATCCTAGGTAAGCTTCGATGTTTCTCGCATTTATTGAGTTTTGAAAAGAGTAAATTTGAGCAAAATTGGGAATGCCACTCCTTTTCTCTTTCTTTTGCTACATTTCATGCACCCTAGATAGTTGTCCACATAGCTTAATGAGCACCAACTTGTTACTTGGATATCTTGGGAGTCTCAGTGGGGCTTCATCAAACCCTCCAACATGAATGTAGGATAAGGTCTTGAATTGTGATAAATAGCTCCCATATTTGTTTATCAACATGTAAGCTTCCATTAAGAACTGACGATCAATGTCACCCTCTATTTTTCTGATCAGATACATTATGAAGACAGCGTTAACCTTGGCATAGTGCCTCTTATACTCCCTTAAGTTGAATTACGGGTAGTTTTGGTACAGGTGAGCCCTTCAGAAGATTCCTCTCTAGAGTTAACCACGGCCACTTTTGCGGTGTTAATGGCGTATACTAAATAGGAAGCCATGGTGAATCTGTTAGTCCAAGTAAAAAGGTAAATAATTCAATAAGGTTATCCAATAAAAGGCGGGGACATTTTACGGGACAATAAAACATCAAGAAGATAAATATTGATGTGAAGCATGTGGATTCCAACACTCATCTTACGTGAACCACCTATGTGTATCGGAGAAAAAGTGTGTATGTAGAGACACGGGAGACCGATCTCTGCAATATCAACCCATAACAAACAATTATTGTAAATAATCAAGCATGTTGTCTTTGTTACCACTTAAATCCCAAAAGGAAGGAATAAGGTGGAGGGAAATAGAAGAAGAGGATGAGGAGATGTGTTCCACCAAGAAGAAAGGGTCAATTAAACAAAATGCAAAGTGAACCAAGACCCTAAATGTGTATCCAAGAGTACCAAAATGTGTCGGAGGAGGATAAGAAGAAGAAATTATTTCATATGAAGTCGTACTTTACACTTGATGAAGGAAAATAGTCCCTTATTCAATTCAACATGTCGAATCATTGCATGTAGAAGGGAAAACTATTGTGGAGTCATAAGTAACTAGCTCCAAACATACTTCGTAGGGAGAGCATTTAATAACTCATCGTAAACATGTGCACTAGAACAACCTATGTAAGAGAAAGAAGCGTTGACAAGTGAAGAATTTAGTCACACAATGAATGAAGGAGGGAAAGGTGAAGGGGACGAATGACAAGTCAAAATGTCGTCAAGATCACCTTCCCTCTAAAAGGTCTCGCACCCAAAGAATTTAAATGGAGTGGTGTTCAAGGCACTAAAGAATCCAATGTAGGACCTAACTCACCTTCAAAGGACCCCCTAAGTGATAATAAGTGTGGAAGGAAGAGAAGAGGAAGAGGAAGAAGGTCTAGGACACACATTCAAAAGGAGAAAAGAAAGACATGAAGAAAACAGCAAAAACAAGGGTAAGGAAAAGCAGACGAGAATCTTAGACAAAGGAGTAAACAACAAACGGTGGCATGCCTTTAAATACTCTCTATTCCCGATTCCGGGAAGGGAAAAATAATTCAAAATTGTTCTATTGGAATCACATGGAGGATACTAGTGTAACCTCCAAAATGATCAAGTTGGTATCCTTCACAATGGACGTGTGCACGGACAAACCCCAATTCCAAGTTCTAATCTCTAGTCTACACCTACCTCTAGAAAATTATGTAGAAGGGATGAAGGTAGAATTTTTGGATACCTACCAAATGATAGAGACTCAAAGTGGTGACATGCTCATAAACATAAATAGAGAGGTTGTGTGCCAAAAAAAATCGAATAGCGTCAACCTACAAGCTCACAACTATCGAGTTCGGGAGTTGACTAGAGAACTTTAGGAGGTGGAGAAAAAGGTAGCGGTAGAAGAAAAGGAAAATAATTAATTACTTGAGAAGCACATGTGCATCGACCTCTAGAATTTGACATTATGCAAGATAAGAATCACAAAGTACCCCAACATTTCAGCGAGGCATGGCATTTGATGAAGGGGATATGAATGATAAGATTAAAGTCTTGGTAAGCCTACTTCTAAAGAATTGAGGAGATGACAGAGATACACACACGAGAATATCAAGGTTGAATGGGGAAAAGAAAGGGAATCATCTTAATGTAGAAAAGAAAACTTGTGTGTAGAGACCTTCACAAGTTTGGTAAGGAACTATTGTACTTATTATAAAAAGTTGTATGATTTGGTACAAAGTATACAACAATGGCATAGTGCTTATTATACTCCCTTAAGGTGAACCGTGGGTAGTTTCGGTACAGTGTAAGCCCTTTGAAGATTACTCTCGGAGTTAACCTTGGCAACTATTGCAGTGTTATGATGGCGTATACCAAATAGGAAGCCATGGTGAATTTTTTTGTCCCTTCGAGATTGATCAATTGAGAGTGAAGATTATCACTTATAATTTGACTCTAATCTATCTTCTGAGATCCATCGATGGATACCAACACAAACTGAAACATGTGAGGATGAAACTCATTGGTGTATGGTTCTCCATTGAGTCGGTTGAGGAGAAAAATGTGATTAGAGTTCTCTTCAATGAACTCAAACTGAGAAAGATACTTTGGATGGTGAGAAATTTTACGCAGGGTATTCATCCAATTTCCAATCATCATTCCTTGAAAACACGACTCCTTCCTTTCCCATTATATCAATGCATCCTCCTTGCTTAGGATGACAATGTTATTAGGTCTCGGAATGTAAAGGCATATTGAGATTCCATTAGGGGATATCACGATGATGATGGATTCATCATCAATAGTAATGGTCTAGCTCTCAACTTCATATTTCTTAGCGCAAGTGAGAATGAAGTCGATGTCTTGAAGCCAAGGAAACCCAAAGGCTTGGTAGATTCCACTTTGAAAAACCTTTTCATCCAAGAGAATGTGAGTTCCTTCATCCATCCCTCACCTCAAATCATCGAAATCCATATGTTCCATGTTACTGTCTCCTATGTTCAGGTACTCCGACACTAGAATTGAAAGGGCCTCATATTCAGAGTATTGGAGCTTCATCGTGTAATTCTATGGTTTCACATGCTTTTAGGATGATGCAAGGATTGAATGGTGCAAGCAAAACAAGATTCCACAATGGTTTCCTAAAATTCAAAATTTTGATTGGATTTTAATAGTGCATGATTGAATTTGTATTTTGGCTAAAACAGGAGAAACTAAAATCCAAATTAGACATGACTCAATTCATTTGGAAATATATTCCCAAGATGAGGAGATTCTTAGAATTTGGTGTAAATCCTTCATTGAAATCAATAGGAAACAAAAAAATATTTTGGCGAGAGGGAAAGGTTCAAAAATTAGCTTTAATGGAGGATGTGTAAAAAAATTAGTCCTTTTTGGGAGAAATTATTGTCCAAATGGATTTTTTTATTCATTAAGAATTTATCAATGATTAGAATCGATGCTCCAAATTTGGTGAAGTTCTCTCACAGGGTTGAGAGAAAATTGTGAAACAATTTTTAGTGTGTATAAGTTCTTGAGTGGTTTTGGAGGTGGGTAGTGGTTTTAATTACAAATCAAGAAATCATTCGTCTTATATCATGCTTAATAGATCAAAACGAAGGTTTTGGTGAGGGGAATCAATGGTCCAAATTTGAGAGGCTTCCTCTGTGTGGATTTTTCACAATCCTTAATGTAAGTTTTGGTGGTTTGAAGCAAAACATGGTTCATAAAGGCTGAATATTTCAAGTGTTTATAGAAAATAAATGACTGATTTTCATGCTATGACGTAAAATCAATAAAAGGGCACCCTCAAGAGGATTCAGTGGTTAAATTTTGGAGTAATTTGGACCATGGAAACACAAGTTATGAGTAAAACCATCGTTTGGAGACCTAGGGCACAAAAGTGATTTTGAGAGAATGGAGGTGGAAAGAACCATCTTGGAAGGTTGTTTAATGGATTTAATTTATTTTTTGGAGTTTTTTTTCATTGGAGGGAAAACAGATATTCAAACTCCAAGTGCACATGTTGGTAGAAAGTGCACTTTGCAAATCTAAAGTGTATTTTCCACTTGTTTTGCAAATGAAGGGAAAAGTGTTCCTCTAGCAGCATGAGGTGCACTTTTTGGGTGCAATTACACCTCCAAAGTGTGCCTTGGTGCAAGCATCTCTTCAATGTGTGCCAAGGTGGAAAATGTGGGGCCACTTACATAAAACATTCACTTTTTCTCTCTCCTTATGTTTTTGCATTGAGTTTGAATGGGCCAATCATAAGGAGGCCACTTTTGCAAGTGGGAATGCAAAGTTCAAAGTGCAAGGTGCAAACCCACCTCAAAATGCTACCACCCTTCCAAAGTGCGCCAAGTGCACATGATGACATCATCCACACAACGCAAGATTAGAACACGGAGTGTCCTTTCCACCCCAGGGTCCATAATTAACCAATTTGGGTCGTATAATATATGATTTTGCATGGAAATGGGCCAAAAAATCCAATGAGAACATTTAGGAAGTATGAAAATGAGTTCTTCATGAATTTTTTTCTCATACCTCAATTTTACCTAGGAAGTCATTAGTGAGCTAAGTTGTCGGAGGAGTTTGTAACAAGTTTGAAATTAAATATCACTTGGGTCATGAAGGGGGTTAATGTGCTTCCATTTGACCCTTTTTAGGATCCCAACTCTGCTTTAGGTGCCCAAAACCTTCAGTGAAAATTCCTTGTCTAGAAAGGACACCATGCTTAATGTCAAAAAGGTTTCGTCTTGTTATACTCCTAAAACTTTGTCTTACCCATTCCACTATGAAGTAGACTTTGTATGGTTTCCAATTACTGGAATTTGATCTCCTAACACTACTCGAGTTCCTGAAACCTTTGTTAGAAGTTGACCCTTCAATAATGCACACACATTCATTTTCCCCAAATTATGTCTAGAGAGAAAGTTTCCCAAGACCATTCCAATTCTTGCAAAATCTCTTCTAAACTATATTGTCACCGTAAAAACTCTTAGACCTTCCCATTGACTACGGTCTAGGCTCTTGTAACGCACCAAGGCTCCCGAAACCTTTCCCAAAAGTTGACTTTTGAAAATGGGCAATTTGGCAATTTATACCAATTTTGGAAAAATTGACCGAAAGAGGTAAAAAATTTAATATGGTTGTCAAGAAAATCGAGTACATTTTATAGGCCAACGAGAACATGAAGAAGATAAATCTTGATGTGAATCATGTGGATTCCAACACTCATATTATGTGAACCACCTATGTGTATCCATGAAAAAGCATGTATGTAGAGATACAGGAGACTAATCTCTGCAAAGTATTGACCCATAACAAACAATTATTGTGAATAATTAGGCATGTTGTCTTTATTACTACTTAAATCCCAAAATGAAGGAATAAGGAGAAGGGAAATAGAAGAAGACAAGGAGGAGATGTGTGCCACCAAGAAGAAAGGGTCAATTAAACAAAATACAAAGTGAACCAAGACCCTAAATGTGTATCCAAGAGCACCAAAATGTGTCGAGGAGGAGAAGAAGAACATATTTCGGATGAAGTCGTAATTTACACATGATAAAGGAAAAGAGTCCCTTATTCAATCCAAGCATGTCATAACCTCTACAAGTGTTGAAGGGAAAATTATTGTGGAGACAAAAGTACTAGCTCCAAACATACTTCGTAGGGAGAACATCTAAGGGACTCATCACAATCACGTGCCTTTGGAATAACCTATGTAATAGCAAGGAGCGTGACAAGTGAAGAAGTTACTCACACAAGTGCATGAAGGACATAAAGGTGAAGGGGAAGTCAAAATGTCACTAAGGTCACCTTCCTCCAAAAGGTCCCACACCCAAAGAAGTTAAAGTGGGTGGCGATCAAGGCACTAAAGACTCCAATGTGGTACCTAGCTCACCTCCAAAGTATTGATAATAAGTGTGGAAGGAGGAGAAGATGATGAGTAAGAAGGTCTATGACACACATGTAAAAGGAGCAAAGAAAGACATGAAGAATGTGGCAACAACAAGGGTAAGGAAAAACATACGAGAATCTTAGACAAAGGAGGATGAAATATCAATCAATGGCATGCCTCTCTATTCTCAATTCCAAGAAGGGACAAATAATTCAAAATTATTCTTGTTGGAATCACGTGGAGGATACCGGTCTGACCTCCAAAATGAGAAATTTGGTATCCTTCACAACGGATGTGCGCGAAAAATTTCAAATAGCATCAACCCTCAACCTCACAAATCTCAAGTGCAGGAGTTGACTAGAGAAATTTGGGAGGTGGAGAAAAAGGTAGCTGTAGAAGAAAAGGAAAATAATTAATTACTTGAGAAGCCACATCCATGGATTTGACATTACGCAAGATAATAATTGCAAAGGTCCCCAACATTTCAGCAAGCATGGCGTTGGATGAATGATAAGATTGAAGTCTTGGTAAGCCTTCTTCTAAAGAAGTGAGAGGATGATGAAGAGGCACACGCATAGCAAATCAAGGTTGAACGAGACAAGGCAAGGAGAAATTCAAAGCATGCGCAGAATTAGGCTGCTAATCTAAATGAGAAGGTCGCTTTAGCAAATAAGGTTTTCAAGGGATTTACAAAATAAAATAAGAATATTGAAGCATGCATATTCCTAGAGAAACAAAAGAATAATGCCTTGGGCTTGGAGGTGTATATTACCGACAAGGTTAGAAGAGATAATATGCTACAAGATATTGAGAATATGGAGGAGCTCGGTCTGACAAAGAAAGATAAAATCAAACATTGCCATGTAGAAATGAAGAATGGACATCGAGGGAAGAAAGTGTTCTCAATAATGATAATGTTGAAGTGGGGGAGGCATTACAAACAATGCACAACGAGGCCCACGATCCCCAAAAGAATACAAAGGATTTGAATGATTTGGCCATGCCAAGAGACGCGAGCTTTTTGTAAAGATCAATAAAGGATTAGAAAGGGTGCAACCAAGCTAGTGTGGGATGATGTTGGACCCAAGAGTTTTTCAAGGAAAAATAAAATTTGGCTAAGTATTCCTTTTGATTAAGTTCATAAGACACTTTAATTATGGCGCGCACATCCTTTTTTTGGCAAGGTTTCGTTGGAGTGCACCTTAAAAATCACTAAGGATTCGAAGCTCGTGTATACAGGAGGTTTAAGTGAGACATAAGTTTGGCACGTGATATTTTGACAACTTATATTATCACGCATGAGAAGAAGCATGGCTACATCATTAGGGTATGCACACAAGAATTCATTGGGAGCTCTAGTTGAGGGAAAGAAAAGGGAGAGTTAATTTCTTGTTTTGAGCCTTATGCATGTAAAACAAGGATCGATGGCACGCACACAACAAGGCAAGTGTATTTCATTAATGGAGCAAACTCTCCAAGGAGATAGAAACTCCATGCAGATCCCAAGGAAAGGGAATAAGCTGCATCTAGCATGTGTGCCACCTTCTTGACTTATGGTTAACATTATGTAATTTCAACTCAAGAGCCAATGTAACTACGGTTAAACTAATGAAAGGAAATACCTTGTTAGTAGATATACTCCTTGAGGGATTAGTGTAACGAGGTTGTTGGTTGTGAAGGTTGTTATGACTATTGGTGTTGGTATTAAGTATTAAGGTGAAATGTCCCTCTTCCTAAAATGACATTAGCGAAGACCTTTGGCCTATTTTGTCTACTTGACGGCCAAAAGGGGAACTTAAGGGTGACTTAATTTATTTTTAATTATTATAAAGTGCCATTAGCAAAGGAAAATTATGTAAGCACTTATAATAATTTAAGTAACTTAATATTATGTCAAGTCTACGTTAGAAAAAGGTGCAATTACATGTTATATTGGTCCTATGGGGAAATACGACTTGGCCTACTAAGTAGGCGGGACTTTTGAAATATTAAAAGTGTCCTTATATTTTTATGTCTCCCAAGGGAAAATTGTGACTTGGTCTAGGAAGGGCCATGGGGGAAAAAGACATTAAAAAATCATTGCAAGCTGATTGGAGGATGGTGGAGGTTGTTTTAGGGTCACTTCTTTCCATTTAGGGAAAAGTCGACTTGTTTAGGGGATCATTCTATCACTTCATATTTTCCAAATTTGTCTAAGAGCTAAGGAGTTGGTGCTGCAATTTTCTGAGGATGAAAACCCTCTGAAAAAGGTGAAGGAAGAACAAAAACTCTCCCTTGGGTTTGTCATTTTGTTGGTGGAAGATTTAGGGAAAATTTAGATTTTTAGAATCGGTTATTTCCGGCTAGAATGACCCATTTTGGGTTGTTTTGCAACGTTTAAGGAGTCAAAAATATTGGTTTTTATATGCTTGGCGATTGCATTTCCATAAATTTATCTAACACTTTTTAGTCACTTTTGTGGGGTTTCAAACCCTTTTTCTCTTTGTTGTAACCTCGGGTTAGATCTGTAATATTTTGTTAATGAAAATCATGTTCGGAGCTCTCATTTTGGTACCTATTATTCTATTGTTCTCTATAAATCAGTTTCTATTGAAAAATCCAAAAAAAAAAAGTGTTTTAGCATTGTTTATGGTGTTTTCATTCTCTTGTGCAAATCGCATTTTCTGGAAAAAATTGTTTCTACATTATATATTTTCAATTTTGGTGCTCTTTTCATTTGGGATTTACGAGTATATTCCACTTTGTGTATTCAATCCGGTCCTTTAGGGGACATTACATGAGGTTGGTTGGCATTCTTTAGGAGTTAGACAGTTTTGATGTATGATTGTTAGAGAGTCTATTATTAATGATATTCATTGTAATTGAGAAAATTGGGGTAGGTGAATACAAGGACATTATGATTATCTTGTGCTTTCTCTATTTAAAAAGTATATTAATGATTTTTATCTATGCTTTCATGCACTAGTATTATTGATTGCATTGGTTTAATTGTTAACCTGAGTAAGTAAAAACTTTGATGAACTTCTTTATGCAACCAAACCCGGCGAGAACTAGTCTACTCTCACACCTCGGGTGAGCGCACTAAGGTTATTCCTAGTGTGATTCGTCATCATGAGATGTTGATGAATCAAAGTGCACCACAATTGGGTAGATTCACATACACATGACTAAAATTGAAGGGTAGAACTTAGACGCACAAAAACACAAATAAAAACAAGTCATCGTATAACTACTACCACATTCGCAACAAAATGTATCATCACCATACCCATAAATATATTTTGTATATTTATATCTAACATTAAATACACATTCAAAACTAAATCAACCTTCAATATCACCTTCCCCAACCAAAAATAAGAAACAACTTGTCTAAAATTTCACAAAAAATATGAAATATGATTGTATAAACATGCCAACATTTAGTAGAAAATGTCCCATTATAGGGATAAAAATAAAAAAGCGTTTAAGAATGCCCAAAAGGTGCACAAAACAACTTACTCAACAAATATTGATTCATATTCAATCTGTAGTTCAAATAATATTATGTTGTTATCTTGTTACCAATTATTTGTTTTTATAGTCATATTTTTGGTTCCAAAGGAGTCTCATTGAGTCTTAGACTATTAATTGGGACATGTAAGGCTTGAATTCAATAGTGATATTGTGTCATGTTAATGTCTTACTATTTTTACCAATGATAGCGAAGACCTAATGCTTTATATTAATATGTTTTCCTTTGATTGATACTACATTGCTTATATTTTCAAACACATGGGAATATTATCTTTGTGCTTACACTAATTTTATCTTTCCCACTTAGCAACATATATCATCCTTTGTACTACATCGGGCATATTATCTTTTATTCTTACATTGATTTTATCTTTCCCATGTGGCAACATATCATACTCTGCACTACATTGTGTATCCCTTGCATGTATTGGACACATATTATTCCTATAATTATTACATCTTTCTGTTAAGGGGATTATCATCTTGTGCTCACATTGATTATCATGTGTTCGTTTCAAACATCTTATTCTTATGCCTGCATGACTTAGTTATTGGCCATAATGAGCATTATACTCTAGTGCTTACATTGATTATACATTTCCCATAGGGGCACTTTAATCCTATGACTAAATTGATTATGTTCACCCATTTTGGAGAATATCACCTTTAATATCTCATTACATACACCTCACTCGTATGGGGCATGCTATTCTTATGTTTACATTGCACATATTTTTCCCACAAGAGAAATTTTCTTATTACATATATGCTTTCATGATGATATCTTATTATGTTAGCCATCATTGATTTTATTTCTTGTCTCGTACATGGTGCATGTAATCCCTTTATTTTAAGATATGTACTTGGCATATTCATCCCACATATCAAAAATATGGGCACATATTCCACATAGTTTATCTTCAAACTCCAAGCTCCAGGATACTGATTTATAGATATTTAGTATTGTTTTCCTCTCTCTAATGGAAGTAATTATAGGTTGTGTCACTTGAGGCATACACAACAAATGACACTTAGTAACCACCACTAGATATAGCTAAGACATTTTCTTACCCCATACTCTTCATTACATCAAATTTATTTAGTTTTGATTATTTTTTATCATACTTATAATCAAAGATACATGCAAGATTTAGCACAAGTTCCAAGACTTAGATTTTTACAAAGGTTTCTTCAAGGGTTTCAATAAAACTAGGGGTATTCATTCTAATTTTTCTTTCCTAAATTTTCACAATTCATTGATTATTATTGTATAGAAATTTATTCAATTTTGCATGTTCTTCGCATGTTTACAGGGGTATATATTTATATATCCCATGACACAACCATGGATGTAATTCCATGATCTATATGGCCCTCTATTATGGAAACCAGGTGATCTCTTTCTCCTTTTGACTTTCAGTTTGAACTATTATTTCTATATGGACTTGAGAACTCTCAACGGGTTTCCAAGAAATCAAGGAGACTTTTTGTATCTAAACATCTACTTTAATTTGTATGCCTGAGACACATGCACAAATTGGGCATGTAGACACCTAATTTTGATACAAACTAGTTTGTTGTTATAAATTTGCATTATTCTAGCGTACTCAAGTGTTTGACTATTATTAGTGTAGTTTATGCTCTTATTAGTGTGTGTTCCTTGTTTTGGGTCATTTTCAATCATGTTTTCCTTTCTTCTTCTCTTATTTTCTTTCTCCTCGCATGTTTTTCCCTTTTCCCTTTTTCATGTTATTCTAGGTTTTATCTCATAACTATATTTGTATGGTTATGATTCATCCATGATTGTACATGTATGATTCTTATTCAAAGCATAATCGCACCTCTAAATTTCTAGTGTTCTTTTCATGTACAAGTGTACTTACATAAATCTTGTTCATTGAAATTACACCTCTAGATTTCTAATGTTCTTTAAAGTTAAAACTAGGTTGGACTTCAATGTTCCTAAGTTTACCATGGTGTGTATGAATTTTTTCCCGTCCTCTTATTTTCAGCCACGACATGTTGAGGCATAACAATGCTAATTTTGATTTTTACATTTGACCAACTTTGAGCGGATGATTTCATAATTAAATCTCCTTTGAAACGGAAAATGTAAGGAATAGACCCCTAATTAAAAAATCAAGCTTTCCAAAATTGTAAAAAATCAAAAATAAATTGAAAGTAAGGCATATGGAGAGAATTCACAAAGCCTTGAAATTTTTACTATAGTATCCTTATATCAATCCATAACTTCCCACAAAAAAGGGTAGAAAATTTTGCAATTCTATTCAAGATATATACTATTCTTGAAAACTAGGTTGTAACTCATATTGTTGACCAAATCGAAGCTTTGATACCAATTGTAATAAAATTAATTAAATATAAAAGGATTAATAGCATAATAGTGAATATATAACTAAGCCACTTCAAGGGGGAAACCTCCACAATCTTACAATAAGACAATAATTCACAATATGATCCATGTGGGAGAATATATATATATATATAATAACCTAACATGTGTGAGATCCCAAAGTTCCTCCTTAGATATCCCACCAAAACTAATTTTTCTACTCTCAATTTTCACATTCTTATGTACATGACCATAAGGTGGCTGAATGCTAGTATATTTTAGTGTAACCAAATTATTATTTTGGGGAAAAAATGAAATGTGGTTATATCAATGCATGGATCACACTTAAATGTAATATAAATAATTAATTATTGTCAACTAGCATAAATAAATATATGCACTATAAAATTAAAGTTTAATTGACTATTTTTTAAATTAGAGAAATGATACATAAGATTTTGAAATGTAACTTGAATATTTTATGCGAGTCATCTCGCATTTGACAATGAAAATGTTTACCTAAAAGTGACATCGACTTGACACAATTTTAAAGACAAAAAGATAGTTTTTAAACATGTTAATCTTACTTCTAACAATGTCCAAAATATTAACCGTGCTCTGGGGAGTGAAAGACAACCCATAAATAATTTGGTGACTACACTCACATGGTCATGATTTGCGATAAACTAACTCATTTTTACATGTTTTGACTTTGATCACCAACAAAATATATGTTTTCTCCTTTCCATAGAAGGCGATAATATTTGAAAAATTTTGAAAAACATGTGTTTTTGGGCTGCGATAAACCAAAGCTCGTAAGAAAACTATCTTGATATTTGTTTGGCCCCTCAACAATAACTATCAAAAATGGAAAACCTCAATCATTGTAATAAGTCCAATAGCATGTAAACCCATTGGTTTGTAATGTGTGTCCTTCAATGATTTCTCTTAACATAAACTTATGTGCTTCAATAATAAATGTTTTACTTATTGTTTGATATCTCTATAGTATTTGTAAGAACTCAATAGATTCATCTGAATAATAAATGGATGCACTACAATTCTTGAGATGTCTATATGATCAAATAAGCTAAAATGTTTGTGTATTGATAGAAAAATTGAATTCAAATTAGGGCCCTATTGGTGTAAAAACCAATATCAAATGTTTAAAAAGGTGAAATAGACAAAAAAAGAACAGGGAGGCATCTACTCATGTGCCAAATTGGACCAGATTAAGGGCCCAAGAGTGTCATTAACACTCTCGGTGGCCCAAAAGTATTAATGATGTTTGACGACATAAAGCACTAGGTGATTAGAAAAGAAGCTGGAGAGGGATGTGGGGAGAGAGAGAGGGAGAGAGGAATATTCAAAGGGGCAAAGAGAAGAGTCTACGACCATGAAAATTCAATAAACACATCGATAATACCTAATTTAGACCAATAATGAACAAGTATGCAAATAGTGTAGAATCATATAATTTAACAACTAATAAATTCCTTAGGTTCATTTTCATGTGTTTATATTTTTCCCCACATTCATGTGCATGTGTGCGATTATATCAAATTAGAAAAGAAAAAGTCCGAAAACAAAAATAGGATACCTTATTTTGGCAAGAGAATGAATGGAGCTAGTGCAACCTATCA
The DNA here is from genome assembly GCA_018340775.1 of Taxus wallichiana var. yunnanensis. Classification (NCBI taxonomy): domain Eukaryota; kingdom Viridiplantae; phylum Streptophyta; class Pinopsida; order Cupressales; family Taxaceae; genus Taxus; species Taxus wallichiana. Next base: position 344,967,154 of record CM031235.1, on the reverse strand, counting down.
AATTCAAGCATTCATACATGTCTAAAATCATGAAGAAAATTTTGAACTTACAATTTTTATTAACATGCTAACCCACTAACATAAATTATGAGTATACCATCTGATAAAGTTGATTGATAATTTGAATACATCCCCTAATGGAAGTATCTATATTAATATTTTAAAAATACTCTATAGGAGTTACTGATGGTCTAAATACATCCTCTATAGGAAAAATTCGAATAAATCTAAACTACCCAAATTTCAATGTGGTGAAGCATATACCCCAATAATATGTATCTAAATATCATTAGTTGGGTATATGCCCCCTTTTTATCAAAGGTAAACTTGAGAAGCTTTTGTCTAAAAGAAATGGATTAAATGTGTCATGTGTAAGATAAATTATGGCATCAATAATGTATAACATGTTATTATCATGCAAAAAAATCATGCTCATTTTACAAAAATTTCTCAACATGCTTTGTGTTCTCATGAATCCCATCATGAAAAAATATTACATTCTCATATTATCTTTGCATTGGCCTTCATTGTATGCATTTGTCAACTTTCTCAAATTGGTTTGTGCCTTGCAAGCTTGTCGTTTTCTTGTGCGTTTCACATTTAACGCCATTTTTGTTACGGTGAATTGATGCAAGTGGTTTTATTGTTGTAGGAATGTTTAATTTATTTGAAGCCACCTTTGCATAAAAATGGGTTACTAAGCAATTTGTACACCACTCTTGCACCATTTTGGTTCTTGAAACACCTCTGTGATGCATTTTGTAACTTCTTGGTTGTTCTTTTGCATTGGCCTTTGCACTTTTTGTACTTTGGTTCCCACAAGAACTCCTAGGTGAGCTTTTCGCTCAAGTTATTCTTGGAAGGAGTATGAAATCCACTTTTTCACTTTTAAGTTCTTGGAACTTCCTTCTCATGAGATTTTCCACTTGAATTAGTTCCTAGAACATGTCTTCAATGTGCTTTTGCGCAAAAGGGTAGTTGAAACCCATCCTTGATGCGCTTTTACACTTACCATGTTCTATTTCGATATTGGGAATGCACTTTTTCACTATTTGTGTGCTTAAGTTGTGTTTGTCATATGATTTTTCACTATTCATGTACTTAAGTTGTGTTTGTCATGTGCTTTTTCTTGTTCATGTTCTATTTTGATGTTGAGTATGCGCATTTTGCTTGCCTTGTTCTCATGAACACTCCACCATGTTCTTTTGGGATAAGTTGTTCTTATTGACCACTCCATGTGCACTTTACGAACTTGACTTATTCCCATGCACCTCTCCTCTTGCACTTTTAAATTTATATGTTCCCAAGCACTTGAAGATATGTGCTTTTTTCCGCTTAAGTATTCTCAAACACACTTAATATGTGATTTTCAAGGTTATGTTTTTCACTTTACTCATTACGCCTCCCAAAAGCATTTCAAATAACTTATATTACTCCATATTGACTCTTAAAGGCAAAATAAAATCATAACTTGGAAAAGTGCATGTTATTTTCCTCCAAAATATGATTTGTACTCTCCATGAAAACCGAGTTGGACTTACATGCCCCAAGGATGTTTTTCGTTCATAGTAAGATGGTCTAAAAGAGCTAGCCTTTTCTCTCTTTTTCTATGAATGGAAAAATAAATTGTTGCAACTTTGTGTATATATGTTTTGACTTCATTCCATGAGATATAAAATGTTAACTTGGGAATGAAGATTATTTTAATGTTATCATATTTTGATTATAGACTTTATTTGATATTCATAAGTGGAGACATATTTTAATGTTAATTCATTATGTGGGATGCATTAATATGTAAACTTTCTATTTCCCATTCATGTATGTGGACTTTGTGCCATAACCACACAATTCATTAACCCCGGAGACTTTGTGCTTTTGATTGATTCATATTCCTCGTGCAGTTGTTGTTAACTTCTATTCTCCATGTGAAAGAGAAGGTCTTTAGTTTATGTTTTCTTGAGTTACCCAAGTATATTTTTATGTTCCTATTTTGTTGCAGGTTTCTTTCTTTCCCATTTCTTTTCTCTCCTTTCCCCTCTCTTTCTCCCTCTCAATTTTTGTCTCCTTTGTGCTTTTAGGTTAAAAGCACCAAAAACCCAAATACCCCCATCATACAAGGAACCACTCTTCTCAAAAGCAAAGGAATTTCTCCATGTCAATAGGTGATTTTCCCTAACTGTTGTTGATTTTACACCACCTTCATTGGGCTATTTCTAAAAATATGAAGTGACATAAATTTTGCCAACATTTTTGCTAACTCTGTTGGGGATTGAACTACTTGTCACATTCATTTTCCCACATCAAGGAACCTCCTGGAATGGAGGATGGCATGTTTGCATGAAGTTGGTACCTAAAATCAGAATATCGTCGAAAGATGAAATCAGCATGTTGGCACCTTGTGTCAATAAGAGATGGTGGCAATGATGAAGAGGAATAAAATGGCATTCCCTCTTGAGGCATTAGAGTTCGGATGATCCAAAACATGCATAGTTTCTAAAGGAGTTATATGGTGATTCAAATTTGCAAACAACAAAAATGTCTCCCATTTTGATTCAAACCATGCTACGGAGTTGAACAAGTAGAAGGAAGAAGTGTTTTCTCATTATCCCGCCATCATGATGACCCTTGTTTCAATGGAGAAAAAGGTTCACCTCTCAAACGTTTTGATTTTTGCATCTAAGAAAGAAATTTTTGACACATCCTACAAGTTATAGAAGAGAAACAGAAAACTATAGGCAAAGATAACCAAATTGAACAAAATTTCTACATCTAATGATCATATCATCAAATCCTTGTGGTTGAAATTCAAAAAGAGTGTTGCTAACAAAATAAAGATGAATATTGAACCCGTTGATGATCAAAAGTCTAGGCATCGATGAGATAAGTGCGAGAAAAAGACATAGAATGTTGCGAAGCACATGAGAAGTCAAAGCTGACTTGAAGATGAACCCTTAGACAAGGTAAGTGATGATAAAATGTGTTCAAGGAACATATATGTTGAAAGTGATGTTTTGGATGTTGCATGACTTATTGAAGAGCTCAAAACATTTCCTTTTGTTTGTCTTCTCATCGATGCTTTTCTCACTTATGGAGATGAGGAGATGATTGCCCTAAAGGGTACGTGCAAAGAGTTGTGAGAATGACAAAGGGATTTTAGATATTCGTCTTAATCTTGAAATCTTACACTTTGATGAGGCTATGCAAAGGAATTTTGAGCAACTTGAGACACTCCAAAATGAGAAAGAGATCAACAATCTCTGGAAATTTTTCCTAAAGATCCTCCACACTTAGAAGTGTTTGTTCCTTATAGATACCTTCATGCCACTAGTAAATACATTCTTTGTGAACCTCTTGGTGCCTTTCGATTTGACATCGCTAATAATAATGAAAATAGCAAAGAAATGGAGTTGTCATCCATGATTTCATCTCATCTTGAGACATAGCTTTGTGAAGAAGTAACTTGTAAGGGAAGTGAAGAAAATTGTCTTGTCGAGAGTGACACGATGTTTGTTGAAGTTGTTATTCATCATGAAGATATACCAAAATATACCCGATCAAAATGAATTCCTCCTCTCTACTAGAGACTCTTTAGGAGAATGAAGATGAGGTAATTGTCAATTATTTACATGCGAGTATTTAATCTTCAACGATGTATAGGTTTTCAAAATCAAAGAAGGGAATTTCTAAACACCCAATATTCTTTCTATGAAACTTGTTGATAAGTAGAGAACACATAATCATGTGAATATTGTGGGAGAGTATTGTTGTAAGTTATTTTATCGGTTTACCCAAAAGGAAGTAGTTGAGATTGAAGATGACATGACCCTTATCGAAATATTGAAAATGGAGGTTTCATAGCATCATTCAACTATCTCAAGTGAAGAAGTACTTGAGCTTGCTAAAACAGGGAAAATATTTCATAGACAAGGTACATATCAGGAATGCAATGATATTGGTGAGGAGGTGACTTTTCTTCTTGAATCACACAATTATTTCAATTTCATGGTTCTTGGAACAAATGACTTGATGGAGACAGAAAATTTTGAACAAGAGGAAGTTTTTAAAAGTGTCAAACATCATGAAGGAAATGATGAGAGCCTTGTTGAATTTTCTCTTCTTGGTGTCACTATTGTTGAAATCAAATCTTTTGAACATGCTCATTTTGAAGCCCATAATCTAGTGGAAGTCGCGAATGATGAGTTGAGCTTCACTACTAATGAATTCTTTGGTAATTATGAGGTCATGTTGTTTGAGCACACCCTTTTTAGGATCATGATTTTGCAGAATTTGAAAGTGAAAGGTTTGGTCTTACAGAGAAAGGAATGGCATCCCATAGTCATCATAGGAAGATGGAAACCATAAAGGAGGATTATGGTGGTGAAAGATGTGTGTTCTTCATTGATGTGGTGACAGGATTCATTGGTGATGAACATTTTTTCCCTGACTCGTCTTGAAGGAAACAAACAATGCATGGTTCAACTGTCAGTGTGCGATGAGAATGAAATAATGACCATGTCTTCTCATGAGAGGAACTTTCAAGAGAAATCAATTTTTCTATGTCATAGAGATGGTGATAGATGTTTATAAGGTTCAATTCCTGGTATAATACAAAATGAAGGTGAGAAGTTCATTTCAACACTTTCTTGTTGTAGGAGTAAAAAATTGAAACAAGTGTCATAGTGATCATTATATCCAGGTGAATTCTCTATGCAGTATCATTTTGAGGATGGATTTTTGGTTTCCGTTCTTCTTCTCAAGCCATGTGGAGTTGTCGTGAAACATTGGCATGATCAGTTGAACAAATTAAGTCCATGAGAGCTTCATGCATTCGATTCATTACCTTTGTAAGGGTGCTATTTCTCTCAATCGTTGAGTTTGTATAAAATTGTATATTCCCATCCTTCCCCTCGTACATAGTTTTTTTCATTGTTAGCTTGATTCGCTTTATGTTTTCTTGTGTGTGTCGTGTCGGCTCAAGATAGAGGAAAAGTAGAGCCATTGTCGTAATGTATAGTGATGTGAAGCATGAGTATAATATTTTCTCTATATCGATGCATGATAGGAATCATGGCAACCTAGGAAAATAATAGGTGTATTCCATGACATGGATCATGGAAATATAACATGAACGTAGAACATGTCAAGCACGCAAGTGATCATAACAAAAAAATGTCAAGTATATGATCAAGCATAAAGAAAACACTACTGATAACTATAGTCACATCAAACATGTAGAAGGTGCTTAAATAGTGAAATCGCATAAAATACATATTAGGCACACCAAACACAATGGAGAAATATCAACCATGATCAAAGACTTGCCAAACATATGAAAAAACACGGAGTAGTCACTTCAAATAAAAGCATAGAAGACATAATAACCATAGTAATAAAACATGTATATCAAAGACATAGAGAAGCATATGAGGAACACATCAAATAGATGAAGACATGCTAGGCACGGGAAAACACATCATATGGATGAAGACACAACATACACATGAAAACATGCAAAGTAGAAAAAGTATATGAAAGCATAGAAAATATATATTGGATTCATAGAGCCATAAGGTATCATCATGGTAACATAAGAAAATAATCAATCGTGAGTTAATCCCTCAAAGAAAAAATAAAGGGGGTAGATAAATTTAAGCACCATATAACAAAGACCATTTAGGCCAAGATGATGTAACGAGTTATTTTTTTCTTTTCTCTTATTCGGACACAAGACACAAAAAACAAAGGATAGACTAGATGTGATAGAGCAACAATTATCAACAAGTACTTATGAGGCAATCAGATAACATAACGGAGGAGGAAGTTTATTGCTCTAACATAAAGTACAAATAGAAGCCCACAAAGTGAGCATCAATTATTCAAAAAAATGGATGAGATGGGAGTGTATCATTGTGCCCTCAATTGGATATAATGTAAAAAATTATAACATGTAGTCATGCACACTTTTAGAGTTTAGATGTGAAAGGAAGGGAACAACCTTCCACCATCGTCGAAGTGGAGGCGTAGTAGACTTAACACGTGGTGTGCACCGGATGGTATCCCTCTTGTGATTGTCTTCACCTCACATTGATCTTTACCTTGATTGATATGCATTGAGAAAGTATTGATCAAATTTTTGAGAGCTACATTAGTTGTATATGATGAGCAACATAAGAATTTTGGCTAAGACCTCACCATTTCCAATTTTGTGAGAAAAAAACATCTATTTTGAGATGGAAGGATTCTTAATATTTTTGTCTCGAGGATGAGACAATTGGTTGAGCTCAGCGGAAATGTTGACAAATATAGCCTTTTGGATTGTTATGGCTTAAGATGTGACATCACATGGGGGTTCACGACATTAGAAAATGATGAGGATGAAGATTAGATATGATCTACTATTGTGTCCCTTCATTTTGTATTATATTGAGGCATTATATATAATTTTGTATTGTATTGGAATGTTTGAGATATATAAGATTGAAGGACCTAATAACAAATATAAAAAAACAAATACCATTCAAGCCAAACATGATGCAACAAATCATGTTTTCTACTCTCTTAGTTGGATACAAGTTACCAAAAAGCAAAGGATTAACTAGATGGGATCAAGCAGCGATTATCAATATCATCAACAACATATAAAGTAACTAGTGCAAACACATGAGGAAAGAAGTTGATTGCTCTAACCGACTAGTGCAAACATCAAAGCACACACATTGAACAACAATAATTACAAATATGGATGAGATTTGAGTGCATCAATGTGCCACCAAATGGATAGAGTGCAAGATATTATAATAGACAAACATGCATACTTTTATAGATTGTATGCCAAAGGAAGTAAACAACTGCTTCATTAAAGTGGAGACAAGGTTAGCAATCTTAAGACATTATGTGCATCAAATAGCATCCCCCTTGTGGTTGACTACACCACGTGTTGTACTTTACCTTAATTGAGATGCATAAAGGAAGTGTTGATCGGATTTTGAAGAGCTATATTTGATCTATAAACTCTTAAGATTGCAAACTTATAGAATTTACTGTATCACATCTTCTCATTTTATTTTGATTTTTCTTTAAAATGATAGTTTTAAATGTGTTACCATGGTAGAATGTGTAGTAGAAAGAGTGTATTCCTTGCATAGCCATAAAACAATAATGAAAGGAATGGAAACAATCACAACGCAAGATTTTATCGTTGAAACCCCAATGTGGGGCAAACCAATTTGGAAGTGGCAATAATACAACTTCCTTTTCTTCCTTCAATGAAATGGGTCAATACAAAAGCTCCAGAGTATACAATCACTCTTTTTCTTCTCTTATCTTTTTAACGATGTGATGGATTACAAGTAATATAAAATGGCACAGTCAATACAACTACACAACTCTTCTATTTTGTCCATTACATTCACTAATACACTCTTGAGTCTAGTAGATCATGCTTCCATGATAACCTATTACGATTCCCCTGTTCACGGCCCTTTTTATGTATTTATAGAGATGTACCATTGAAATCTAAACCTCAAAAATGTTCAAAATGAGAATACCAATCAGTTCATGTCCTTAATCTAACTCTTTGGTTGGCACAAGTAAAACCACCAATATTTGCATATGTGTGGTTAGTAAACCATCGTTGTTTGCAAATTGATTGTTATGGAAACTATGTAGCACTTATGAAATAGATGCTTAAGGCTTGGCAGTTTCATGACGATGTAAGTCTCGCACAAGGTCTCTCACCTTCTAAATCTTATAACTTTTGCATACAAGCTGAAAATCATGTGCCATTTTTTTGGAAGTGTATAACTTTTCAAGAGGAATCCAAATATGTAAGCACATCTATCAAGTTTACTCCGGATGAAGTACACATGGTCAATGTCAAGAGTTGCGATGCACATTACGATCACTCAACATTTCTAGTTTCGTTGACCCTAACATGTCCTTAGATTCTTTTGGAATTATTGAACTTCAAGAATCTTTACGGATCATACCTCTCATGTTTTGATGGATTTTGTCCCATAAAATCCTAATTACTTATGAGATATAGAAAGATCTCTTCCTCTTCCTCGTGAAACTTTTTTTGGTGGTTTACCTTTACCCCAACATACCAATTTGCTTGAGACTTTGTTGGTTTATCTACACTTTCCTTGCCAAACATATTTACTCACTTCACCCTTGGTACACCTCAAGGAGATGTTGTGCATTACCCACAAAGGAACATACTTGAACCTACAAATTTTCAACTCCTGCTAAGAAAGAGATGGTTTCTAATTCTCCTATTCCAATGAAATAGATAAATTGATTCCCAACTTCTTGTTACAATCTAATTGATATTATGTGTGAATTTCCCGTGTTTTCGTTATGGTGCATATCCATGGTCTTTTCTTGGTGGAATTCTTCAATGGAGCTCTCTGAGTGGAGATGATCATGCACTCTTTATTGATGTTAGGGTTGATCATGCATATTACGATGCTTTTACTAGTAAAATTCCTTTCTAATCTTCTATGACATTGCATCTTCTTCCAATGAAAGAGTGATGTTCAACCCATTTCCTCACATGTGAGAGTGAATTGGCTTAGCTCTCCTAGAGTTGTTTGTTCCAACCCCTTGTTCTTTTGTAATGTGATTGGTATTGTGGTTCCCCATAATTCTTCCTCAAATGTGTTCACTTATGGTTCTCCCATGATGATCTTCTACTGATGGATTATCATCCCTAATGATCCCCCACAAGGTTCGAGTACATCGTGCATTTTCCTCCTTCACAATGCGAGAGTGATGTTTTAGGGTTTTTCCATTATCCATGAAGAGTAATCTAAGTGATGTTGTTACAACTCATGTTAGCTAGAAACAAAAACATGCTACAACCTCCTTTTAATGTCAAACCAAGCTATAACGGCTGCCACACATTCATTTTTCCAATGATAACATATTGCTTTATAAAGGAAACATACAATGTACAATACATATTTCAACATCAATGTCGAATATGTGCATACCATAATGTTCTTGCATCAAACCCAATTTTGGTACCTAATATAACCATACCCAATGTGCATACAAAACTAAAATATGCATGCTCCATCGAGTCATCTCTATTGTAAGTCCCTATGTGCATATTATGCATACTACATACATGCTGAAATCAACCTCCTCCAATCCCTTTAAAGCCTATGTGTATATCACAACAATTGTATGAAGACAAAATCAATCTTGTACATCAATGTTTGCAATTATTGAAGTGCCCTGGCATTCTACAACACTAAATGACATTGAAATCAAATTATTGCATCAATGTTGCAATTATTGAAGTACCCTAGCATGCTACAACCGAATGATGTTGAAATCGGACTTGTATTCATACTATGTTTGTTCTTTTGCATTTACAACAATTATAATGAGAAATTTTACCAAATACAACAATGGAAAAAACAAAACAATTATCATCCATTATTGTGATGATTTCAATAGCTTAGAGCTTGCTGCCTTGACATTATGCTTGGATAGCTTGCTCTCTAGGAGTGCCTCTTTTTCCATTCCTTGATATGCAACACAAAAAGGTTGAGTGAAAAAGAACCAAATTTTGTTATTTCATTGCATATACTTCTTGTTTTTATTGGATTTGTTGTTCCTTGCTCACCAATGATAAGTCCAAGTGTTCCCATGCTATCAATACAAGGGGAACTAGTTTCCATATTTTCTCTACTAACAAATGTAAACATACTGTGTTTATTAAACTTATAAAGGTTGCCCCCACTTTTTACTCCCAAGTGGATTTCTTGTTACACACTTTTGATGAGCAAAAGGATTCCCATGCTTGCCATATAGGTGAAATTAGTTTCCTATTGCTCCATCAATAAATAGAAACATACATTACTTTGAACATATGTTTGAAATGTTACCCAATGCCCATACACTGAAAGCAACGCAACCCTCTTCTTTGCAAATCATGTAAATGCTCAATCCAAAAATCAAATGAAATCCCCTTTACCATTATTTGCTTGAATGGTGGTGAATAAGCACGTGAGAGTTGTTCCCGCCTTCTTGATTCTTGTGTTTTGGTGGGATCTTCTTCCCCTCTTGTCTATGGTTGCATATTCAATCTTGTATGTGGCTACATATTTTTGCTATGACTATTTTTCGAGTGAAAATGAGGATGGAGTTTCCAACACTCCCCATTCTAATGCCCTCAACCATTGGAATACAAACAAAAATTCTTAGACTTGCATATGTTCATATCAAGTGGCTTCTTACCTCCTTGGAGTGTGTCTTGACCTTTTCCTTTCATTGCTTTGCTTGAAGAGTCTTTCTCTATTTACGAACTTGGGCTCCTTAGTGATGGATTATTTGCACATAGCCATAAAATGGTTACTCACTTTACAATAGGCAGAAAAATATATCCTTAAAGTAGACTCGTGGTTCCCTCTTTTTGTTTGTGTGATTGTCACCCTCTCTTTGGAAACAAACTGCAATCAACTAGAGGCTTTACAAAAATGGTACTATAAACATTTATACCTTTTTCATATTGTCCTTGGAGTGTAGATGGTAGGAGTACTCTTCACGAAAACTACTCTTACTTCAATTGTGCTAGATCATACAGTAATCTACGTTTTATATATCCAAGTCCTAATGAGGTCTTTCTTCAACCATAATAGGGGTAAGGATTCCTTGGCCATCCTTACAAACCCATTTTCCATCATTTCTCATCTTCATTAACAACTTCCAGCCAATACCCTTAGTATGCTTCTCAAAATTGTTGAAGGATTCTTTCAATGTAACATTCGAAAAAACATTATGCGATAGAAAGCATATTATGCATGCCTTTGTCATGATTCAAGCATCTTTGGTAGAGATTAGGCTTTTCTCTTAGCAATTTCTTCTCCAACATCATGTGAGAGCTTTACCAACAAGCCTTGTTACAACTCTTTCAAGTTTCTTATGAAGAACTCTCCATGGCTAAACCATGTTACTTGCAAATGTTCATTCTTTGTTTCCAAGTGCTGCACTAGCATTCTCAATCCTATATTATCCTCTTGCACTTGCTCATGGAAAGATTCGAGTTCTTCAAGTCTCATGTCATGGCTATTCTTTACAACCACGGATTCTAGAAACACTTTGACAAAGAATTTTACATACACTATATTGTTTGACACACAAACCCCTATGTGTTAACAAAACTCTCTACAAGCCACAAGGAACTTGCTGCTCTAATACCAACATGAGATGTAAACTTGAAGACTACATACTCGTAGAATTCAAAAAAATGCAATTTCTCGTTCTACTTTGATTTCACTTCTGATCACAGTTTTGAATGGTAGAATGTGCATTAGAAATAGTTCATTGCTTTCATAACCATAAAACATTAATTAAAGGACCGGAAACAACATAGAACAAAAAGAATACTATCCTAAAAACCCCCAATGTGGTGAAAACCAAGTGGAAGTGGCAACTACAAATCTTCCTTCTCTTGCTTCAATGAAATGGGTCAATATAGAGAGCTACAAGAGTAAGAGCATACACTCACTCTATGTTTCTCCTATCTTCCTAATGTTTGTAATAAAGGAATCACAAGCAACATAGAATGGTGCAATCAAGACAACTAGGCAACTCTACTACTCTCTCCCTTACATTCATCAATACCCCATAGATCATGCTTTCATGATCACTAGTTCCAACTCTCTTATTTGCTAACCTGCTTATACATTTGTGGAGATGTCCCTTGAGAGAACTAAGTCTTTAATTATTTGTCTATTGTCATATTATATAGAGACCTTTATAAGATGTTATTTAGAGCCTTTTGGATATAAGATTTGAATTTAGGGCATTGTTAGGAATCTGTTTTTCAAAATAATGACCAGTGTCCTACCACTTATTTTGTTTCATCTTTAATAGATTTGTGTGTTGCATCACTTCAATGGAAATCTATTCTCTTGTTCTCCACATTGTTCAAAGGAATCATTCCTTATTTTCTTTTCATTTCTCTAGTAACCATTCAAGTTAGCTACCAATAATTTGCAATTTGGTTTTGTTTTTCCTCTTATCAATTTGAGTGGCATCTTTCTATCAAGGATTTGGTAGCCCTCGTGTACTTGATACTTCCAATTGTTTTTTGAAAATTGCCATATGCATATTTAGTTTTAAGAAGAGTTTTTTAAATCAAGGAAGCAATTAGCGTAATTTGATTTTGTGCTTCACCACTAAAGATCAATTGATTCCTATAATAAGGTTGGTTATATTTTGTATTAAACTAGCTTTCTCATCATGTTACTTGGTTTTTATCATTTTTTTGTTGTTTAACATAACTAGTCTTTTTGAAATACTATCTCTAAGCACCTACACCAACACAAGATTTGCATAGTGAACACATTTTGAGTAAGCTGAATTTTAGTTTATATAAATCAAAACACATTTGCTATTTGCTCGTCTTGGTTGGCTCTCTTACACATTTTTATCTTGGAATTAAATGTGTAACATTGTTGTCTGATTTAAATGTGTTGCTTATTGTATTCTACAATTTCAAGGAAAAAATCCCACCTTTTTATTAGATGCACAATAAAGATTGCAGCTAAGCTTGACATTTATTTTTATGATTAATCTACATCCACATCGCACAATTCACAGGAGCTACACCACATAAAACTCGATCACACAAACCTCAAATTTTGTTGGGACCTGCCCATTCAAGGAGTACAATTACACTAAATTATTGTGACAGAAAGACTTGACATCAAAAACGTATTTGTTATCAGCATTTCAAACCTTGTCACAGGATGACTTTCTAGTTGCTTATGCATATATGTTGTAACAATCACGCATACGTTGTTAAACTACCAGCATACTAGAAATATGACTTACGATTGGCCTAGCTCAACTACTTTCAAAAATTGCTTTTCAAACCAACTTATATTATATTTCCATTGAATGCACTAGACAGCTTTGTAAAACCCCGACTTCATTGCAAGTGTTATTCTCTTTGTTAAGCTAAGTTTGATTTGCTTTCTTGGCTTAGATTGTTAATAACTGCATTATTAATATATATCATTAAAAACTACATTATTAAATTATTTTATTTAAATACTGCAGTGTTAAATTATCTACAGTGTTCCCAGATGCTATGTCCCTATTGTTAGGGTGCACGTATCCATGTGCCGGAAATGGATGTAGATTGAGCACTTCTCGGATACAGTTCAGATAGTGTACCCAGCCGTATCCCGATACAAACCCGTATTTGTGCCATATCAGATACAAAGATACAACCGGATACAGTAAGTAAACCAACTATAGTCGTATCCAGTTTAACAGTTACAAAAATAAACCAAAAACCTTCAAAAGGCTAAAAATCTTAAAATAGTAATACCCGCAAATGATCTCTATAATGCATTTTAGTAGCAACAATTGAGGACATGGAGGTGAGAATGTTGATTCACTCTCTCACTTCAAGCTTTCACATTGGCTTTTATCAACATGCAATTATTTTACTTCTTTTCTCTCTCCGTCTATTTTCCGCTGGCCTACAAACCTGCAATGTTTTCTTAATCCCTTGAATGCCAAATTTCCAAATTTCCTGTGGTCAGCTGAAATGTGTAATTTGCGTACAATTTTTTTCTAAAGTGTGTTCATTTATAATTTAAATTTGATATTGTTAATAATATATTAGATTATTGTAGTATTTTAATAATATTATATTATGCCGTATCCAACCCTATCCATATCAGGGGGCATCAATCCACATCTGTATCCATATCTATTTCATTCCAAAGAAAAGGCATCAAATTTAATTGGGTAAATTTACACTCTTTTCACCTTAGATGTGATATGCTCCATTTGCATCCTTGTCATACAGTCCAAAAGACTTTGAAGCATGCCCACAATTGAAGTTCAACGAGAACATAATTGGTAACAAATAATATTGTACATGGCATACAAGAATTTGGCCCAATGACTGATGAGATTTTCCTAGCCGAAACACACTTTTTATGTATTAATTGCAGAGGAAACAGACTTGATCATCACCATAGGGAGTAAGCCCATGGCAGCAAGTGCTCCACATTTCTGCAGCGCCAGAACCCCAGACTTGAGTTGCTGTACTCTAGAGCATAAAGACACGAAATCTATGTTTGCATATTTAAATTCCAAATCTCATGCCTTGGAATCCAGTCCCATGCCTGGTCAATATGGGTTAGAGATAAAGAGAAAGCACGTGACACCACAATCCCATAGAGAACAGGCTGCAGATACAATGGGCTCACCTTGGCTCAGAGCTTGGGGCTCGTCAGAAGAATTAATAAGTAGCTTGCACCCACAATTTTAAAAAGCCTGTTATCCATTTGTGAAGTGTTAACCCCATATAGACCAAAACCAGGGGTGTTCGCATTATAGCCTGGCTGCAATCATAATCCATTGTCGTGGATTATTCTCTACTTCTTGAGATTGAACTACAGTGCACTTCATGAACCAACCTGACACAAAACTACTTTGTTAAAATTGCAAAGAATTAAACATAAATTAAATAATACCTGATATGAGTCGATCATTATTTACCTGAGGTAGAGAACACATAATGACATTATGGTTGGGCTTTGATGTAACCAATGTGCCTAGCTAATACATAACTTCCCCATTTTGAAAACTACTACTTACACCAATTGGGTCTGTTAGACAGGAGATCAAAATAATTTGTGTCCATCCTCAAATTTAGGGATTATGCAACTACTTTGCCGGTTGGTTCATGGTTGTTGCAGAGACTTCAAAATTGAAATAATATTAATATCCACATATGACCTAAAGCAGATCAATGGTAAGAGTTTGGATTTGATGTAACTTATGCACCTAGCTGATATATACCACTTCCCTCTTAAAATTCTGATACCGACTAGGTCGTTTCGAACTAGCAAATACAAAGTATTAATTTCATATGTGCATTAAGGTCCTAAAATTCTGAAATTGAGTAACCACTTGGCTAGTTCGTTGTTTGTTGTTGAAATTGTAATTATCTGATGTCTATTTTTTGTGGGTTTGTTTTTAACAAAAGAAAATTGAACATGTAATATTTATCAGAAATGCACTACCATTTTCCCATTGCAACAGTTCAGAATTCTAACGAAGTTTTTGATAACGATGATGGTATCTGACAAGCCCACAATTTAGACAAGAAATTATACAACTACCATGTGTAGCAGTTACTAGTTTGTATGCATGATCCCAAAGAATAGTCTTATAATAAATATTACAAAAAATCCCAAGGAGCGGATAGTTTTGCATGAATATGATCTGCTTGGACGTTCATATATATTGAGCCATCTAGACACTTGTTTTGGAGTCAAATTTATTGAGGAACGCCCCATGAAGATATAATTATTATGGATTTCGTTATAGGGGTTTTTGAGAATTATAATACCAACAGTATAGAAGAATAGTTTGCTTATTTTGTTCACCACAATGATGCTTCTATTCTTTTTATCTTATGCTCGCTCGCAAGGAGGATATGGCATACCTGAAATGTGTTCAAAATTATTTACTTGACAAAGAACTTAGCATTGAAATACCATTGTTTTGAAAAATGTCACCCATGTTCTGTTTAATATTAGCAAGTAATCATAATCCCCACACGTCCTGTAATGTTTGAAGATCTGAATTTTTTTCCACAGCCCCCTTTCATATTGTTGGGCATGCAATTACCAGTTTCTACATGCCAGTGAACAAAACACATGGTTAGCTTTTTCAATTCTTGCTGCAAGGCCCTGACAAAGAAAACTGTAAGGAATGGAAATTGAATTTGCAGATGCAGGAAATTGTCACATTATGCCTGCAATTAGTTATGGTTTCCCACTTTTTAGGGTTTTCAGAAATATTTTCCCTCGCAATGGTTTGGTATCTAAACTTCTCGTAAAGATCCTGCATTTTACTACAAAGAATCTGAAACAAGCTCTATTTTTTATGCATGTACTTTCCCAAAGCTACAATAGCATAGGTCATTTTCAACATCTGACCACTTAAATCATCTAAAACTTTTTGCAGATCCATAGATTGATTCCTTAAATTATTTACATTAAAATGTTGGACTGGCTAAACACTCTTTTACCATATTATGGTCTTGTGTGATAAGGTAATTGCAGGTTTTTCACAAATATGGGCTTGTTGAAGAATCCTTGGAGATATTAAAGCAAAAATTCAATTGGCAGGCTTGGAGCCAAGCCCCAAATCTTTCCCACTGTCCCACCACCCTATGCCAAAATGGGAGCTTTGGAAACGGCGTGACAGACAGCCATCAGACCATAGTTAAACGTAGATATTGCTCAAATGTTCGGTTATGTGTGCAAATGTGGAGGATGTATAATCCCAGAGACTGCTTGGCGAAATTCCTGTAGAAAAGTTAAAATTGGCAGGATGCATAGAAGTGCTTGATTAGATGTTTCAGAGAGATTACAGAGAAAGGGAATGCAACGATTCAATCTGCAATGCAACTTTAGACCTGATAATCAAATTCAGACAAATATCTATTAGCTCCCAAAACCATTGCCCGCATCCTCCCACCTTTAATATTAAAATTGGCTGTGCTGACGAGATGTTGATGTGCAGTGGGTTGGTTGTGCCCAGCCCCACCCAAGATCAAATCTCACTGGGCGTTTGAGGCTGGCTTTCATATGTTGGAGTTGTGGGGAACTAGGCACCCTGTTTGTGTCCTAGCAGAAACTTGTCCCCGAACAATTTGGCTTATAGCTCTGGTCAAAAGCATTTCAAAAGCATTTATCAAACCAAACAAAAAAAACTGAAAAAGAAATACGTCAGATTGTTCTGCTAAGTAGGGAAATTAAAAAAAAGGTGTGAGTCACGCAAGAAAAGTCGCCAATGCCAAGCATATGGAAAGCAATTGTGCTCCTAATGTTGGTATGTTTAGCACCCTCTGTAATCTTTTTGGGTAATGAGAGTGACAGATGTAATGAGTATGCGTTTCATATATCTAGAGCTAGATAATATGATTAGATTTATTTATGCATGCATTTAAATTCTATTTGATATCTTTTATTTAGTAATATTTGGTAGCATGTGTCCATTACAAAAATATTCTCACCAACATAGCTGTGTAATGTGTCTTGAGAGACAATTAGAGGCCTGTGGCTTTTTAAGGCTACCACTGCCTGGTAATGGAATTTTGACTACAGCTAGAACATTTTAGTGCCTTTCAAATTATGCTCTGAAAAAAATTATAGAATATTATTCTTTTAAATTAAAAGATTTGCAATATCTTTTTGAAACTTCTAATTAATTTTTTAAAAATACTAATTAATTTATTGAAACTTCTAATTAATTTATTCAGTTCATCCTCCTTAAACTTTGCAATGGCACCTTCAACCCTAAAGTCTTAAACAATTAAGAAAAGGATTAATGACAAAGCGTTATAAATTGGGTCGTGCAAAAATAAGAGGAAAAATCAAATATCAAAATTTACTGTATAAGTGTCATCGCAAAACTACATTTATGAGCCAAAACAAAGAAGATTTAATTTATTATCTTATAATCAGAAATCAACATTTTTATGTACTTAAAAATATGTAAATTCAATGTTTAAAATATTCAATTTGGTTTTGATTTCAATCTCTATATTTCATCATAATTTTCAGATTTATTTGATTCATGATTTCTGTGAGGGTGTAATCAAAACCAAATTGACTATTTTAAACAGTTGCTTTGAAACTTTTAGAGGATTATATTTCTAAAATTGATTCTTAAAAATTTGAGGTAGGTTTCTAAATCGATAGCATAAACTACGGTTTTAAAAGACGGCAACTAAAAATCTACAGCTATTAACAAATATGTTTTAGTTGATAATGGTACGTAGCTCCACACTTGTAACAAGTTCCCCACGTTCAGCCCCCACTCCCAGAATTCAACCCACCTCTCCCACAAAATCTCTCAAAGTCGAATCCTCTTCCTTGTCTCTACGACAACGCTTATGCAAGGCGAATGTTCAGTCTTATGCTCCTCTTTGCAGCTCGCACGAGTAAGAAAATTCGAACATTGGCTTTGATAATGATCAATAGCTCCACAATTGTAGCAAGTTTCCCATGTTCTACCCCCACTCCCAAAATTTAATCCACCTCTTCCATAAAAATTTGAAGTTGAATCCTCTTCCTTGCTTCTACAACACGTTTTGCAAGGCCTCGTGCTTTCATCTCTTTCATTTTCCCAATTAAACAATAATATGTGGCATCATGAGTATCAGCATTACAAATCTTACACCTGCACAAGACCTCAACTTGATTAGCCTTCCTGAACTTTGGACAAGTCTTGATCTCATGAGCAGCCAAACAAATCTCTCACACCACACTCGCAGAACACATCCTCTTTATTAAACAATTTTGTTTTGTATGCCCTTTGACTTCACATTCCATGCACAAAGTTCCTTTCTATGCTTCTTGAGTAATCCCAACAGAGGTTAATTTCTAAAGCTACAATTAAACAATAATATGTGGCATCATGAGTATTAGCATTACAAATCTTACACCCGCACAAGACCTCGACTTGCTTAGCCTTCGTCAACTTTGGACAAGTCTTGATCTCATGAGCAGCCAAACAAGTCTCTCACACAACACTCATAGAGAACGCATCCTCTTTATTAAACAATTTGGTTTTGTATACCCTTTGACTTCACATTCCATGCACAAAGTTCCTTTCTATGCTTCTTGAGTAATCCCAACATAGGTTAATTTCTAAAGCTACAATGACATAGAAGACAATTGGGCCTCCACGAATAGAATAATGCTTGCGTCAAAGTTTGTTATGATCTCCACTCTCAAGCGGCATCTAAAGCCTCTTGTGGATCCTTAAAACTCTTCATTGAAAGTTGCCTTCAAAATAGGGTTAACAAACCTCCCATGAACCACTTTGCGTATGTAATGAAGGGTGAATATCGTAGGATATCTTAGAGAGCGTTGTTTTATATCGTGCGTCATAAGCTCGAGCACCCTCATTTGTATCTTGCTTAATCTCCTTCAACATAGAAATACTCTCTTGCTCAAACTCGAGAATACAAAATTTCTTTATAAATACATCCTTCAAAGCATCAAAATCAATCACTATCTGATTTGGTTCAAACTTCATGTACCAAGTATGCACCTATCGTTGCAAGGTCATCACAAAAAGACCTACCTTTATTCCAAAGGACTATACACTTGGCCCTCCACGCATGTTCCATAGCATCTTCTATACCTTTGTACTCTGATAACTTCAGATTCACTTGATGGACCACTTGTAGCTATGGAGCGCTTTGCTCATTGGCGATAATCCTTTGTGCAACAGGATGGGCCCCAACGTCACTGATGCCAAATATGCCAACAGCACAAAATTAAAATCACCGGTACGTTGGTTAGTTACACTAGGCTTGAAACCCCAACCCCTCATACTCCAACACTAGTCATCCAAAAGGCTTGCTCTGTCCACTTCAAACTCCCTATAGCTCTCCCAAGACCAAATCCTATGATCTACTCCACGACAAATTATTAATGACTATCTAAACAACATATATCTCCCAGACACCAACACCTTTACTCAGTCTCCTTTTAAAAGAGACGTGTTATACATTAGCATTAGCATCAATCGATTGTCGGCTCCCATTTAGGGTCTTCTTCGAGCCCACATATTTCTCATCTTCCTCATGAATTTTACCTTCTTACGATCCAAAAAGTTCTCGATTTTACAAAACCTCATAATGCCCAGGGCAGTCACCACAACTCAAGCCAACATCATGCCCTACCCTGTCCTTCACAAGTTCCATTAGCATGTTCTAAAATTAACTTCCACGTACTCTTAGGGTCCCTTCATTCAACTTCTCTCGTGTCGACTTTCAAAATATCACCTCAACCTTAAATCTCTTTCGGTTAGATCCTCCATTTCCTCATAACTCCACATCGAACCCTAATTTTTGCCTTCGATTGCTTTAGTCGTGGATTACACAAATTTATCCTTCCATGTTCACCCGTTCAAAACCTAGCTCAAAAATGAGCATCGTAATCCAAAAAGGGATTTCTACAAGAAAGCGATCCTCTCGGTTCCCAAAATTCAAATTTTGCTTACTAAGATTTTGTTAAATATTATAATGCCCAGAGTGGTCACCATGACTCAAGCCAACCTCACACCCTCCATGTCCTTCACAAGTTCCATCAACATGTTTTAGAATTGACTTCCCAACACTCCTAAGGTCCCTTCGCTCGACTTCTCTGTCAACTTTTTGCGTATGCCTCAATCTTAAATTTTCTTTCGATTAGATCCTCCATTTCCTCATAACTCCACACCAAACCCTAATATTCTCCTTCAACTACTTTAATTTTGCACAACACAAATTTATCTCTCCATGGTCACTCGTTCAAATTCTAGGTCAACAAAGAAATTCTTAATTCAAAACAAGATTTCAGCAAGAAATGATCCTCTTGGTTCCGTTAAAACTCAATTTCCTTGCCCAAGACAAAAATAGGTCATCGCTACAAACTTTAATACATAACTTTGCAAATTCCCTCACCACACATCCACGGCTCCAATCCACTCTTCATCACGCCTCTTAACTTCGCAAGTCTAGCATCCATCTAACCCTTTGGTTTTGCAAGATTTTGCCTCTTTCCAAATATCAAAGATGTGAACCACGCATAAAGGTGCAGAGGAAACTCTGCAAAGAAGACTTCATACAATTCACTGTATAATTCATCCTCCAACCATGCCTTAAGTCTACGATTGTCATAACCCTTTGGCCTTACCGCAAATTCCAAGGCTTTGCTACGAAACCTTTGGATTTGCAAGTTGTTCTAAACAATGTCTTTCTTTGTGCAAGTTCTTGGATCTCCTTGAGGGGCTTAAGCAATATCCTCTTCATGAGATGATTCACCAATTTCAGGGGCATCTTCATAAATAGTTGAACTCTCACATTCTTCCTCATGTCTGCTTGAGCTATATGAGCACTTCCTTGGCTTAAAGATGGATTCTCATGGCATTCATAAGATCTATGCCCAAATTGTCCACATTTGAAACATCTACCAATGAATCCATTGTTTCTATTTCTAACAAATGGTCTCTTACCTCTGAATGAGTAGCTTCCTCTTGAAGATTGTTCTAGACTTTGTGAGCTGCTGCCTTCTTCTTGTTGTGTCTACATCTGACCTCTATCTGCATGTTCTCCTCTACCTCTGAAGGTTCTAACTCTGCCCCTTGATATCTGATTGTATCTTCTTGACAACTTTTCTTCTGCTCTTAAGGCAAACTGGTATGCCTCTTCAACTGATTTAGGCATCAAAATATCAATCTCATCTTGGATAGTAAGTCTCAATCCATTAAGATATCTGGCAACTTTCTCAGCATCATCCTCAATATGACCAACTCTAATGGTCAATCTATAGAACTCTTCTGTATACTCCTTTACTGACATCTCCTTTTGCCTAAGATTCTATAATCTTTTGAAAAGATTTGTCTGATAATCCTTAGGCATGAATTTGCCTTTCAATTTGGCCACCATCTATCCCATTTTTGATCTTAGTCTTTCCTTTCTTTACTCTTTCTTCCTGCAATCCATCCCACCAAAGAGACACATGACCTTTCATCCTGGTAACAGCAAATTTTACCTTCTTATCATCATCCACATTCTCATACTCAAAATATTTGTCCATGGCATTGATCCAATCTATCATCTCTTCAACATTTAAGCTCCCTTCATACATAGGAACTTCCAGTTTTGGTTTTGAAGTGGCTTTCACAATGGCTTGAGCAAATCTATCTTCTATGGTTTCTTCCTCTACTACCAATTCTTCTGGTCCAACTCTAGGTTCTTCTTCTCTGTCACTAACATCTCCAGTCTCAACTCCTCTCCTTTGAGTTAATTCAACCTCTTGTAGTCTTGCCCTGAGCTTTCTTTATCTCCTCCATTAACATAGCTTGAGTAGGTTGTCTTCTTCCTCCTCTTACTCTCATAGCCATTTCAACTCTCCTCTCTCTTTTGACTGAGATCTCAGTCCTTTACTACTCTGATGCCACAATTTGATGCCCTCACTCTTCCTTCATTGTCTTAATCATCCAACTTTGTCTTCACTTTTATAGGATTTCACCAAAGAATCCTAAATTACTTTCAACAAAACTAAAGAGTATGAAATTCTACAATATATATACAAAGATGTATCAGTGTTCATATACCTAAATCAATTTTGTTTTGATGAAGTTTTGAAGTTTGAAATTCATTGGTATCTTTTCTCATGATCTCTCTTACTCCTTTATAGACCTACTCTGTCTCAGTCCTAGTAGGTCCTGTTTTGATCAAATTTTAGTCCAATTTCCTTAAAACTCATCAACACGGAATTTTGATTGTATTTTCAGGTACTCTTTTCAAAATTATTGAATCCTATAAAATTTCATAACTCACTCCTTAATCAGTTTTGCCCAGTTCGCATTTGTAGTTTGACCAATTAGGTCTCTTCAACATTGCACAGTACAGTCTTAGGGAACTGTCAATTAAATCTTCCTGCAAACAATTTCAAACCTTTTGAAACTCCTCTTATCCTTTAGTAAACTTCCTGTAGATGCTTTGTTATGAATTTGGGCTTTGAAGATTCGAAAACGGTGGAGATGTGAAGATTTTAGAAATAAAACCCAAAACAGGGTTTTCAGAAAACCCAATAGGGAAAAATTTCACTAACCTTCATTTGCAGTCCTTTTCGAACCTCCAAACCTGTTCACGAACTTCGTGGAGATCCAATACAAGTTTCGCCTTCAATAAGCTAAGCCTGAAAGTGCTCCATTAACTCAAAACAATAAGCTTTAGCTTGGAAGTGCAAGGAAACCACTTAGAACAGGTCAGTCTCAATAGGCTTTTTAGAACATCATTGATTCTTGTTACATGTATAGTCTCTCTGATTCTTAACAGATTCAATACGCACTAAATGAACTCAAGAAGGATGAAATTCAATTAATTCTTATTACTTCATACAATCTGACTGACAGAATGACTCAAGAACATCCTTTACAACAACCAAAATACAGCAATATTTCTTGACTTTTTTGCATTCTTCCTGCTAACCTTCGCCTGCTCCATATTTAGAAAGGATAAGAACATCCTCCTAGAGATTCTCCAAGTTTGATATTATATGTTTGTTGTTGAGAGCTTATCTCAACCTCCATGTTAATCATGAGAAAACTGCCTGCCTTGAATTGGAATAAATCTCTAACTTCCTAGATTTTTATTAACAATAAACAACCAATTCACACCCTAATGCTACGTTGGAAGATTCCTACAACTCATACACAACTGTCTAAGACACCTAATAGACATCCAAAATACTAATTTGAGTGTATTATTTGCATATACAAACATATCAAAATTCAAATATTCAAATAAGAGTGTTTTGGAGGGAAAAGCCTCTCCAATGGCTGAAATCAGTTTTTACACACTTCCTACAACTCAAAACTAACTTAAATCCTTCTAAAACCTATCAAGACACGTCTCAACACCTGCCAAGATGATGCACCTGCGTCATCTACCAAACCCTGACCCTTGTCATGGCACAATGCTCAATATTACCTACACATTCACCAATCTAGCACACAATTCGACAAGAACACCAAAATTATAAACAAATCATGCAAAAACCTTTGATTTCCATTATAATCTCAAGAAGGAACAGTTACACAAATGTGAGTAGGATCCGTGCACAAATCATCACACTACAAGGTTCTACCACAGATCTTTACAATTATGATCGTGAAACCATTGAGGATTACATACATTCTCACAGGCTCAACTGCCTTATCTAATAATTACTTGTCTCAGAATCTCTCCTTGTGCAATGATAACTCTAACGTGGCTAGAGATGTGTTGCCCTTGTATTACCCCCTTTTATAACAGACGCAGGACCCTAAATATTCCAATAGATATTCCCACGATTACCTTTCCAGAACCTTCCTTGGCTCAGTTGGCTCTAAATTGGTATGCATATCCTCCCAACAATACTCCCATTATTTCAATCTCCACATCCCACAAAAACTCCAACATGTCTAGAAGTAGTTCCGTTAGCCATGTTAAGTGTGCTGCCAGTAGAATACAATGCAAGTTTTCCCATCCTAACACATGTATCCTTCGCTAGAAGGTTTACCTCATATCCTACATCAATCAGAACTTTGCATATCTCACGCCCATTCAATCTTGCATCCACAGAAAGCTCTCAATCAAATAATGCACTCAAATCTACCATGTTCCAAATCATTTCTGGTGATGCTTCTGTTATAGCAAATCTTTGACTGGTCTTTACAGGGGTCCTCATGCTTAGCTTGAGCCACGCCTTCAAAACATCAATGGCACACATCATTTTCAACAATGCCAGAAGTTTGTCTAACTCTTCCAAGTTCGTGGGCCATACTTTTGTACAATTCACAATGTAGGACTCTCACAATTCCTAAGTGATTTTCAACTCATGTTGTAATTGATGCAAAATTTGTGCTTAGCTTTGATCATAATAACCTTCTTTGCCATCTTCTGCATTACTCGTGGCCCTATCTACGTGAGCCATCTACAGCTTTGCATTTCCTTTTTGCTCATAAATTGCTCTTGTATATCTGTGACTTGGTTCATGATCAGGAACTCCTCCCAAAACTAGATTTGCATGCAGTCCTCATCCTCCATAAGTCTTCCCCGTCCACGAGGTCTGCAGACATGTTCCTACGTAACAGTCACCATCACAAAAAAATTGAGAGTGATGAGATTTGCGTGCACTCCTCATCCTCTACCCATAAGTCTTTCCCTTCCGCGAGGTCTACAAACATGTTCCTACATAACAGTCACCATCGTAGTCATTTTTTGTGAGGCATCACTCTACAAAAATTTCTTTCATAGCTCTGGCAAAAGTTCATTCTTATGCTCCTCTCTGCAACTCGCACAAGTAAGAAATTTCGAGCATCGCCTTTGATAATGATCAGTAACTCCACACTTGTAGCAAGTTCCCACATTCAGCCCCCACTACTAGAATTTAATCCACTCCTACAAAATCTATCGAAGTTGAATCCTCTTCCTTGGTTCTACGACAACAACGCTAAGGCAAATGTTCAATCTTATGCTCCTCTCCACAACTCACACATGTAAGAAATTTCGAACATTGGCTTTGATAATGGTCAATAGCTCTACACTTGTAGCAAGTTCCCCACATACTAGCCTCACTCCCAAAATTCTATCCAACTCCCCCACAAAATCTTTCAAAGTTGAATCCTCTTTCTGGATTCTACAACAACGACGCTTGTGCAAGGCCTCGTGCTTTGATCTCTTTCATTTTCCCAATTAAACAATAATATATGGTGTCATGAGTAATGGCATTACAAATCTTACACCTGAACAAGACCTCTTTCATTTTCCCAATTAAACAATAAAATGTGGTGTCATGAGCACTGGCATTGCAAATCTTACACTTGCACAAGACCTCGACTTGCTTAGCCTTCCTCAACTTTGGACAAGTCTTGATCTCAAGAGCAGCCAAAAATCTCACACACGACACTCGCAAAACGCACCCTCTTTCTTAAACAATTTTGTTTCATATGCCCTTTGACTTCACATTCCATGCACCAAATTCCTTTTATGCTTCTTGAGCAATCCCAACAAAGGTTAATTTCTAAAGCTACAATGCCACTCATACAGAGACTAGGAATTATTGTGGTTTGTTTGAAATCTCCCCATGTCTCGCTCATACGGCTATTTGGCTATCCCAGAAAATCCCCGTCAACACTGTGCATCCTCCTACAACCATTACCAAATTAAAACTTCAACATTGCAATCTCGATTTGTGTGGCATGCCGTCAAATATTATTCTTAACATAAAGTTCCTAATTTTCTTAGTAGACGAGGAATTATTGCAGTTTGTTTAAAATCTCCCCATCTCTAACTCAAGCGGTTATTTGGGCCATCCCACAAAATCCCCTATCAACATTATGCATCCAACTACAGCCATTAGCAAATTAAAATTTCAACATTGCAATCTTGATTTGTGTGGCATGCCATCAAATATTATTCTGAAAATTAAGTTCCTAATTTTCTTAGTAAATATGCATAGCAGAACATACTGGCAGTACTATTTAAAAGAATCTATGAGATAAATAAAGTTGTAGTGATGTTATTTTGATCAGAGCAATGTTTTAAAAATCAGAACCGGACTCGAAACCGGCTGAGGGTCAGACCGAACCGAACCGGAATCGGACCAGAACCTGACCGGTTTAAAACATATGAACCAGTTTACTAAAAAATACATAAAATATTACAATTTTAATGAAAACAAGAAATTTTAAAGATTCCAAACCATGATTACAAACAATTAGAAACAAAATATGCAAAGTTTGCTCATGTATATACCATGTAAGGGTAAATATAGCAAAACGACACCGAGTGCACTACATATCCGAAACAAAATACATAAACAATGAGGCTCTAAATGGCCTATAGAGTCCAAAAAACAATATGCTACAAGCTACTACATGTTTGATATCAATCATCAAACTCAACACCACTGCTAAGAATGGGATCCTCATCCTCATCAATGTCATCTTGTTCCTTTGGCTCAGACACATTGGACTCCTCAGGGACATTTGTAGTAGTTGTAGTAGCACGGCTATTGTTTGCCATGTCTGGTGCTACTAGTGGTTCATCATCCAAAGCCATCCACCCCAAGTCATTAGGATCAAACTATGCCAGGTGACTCTCCTCTATCCATTATGAGGTTGGATCAATATCATCCAAGACAATGGGATCTGTATTAGGTATCCTATTCAGTAATTGGTTGCGCCTTAGCCGGCGGTTGTATTGCACGAAGACGAGATCATTCAACTGTTGTTCCAAACGGGGTCTATATAACATCATTTAGGGTTAGGGTTAGAAAAAGGTAACTTAAAAGCTAAAATTGGAAAAAAAAATGTTTTAAGGCAAACCCTACCCCTCAACTAGTTCAGACTGGTCTAGTACGGAACCGGCCGGTTTGACCGGTTCAGTACGGAACCGGACGGTTCAAGTACGGAACCGGACGGTTCAGTACTGAACCGGCCGGTTCCATACTGAACCCGTCATTGGTTCTGTTTTTCTAATGGTTTGCAATTTTTTTAATGAACCGGTCAAACCGAGCGGAACCGGAATGGTTTTTAAAACACTGGATCAGAGTAGTTCTAACTTCTTGTATCTGATTAAGAGCATCATATTTAAATATTAGATTAGTTTGAAGCATCAAAATGCTGCTAAGGGTGTTGTAATTAATTCTGTTGTAACCGTTATGAGTGACAGCATTGACTGGTTTAAGTACAAAACAAATTGAAATCAGTTATGAATTTACTTCCTACCAGGTTCCTTTGCAGCAATTGGTGCGACTGCTATTTCAATTAATGTCCATAACTGACCAATCATACATCAACAGGCAAGAGTTTGGATTTGATGTGACCTGTGAACTTTTCTGATACATAACTTTCCTTTTTAAATTTTCTATTTATACCAACACAGCCACTTGGACTTTAATTAGATATTTTCAGTCCCGTATTTGCATTGCTCACCTTAGATTTACAATTTGTGTAGCTATTTCCACAGTTTTCTATGGTTCCTGCAGAAAATGGAAACAATTATATTTAAACCACAAATGAGCGGAGAGAATCAATGGAGAGGTGTTTTTTTAGTTTTTCAGGAACAAACTAGATTAGGAGTTGTATGCCTTTGATACTTGTTTTAATTATATTGCCTATAATTACATATCCAATCTTTATGGGATTCATCCACTTCTTAGTCTTGTAAGGTTTCTTGAAGCCGGTTCTTAGTCAGCCAATTATCCTAATTCAAATCTTGATCACCATGTAAATATGGCATTTGGTCCCAATCGATTCATTTCCAGTAGACCATTTTGTTGGTATCCAATTAAGTTTTTTGTAGGCTCCCATAGAGTTGCAGTGGATTGGGTTTCAACTGCAATTTTTAAATTCAGCATAGTTTGAGACCTTGCCATCTGTCCCATATAACTGACTTGACTCATTCCAAGTAGATCAATTTCTGGGTTTTCAATTAGGGTTTCTGTGGGCCTCTATATATTCAGTGGAATAGATCTTTTATTGCTATGCTTGAATATGACAAATTCAGAGACTTTGCCACCCATCTGTTACATACTCCTGTAGTGTAATTTGTGTAATTTGATTTTTATTCGGCCAATTTTTGTTTAGCCTTACCAGTTCAATTATTTACCAACATATAAATACTGCATATAGTTTGAACTTTGAATCAAGTTATTCACAACATATGAGTTTCTAGTAATCCACATAGGGTCCCTATGGGCTTCCAAAGAGTACCCAAGTAGTGTTTTGGTGGGCTCACTCCCATAGAGTATCTAATTAGGGTTTTTGTGGGCTCCCATAGTGTATCCAATTAGGTTCTGTAAGCCCCCATTAGGTGTCTAATTAGTGTTTCTGTGGGCTTCCACAGGGTATCCAAAGAAAACTGATGTGGACTACTACACCCGATTAGGGTTTCTTGCCACAAGGCCCATTGGAGTTTCTGTGGGCTCCCATAGAATCCAGTTTGGATTTGATTGCATTTGTGTTTACTCGCATGTACAACAAACTTAAAGACTCGTCTGATCAATCTATCCAGCCATGCTCGGCACTAAGTGCCACGTTGGCACAAGCACCGGAGACATGTTAGGTGCTCTTATTAAGCTATACTTTTTTGGGGAGGGGGTTGTTTTTTCTACATATATCCATTTGTATATCTACAAGTGTTAGGATAATTTTGTAGAATCTCTGCAGCTTTAGCATTGGAGACAGGAAAGTAGAATAGGGTAAATTTATAAAGGCAGAGAAAAATCAGGCCTCCGTACATGGCTTGTCCATAAGCCTGTAGTTGGGTAAAAGCAGGCAAACTTAACTCTATGTTTTTAAGAAAAAGAAAATGATGATGTTCAGTGCCCTGATTTTGCCTGCACTCTCCTCTTTCGTGTTTTAATCTTTTCTCTGTTCTTTTTATATAGACTGCAGGCAGTTTTCTCTGTTTTCCTGTTCCTGAAACTATATGGGTCTGAGAAAAAATCATCTCTAAAAAAAAGAAATCAGTCAAGCTGTGGTCTACTGGTCGAGATGGAGCATTCCCCTCTAGAAGAACTAGGTTCAAACTTCAAACCCATGCAAGTGTGAAGCCCGGGCCCTTGTATGTGTGGGTGTGTTGAATTTGGAAGCCGGGTCCAATCACCAGTGGGTGTAACACCCTTGTGTTTGTCACATAGTTACTGTTGTCACCCAGAAGTTGCACCCTGATAGAGAATGGTGTGTGTACTCTCTCTCCTGTTGACAAAATTGGAACACCTCAAGGCTATGGGTAACCTATGTCTGAGGTGAACCTCCAGAGAGGGCTGGTTCCCTTGTGAATCACCTAAAAAAAGAAAATTTTGACAAAGAAAAGGGAAAAGGAATGCGGGAAATGGAAAGGGTGATACACCAATAGTTTGATACTTGCATGTAACTCTGCACACAGAGAATTAAAGATTCACACACCTGCACAACTCTAAACTATTTTGCAAAATTAATTCAAGGGTTTAGGAAAAGACAGCGGTAGAGGGAATGAATTCCACACTAAAGCAAATACAATATCCTACAACAAACATGATGAACAATCTGAAAACAGCGATATGAGAGGGCAAAAACAAAGCTTTATTTTATTCAGAGGTGTAAGTACAAAGGTTGAAGATGCCAAAGCAAATCAGTTGTTCAAGTATATCATACAATCAAAAATCAGAGCCTATATGAGCTGCTCCATGCCCAGGATGGACTGCTGTTTTTTTTTAATTCATCTTCATGCTGCTGGCGCCAGATTTGGAACAGCAGTTCCTTTTATTTATTTATTTTAACTTTAGCGCCAACTTCAAATAGAACAGCAGTCTCACTTTTGTTTTATTCATTAACTTCTATTTTTGTCCCCTCATGGCGCCAACCTTTGACTTGGAAAAGCAGCTAATAAATTTATTTTATTTCTTGTCTTATCCTATTTTTGGCACATGCTCTTAACTATAGACTTCTGCTACTTATTTTATTTATTTCTAATTTTGTCCTCCTCCATCCTTTGGCGCCAACAGCAGTTCATTTTCTTTTTATTTATTAATTCAATGCATGCTTAGCGCCAGATTTAGAATAAACAGCAGTTGCTTTTTATTTATCCAATCTCTTTTATGTTTGGCACCAAGCTCTATTTTTGGAACAGCAGGGCTATTTTATTTATTATTTCCTTATGCTTTGGCACATGGAGCAGCAGTCTATTTTTATCCTCCAAACTTATCACCTCAGTCAACCGCAATTTGACTCATGCAAGGTCTGTAGTCTATTTTTATTAATTCCATGCACCTCTTGCGCCAGAAGTAGGACTGCAGCTCTTTTATTTTATTATTTATTTCCATGCACCCTAACTCTCCTTATTTCTCCTTGGTGCCAAACTCTCAAAATAGAACAGGAGTGTTAATATTTATTTATCCATCCATGCACCTCTTGCGCATTTACCCCTTTGGCGCGCAGACTTCTATAGGACAGCAGCGTATTTATTAATTTTATCCCATGCACCTCCATGCAAAGTCTTCTTTTGGCGCAAATCCTTTGGCAATGAAAAATGGTAAAATTACCAGGTTTGGAAATCCGGATCCGCTCGGAAGGGCAAAAACCCAAAAATTGGGAGTTCCCAAAAAAAAATCCGGTTAATATATATATATATATATATATATAATTTTTAAAAATTAGTAATCATTTTATTTAAATATTACACTATTTAAGTTAAATCGTAAAAATTTAACTATATATAATAACCTTCAAACTATATATATGATAATTTCATATATTAAAAAACTTTTAAACTATATAACTATAAAATGTATAAACTATAAAATAAAAATATATATTTAAACTAATTTATTCCGGATTTTGTTCGGATCCGGCCAAAACTGGTGACTATGTCAGTATGTTGATTTCAGAAGCGAGGTTGAGGCCCTCGAGGGTATAACACTCTTGTGTGTGTGGGTGTGCTGAATTTGGGAGATTGACCCAAGGAACCTTCCAGAAGAAAGGAAACCAAGGTCTCGTAAATTTTCCTTGTTGGGATTAAAAAATAAAAAGGCAGCATTTCTTAATGTTTAAAAATTAAGACAAAAAAGTCTAAAAAATAGAAACTCTCAAAAACACAATTTTAAGACATTGGCCAACTGTGAACAGTAGCAGCTCAAAAACTCATAAGAGATTGGGAAAACAAAATAGAGATTGGGAAGATGAACCAGTAATTTCAAAACTTACTCAGGGCCTGTCAGTACTCAAACTTGCAAACTGATCGCAAGGAACAACAACTCCAAGCTTCCTGCAGAGTCCCTGCTCACGGACTCTCTGACTCACAACCCCATAACTGTACCTGAGAGGCATATGACCCCAAAGCTTGTGAAACTCCGTAATGCAACCCCGGCGCTTCCTGCAATTAAGAGCAATTTTAAGGAAACACATAGTTTTGAACATTTAGAAATCCTGGTGAAAATTTTTCAATATTGATTTCTCAATTAATTAGTTGTAGTCTAAACAAGTTTTTCCAATTTTCTAATATGTGTTTTGCACAAAAATCAGCATATTTTGAAAGAAAATAAATATTATGAACTTCAAGCTTCCACAATCCATATAATAGTTTGTATAATGCTTCAAGAAATATTGTATAAATATCAGAATTTGGTTAACATTTCAGATCGGGACAGGAGATCAAGATACAAAGTGATCTCTCATTGTCACAATAGGTCACAAAGCGTGGTTCAAAATGTCAAACTCTGAAAAAAAAATCTTTAAGCAATTTTCTATAGTAAATATCATTTTAAAGAAACTGAGGTCAATCTCCATTTTCAAATGAATGAATACCATTGGAAAAAAATTGATGACCAAATGTCGATCAAATACCTATTTCTAAGCATTTTTTTGTAAAACATTTTTCTAAAAGAAATAGTTAAGCACAAATTACATCAATTTTCATTTTCAAATGCTAAAAATTGACATGAATATCAAATTGGTGAATACTGAAAACAAAAATTACCCCTACCTGTGATCTTCCAAACTACTCAATGCAGCATCAACCACCAAACCCCCTTCTGAATTCCTCGTATCCCCCAATCCCTAGGACTTCCCTCGACCAACACCGGCCCAACCCCGGTTCGATCCGCCACAATAAAATTCATGGCAATGTCTTCGCAATTCCTAACTTTATCCACAAACTCCCTAACCCCTTGGGAGAATGGCAGGTATACAGATACAAAAATTCCGTTCCAACAATCATGAGCTTGGTAAGAATAATAGAATACCTGGGTAAAATAAAGCAGATTAAACATAATTGCTTCCAAACATAGGTTTTGAAAACGAGAACTTTAGAAAAAATCTCATTAATTATTAGAAACTTCAGCTTCCATAATCCATGATTACTATAGAAAGAGCTTCAGGAGTAACCGAGTAAATACAACTTGAATAAACATTCCTTGTCACTCATACAGATGATGGCCTACAAAGATATGACCAGAACCTTGATTGCATCATGTATCAAAATAAATTGATTGAACATAAGCATTCCTACATATCTATTCCAAAAAGAGAAATAGTGGAAATAATCTAAAATATCATTATTGGCTTCAAGATTAAGCAATCCATAGATACTAAAAACAAGCTTCACAAATAATATCTGATAAAAGGTTTAATCAATGTTTCCAGCCTCTCATGTTAATGATGGCCCACAAGAAATAGCCAAAATATCGATTCAATCTTGTATCTACACACTTTTTATTATTGTAGGCAAACGATGAAATTATATCAAAAACTATTAGACTCCAAGCTTCTCCAATATATAAATATTCCAAGAAAAGTTCAGTAATAATTGCGTAAATAAAAGATTGAATTTCCTATTTCGGCCACTCATCCTACCGATAAGGAACTAAAAAAATGGCTCAAAATGTATGTTCAATCATGTGTCTACTCAACCATTTAAAGAAACAATTTAGAAAATTATTACGAGACTTTAAGCTTCCACAATCCATGATCATACAAAAGCAAGCTTCAGTAGTAATTGCGTTGGGTACAACATTTTATCAACGTTTAGGGCCACTAGCCCCTATAATGGGCAACAAATTATGGCCCAAAATGTGAATTCAATCTTGTATCTACATAATTATTGTGGGAATAATGTCAAAAGGGGGTTATAAACTTCAAGTTCTGCAATCGATAAATATAATTATTCGAAAATAAGGCTTAAGAAAAAAATTGTGAGTGAAAATCCACAAAAATGTAATAATCTAGTTAAATTGATTGTGGACGCCCTTCAATTAATCAACTTAAGAAACAATTATGAGCCTGGCATTGATCCGGAAGATTAAGCCATTAAAATTTCTTATCTTTATGCAATTAGTCCCGCTGCTTAGTTTGCAGTTATATCTCAAATCTTATAAGAATACCTGTCCGGGTGAACGGTGTATATCCATGCGCCGGTCTCGAGTTCGAACCCGTGAGAGCGTCCAAAGAAGCCGACGATCCGTTTTCTTCTGTGCTGAGACCAGACTCGCAAAGCAAAGCTTATGGAAGCCGAATCTTGTATTTCCACGTCGTCATCGCAGATTAGTACTGCGCGTGTAGAAATAAAGTCGCGCGGGAGGAAGCGGTCGTTTAGACTGGAAGAGGGGTTCCTTAGGATATAAATCGGGGCGCCTAAGGACTCGAAATTCAGGGTTTCTAAAAGTGTTGAGGGCGTTGAACTGTTGCCCCAGAGAATGAAGACGGAGTGAACGCAGGGGAAGGAGGAGTAACTGCGGGCGATTTTTTGCAGGAGGGGAAGTCGGGATTCTGAGAAGCCGTTTATGAGGACTGTAAGTTGGTCTGAACGGAGCTGCCATTGGGGAGGGTAATAGTTAGGGTTGCAGATGGAGGAGGGAAGGGATTCGATCGCGAGACCTGTAGGAGGGTTTGGGTTTGGGTTGGGAGTGCGGAGGAAGAGAAGGGAGATGAACAGGAATAAGGGTATAACGAGGAGTCTCGAACTCTTGACCATTTTGAGCGTTTTTAGGTGGGTTTGTTGGAGGAGGGAGTGTAACGTTGATAAATGGATTACTTTTAACTAGGTTTATTAGTAATTTAGTTTAATTTAATAAGGAATAAAAAGTTCTATTTAGGATTGAAATTTAGAAAATGATGTATATTTATATTATTAAATTGAGTATTTAAGTATATATGAATATGTCGTAAATGATTAAGAGGTTTTATTAATTATGATACATGTTAAGTATGGTAAAAATATAAGAGGGTAATACATTTAGTTTTTTCGAATCTTAATTATGTATTGGGGTTTCAATCTTAATTATTGATTGGGGTTTAAAATTGGATGGAAAATGTAAAAAAATTAATTACGTTGATAGACATCATACAATAGCAAGCATTCACCTAGATATATTGATCAACGACACAAAATTGTTATGAGCATGGGACAACCATTGAAAGAATCTCAATTGTTCGTGTTATTTCAAAGATGTCACATCAAAATACAAATTATAGCCATTAAATTGGTCAAACAAGCTTGTATTAAGCTTGAAGGTTTTCATTTTTAATGCATTCATTAGTGGCACGATTGACTAAACGGAAATAATTAACTCTTTGTTATGTCATGCCTAATGTCATATTGAATGAAGTTGGTATGGGAAGCTCGATTGTCTTATTTATAGATCTTTGCGCAGCAATTTGGTGTGGGGCCTTGTTTAAGGAAAAGCAATGGCTATTTGTTTTATGGAGAGGCGACAAAGCCATGCGATGTTAATATTATGGTTGGTAATTGTTATCTAAATAACTCTCCCGATTGTTTGGATGACTTTTACTTTCATTCAGCTCGATGCTTCACATTTCGACTTACGCGTCCACAAGCTTGCTCATTTGGCACTTTGCATAGGTTATAGTCCTTCCGCGTGCTCCCGCGCCTTCTGATTCTTTTCGCGCCCCTCCACGACGCCTTCCAAATCGGCTAAGTTCTAGGGCTTCCTATCGCGTGCCCTCTTTTCTTTTTGTTGTTGCATGCCCTTCCTCAGTTGGATATTCGTGCCTTACTTCCATACTTGTCTTTTGCAAGCATGCGTTCTTTTCACTGCGTGCGCATCGTGCACGTGCTTTCCCTCCGCTTCCCTTTCATGCGTTTGCATCTTGTCACGTGCCTTACTTCCTTGTCGCCTTCTTTCCGCGCGCCTTCTTGTTTCTTCCTTCGCATTCTGATCCCCTTCCATTTTCCCCCTTTGCGCCTTACATTTCTCGACCCTCTGCAAAGCGAGTTGACTCAAAGCAAAGCAACATAATCAGTGGAAGCCTCCACGTGCCTCATCAGCACAACTTCAAAGGTGCGACAAAAGCGGAGACCCCAAATGAGCACAGGTCCTCCACGTGGTCGAGCTCCAGAAAGTTGACCGCCATTAAAAAGTCTAAACATGGGAAGAGAGGCGGAAGCTTCCACGTGTCTCTTCGGCGCAACTCAAAGGTGAAATCCAAAGGCAGGTCCCCAAACGAGCGCAGGCCCTCCACGTGGTCAGAGCCCGAGAAAGGCAGAACCGGTTGTTGAAAAGTCTAAGCATGGGAAGAGTCGGAGAAAGCCTCCACGTGCATCATGTTGCGCAACTTCAAAAGTAAAATACAAAGGCAGTCCCCAAACAAGTTTAGGCCCTCCACATGGTGGATCCGAGAAAGTTGCACCGTAGTTGAAAAGTCTAAACATGGGCGAGAGCAGGCGGAAGCCTCCATGTGCCTCATCAACGCAACTTCAAAGGTAAAATCCAAAGGCAAGTCCCCAAACGTGCGCTGGCCCTCCACGTGGCTAGGGTCCAACATAGTTGCTCCTAAACAAAAGGGACTTAGGCAAAACACAAAGAAAGCATAGCAGGCTCGTAGATGATGCCAAGTGTCGGCACGTCACATTCCTAAGACCCTAAAAGGCAACAAAAAATCTAAGAATGTGTGGGGCTTCCACGGGGATCTTGCACGGATAGAATCCAAACCCAAAGCAGTTTGGAAAAGATTGGCGGAAGGTCAATTAAATGAAAGATGAATCATGAAGCCCACCAAGAATTTTAAATACAGTCCACCATTTTTTAGGCTATCAGGCTTCTCACCTACCACCATAATGAGGTATAGGCTTCCTTTCTTGCCTAACAAGGAACATTAATGGAGGCATGGGTTTTTGCATAGAAACCCATCATTGTTGTAGGTGAATTCAATGCTCTTTTGGGGTGGTTGAAGCAGGATTTGAATTCTTCTCTCCTTTCTCTCTCATTCTTTCTATATATAAGGAGGGGCATTTTTCTAAGAAGTTGGTCATTTTTTCTCTCTTGCCCCTTCTCTCTTTCTTCCCTAGGGTTGAATGTGGAGCTTAAGCCTCCTCTCTTTGCTTTGTAATGGCATTTTCTTGCCTCTTGCCCACTGATGATGTATTGTGTGAATTCATGGAGCAATAAAATATGTTTTGTGATGCATTTTGTCCATCCTTTGCTTATTTTATTGTCTCTTCTTACCTCTCATCATTGCAGGGTATACTGTGCATATCTCTGATGTCTATTGTAGGTTTTGGGAGCTGTGTTTAATGGGTTTGAAGTGGTGTTTTGTGTGAAATTTATCTTTGGTTTGTGATGCATCTTGTCCATCCTCTTCATTGCTCACCTCTCTCCATTTCAGGTAGTTGAGATTGTGATCACAACCCTCCTTTTTGGTGTATCACCGCTTTAGTGTAGGCTTTGTTTTCATGCACTCTCTCTCCTGGTCCCTTGGAAAGTTAGATTAGGATTAGATAGTTTTCCTGCATTAGAGTAGATTGTGGCAGGTAGTTTAGGAGCAGGAACCAACCTTCATCGGGAGAGCTCTCCCAATTCGCAAAGTCCCACACTTTGGGATAAGCTCCATGTTATGCAATCACACTGAGAGTCTCAACCCATCGCGTTGTAGACATTCAGGGGTGTTGCGATTCTACATCAACAGTTTTGGCACGCCGGTGGGACACTGGAGTTAGATTCTCTCATCTTTCCAAGGTGTCTCATTATCAAACAACAAATCTTAAGCTACCGTGCGACCACATCAACAGTTTTTGGCACGCCTGATGGGATAGGTTTGAAGCACCTTACCACTTCGCTTCATCAAGTTGATGTGCTCTTGGTGAAGATTTCAACCTTTGGAGGCATTCTTAAGTACATCTGGTGACTCCATCTGGTCAACAACCCATTCTCTGAGTTACAGACGTTCCTTCCATCCATTTTCACCCATTCTTCTTTCCACATCTTCCATTTTTTCCATTCATGAAGTTGTGCAATCATGACTTCATTCCCATCTTAGAATTCACACTTTAGCAGAGTAATGAAGAATGGTCCACCTCTCTAATGTATTTCTCATCTCCTCCAAATCAACATTATGATCAGATTCACAACCATTATGCTTACCCATATGAGAAGTGTCAAAACTAGTTTGGCTATGAAGATTATCAAGAACAAGGGTATGCATATGATGGCAACAGTAAATGGAAAATGTTGATCTATTGGAGAAGATTCAAAGGATGGAGGCTGGCATGGTTCAACCAAGGGCTACAACACAAATGAAAGCTTTCAAATTTGGTTGCAGGGCATCTTGTCCATGGAAAGGTCCTTTTCCAAGACACTACAACCCACAGGAGAATCTTGACTTCATGGTTGAAATGTTGCCTCAACTTGCACAGTGGACCGAGGAAATAGAGGCCTACGAGCTTGGTGTTAGACAACCTTGTCAATGGGTAAGTCCACCACCTCATAGCTTTTCTTTTCCTCTTTCTCAATCAGTATCATCACAAGCAGAGTGTCATGAGTCTAGTTTCTCACTTGCTGCCCCAAGTGTTGATTTCCCTTCTCCATCTTCTAATCTTCCATCTCATCTCAATTCCTCTTCCCTTTTCCCTTTCAAATCCAAGTCCCCTCCATAAGATCCAAAAGCAATACCTTCCCCACCCACCACTCCTCGTACTTTCCCGAGCCCATGTCGAGAAGAGACTCAGAACAACCAGTCAAGGAGAGCAAGCAAGAAGAAGAGCCAAGAAAAGAAGAAATGATTAGAATCTTGGTGAGCTTGGCTCTAAGATTCGGAATTGAAAATATTCCCTTGTTGGTTAAGCCTATGGAGGAGGTCAAAGTTGAAGAGCTAGTGGTGGCTAAGGCTAATTTTGTAGCAGGAGTAGTACAAGATGATCAACAATCTGTATGCTTTGAATGCAGTGTCCATGATGGCACTTTATTTGAAGAGAATGTTGATCCAATTCAAGCTACACAATCAGTCCAAGTGAGGGAAGAAGAAACTACTCCAAATCCAAAAGAGGAGGAGTACATTCTAGCTATGGAGGAGAACCATATAGTTTAGAGGCTTTGAACACAAAGAAGGCTACAAAAGAACCTTCAGTTCTTCCTCCCACTTCATCCCCTTCGAGTTATGATGTCGAAGAAAAGTTTGAGCTTTCAAACTTCATGTTCGAGGATGAGGGGAACCATGGTGAGCAAGTTGCAAATCAAGAGGACACTATGGAAGAGGTCGAGCACATGCACAGGGACAGGGAACAAGGAGGCGATTATGCATCGATTTGGAGGACTACTTGATGGAGAGGACTCGGAGATTACCACCTTCATTGTCTCATCGCTATCCAACATCAGAGTCTCTGCTACCATGGAGGAGAGCATTCAAGGACAACAACCTACACTTCATAACAACCCTTTAGAACCAAGGTTGGAGGATCTTAATCTTCCATGTTCTTCTCAGAAGAGGAAGGAAAAAGTGATGACACCATTTCACACATCATCAAAGTAGAGGATAAGTTGCTTGCAAAACCAATGCAAGACAAAAATCAACATGCAAACAACCTCTTTTTTCAAGGTCCGCAAGAAGACTCCATTTTGGAGTTGAACTTCAGAGCAAAGGGCACATCCATCGGATCAAACCGTGCCCAATTAGGTACTTGGCTTCATTGGAGCTAAGGGAGAAGCCAAAACCGGTCATGTCCATTTCAGGGCATGAGGATGATATAAAAACACCAAGGGTCACCATCAACACCTCCAGGAGTCCAATGTCAATTAGCTTGAGGAGGTATTTTTGATTGATGTTGATACTTTGGTTATTTGGGTGGAGGATCGGCCTCTTATGTCAGTTTTTCACTCATAATAACAACCATGTTCAAAGACCAAATCATATATATGGCTGCCTATTTTGAGAAAGGGAAGCTACTTCTCCTGCCTGGGTTGCGAGATTTTTTTGAGTTCCCTTTTATTTCGGTTAACATAGGATAGTTAGGTTTGCTACTTTTTAGCAGAAGAAGTGCTTTTGCACACTCTGCATGTTCCACTTGGAGCATGTATGATCTTTCCCTTTTGTACATAGTGTGTTGTGGTGTTTTGTTGCTCATGCACAATCCATTGAAGGTAGCGCTTGGGGAGATTAACTCCAGTTCCATAATGTTTCAGGTGGCTCAGGGACAAGATTTCAGAGATTCATATCATAATTATGTTTATCAGGCTTGACTCCATGCCCAATGGACTTCCAAGGCTACTGGTCTCTTCATCTAGTAGGAAGATGGCCCGAAAGTCACCAAATTGTTATCTAAATAACTCTCCTAACTATTTGGATGACTTTTACTTTCATTTGGCTCTAATGCTTCACATTTCAGGTTACGCACCTGTAGCTTGCTCATTTGGCACTTTGCATAGGTTGTAG
Source organism: Taxus wallichiana var. yunnanensis (assembly GCA_018340775.1). Taxonomy (NCBI): domain Eukaryota; kingdom Viridiplantae; phylum Streptophyta; class Pinopsida; order Cupressales; family Taxaceae; genus Taxus; species Taxus wallichiana. Next base: position 344,927,410 of record CM031235.1, on the reverse strand, counting down.
TCCTTCTGCGTCCTCCCCGCGCCTTGCAATTCTTCCACGCGTCTCTCCACAGACGCCTTCTAAATCAGCTAAGTTCGGGGCTTCCTATCGCGCACCCTCTTTTCTTTCTGTCGTTGTGTGCCCTTCCTCAGTTGGATATTCGCGCCCTTCTTCCATACTTGTCTTTCGTAAGCATGTTTTTTTTTTTTGTGATGCATGGGCATCGCGCGCGTGCTTTCCCTCTGCTTCCCTTTCGCGTGTTTGCATCTTGTTGTACGCCTTGCTTCCTTGTCGCCTTCTTTCCCCCGCGCCTTCTTATTTCTTCCTTCGCATTCTTCTCCCCTTCCATTTCCCCTTTCGACTTGCATTTCTCGACCCTCTCAAAGTGAGTTGATTCAAAGCAAAGAAAAGAAGTCGACAAAGAAAAGCCTCCACATGCCTCATTAGCACAACTTCAAAGGAGAGATAAAAGTGGAGACCCCAAATGACCCGAGAAAGTTGCACAAGCCTTTGAAAAGTCTAAACATGGGAAGAGTCAGTGGAAGCCTCCACGTGTCTCTTCGGCACAACTTCAAAGGTAAAATCCAAAGGCAGGTCCCCAAACGAGCATAGGCTCTCCACGTGGTGGTCGAGCCCAAAAAAAGGTAAGACCGTTGAAAATTCTAAGCATGGGAAGAGTCAGCGGAAGCCTCCACATGCCTCATCGGTGCAACTTCAAAGGTAAAATCCAAAGGCGAGGGTCCCCAAAATGAGCACTGAGACCCTCCACGTGGTCGAGCTCGAGAAAGTTGCTAAAGACCGACCAGTTGAAAAGTCTAAACATGGCGCAGAGCTAGCTGAGGCCTCCACGTGCCTCATCGGTGCAACTTCAAAGGTAAAATCCATAGGCAGGTCCCCGAACGTGCGATGGCCCTCCACGTGGCCAAGGTCCAACATAATTGCTCCTAAACAATAAGGACTTAGGCAAAACACAAAGAAAGCAAAGTAGGCTCGCGGACGATGCTAAGTGTCGGCACGTCGCATTCCTAGGACCCTAAAAGGCAACAAAAATCTAAGAATGTGTGGGGCTTCCACGTGGATCTTGCACGGATAGACTCCAAACCCAAAGCAATTTGGAAAATATTGGCGGAAGGTCAATTCAATGAAAGATGAATCATGAAGCCCACCAAGAATTTTAAATACAGTCCGCCATTTTTGAGGCTATCAGGCTTCTCACCTACCACCATAATGAGGTATGGGCTTCCTTTCTTGCCCAAAAAGGAACATTAATGGAGGCATGGGTTTTGTAGTAAAACCCATCATTGTTGTAGGTGAATTCAATGCTCTTTTGGGGTGGTTGAAGCATGATTCGAATTCTTCTCTCCTTTCTCTCTCATTCTTCCTATATATTGTAAGGAGGGGCATTTTTCTAAGAAGTTGGTCATTTTTTTCTCTCTCCCCCTCTCTCTCTTTCTTCCCTAGGGTTGAATGTGGAGCTTAAGCCTCCTCTCTTTGCTTTGTAATGGCATTTTCTTGCCTCTTGCCCACTGATGATGTACTATGTGAATTCATGGAGCAATAAAATATGTTTTGTGATGCATTTTGTCCATCCTTTGCTTATTTTATTGTCTCTTCTTGCCTCTCATCATTACAGGTATACTGTGCATATCTCTGATGTCTATTGCAAGTTTTGGGAGCTGTGTTTAATGGGTTTGAAGTGGTGTTCTGTGTGAACTTTATCTTTGGTCTATGATGCATCTTGTCCATCCTCTCCATTGCTCACCTCTCTCCATTTTAGGTAGTTGAGATTGTGATCAACAACCCTCCTTTTTTGGTGTATCACTGCTTTAGTGTAGGCTTTGTTTTCATTCACTCTCTCTCCCTAGTCCCTTGGAAAGTTAGATTAGGATTAGATAGTTTGCTGCATTAGAGTAGATTGTGGCGTAGTTTGGGAGCGGGAACCAACCTTCATCCGGAGAGCTCTCTCGATTCGCAAAGTCCCACACTTTGGGAGAAGCTCCGTGTTATGCAATCACATTGAGATTCTCAACCCATCGCGTTGCAGACATTGGGGATCTTTGTGATTCTACATCAACTTGATAATCACAATAGATGGGTGCAAACATCGAATGGCTGACACACAATGAATAGAATTAACATTAGTTCACAATCAATCCTATGAGATAGTTTGCGGAATCGATAAAGACTCGGATGCCTTATTGTTAAATATTCCCTATCATTGACATGCTTAGGATGTGGTAGTTCTTTGTCATAAGAGTGAAGAGCGCCTCATTCAAAAATGAAAACCCATGGTCGGGATGGTTATTGTTTGATGCCCAAAAAATCATAGCATGTGTCAAAAATTTCTATCTCTTCTACCCCAGGAATATGTTGAGTGCCCACCACAATGTCGTCCACACTGTTGTTGATGTGTGACACCATGTACAAGTCCAAAATAATGTCGCCCGCCAAACTCATCCAATTAAAACATCTTCTAGGGAGGGAAACCACCATCTTGCCCATGGTGACACTAGTTAGAGGAAGATAATAGAAAGTAGGGAATCATGGGTTTATAAGAAGTGGGGTATAGAGAAGCATCAATGAACTCTATGTTTGTTGAGCGCATCCCTCCTATGAGTATTACGGTTCAACTCATATCCTTCAAGGTTTATTTCATTCTACTTTGATTGCAATATTTCTAAAACTAATGTGTAATCAAATTGACCTAGGCACGATCGGATGATACCCACAAATTGTTTTTCCTCGTCTTATTAAAGTGGTTTTACAAATCTTCTTGGCCTTTCCCAACTCAAGGTGACTTCGTTACCCATGTGATTTTAAATTACTTCATTTTTATTTTCTTTTATGGTTGGCATGACGTATACAACAAATGTTGTGTTTGACATTTCCACCATCCCAAAGATCGCAAATGTACAAAGTGTCAAAATAACCATATAATGCAAGATGGGAAAGCATTATGACGTACACGAAGGTTTTTATCAACAAAGGATATGGGTATCCTTTAAATCATAATGAAAATAGAAGTTTTGTTAGATTGTAGAGGAGATTTTATTTTATAGAGTTCTAAAAAATTATTATATTCTTTTTGTGAAGAATTTTCTTGTTCTATTTATGGTTATTTTTATATTTTTCCTTGAATTATAAGGATTTGGAAGAGTTACATTTTAATTGGAGTTTTGAGTGTGATTAGTAGTTCACATGGAGTAAGAGTGTGACGTTTTCTATTACTAAAGATATGTGAGGTTTTTATTGAGATAGGGTAGTCAACACAAGGAAACGAGGTTAAGGTTTTCTTGTAACAACAAAATAAATGCATTTGATTGGATTTTTTGTGACATTTTACTATATATGTGAGTAATTTCAAATTTGCCTCTATGAATTGTTATGGTATTTTGTTTTTTTTTCTTAGCACCAAAAAAACATTATTGTGAAAAAATCCTAATAAATCTAACAAACTTCAACATAAAATCAAAATCCAATAAAAATGAAGAATTTTAATTATCTAGAATTGAAATGCAATGCATGATAGGTGCGAGAAGTAGAGAATATTAACAAATTTGTACCGTTTTTGTTTCCAATACTCTTCTTAAAGTATATGTACATCATGTAAATTTAGAATCCACACTTTTATTAGAAATTTAGTTGTGAGTCTTTATCAAGATGTTACAACATTTCAATCATGTAGATATGCCACATCTTTAGATTATCTCAACTCATAAGGAATCAAAGTTTGTAGTTATTATTTTGCTCAACATTTAATGTCTATAACTTAATTGGCCTTAGTCACATCCTCTCTCCCAATCATGGCACGAAAGGACCAAATTCGTAATTGTCCCTCATTTCCCCTCATGTTGTTTTAACATCCCTATTGGTGTGACCATTGTCCCTCCTAGTGCAATTGCTAGTATATTTTGTTCATCTCTGAAATTGGGTCTTTTGTCCTTGGACAAAATTGCCCAATAGGGAAAAAATCACCGAGATCATCCTATCCAGAGTTGTATGAAATTGTCATGCTCTATAAAATTGATTTGTGATTGCACGACCTCTCGTGGTTTCCAAATGTGTTGCTTTTTGTGTGATATGGGATCAAAAATATGTACACAAAGTTGTTGAAATCATTCTTCTTCTCTTAAAACCCTAGCTTTCTTGAATGTCATGTTAAAAGGGGTTAGAGATTTGGGTTGGGTGGTACCCACCATGCCTATGTAACATTACTCGAAGAGACATCAAACCCATGTAATTCTCCACCTATTAGAAGTGCAATTTTTCTCTTTACAACTACATGCATGCAACTAGAATTAGGATCTTTGATAATTGATAATGTTTGCTTTGTCTTGACTTTGAATGTCTTTTACTTGGCTTTGAGTGCTTCTTACTTATTTAGGAGTTGTTCCTAGTGTATGTTTTTACAATAGAGAAGAACATAAGAGCTTGTGAATGCTTTATATATGTGTGTCAAGTGAAATATTGAGTAATGACCAAGTGTTTACAAGTGAGTAAATGAGTTTGTTTTCAAGGGTAATATTTTGCATTGGGCCTAAAGGCGAAGGGAAAATACCGACTCGTAGAAAGGTTCCCATTTGAAAATTTGATTGTTAGAAGACTATGGATATGATTGACCCTTTGGGATAGAATCGACCAATCAATTTTCTCCCTACTAGAAGATTTTTTCCATTAGGTATTAAAGTTGACTTGATGATCGAGAAAGTCTACACAAGAGATATAAGGCATTTTTTACCGACAAAGACATATGTAGTTGAGTAGTAGAATGAGATTTTTTGACCCAATGCAAGCCTTAACATTGGATATGGCAGTGAATTTGAGTTTGGTTTAAGCGAGCACAAGTCAAATATCAAGGATATAAGCCAAAACCAACATTGTCAAATGTTAGATGACCAAATTTAGGTGTTTACATTTGTCCCCTTTTAGTCTAGTAAATGTGATTTGCTAGTTAAAGGAAATGCACACTTAACTATGTAGACACAATTTTCCTTTATTTAAGTGCTCAAACACTCAATTGCTCGAGTGCTTAAGAGGTTTCCAAAGTGAAACCTGCAAAACAAGAATGTAGTCGATGTCCATATTATGGAATTTTGATCTTTAACTCTTGAAACTTGAACTTGAAATTAAATTTTAGAAAAAGAGCGGGGAGGGAGTACACCAATATGTGTATGAACTAATTTTTACCATGTGAATATTGAGGCTTATTGGTGAAGAACTTGGGGTAGATTGTTCCCCCTAACTTAGGCACATGGAGAAGGAGATTCTTATCAAACTAATGGAAAATTAAGGGTTATCAATCACGATTTGAAATGTTAAGACTAATCAATGAGGTTAGGGTCACATTAGACCAAACACTCATGATTTGAAGATTATTACACAGTGTACCCCTAAAAATGTGGAACCATAATGGGTTTGCAAGGAATGGTGCCAAGGACAATCACTAAACCTAACGCACATCACTCATTCTAAGTGAACCACACCATTGTTGAGAGACCTACATTCAAAGTTTGCATGATTGAAAGGGAATGAAGTGTATTCATGCCCCCACTATGCTCATAGTAATTCATAATATTGAATAATTGAAATGGAACAAAAGATATAATGCTCCCATATTTAATAATATTGATTTTTAAAGAGAATAACATGTGCCATATAATATTTACAAATTATATTTTTAAATTTAATTGAACCGTAATATAGCATCATGCCTCCTACATTTGTAACAAAATGTAATATAACTATATTGAATTTTGTATCATTGTTCATAATTCACTAATTGAACCATTGTGCATTCTATATTTTTGGAAAATATCCGAAATTGATCGCCCAAACTACTCTAAACAAAATCAACTAGTCAATCACATTCCAAATTTGATGGTTTTGTCCAACAATAATTTTGTGCCAATAAACCTATATCATGTACATGTACCCTTATATCATGTATTTATATCAAACAAGATATTGTATTATGTGATAAGCCCATCAAATGCCCCCTCTTTTGAGACAAGGGAGATATACTATGAATAACCCATCTCAAAAGAAAAGATAAACTATACTATATCATGTAGAGGAAGATAACAGTGTGTAAGATCATACATGCATGTGGAGAGTAACCATATGTTGCCAATTTGATATATATATCGTTGTGCAAAAGGATTGTGTAATATGAATCATGACACCAAAGTGCATGGGTGTATGGTGTAGATCATAACACCAAGTGTAACACACACAACAAACACAAAAGGTCAATATGCAAACATTACACACAATGTCATATGGGAGGTCAAGAGGTCACATACAAAGGACACAAAAGTGTCACGCAAAAATAAGGGTTAAGGGCCATCCAAGAAAGACTATTGATGCCACAAACAAGGGACACCCATACATCACACACGTAAACAAAGGCCAAGGGCCGCACACAACATGCAAGTAATAACGAATCCATTGTGTAAACAAGTAAAAATCGAGAGAGAGTTATATAAAATGAGAGGTACTAGTCTATAAAATCCATATGTTTTAGCATCAAATATTGGTATAAGCATGTCACAATGTAATCTATAAACATGAGCAAGACATGTGTCGAAATATAAAAACTATAAAATAGGATTTAAAGATATAACCTTATATAGTGTGATCTCGTATAGAAATATGCCCCTGGTAAGGAAAGGCCAATAAGCAAAGGGAAAGTATAACATCTAAAACCTATATATGAGCACATGTGTCTTGCAGATCATGCTCACATACCACATGATGCATATGTGTATAGAAAAATAGAGTATGATATCTACTAAATCATATGTAAAGTAGAAAACTAATCTCAAGTCATGCTGTGTCTTAGTTTTTATATTTTAAAAATATTTTGATTATTTAGTATTTTTGAATATTTTGATTTTAATATTTTTTAATATTGCAAAGTTTAAAGGAGAGAGAATTAACCGATGATCCCATTGTAGGGATGGACCTAGAGGGTGTCTATGTAAGTTCCAACATTGATTAAAATGGGAATTTATTTATGATTTACAACAACATTGTTTAAATTGTCCCAATATGCTTAATAATCATAAGTGTTTCCTTGTGTGTGTTGTACTTTATATGTAAGAATGTGAAACAATATTGGTTGTGATGTATGAAGAGACTAAAATTTGGCAATCTATCATTTGACATTGTTAGTATTGACATTGCACACTCAGTATGCATAATACTGACCTCCTCACTCTTGCTTAACACATCCCAATACCTCTTCAACTACTTTATTATCTTTACACACCTTTCTATCGTCAATTCCTAAGGTTTTATAACATAAAATGCATCTAAAGACATCCATCCTCCAACTCAAAAAGATAAATTGTGATTTTTCCCTTCGGGTCAAAAAGCGACCAATTTGGGTTGGTTTGTCCAAATTTACAACCTGACCCTACTGTATGGTTTTGGACTAACATGTTGTGGCTCCAAATGTTACATTCCATCATCTTCATATGAACTAATATCCCCTCTTGGTCATCCTTTTATGACATAATAACCATCAGAATCCTATATAAGTAAGTCAATCATTCCTCGTTTAGGGCCCTGACATTGTATGTTCTCCTTATGTTAAAGCAAGTACTAAAGGCACTTGCTCCTTCCTAAACAACAAAGTAACTGATGCAAATCCATTAGGGGTGGCACCCTCTATAGGTTTGAAGTCTCCTACTAGGTCCAGAAGCCTCCATATTCTCTCCATAAGTAAGCAAAGTGACCCTTACCAAGTATTTGAGCAAGTGTGAAACTCAAGCAAGGCATTGTCAAAGCATGATTGTCAAGTTCTGATTGCATTATGGTAGATATCACATACTAGGAGAACAACGTTCAATTTGAGCCCTCTTTGGAGTAGTGGTGATGTTAGTGGTGCACATGGGTGCCAACAACCCACCTAACATTGTTTCAGAAACTCCATCTTATACCATGAGGGTTTGAGGATTTTTACAAAGTTACAAAGCCATTTTGAAGGAGAGAAAAAAAATGAACATACAATGGCAATCATTTCTAAGCAGGCAAGTCACATAGAAAGTTACAGAGCTAGAATCCAAGTAGGTCCAAGATTGTACAAAAGGAACATGATCGTATAGATGGTTTTGACCGAGTATAGTTTTAGGTACCGGTTTCAGCAATGAAGCTCTTTCAATCTCAAATCAACCCATTTCTACACTCAAATCACTTAGAATCTCCTAGATCCTCACAAAATCAACTAAGTGTAATTTCTCCTTTGTGTTTTGATAGTTGTTAGGTCAATAGTCACTTTAGAAAGCGTTATTCTGATTTGGGCAATTAATGTTGGAAGTTAATTAAATTAGAATATCCTCATGTTGCATTATTTCATCCCTTTTATGTATGTTAGTTAGAAGCACATTAAATCATAAAAGGGAGTGAAATAAGAATTGACAAAAAAATGAAATCACATGGTGAATGTAACCTCTAATTGAGCATCATTGCCCCAACCTTTGTGGCCTTAGGCTTTCATATACTATTCAAATCTGATTTGTTTTTAGCCTCCATATGTTTATCTTTTATGCCCTATCGACGTAGTACTCAACTTTATAATCAATCTATTGAGCATCTTGAGCTTTCACCTCCTACTTGCTAGTGTCGTAGTGCAATGGCTTCTTCTATTCCCACTTCTAGTTCTCTCATTGATCCACTTTCACGTGAGGTTCCCTTTGATGACATTGAGACCCACAATGAACAATCATATAATTATGACCATAATGAGGACACCATGTAGATCAAAATCAATTGGAGCTCTTTTCTCATTTTTGTGCTCAACTCTATACCAATCCACAACATATTAAGCCTATTATTAAAATTCTATTTGCTCATGACCAACAATCTAATGATGGATCTTTTACAGATAGGCCTCAACCAACATCTTCTATACCCACATCTATTGTGCCTACTTCCTTAAGGACATCTAGTATACCCGTGTAAAATGTGTTTATTCATACATCCATTATTGCTACTACATTTCCTATTTATCATCATAATGGCTTGCATGCCTCTTCATCTAGCACATATGCCCTTGAGTCCCTTGTTCATTTTGTCTAAGCACAAATTTTACAATTGTAACAAGGCCTCTCTCATACTTCTAATTATGCATAAACTCTTCTCAATTATCGCATAACTCCGCTTTTGCACTGATGTTGTCTCATACCCTTTGCCTATTGGTTTTACTACACCTAAGCTTCCTATTTATGATGACAAGGGTGATCTATAAGAACATATTTGATCTTTTCACGTTGCTTGCTTTGATTATACATCTAATGATATATTGTTTACTAAGATATTCCTTGGGAACATTAGGGAATTTGCATTGCAATGGTTCTACAATCTCCCCACACATTTTGTTTGCTCGTTTACTACATTGTAAAATCAATTCTTGACACAATTTTCAATAAAAAAATCAAGCAAGGATTTGAAAAACATATTAGTGACTATGTCTTACATTATCGCACAATGCTTACTAAAATGAGTAATATATTAGCTGACAATGAGTTACAAGACCTTTTTGTTCAAAGTTTTCTTCCTCCCTTATAAGAATCGGTCATATTCGACAAGTTTCAATCTTTCGACCATCTATGTCATACACTAAAAGAGTGTGAAGCTAAGCTTATTACATATGAATAAACTCAAGTATGTTACTAACACCTCTAACCCAATTTCAAAGGCAAAACTCATGACCCTAAGGTTGCTTCTAAAGGCATTATCAATGTTGTTGTTACTTAACCTACTAAGCTACGATTACAAACCACAAGATAAAATTTTACACACTTACCTTGTCCTCCATGCATGGTTCTAAAGTAATTACTTGACTGTAATCTGTGTCTCTCCCTCCATCATTTGAGGTTGATACGAGTAAGCCCCAAAGTAAGAGCTTTGATGTTAATTCCTATTATGATTATCATAGATGTATTGGTCACTCTACATATCAATGTATTAAGTTGTGACACATCATTCAGGATCTTATTGACACTAATGCAATTGAATGGGATGAGCCCACTAAATATTCCAATCCTGTCAATAACAACAATAAGTTGAAAATCTTCAATGACCCTCTTCCTAAGCATGCTAATGATCCATCTACCTTAGAAGTTCATAACACAAATCGTGAAGTGCCACCACTACCTTCTTATGATCACCCATGGATGTTATGATTGGCACTATTTCTCACACATCCCCTTCTACACCAATCATTTCTTTTGATGATTATGATATAGATGACACACTTATCTCTAATGCATTATCTATTTTAGTATTTATTCATTGGATTCCTATTTAGGTGTTTTGGTTACTCTAAATCGTACATAATTTTTTTTTACATGGCCCTTACTTCAGTCTTTTGGAGTTTCTTTTGAGATTCTTGCACTTGATTTTGATCCACATTTTTATGTAATGCACTATCAATCATTGTTAGATCCACCACTACACATACTTCATTCTTAGTTGTTAAATCTATCACTACTGGGGTATTGCATTTAGGTGTCCCTTGGCTACGTGCTCTTAGGGTTGTCTCATCCATCGTTCATTAGTGCATCAAGTTTATTAGTCATCAGCAGGTTGTCACTATTGGCGTAGTGTTCCTTTTAGGGATTTCTCTCCTCATGTGCCCCATTCTTTTGCAATTTTCATCTTGTTTCATAGTGTGTCTATAGATATGCCTATTGCTTCACACACTACCTCACATAACACTAGTCCTCCTAGGTCTCATCATAGGCCCTTGATTGCACACATATATTCACATCACTCTAGGTATCTTGATGGGCCTTTAGTTGCACATGTTACATCACATAGTTATAGGGCCTCTAAGTCTCCACTCATGCCTTCTTTTGTACACATGTTCTCTTGTAGCTCCCAACCTCATCCTATCTTATGTTGATCTTCTATATTTTCGCGCACACTACCACTTCTCATTGGTCTTCTAGGAGTTCCCATTCTTCTAGTCCACCTTGCAGATATGACACATTGTATTCTAATTTGTTTTTTGTTATTTCTAGTTCTCCTCGTAAGCCTTTTCTCGGTGCATATCACCACCACAATTCCACTTGCACTTAAGTCACATTATATGATGCATTTGATGATTAACCCTTCATCTTCTTCAAAGTAGTTTCCTTACCTCCTCATAAGGTTCTCTTGGGCTAAGTTCTCATATTATCCCCAACCCATTTCTTGATTATGCACTTTGTTTAAAGGTTCAACTTGACTATCAAGGAGTGGTTCAACACCGAACCTCACTTCCTACGCACACACACCATGGGTAATTTTTGCTTCCCATCATTTAGTTACAGCATTTATATCTATTCCCTCCACTGGGGCATTCTTGGATCACCCTTCCTTCTCTTTGGAGAATATGTTTTCATTTATGCCCTTATGGAGGGCCTAAAAAAAAAAACATTAACATATTTCCAAAAATACAAAACTAGGACATGTTTTAATAGCATACATTGTTTACACTTTACATTATACATGTTGTTTACTCCTTTGGTTTGATAGATAACAATTCTTCTTTACACACATGTGCTCATGTGGTATATTGAGTGTGATGCAAGACATTCATATAGTGGTACACAATAATAGGTGTTAGCCTTCCCTTTACCTAGATTGCTAACCTTTGGAGGCATCTTCCTTTTACATACTACATCTAGGTGTTATATTTCCATTATAGTTCCTTTCTTTCCTCATTATACTTGATTACATATATATCTTATGTATTTTTTATCTTTTAGACTAACAATACTAATACATGTGTCTTGTGCAGCGCTTATAGTCATTGCTTAGCTCTTTTATATATCATATATCATATATCATATTCCTTTCATCACTTTTTTCTATGCTTGCCTTTCATACATGTTTGCTAGTTGTGTGTGTATGCTTGTTTTCTACTCTGATTGTGGCCTAAGGGCCTTGATTATCTTGTGACACCGTGGGTGTCCCATGGTTATGGCATAATGCCTTTTGTGGGGTCGTGCATCTCTTGTTTTCAAACTCACATGCTTTGATTGTCTTGCGACACCATGGGTGTCACATATATACAAGCATTTTTTCCTTTTGTGTGATATTATTTGGCATGTTTACACTTGTTTCTACATTGTATGCACTTTTTGTATACTAACACATCATTTTCTTTTTTGTTGTTTTTTTGCATTAACATTGTTTTTGTTATCTTACTTCTTGTTTTTGTCACTATTTTTTTGTATCATGGTTTCTACCATGCAAATCACCTTTTACATGTGTAGTTTCTTCTTAGTAGCCACCACATCAACTTTTTAGAGGTTATCAGACGTACCCAAAATTGTAAGGTATCAGATCGCTGCGTAACGATGTAACAAATGCCCCAATGATGATACAGGTCTCCTCGCAAGGTGTTTGGGATCCATAAAAGCTCTCCGATTGTGCGTTAACATCCCGCATGCCCCGCTTAGCCCCCGTCCTTTGTTTTTCCTTTTTCCTCTCTTTTCTTGGCCTTTTGCTCTTGATTCAAAGGACGAAACCCGCCCTGCGCATGGGTGGCGGTCTCGTGACCGCCGCCCGATCGTGGCGGTGGTCTCAGAACCGCCGCCCGCTCGAGCGGCGGTCCTTTACGCGTTTTCCAGAAAGCGTTTTAACGCGACTCACGTAAAAATCAATGTTTCACTAGCTTTCCTTACCGACTTAGGCTTGCATTTATGTTTTTGGTCCCCTGGAATAGTGTTTGGCCATTGTTTATTGTTTTAGAGTTCAGTTTGGTTTTGATCTTTGGGTGAATGAAAAGCTATAAATAAATGGTTTGTGCACAAGAAAATGGTCTGCCCCTCATTCACTTTCATGCTCTGATTTTCATAGTTCAGTCTTTTATTCTGTTTAGAAGCCATAGTTTTAATTCCTTGCATGCTTAGTTAGCATTGTTCAGCTGTTAGTAAGCCACATACCCATCTTATGCAAGCAAAGATCGTTATTTCACCCAATCCATTGGAGTAGAATAGCTTAGGAAGCCATTAAAGTTGCAGGTTTTGCTCCTCAAACAGGATAGTTTTAGGTTCTGGACGCTTCATGTTGCATGACTCGCAATAAATCCCGCTAGGAATCGCATAAGCCAAGCTCTGTACTCTTGTGCTATCCCTCTCCTACTTGCCTTTTATTCGCTCTACATTCGAAAGCTGTCTTTATCCCAATATCTACTTCTGTTGATGCTAGCATTACACGCTTTTCTGGATCCACGTGAACACAAAGGAGCGAGAAGATCACACTGAGGGGACAAGATCACACACACCATCGAATTCGTTCATCGTTTCTACGGAATCCGTGTTCTAGCTTTCAAAGTTCTAATTAGAATCATATCAAATAGAGTAGTAATTGCTTCATTTCAAGTAAATTCTATTCTCGATATTGCCAGGGAAGCTGTGGGGATTGATAGTTTCTGAGAAACTATGATTCACTCCTCACTTCTGAGGTAGGATCGAGAATCTCGCAAATAGATTAAGCAAGTTATTTCATTATTTAGAATAAATCTGCAAATTACACAGGCAAATAACTACACTCGGTTATTTTGTTTGTTTTAAATTGTTATTTAGTTGTTAATTCTAGATACGTTTAAATAGTTTTCTTAAATTCTTAGAAAGTCTCATAGAGAAATAGAAGTTATATATGTTTTAGATTTATTCCACATAGTTAGAATTTGTTTTGCTACAGTTAGATTTACATTTTGTTCTGTATGACAATCACGGGACCTAAGGAGCCTGGGGAATATGTATTTGAGCCAATCTTGCCTCAACCCAACCTCGTCATAAAGCAATAGTTGACATAGACTTAACCTTAGAATACAAGTCTTCCAAACAACAATGATTTACAATCGATCGGCTCTCAGTTGAGAGGGTTAAATATAGAAGACGACCAAGCATACATGTTTTGGTCAAATCAACCGAACTACAGATTACCCTAGGCAAACATTCACATGACTGTAGAAGGGTTCGAAAGAGAACAAATCTTTGGTTGTGATCCTTTGGTCCCACAGCCAGATGCAGGAGACACTCTCACAGACATAGATACTAGTTTAAGAATCCAGATTGCACGAACGCCTGTGAGGTACTCTGAGAAGATCGCACAGTTATTGATTCTAAACATGTAAGGAGAGAAAGCATACGATTCTTGGATAATAGGGATTAGGACTTGATTTTGTACATGACCATAAAGTAGACCGCAACAACCAAGAGTCTACGGTTGTGATCCACAAATCCCATGACCCTAACGAATCCATAAGTCGGGAGATATAGACACTGGCCTACGCACACTAGTATTCCAGTCCACTCCACTTCCACCCATCATCATCGAACAACTATCCTTACTAGATATAGTGGCTAACAAAGCTAGAGAATTCTGGACTAGGCCAGAGAATCGTCCGTAGAGTCGATTGTATTCATTACCCACCATATGACCTTATCTGGAGATATACACGAAACTATCCTAGGTCATTTTCCACGTATTCCACAACCCATAGATCGAATCACGCCAGAACTCGATATTGATTGGAGCCTTCGAGCAGTCATCCTTGCTGATCGATCTATCACACCAGTCCAAGTTAGAAGGGCCTTCTTTGCCTTAGATTCGTAAATTCCATTAGTGCGTGTCGAAGACATTAGATTTCCTAACTAGTTCGTTTGCATCCCACGCATATTCCATCCCCACCGGCTGTCTCAGCACGACCTCGGGAGGTCGGGTACGTGGAAGAGTTACCTGTAGATTCCCACGCTTGCTTGTCACTTTTCCGGTGTACAAAATTGGTGAACCCGATGTGAACTAACAACTGTTTCACCTTCTCTTTGAGAAGTTTCATCTTATCTCATCCACCTTCACTCCTTCCCATTATTCTGCGGGTATTCATATACCCCCCGAATATGTCGGGATTCGATGCATATGGCAGACCCCTCTTGGGTCTTGAGGCATACTACGCCCAGCAAAATAGGCAATCATCACCCTCACTCTCGGTATGGGGGGACAACTACTCAACTAATCAGTTGTCAACACAAACTCCAAGAATCAAATATAATTCGTCTTTTCAAACTAAGGAGTTAGATCAAACCACTCAAACGCTACAAATGGAGCCTTCATGCTCGAATAATATGACGCACGAGAACTGGTTCGTCTCCTCAGATGCTACTTAGACCACAAATTAGTAGGCAATCAGACCCATACCTGGTCTTAGATGATGAACAGTCTATACGTTATCCTAGGAGTGAACAACGCTCCTGGGGTATCTACCCACCTATAGGAGGTTTACAAATACAACCCGAGGTCTCTTTTCAAGAAAATACCTCTATGCCACTACATATAGGAAATACTCTCAGAGAAACTTGGCAAGATAGCGATCAGTTCATAGCAGGATATCACATGCCTATACAACACCAGGGTATACAACAAACGCCGCTAAGGCAAAGCACCGTGACTTCACCAAATGAAGTCATTTCAACGTTAGTAGAAAAAGTGAGAGGGTTAGAACTTGCCCAAGCAAGTCAAAATTCTCAATTCATGCAAGCAGGAAGTTCCAATCCTCCACATCATCCTAGCCAAGTAGATCTCCTCATAGGAGTAGGCACGTTAGGCATGCCTCCTCAATATCCACAACAAACGCCAACAAGGCCCATCATCTCTAACACCTTTCCTCCCGGTCTAGTATCAAACAATCCATTACTAGACAATACCCCGTCATACTTAAACATGTACTCCAAATCACCACAAGGAGATATGTTCTCCTCTCCCAGCATGTTTGCTCAAACGCAGGGACTTCCCTATGCCCCTGCCAATGCATACGCTGTGCCATATCAATAACCCATCCCACCACCACTCCCTCAGCAACCACCATCAATGGTCGAAACCTATGCGATAGGGACTTATTCAAAATATTTGAAAGAGCCCTTAGACTTCACCATACGAAGCGTCATGCTTCCAAGACCTCTTCCGATTTACCCAAGTACAAAGGTGAGGGAGATCCAAACGCGCATATCAAAGCTTACGCTACAGCCATACGCAAACTACTCCCTTGGGATGGGGTTTTTGCTAAAATATTCCCCAAAACCTTGGAAGGAATTGCTCTTGACTGGTATTATAGAATACCTGAGGCTTCCATCCATTCATTTAAACAACTCGTATCAGAGTTCATTAAGGCATTCGACATGAACAAATTGTTAAGAACAGGAATCAGGGAATTCTTGCACATCAAACAAGAACACAACGAATCTGTCGCCCATTTCATCTAAAGGTGGCGATAGTCCTTTATTCTCGGCAAGTGCTCCAAATATGGATCGAGATGGAACTATGCAATTTATTCCTTCATTCTCTCAAGAGAGAGGTGAAGGAAGAAGTCCGTAAGTTCCCACTAAAACTTACGATGAAGTACTCGAGAGCACTCTTCGAATAGATCAAGAAAGCGGCGATAGATAGTGGGTCAGAAACATATGGAGCAAACGGGAGGTTAATCACCCCAATCGAACACTACAAATTATCCCACTACCACAAACATCAATCAGGGACCTAAAATCCTTAACAAAAATCGGGGTGTAACAACGGATGGAGTAACCGACCAGCCCAAGAAGGTAAATGTTGTCAATACTCCATCACAAACAAACAACCAACGAAACAACAACTTCACCCCGATAATCAATACAGTGGATTTTAACCATCCACAACAACAACAACAACGGTGAAATCCCATACAAGGGCCAAGCCAAAACTCATTTGGTTATCAAAACCAAAGCCAGAAACAACAAATGCAAAATTTTAATCCTAATAGGCAACAGTTTGATCAGAGTTTTAGGCCACAATATACACCAAACCAACAAACCAGAAATTACAATCCCAATTCATATTGTGGTTTCCACAAAATTCGGGGTCATGATACTAGAATGTGCCGTGACTACAATAAATTTATGCAACATTTGCCAGAAGAACAAAGACAGTTCTTCACATATTTGTTTTTGGTAGATCCCGTGTCACCACCACCAAACACGCTCGCAGGGGCAGTTTCCCCTCAGAATGCTCCCCTCAAGATCTTTAACGATCCACTCCCAAATCATGATAGCAACAGGCTGAATCTAATTGGGACGAACAAAGGTGCAATGACAGAAACAATGATCATGAAGCCTCGACTTCACTAAGTCCATCAGTTGTGCCACAATTAGGAAATCAACCGAGACCCAAGATAGTCGGTTTGGTAGAACTAGACGCTGAACTACCTATCGAAGCTATAACAAGAACACGAGAGTATTTCTCTCAACCAAGCCCAAGTCATCTGCCAGAAACAGATAAGAGTCAACAAATAGTAGAAAAACTCGTGGGTGCCTATGATTTAATTAGCGACCTAACAAAGACCTTCTCACACATTTCATTTTTGGACTTACTAAAGAACTCTCCTACTCACAGAGCTGCTCTTTTAGAAGCATTAGGTTTAGGTCATCTAATTAACATCACTCCACCTCCTGAAACACAAGTAAATCACGTAGATTTTGATATCCACCCTCCGGGGCAGTCGGACAAGGATGTCGAATTTATATTCGAAATAAGTAAAATGCCTACAGATGCTGAGATTGCACGCCGAGGCGATCCAACCTTACACTTACAAGTATGGGTTTATAATAACTACGTAAAACGGGCAATGGTTGACGATGGGGCCGCAGTTAACATAGTCCCCTTCTCTTTCCTCCAAAAACTAGGATATGGGGAAACAAACTGTTCCACCACTCGAAATACATTGAGAGGCTATGATAGCCTTAAAGCCACTTCGATAGGAACTATAATACTACCGGTCACCTTAGGACCCAAAACAATCCTGACTGAGTTTTATATTATAGATCGGGAAACTAATTATAATATGATCCTCGACCGACCATGGATACACCGAATGAAGGCAATCCCTTCTACTTTATTCCAAGAAGTAAGATTCTTGCATCCAGGAAAGGTATTTGTAGCCAAAGGCGATCTAAAACCTTTCGATATACACCTAGTGACTTAAAGAAAAGACCGTGTGTGCACTTAATTTGAACTTCCAACAAACCAACTTAATAAACCCACCGACCCAAGACCAGAGGAAAATTTGGTACCTATGAGGGATTCAAACTATCAAAGATAGCCAAAAAAACCCCAACCCCAAAGATAAGGCTAAAGAAACGGTGTCATTAGGGACTACGGCAAAAATCCTTGAATTAATAGAACAAGATTTACCAATTTTCTTACCATTTGATTCAGTAGGCATAGGATATTCACTAGGTGTTGGTTCCCTTCCATCAGAGGATCTCTGCATGGTAGAAGTGGAGTGCGCAAATGCAGCAGATACCCCAACATCTATACTCCGGCTAAGTATTGGACTCTCCATTTCGACGGAGCTAAATGCCGTTATGGAGCGGGGGCAGGTATAATTCTTACTTCGCCTGAAGAGAAAGTCCTACCATTTGCCTTTAAGCTAAATTTTGAATGCACAAACAACGGCGCTGAATACGAAGCCCTCCTCCTTGGCCTCACCTTAGCCAAAAGAATTGGTATTGATAACATCAGAGTCTTAGGAGACTCGCAATTAGTGACAAACCAGGTTTCTGAAGTATACGAAACCAAAGCCAAACACTTGCAGCTTTACAAAGAAGCCGTATTAGATTTAAGCAAGGCGTTTAACTTCATATCCATTGAAGCAATCCCGTGAGAGAAAAATCTTCTCGCCGATTCAATAAAGAACTTTAGCATCGCGCTTTACTCCAAGCAATGAGTTAGAGGATACCTATTTCAAGGTGTCAATTCGTGATGAACCATTGATAAAAACAATGACAAATCCCTTTTAAACGAGAGTGAATCTACCGTCTAGACCATCATGTTGATAGTGATATGGCCACTTTAGATTACTTAAACACCTATGCAAAGACTACATCTCTCCTATCATATGCTAGATTTGTCCTTGATTCCACATTCGTCTTCCTATTTTGGAAATCCCGTGATGGATCTCCCTCACAAATGGAACCTATCATATACGCAGTAGAAAATGGGGATGATTTGGATTTTCCTCCAAAGACCACCTCGAGTTTCAAGAGGGTAACGCCTCTTTAATTGAGGAAACAATCGATGTCAACATTGGGATAGATGACGAACCAAAAATCTTGAAATTAGGATCATCCTTAACCCTTAAGAAGTAGAGATACACACTCGGATCCTCAAAGAACATCGAAGGTGTTTGCATTTAATTATAAGGAGATGACAGAGTCGCACCCACATTGTGGTGCACAACCTCGTCACTAAATCAGATGCAAAGCCAGTTAAACAAAAATCAAGACCCATGAAGCCCAAGGTAGCTCTCATGGTAAAGGAGGAAGTAATAAAACTCCTCCAAGTAGGATTTATCAAGCCACCAACTACTCCCAATGGGTATCTAATATTGTTCCCGTTCTCAAAAAGAATGGGAAGATACGCGTCTACATAGATTTTTGAGGCATTAACAAAGCGTGTCCTAAGGACGACTTCCCATTACCATCCATAGATGAAGACGCTTACAGAGAAGCACGTCTTTCTCAACTAGAAAGCCTAGATGAAACTAGGTTAGATTGAACAACAAAGAACATAGAATCTATGGCCGACTGGATGTGGCAGTACAATGTTAAGGTCTATGAACGTGACATATACGAAGGGGATCTAGTTCTAAGACTAGATAGCCGATCGACAAGAAGACCGGTGAAGGAAGGAAATTCCAGCCCAAATGGTTGGGCCCATACTTGAGTCATGAAGGACTATGGGAATGGTGCATACCTCTTATGTATACGCTAAGGTGAGGAATTTGGCGAAATAGTCAATTCCCTTCACCTCAAACGGTTCTACGCATAAGCAGCAAGACTACTTATATATATTTACATTGCATCTTCATATAGATTAAGATCATTTTGTCCCAATTGCTTACATAAATGGTGATCAAGGAATCTATTCTCAAAGCAATTCATAAAGAAACTCATGATGTTGTTGGCATAAACTCTTTATTCATACCTCTCCATTTTCATGCTATCATCAAATTATCTCGAGAATCTTTTATCAAATAAAATCGAAATGACAAAGTCTTAACGGTAACCATACCAAGATCTGCAAGTTTATTCTCGCTTTGATTTCTTCTTGGCAGTGTGTCTTACCTATGGTCCTTCTAGAAGCTTCATGGTGTCACATCTATCCCATATGTATATCTCTTTGGAAATAAGCGCATACTGACATTTTACTCAAATAAACAAGTCAAAAAGTGATTAAACAAAATTTTAATTTTACACATTTCCTCGCCCCACCAACCTTCGGTGATGAGCTTGCGTCTCTTACTAGTGACGTAGGGTTGGGAAGGGATGGAAATGCCCTTACTCGCCTATACCTTACCCAAGGTGATAAACCCACGCTTCTTACTAGTAGCATGGGGCAAAGTGTAGGGGGTCCTCTTGACAAATAAATCCAAATGATCATACGCAAACAATTCAAACTTTGAAACTTTGAGTCAAAAACAAATGAATTAGATGTTCAAAATTCCAAGAGAGTTAAAATCCTAAAAACCTGATTTTGTCTACTATGTGGCCATCTACGGATCTAAGTCTAGATAAACCGCAAAGTAAGTTGCATTCTAAACTATGAAGTCACTCGGGTAGAGTAAGCTTGTAGCTTCCAATTTGGTTCCACTAAAGCTTTGTCTGTCTTTCATCACTATCATTTCAGCTACACCTCATAACTTGTGCCCTTTCTAGCTCTCGGTGATGAGCCCTCGCATCTTACTAGTTGCGTGGAGTTAGGAGTGGGGCAAGTTAATCTGTTCATCATACTAGTTATATTCATCACTTTGCAAAACAAACATGAGATATCAAAATTGCTCACAAAAGCTAAGATTCAAAATCACATTATATCTACATATATCAAAGATCATGAAATACACAAAAGGAAACAAACATTTACATCATTTTTCTCCATTCGCATACATTCTAAAAGCATATAAACATATATCGTAGTATACAGAGAAACCGGAAATAGAAAGGAAACCATGAGTGCAAGATTTTGATCCAAAACGAATGCATATATATAAATGATCAACGTTTATATACAATGCCATCATGCACTAAACATGGTCAAAACACTCAAAGAGCCCGTGATATACAAAGAATATATAATACAAAATACGCGAGAGCCAAGTGGCCTCTCAATCCCTACGCGACCCTCCGAAGGTGCATGCCGTGCCTGGGACTCTCGGCACGCCGGTGCTCAATGTATGGAGGGCTCGGGATCCCGAGGAGCAGCCGCGGTCTCACCGCGAGAAGGGCTCCTCATAAGACGCCGCTCTGCCTTATAGCCCGCTAGCTCGGTGCGAAGGGTCGATACCATCCCGGCCACATGCGGTGATCGAGCAAACACGCCGGTATGCCTATCGGGCTTGAGCGCTCCCCAACATCTACGGACAGCTCGCACGCGTCCTATCCATGGGGATCATTAGGAATCAAGATACATACCTCGCGGATCAAATCCCGCCACTCATCAACAGCTCTCTGCAAACAAAGGAAAAAAACAAGTTAGAAACCAAGCACGAAATTAGGAATACAAGATTGCAACTAAGGAGAGCCTACAAGCAAACATTAAAGGGAAGAAAGGGTAACTTACTCGGATCACCAGGCCTCCAGGATGGGTCGCTGGGGCCGGCACCTGCCGCGGATGCCGCGACTGAGGGGCTGCTCCTGTGGCAGGAGCAACATGTCGCCCGCGACGGACTCATCCTCTCCACCATGGCCCTGGGATAGGGGCTCCTCGAAACTTGAGTATCCTCTCTACGCTTTGCTTCAGCCCTCTTTGCCTGCATGATATCCTAAGTATCATGCCACTCAGGATCGCTGTCATCGGTCTCCTCCTCTGTTCCTCCCTCGTGAACTCCTCGGACTGAGTCAATATCAATAGGGTCATCGCTGCGATGAGCAAGACCCGTAGTAATCTGAAGCAAAGGTGCCTGAGGCGTACTAGCTCTCCCTCTAGCACGAACTATCCTCCTAGTTGCAATAGGAACGCCAGGAGTAATCACTGTCCAACCTCGGCCTCTAGGCCCCCTCGGCCTTGCGGGAATCGATCTCGTGGCCGGCGCCACGGGGAAGCATACTCGTATATGGTAGGCCAAACTACCGAGGAACTGGCCAAAGGTGCGCCTCCACTCGCCCCACCCTATCAATGAGTTGCCCTATGGTGGAGCAGAGATCAAGGTAAGAGTCTCTCGCCCATATGCCCGCCATGGTCTCGATACGGTGTCACCTCCATGTCGGCGTAGTCGGAGGAGGCAATCGGGCGATGAGGTGCTCTAAGCACCAACATGTCTATCCATCTGGCTGCCCTAACAGCTCCAGGATCTGCCACCTCCACACCCCTGCCATAAGGGATGAAATGCTCATAAACCCAACTCATGACTAGAGTCGGGTGGCTCAATGACTATCCCTGTAAACGGACCACCCTATATAGATCATGGTAGGTGGTCCCAAGAATGTCTCTGCTCCCAAGTGTATATCCGGCCGTGCCCCTCTATCTGTGCAATAATGGGGGCCTAGCAGTATAACAATGTGTCCCCTCCCTTGTCCTCGATCAATCTCGAGGCAAGGATCCCCATGATGGCCTATCGAAATATGGGGATGGGCAGAGAAGGAATGGATCAAACTCTCACCCCCTTCTTTGACCCGTGGAGATGGCTGCATCTCCCATGTAAGTGCCCACCTTGTGCAATCCGTGCCCGTGAGCTCTTGTCTCCAAAGTGAGTCGCTCCCGATGATCGGGACCCCCAGAATGCGGTAGACATCCTCCAATGTAATGGTCCACTCACCACGGACCCCTGGCAATCGGAAGGTGTTCCGATCTGCATCCCAGTAAGAAAATAAGTCACAAAGGATGTGACTAGATGGTGCAACATGGGGCACGCGCGATATGCAGTATACCAGCCCTCTGAAGTGTGTCCTCCTCATCCTGTGAGAGGGCATCTAGTACCCCTGAGAGCCAATCACACTCTCTCTCTCTGCTCCATCGGATGTACTCCTCTCTCGCCTGCATACACCCAAAAACACACAAAAGCAGAGCAAGTTAGTATCCAGAACAATACTGAGAAAGTCATAAAAACACGTAGAAATGCTAAAAATACAAACACAATCTCAAAAACAAGTTCTTTTTGCATTCTGTGCAAAACCGCCGCCCTGAGCAGGGAGGCGGTTTTGTAACCGCCGCCTTAAAGGTGGCGGTCGTGTGACCGCCGCCCGATCGGGTGGCGGTCATGTAACCGCCGCGCCCGGCTGGCATGGCGGGGTCGTGGTCTGAAAACCTACGCGTGTTTTTAACCTAAAAAGTGCAAAAAAATGACCATTTAACTTAAAAATAGAACCTACCTAGTAGGCACCCCCTAGGTGGACCTGTTAACACTAGCATTTTCAAAAACCCCCCCATTGCAAAGAATTTAGCATTTCAAATTTAAGGGGGTAAAGACAATAAACTGAAGAAAACTAACCTGTGATCGCTGAGGTCGATGTTCCGCACGTGGAGGCATGATCACGATCTCGCTGCGAACGTTTCGACTCTACTCACGCAAGAAACCGTCACCGTGGGTCCCAGAGCTCAAAATCAATCAAATCGACTCGCGCAAATGAATAGGAAAATGGGCCCACTTTCATATATATAGCACTCTGTTTCGTTTTAAAAATGACTTTTTCACAGGTTTGGAGCGCTGATGGAGGTAAGTTCCTATCCCCGCACAAATGGTACGTTCTCATTCCCTGTTATTCTTAGCATTTATTTTTCGAACTATTGTATCTATCTGCACTTGAGTTCTCTTTTCATTTTGCAGGTAGCGGGAATTTTGGATGGCGTCATTTCAACACATGGACATGTCAGGTATAACTTCTAACTTCCCATTTCGGGACTGCCATACTCGGACCCACCGTTTTACGCCTCTTCATGGCTAAAACACTTCTCCGAGGGGGCAATATGTACGTACCCAAAATTGTAAGGTACTGTACTGCCGGAACAGTGTAACAAATGCCCCAATGATGATACAGGTCTCCTCGCAAGGTGTTTGGGATCCAAAAAAGCTCTCCGAGTGTGCGTTAACATCCCGCATGCCCCGCTTAGCCCCCGCGTCCTTTGTTTTTCCTTTTTCCTCTCTTTTCTTGGCCTTTTGCTCTTCAGTGAAGAAGAAACCGCCACCTGCATGGGCGGCGGTCCTGTAACCGCCGCCCTGCTCAGAGCGGCGGTCCTTTACGCATTTTCCAGAAAGCGTTTTAACGTGACTCACGTAAAAATCAATGTTTCACCAGCTTTCCTTGCCGACTTAGGCTTGCATTTATGTTTTTGGTCCCCTGGAATAGTGTTTGGCCATTGTTTATTATTTTAGAGTTCAGTTTGGTTTTAATCTTTGGGTGAATGAAAAGCTATAAATAAATGGTTTGTGCACAAGCAAATGGTCTGCCCCTCATTCACTTTCATGCTCTGATTTTCATAGTTTAGTCTTTTATTCTGTTTAGAAGCCATAGTTTTAATTCCTTGCATGCTTAGTTAGCATTGTTCAGCTATTGGTAAGCCACATACCCATCTTGTGCAGGCAGTACTGTTATTTCACCCAATCCATTGGAGTAGAATAGCTTAGGAAGCCATTAAAGTTGCAGGTTTTGCTCCTCAAACAGGATAGCTTTAGGTTTTGGATGCTTCATGTTGCATGACTCACAATAAATCCCGCTAGGAATCGCATAAGCCAAGCTCTGTACTCTTGCGCTCTCCCTCTCCTACTCGCATTTTATTGATCGCATTATTCGAGCCGTCTTTATCCCAATATCTACTTCTGTTGATGCTAGCATTACATGCTTTTCTGGATCCACGTGAACACAAAGGAGCGAGAAGATCACACTGAGGGGACAAGATCACACACACCATCGGATTCGTCACTGTTCTGCGGAATCCAGGTTCTAGCTTTCAAAGTTCTAGTTAGAATCATATCAAATAGAGTAGTAATTGCTTCATTTCAGTAAATTCTATTCTCGATATTGCCAGGGAAGCTGTGGGGATTGATAGTTTCTGAGAAACTATGATTCACTCCTCACTTCTGAGGTAGGATCGAGAATCTCGCAAATAGATTAAGCAAGTTATTTCATTATTTAGAATAAATCTGCAAATTACACAGGCAAATAACTACACTCGGTTATTTTGTTTGTTTTAAATTGTTATTTAGTTGTTAATGCTAGATACGTTTAAATAGCTGCTTTTCTTAAATTCTTAGAAAGTCTCATAGAGAAATAGAAGTTATATATGTTTTAGATTTATTCCACATAGTTAGAATTTGTTTTACTACAGTTAGATTTACATTTTGTTTTGTATGACAATCACGGGACCTAAGGAGCCCAGGGAATATGTATTTGAGCCAATCGTGCCTCAACCCAACCTCGTCATAGCAATAGTTGACATAGACCAGAACCTTAGAATACAAGTCTTCCAAACAACAACAGATTTACAACTGATCAGCTCTCAGTTGAGAGGGTTAAATATAGAAGACGACCAAGCATACATGTTTTGGTCAAATCAACCGAACTACATTACCTAGGCAAACATTCACATGATCAGTAGAAGGGTTCGAAGAGAACAAATCTTTGGTTGTGATCCTTTGGTCCCACACGGACCGAGATGCAGGAGACACTCTCACAGGACATAGATATTAGTTTAAGAATCCAGTTGCACGAACGCGCCATGAGGTACTCGAGAAGATCACACAGCTTATTAATTCTAAACATGAAGGCGAGAAAGCGTACGATTCTTGGATAATAGGGATTAGGACTTGATTTCATACATGACCATAAGCAGACCGCAACAACCAAGAGTCTACGGTTGTGATCCACAAATCCCACACCCTAACGAATCCATAAGTCATCGGGATATACACCGGCCTACGCACACTAGTATTCCAGTCCACTCCACTTCCACCATCATCATTCAACAACTATCCTTACTAGATATAGCGGCTAACAAAGCTAGAGAATTCGGACTAGGCCGAGAGAATCGTCCGTAGAGTCGATTGTATTCATTACCCACCATATGACCTTATCTCGGAGATATACACGAAACTATCCCGGTCATTTTCCACGTATTCCACAACCCATAGATCGAATCACACCGAACTCGATATTGATTGGAGCCTTGAGCAGTCATCATCTCGCTGATCGATCTATCACACACCATCCAAGTTAGAAGGGCCTTCTTTGCCTTAGATTCGCAAATTCCATTAGTGCGTGTCGAAGACATTAGATTGCTAACTAGTTCGTTTGCATCCCACACATATTCCATCCCCACCATTTGTCTCGGCATGACCTCGGGAGGTCGGGCACGCAGAAGAGTTACTTGTAGATTCCCACGCTCGCTTGTCACTTTTCCGGCGTACAGTTATCTATAGGTTATCAACATCTCAGACATGGGTATACATCTTTCCTTTTAAGTCGCGCACTTAAACTCTTAATAACACACACCTCAAAAGTGGGGGCAAACATTTGGGGCCTTATTCTACATTTCCAATAGGCACAAACATTTATTTGGGAATATAAACATGAAAATACATGTAAAATTACTCATAATTGGATTCAAATATAGAAAATTAACAAAAACCATGCATTGTCAAGAAAGTACAATATGGTCAAGACCATATGGACGGTCCTGACCTTATCCTATGGTGTTGCCAAGGGAAAAATTCTCCGATTTGTCAACATTTTCATATTTATCATCATTATTACAACATTATTATATGGTTTCATATTTAGATTGACTTAGTTTGGCACAATTTTAAGGGGTATGAAGTATTTCATTCTCTCCTTCTCCACACGGTACTTAGTTTCACTTCCAATTTTGGACACATTAGGAACATGGATATCCTCTTCCCAATCGATTTTGGCATGCAATCGGTCCTATTCATTTTTACTTAGTTGTACAACACATGGGAAGAGTATGGGGGCACTTATTTCTCTTTTCTACTATGTGTTTCAAGTTACAAAATTGGGCTTATATATGTCTACAATAGTATGGTCTGTGGGGTTATGGAAGGTAGAAACGACTAAATTCTTTGTGGGCATGCTTTCTTATCCTCTTTATAATTAAGGGGAAGATACTAGAGTTATTGAATGAATTTGATACACGGTCTTCCTCCTTAGCATGGGTGCTTTAAATCCTCTTTTGGTTCTTTTCTTTGGCATTCATGTGCTAGGTTGGTATACCTAGCACATCGACCTCTCCTTGACACAATCGGGGACCGATCACCCTCGATACTCCATCAAAGTTAAACAAATTTAAAGCACACAAACATGGGCACATTCCTTTGTAAGACAAACAAGTGTATTTTACATCTCTTTTAGCATTTCTTGTTGCGCATTTCTTTATAGTACTTGTCCAAAATTTCAGCCTCGCAATTTTGAACAACTCATCAAAAATGGACTTAACCATTTTTGCTTGGGAAAGCCATGCAAAACTAAGTTAGTCTTATGCAGAGTACAATTACCTAGTTTTTGTGGGTTCTCCTAACCCATGGAATAAGGGAGCATTGAGTAGGGGCTTAAGCTTATTTTTGATGGAGATAGTGTTTTTTGCGGAGATTTGTAGTATTTCGTGGCACTAAGGAAGTCAATCTTCCATGGGAACCAAATCAGTCTCTTGTGGGTCAAAGCTAGGTTAGAGCACCACAGGTTTCATGCCCATGAAAATTTTAGAAAATCAACTAAGGGCATGATCTGCAGAGCAAATGAAGGAACGAGAATCTTAGTGCTTCATGGTATGGGGAAATATAGTGTCACGTAGACTCAAAATACATAGCATTATGTAGAGTTTGTCAATTCCATGGAACCAAGGATGAGGCCTCGCAAGAAGAAAGCGTGATGTGAAGATAAGGTGCCATAAGGCACCATGTGGTAGAATAAAAGTAATTTTGAATGCAACTAAGGTTAGAAACCGCGAGACACTCAAAGTGTCTCATGGGTTTCTCAATTGAGGTGGTTCTGCGGGTTCTCATAGAGCCACCGAATGAAGGAATGTAGTTGCACTTAAAGTGCCACACAAGAAGAAAGAAAACCTCCTCGATAAAGCGATAGAGTGTGAAGAAAAAGTGTGGAAGTTTTCAAAAGCTACAATGAGAGCCGCGAAACATCCAAAGTCGCATAACAAGGAATAATTGCGGGATGAGGTCGGATGTTGTAGAACATAAAACTAATGTTGACACTTAGAAACTTTTGCACAATGAAGTAAATGAGTGCGAGTAGTTTAATGTATTGCGAGGGTCATAAATGATTCCACGCATCATCTCGAGGATGTGGAGGCCACGGGAAATAGTGAAGCATCAAAAGCCCATAAATTACGCATAAGAGCCGTGCCTAATTTCAAATTTTACAACTAACCATTTCACTGACCAAAATTTAATGGACTATGGGCACCATCTTTCTTTTCCTACAAAATTTGATGGCATTAAATAAGAGCCATGTCAAACGCCCATACCTATCTACATGCATATATGATGATTAGTTCTTGGTGGTTAAATCCCTCTTATGCTAGTGTCTCTCTCTCCTTCTTTATTTTCTAATAAGTATGGAACTCATTAATTATAAAATAGATCTCTTTTTGTTGTAACGACGCTATGCCAAAATGGTGGTTGAATTCCCATGAGTTTGGACCTCAGATTTTGTCTTTACAATGTATTTTTACCTTTTGTCATGGATGTAACCAATTGTGAATCTTTTAAGCAATAAATGTTGTGTTTATGGCTATTATTTTCCCTATACTTGCTTTTTTATGTTCTTACCTCTATGTTCCCTCTTTGGTATTTTGTGCATATTTTGTACTTATCGGATTTTCATTCTTATGTGTTATCAATGTGTGGGAAGGGTCACCACTGCTGTTTTGGGTCTATGGCACATCTATCGCCCTCTCTCCTCATGTTTTCTTCCCTTTCTTCCTCTTGTGGAGAGTGATCACCCTTTTTTATTGGTGCTATCATTTCCCCTTTTAGCTTAGGATTTTTTTTTGCATCTCTTTCCCTCTCTCCCCATGGTTCCTTGGATGTGTTAGTGTAGGTTAGTTGTAGGAGTAGTTTTACCATTATATTAGATTGTGTTCCGTGGGTTCTCCTAACCCGCAAAACAGAGGAAGTCGACCTTCTTCAAAGGTTTGTCTCAAGCCACAAGTCCCACACTTGGAGACAATCCCATGTTGGCCCAAAATTTTGGATCTCCCATGATTCAGGTAAGGGTGCAATTTTAAGCTCCAATAATACTTTCTTTACATTTTGAGTTAAAGTTAAGTTTCATATCTTAGGAATTGACTACACTTTGTGTTATAGGTTTCATTTTGGAGCATGGCAACAACAACACAATGGGAATCTACAAAATAAAGTTGGAACGAGTAAATACAAAGTGTGTTTACACACTCAACTATTTTTTCCTTTAAGCATGTAATTTTCATTTCATACTTAAAGGGGGGAAATGTAGACACTCAAATTTGACAATTTATCCTTTGACATTGTTGGTCTTGACATTGCACACTTGTATGCATAAATACACCCTCCTCACTCTTGCTTAACACATCTTGATGGCTCTTTGACTACTTTCTTATCTTTTTTACACCTTTCCACCATCAGTTCTTGAGGTTTTAGCTTCGCCCATCCGGTCAAGTAATCAGTGCAAGTAATGATGTAGCGTGAACCAGTCCTTCACGTGACGGTGAAATTGGCCCTACAAAGTTGATTGCCCATTTTGAAATGGTTTAGAAGATCAAGCTATTGGTCGCAATGCAATTTCATCCCTCTTTCTAGGTTTTAAGGCGCGACAATGGTCACGGGCCTTGCAAAACTCAATACAATCTGGTAGATGGTTTCACCAAAACCCCGCCGGTAGAATCTTCCGTGTGGTTGCATTTCCTACATAATGTTCTCCTGCAATCCCACCATGCGCTTCCTCCATAATTGCCACGTGCTCATGTTCTAATACGCATCGACACATAACCTCATCATGTCCTAACTTATACAAATCTCCACTAATCAACATGTAAGGTGTGACGCGTATTGTTAACTATTTCCTCTCCAGAGCCTTCATCCCTTCCAACACCACACCAGTTTTCAAGAATACTGCAATATCTTCCAAGTCTGAGGGTGCAAGCCGCAACCTAAACAATTACACGTCCAACATGGTATCCTCAATAATTTGCACGTCCTCCCTTGATTCAATCCTTGATAAGTGGTCAAGCCCTAATTGCTCTTCCCTAGTTTTATAACCACCACGAACTCAAACTCTTGGAATAATATGACCCAACGACATATGCACCCTTACAAAACAGATTGTTCACCAAGTATTTCAATGCCATGTGGTCTGTATAGAATATAAAGAATGTTACCAATAGGTATTGTTTGAACTTATGTAGCACATAGATCATTGCGAGTGCCTCACGCTCGATAGTTGAGTAATTTTGTTCTACCTTTGTCAACTTCACGCTTGTAAAACACAACAGGTGATCAACACTCCCCTCACCAGGTTGTCTTAGTCGATCCCATGGTTTTTCTCGAGGCATCAAAATGCACATGGAAAGGCTTATCCCAAGAAGGAAAACGTAGTATGGGTGCAGTGACAAGTCTATCCTTCAAAGTGTCAAATGCCTTCTATTGCGCCTCTCCCCAATGAAAAGAACTCTTGTGCTTTAACAATTCCTCCAAGGGCGCTACAATATTGGCATACCCCTTGATGAATTTCCTATAGTACCTGTTAACGCGAAATCACAACACCACCAAATGAGTTCTACAAGTCGGTTTTCTAAGGCAACGTCATTTGGTGTGATTTGCATAACATGGGACCACTCTCAAGTTATGGAACTTGCAGACTTTAGATGTCCCTCGGAGAAAGTCAACTTCTTCTTCCGATCCTAATGCTAAATTACTCCTAATGCATAAATGACGCCTAACTACGCCTATCCTAACAATGCCAAGGAGACGGGGAGAGAGAAAGTGCATAAAGAGGTAAATCCTACACTAACAAGGTGATAGACCGAGAAAAGGGAATTGCTGATCACAAACCCAACTACCTAAAATGGAGAGAGGTGAGCAATAAAGAGGATGGACAGAGATGCATCACTGAGACCAAGGATACGAGTTCACATAGAACACCATTTCAAGCCCCTTAAACACAACTCCCAAAACCTACAATGGACATCGAGAGATATGCATAGTATACCCTGCAATGGTAAGAGGTGAGAAGAGACAACAAAATGAGCAAAGGATGGAAAAAACGCATCACGAAAATAAATTTTATTGCTCTAGGAGTTCACACAGTACACCATTAACGAGTAAGAGGCAAGAAAATGCCATTATAAAGCCAAGGGAGGAGACTTAAACTCCACATTCGACCCTAAAGTAGAAAGAGAGAGGGGAGGCGGGGAAGAAGAATGAACAACTTTTACAATGAGCTAAGTTCTCTGTATTTATAGATTTGATTGGAGAGAAGAAAGAGAGAGGGAAATGGGAAAAGTGGGTAGAAGCTCAACCACCGTTGTTAATGCTTCGATAAAATATGCCCCAAATTCGTCTTTTACTACATGGTTCCTTGATTCGGTGCCTTGAAAGAAGAGGAAGCTGGGAAACAGATCGAATACGATCGGTTGTTGAGACAGATGGATCTTGTATTAAAGTCTCAAGACGTTTCCTCCATTTTCCTTTACCTAACCCCTCAAAATTAAAGTCTCAGACCTCCATGGCACACGTGAGGCCGAGATCTTTCTAATGGTGTCAGATTTGCAATATTTCGAGCCCTAAGTCGAAAGATACGCCCCTTCGAAGTTTGTGTTGGGTCCATACGTAAGGCGGGAAAATAGCTTGGAAAATGGCCCATTCTTTAATGTGGGATACGTGGCGGCTAGATTAGAACAAAAATCAGTCTTGTGGGTCCGTAATTTATCTTTTTCCCATTCTTCGTGAGAATCAAAAAATCTAGAAAACTCTCGCGGCCCCGCTACTCCACTTCGACACTTGGCACTCTTTTGTTGGCTGGGGAGGTGTGCTCCAATCTTTTCCTTTGTGCCATTTTATCAAAAGGAATTTTTAACCTTTTCCTTCGCTTCCCCACTTTGGTTTTCACTCGGGTTTAAACTTTAACTTTTTCCCCTGCCTCGTTCGGAATGCGAGCTCGTAGGTCTGAAACGTTTTCCCTTCATATTTTCTCCATGTGCGGGGTTGTCTTGACCAAATTTATTGGGGGGTGAATTTGGGATAACAATTTGGTGACTCACGGGGACATCTGCCTGCTAGATGAAGAGACCAGTGACCTTGAAGCATCCATTGGGCATGGAGTCTACCTGATAAACATGAAAATGATCTGAAATTTTGAAGATCTGATCCCTGAGCCACTTGGAAACCCACTGAACTTGGAGTTGAACTTCACCAAAAGCCAACTGAATGCACTGTACGAGAGCAATAACACCAAAAACTATGTACAAATTGAAAATCATGCATGCTCCAAATGGAACATGCAAAGTGTGCAAAAGCACTTCTACTGAAAACAAACCTACCTACTCTACTCTAACCAAGAGCAAAGGGAGCTCAAACAAATCCTGCAACTGGCAGGGAGAAATAGCTTCCCTTCCTCAAAAATGGTAGCCATACAACTGATTTGGCATTGAACATGGCTGGTTGGATGAGTGAAAAACTGACAATAAGCCTATCCTCCACCCAAATCATTAAGGTATCAACATTAATGGAAAATACCTCCTTAAAGTGACTTGCGTGGACTTACGGAGGTGTTGTTAGTGACCCTTGGTACTTGGATGCTCATCCTCATGCCCTGAAGTAGGCATGACTGGTTTTGGTTTCTCCCTTGGCTCCAATGAAGCCAAGTACACGATTAGGGCACGGTCGATCCTTTGGATGTGCCCATTTCTCTGAAATTCAACTCCAAAAATGGAGTCTTCTTGTGGACCTTCTTGAGTGGATGGTGTGGGAGAGATGGGGACATCTTCCTTTTTCTCTTCCTTCTCCTGTGAAGAACATGGGAGAGTCATGTCTTCCAATCTTGGTTCCAGAGGGCTGTTATGAAGTACAAGATGTTTTTTCCTAAATGTTCTCCTCCATGGCAAAGCAGAGCTCATGTGCTTAGATGGTGGATGATGGAGGAAAAATGATGTGATCTCCTCGGGCTCCCCTCCATCAAGGCAATCCTCCAAGTCAAACATGTAATCTGCCTCCTTGCTATTCTGTTGCAGGTGCTCAACCTCCTTCATGGTGTCCTCCTAATCTACAATTGACTCACCATGGTTCCCTTCATCCTCAAACATGAAGTTTGAAAGCTCAAACTCTTCCTCAACATCAAAGCTTGAAGGGGATGAAGTGGGAGGAAGAACTGAAGGTTCTTTTGTGGCCTACTCCGCACTTGGAGCCTCTGAAACTATATGGTCCTCCTCCACAACTAGAATGTACTCCTCTTCTTTTAGATTAGGAGTAGCTCCTTCTTCCCCTGCTTGTGTTGTAGCTGGAGCTTCCACCACTTGTGGCTTGACCTTAGCCTCCTCCATAGGCTTAACCAACAAGGGAACCTTTGAAAACTCAAATTTAGTAGCCCAACTCTTCAGATTTTCTATCATTTCTTCTCTATTGGGTTCCTCTGTTTGATGTTCTCCTTGGCTGGTTTTTAGAGTCCCTTCCCAACATGGACTTGGGAAGGCAAGAGGAGTGGTGGGTGGGGTCTCCACTAGTTGTTTCCTTGTTTTTGGCAGAGGGGAAGGCATTTCTTTTGGCTCTTGTAGAGGGGAATTGGATTTGGAAGGGAAAAGGGCAGAGAAACTAAGGTGGGATGGAAGACTAGGAGATGGAGAAATGAAATCAACACTTGGGGCCGTAAGTGAGGGCTTGACTATTATTGCCTCTGCTGAAATGATAAAGATTGAGGAAGAGACAATGAAAGATAGGGAGCTGCTGATTGACTTACCCATTGATAAGGTTGTCCCGCACTTTGCTCATAAGCCCCAATATCCTCAATCCATTGTGCAAGTTGGGGCAACATTCCAATCATGAAGTCCAACTTCTCCTGAGGGTTTTAGTGTCTTGGAAAAGGGCCTTCCCATGGACAAGGTGCCCTACAACCAATTCTGAAAGCCTTCATTTGAGTTGTTGCCCTAAATTGAACCATGTCAACCTCCATTTTTTGAATCTTCTCCAGTAGACTAGCATCCTTTGCATAACTATTGCCATCATATGTGTCCCCTTGTCCTTGATAAGCTTCATAGTCAAACTGGTTTTGACACTGCTCATATGGGTAAGCATAATGGTTATGGATCTGATCATAATGTTGATATGGAGGAGTTGGGAAATACATTGGAGGTGGACTATATTGTTGTAAGTGTGAGTTCCATGAAGGGAATGAAGTCATGATTACACAACCTCATGGAATGGGAGAAAATGAAAGAGATGGAAGAAAAAATGGATGAAAATGAGTGGAAATGGATGGAAAAGGTCTGTAACTCAGAGAATGGGTTTTTGACCAGATGGAGTCGCCAGATGTGCTTTGAATGTGCCTCTAAAGGCTAAATCTTCACCAAGAGCACATCGAACCTGATGAAGTGAAGTGGTAAGGTGCTTTAGACCTATCCCACGGACATGCCAAAATTGTTAACGCAAAATCACAACACCCCCAAATGAGTTCTATAGGTCTACGTTTCTAAGGCAGGGTCATTTGGTGTGATTTGCATAACATGGGACCATCTCTCAAGCTATGGGACTTGCAGACTTGAGATGGCCCTCGGAGAAAGTTGGCTTCTTCTTCTTGATCCTAATGCTAAACTACTCCTAATGTAGAAATGATGTCTAACTACACCTATCCTAATAATGCCAAAGAGACAGGGAGAGAGAAAGTGCGTAAAGAGGGAAATCCTACACTAACGAGGTGATAGCACCAAGAAAAGGGAACTACTGATCACAAACCCAACTGCCTAAAATGGAGAGAGGTGAGCAATGGAGAGGATGGACAAATGCATCACAGACCAAGGATAAAGTTCACACAGAACACCATTTCAAACCCCTTAAACACATCTCCCAAAACTTGCAATGGACATCAGAGATATGCATAGTATACCCTGCAATGGTGAGAGGTGAGAAGAGACAACAAAATGAGCAAAGGATGGACAAAACACATCACGAAAACATATTTTATTGCTCCAGGAGTTCACACAATACACCATTAATGGGAAAGAGGCAAGAAAATGCCATTACAAAGCCAAGGGAGGAGACTTAAACTCCACATTCGACCTTGGAGAAGAAAGAGAGAGGAGAGGGGGAGAAGAATGAAAAACAACTTTTACAATGAGCTAAGCTCTCTGTATTTATAGATTTGATCGGAGAGAAGAAAGAGAGAGGGAAACGGGAAAAGTGGGTAGAAGCTCAACCATTGTTGTTAATGCTTCTGATAAAATATGCCCCAAATCCGTTTTTACTACATGATTCCTTGATTCGACGCCTTGAAAGAAGAGGAAACAATGGAAATAGATCGAATCCGATCTGGTTGTTGAGATAGATGGATCCTACATTGAAGGCCTAAAGGCATTTCCTCCATTTTCCTTTACCTAACCCCCTCAAAAATTAAAGTCTCAGACCTCCATGGCATAGGTGAGGCCGAGATCTTTCCAATGGTGTCATATTTACAATATTTCGATCCCTGAGTTAAAAGATATGCCCCTTTGAAGTTTGTATCGGGTCCATACAAAAGGGTGGGAAAACAACTTGGAAAATGGGCCCTTTTTTTAATGTGGGATACGTGGTAGCCAAATTAGAACAAAAATAGGTCTTGCGGGTCCGCAATTTATCTTTACCCCTTTTTCCGTGAGAATCACAAAATCTAGAAAACTCCTACGGCCCTGTCCGCTTCGCTTGGGCACGTGGCACCCTTTTTATTGGTGGGAGGTGCGTTCCAATCTTTTCCTTTGTGCCATTTTGTCAAAAGGAAATTTTTCACCTTTTCCTCCGCTTCCCCACTTTGGTTTTGACTCGGGTTTAAACTTTGACTTTTTCCTCTGCCTCGTTCTAGAATGTGAGCTCGTAGGTCCGAAACATTTTCCCTTCATATTTTCTCTATGTGGGGGTTATCTTGACCAAATTTTCTAGGGGGTGAATTTGGGATAACAGTACCCCATATGCCTAAGGAATCCATGCACTATGCTTTGAATAGTAAGATCCCCCAATCCCGTAATAACTGCAACTTTGGTGAGATCCACTAGTAAGCCTTCCTTACATATAATACGTCCCAACATGGTTCCAAATGGAGTAACAAAGACACATTTCTTAATGTTGAGGGATATCCTCAACTACCGACATCTCTCAAACATCAACATAAAATTGTTACAATGGTATTTTACCAGCCCATACACAGTC
The DNA here is from genome assembly GCA_018340775.1 of Taxus wallichiana var. yunnanensis. Taxonomy (NCBI): domain Eukaryota; kingdom Viridiplantae; phylum Streptophyta; class Pinopsida; order Cupressales; family Taxaceae; genus Taxus; species Taxus wallichiana. The sequence goes on along the minus strand of CM031235.1, from coordinate 344,891,019 downwards.
CAGTCATCCAGGTAAACTTGAAGAAATTTATGGATGAAGTCCTGAAATGCTTATACCACGATGCACAAGAACACAATAGGCACATTCTTCAATCCAAAAGGCATAACCTGTGTAGGAAAAACTTCCCCATTCAGTGGCAAAAGTTGTCTTTCTCTGGTCTTCCTTTGCAATCCTGACTTGGTGATACCCTGAGAACCCATCGTGAAAGAGTAGACCTCGCGCTTGGCTACTCCCTCTAGAATTTCTTCAATAAAGGGATCTGGGAAAGGATTGATGAAACATACTACATTTAGGTCCCTGTAGTCCACATAGATCCTTATTCTTCCATCCTTCTTGATATTGATGACCATTGGGCTTATCCATTCTGATTCCTCCACAACCTCAATGATACTCAGATGCTATCATTTTGTCTATTTCCTTCTTGACTTGATGCGCGTAAATTCAGATTCATCCGATAAGGCCTCATCCAAACGGGCACGCACCTTCCTTCAACTTGATCCTCATCTCCCCTAAGGAATGGTGGACACCTTTGAGCTCATGGTACCCATGAGGGAATAAATCCTAAAACTCGTGTAATAGATCGATGATCTTAGAAACTTATTTCTCCGACCAATAATCCCCAATGATAGCCTCCTTAGGTTCTTCTTATGAACCAATGTCAACCTTCTTTGTCTTCAAGGGCTCATGGTAGGCATGTGCTTGCTCATCAAGCACTATCCATGACTTCACGCATACCTACAGAGTGGTTAACATCCAAACTCTCTATTTCTTCACCATCTATCACATAAACCATTTTTCCTTTTTCCTTTTCTATGCACGTGTGCTCAAGTTGTAATTTCTCTGATTCTTCTTCATCAAAATGTATCTCTAAACCAGGTTCTCCTAGTAGCTCTTGTATTCTATCTTCCGCCATAACACTATCTCCCATTGTAAGGTACTTGACTACTTGTAACACCTTATCCACTAATGGCTTTGTACTCCTATACTTGAAAGCTTGAATGAGATCAACCACCAACTCTCGCCAATTACTGTTTAGCGACACATCTCCGAATCAATATACCATGTGCATGCACAACCCTGTAAGGTGGAATATAACTTATGCACCCATAACGAAGGTGGTAACACTTTTGTGCCCTCCATCTAGGCCTTCTCACAAGCTTGGATATGGAACGAGGTGGGTTCCTTGCCATGGTAGTCATGTATGACAGTGGGCGCGTTACTTCTGGAGAACCTTACAGAAAATGTGAATCTTACCTCACGTCATTCTAGGAGACTCTCGCAATGTGTTTCCCACCAATGCGCTACAATTCCAAGCAGAGTTATAGTTGAACATCTCTCTTCTCTTGACCTCATCTTTCCACTGAGCCTCCATTTCTCGCAAGAAATCATCAGGGTTGGCTCCTCCAGAGTAACTTGGTAACTTCTTCCCTCCTGAGGCACTTAACCGAATGTGTTATTATTACCCTTATTCTGAGATCCTCTCAATTATCACTCAATCAATTCATAAGTCCAATGTGCCCAATTATCACATGCCATGCTAGTGGTATCACTCAAGGATTGAGCATCTTCAAACTGGATAACTCCCTCTGTGGGATGAATTATCTCAGGGTCTCTAATGGAGCACACATAAATTCTTTCAAGTAATTCTTCTCCTAAGGGCTCAAGTATAGGCGTTGATTTCCCATCTGTCAAGGGGATGATGACCCGTTCCTCCTTGTTCTCAAAACTTATATACCCCTTGTTAAACCGCAGGTCAACATTGTTCTTGTAACACTAAGGGCACCCAAGTAATTTGGGAAATTATCCACCTCGGCAAAGCACCAAGACTTCAAAGTCCCATGTGAACTTGGCCCTTGAATAGTGATAATCGTATCTTTCAAGACTCCAATGGGCATTGCCCTTGTCTTGTTCACCATATACAACACATTAGAAGATGGCTATAATGCGGGCCTTCCCATTTGATGTCATGCATCCCAGGTAAGAACATTGACCTCTGCTCATGTGTTGATGAGGATATTGCTCAGAAACCACCCATTAATAAGCGCATTCAATATAATCTCTTTATCATAGTCAAGGTTGTGAGGAGGAAGATTGGCATGTAGAACCTACCTTTCATGATCTCTCTCGGAGCGTGGTACCTTCTCCGGTAGCCATTCTCCTAGCAAGGGAATAACATTCTCCTGCCTTAACATTTTGCACACTTCCTTGACCTCATCCAAATCCTTCTGCGGAGCCTCGACATTCTTCCTTTCTTCCAATCTTGCTATGTACCTTGGGATATAATATTATAATGTATATGGGTTGATGGATGCTAGGAAATAAGGGATAAAATATGTGGAATAATCCCTCACGAGAATCGCAGCAAAGAGAAACTAATATGCGAAATTATTACAGATCTCAAATAAAATTAGAATAAAATAACACAACACAAAGAGACAATATTTAACGTGGTTCACCCAATTTGGGCTACGTCCACCAAGAATCACTTGCTCGATTTTATTACAAGCCACCGCTCTCTCAATACAATACCCAGATCCGTTTGGAGCTATGCTCAACAAACTCTCACTGAATTCACACCCGAATTCAAAACACATCTATGCAATACATTTGCTTATACATCTATCATATGCATAAGACCATATAAATAGACAACTGCTTAAGTAGTTTTACAAAACCGTGGGTATCAAAACCATGGGTAAAACCTGTCCCATAAACCTATGGGTCAAAAAACTCGCCCATATGAGAAGAGCACATTTCTCGATATGTCGGGTACATTTTTTGAGGCCAAAAAAATTTACGCCTGATTTTTTTTTTTGGGCTACGCCCCCAAACCCCCACTGGGGCCCGGCCCGACCCTAAACCCAAAGCAAGGATACATGAAAAGTGTATAGTACTCTTGTACAATCTTCAACACTTTCACACATGAAAACAGGCTCCACAACCTAACAATCTCCCACTTGGAGACTAGTTTTCCTCTGAGCAAGCTTCTCAACCCTTCACTAGTTTATGTGAAGACCAACCAAAGCTAAACACAACTTTAGTTTTTCCTTGTGACAACCTTAGTCATCATGTCTCTGCAGGATTCCAGTGGTATGAATCTTCTCCAACTTCAACTTCTCTTCCTCCAAAGATGTCCTAATGAAATGGTACCTTAACTGTATATGCTTCGTCCTGGAGTGGAAAGCAGAGTTCTTAGCTAGGTGTATAGCACTCTGACTATCACTATGCAACTTACATTCCTCCCGCTTATGCTCCAACTCAAGCAATGTTGTAACCAAATCATCTCTTTGCTTGCCTTTGTGGCAGCAACATACTCACCTCGTGGTTGACAAAGCCACTAGCACGTAGTCGTGAAATCCAACTCACTCTTTGTCCCACCTACAATGTAAATATAACCTGTCGTGCTCCTCCGGTGTCTACATCTCCAGCCATGTCTCTGATCTACATAACCACGTAAAGTGGTGTCGATCCACTTTGTAGCACAAGACTGTCCCCATGGTCCCTCTCAAATACCGAAGGATCCACTTTTTGCTTGCCAATGCTCTTTACTCGGATCACTCATAAATCTACTCACGGCTCCCACCTTTGCATGGGCAATATCGGGCCTAGTGCACACACCATAACATACATCAAAGCGCCAACTGGCATGATGAGTAAGGTACCTTGGACATTTGGTTTCTTTCCTGCTCTGTCTTGGGACACTGCTCCTTTGATAACTTAAAATGGCCTGCCAAAGGAGTCCCAACCGGTTTAGCATCCTGCATGTTAAACCTATCCAATACCTTCTTAATGTACTCTTCCTGAGATAAAGTTAGCTTCTGTTCCTTCCTATCCCGAGTTATCCTCATACCAAGGATTTGTCTAGCTGCCCCCAAATCCTTCATATCAAAGGATTCACTTAGTTTGTTTCTTGAGTACTTTTATTTCTGCATGTTTTTACCTGCAACCAACATGTCATCTACATACAAACACAGGATAATATAACTTCCATCCTCAAATTTCTTTGTATACACACAATGGTTAGAATGACATCTAATATAACCTTGCTCCATCATGAAGCTATCAAACTTCTTATACCATTGACGTGGAGCTTGTTTCAGGCCATACAAGCTCTTCTTCAGTTTGCACACCATCTCCTCTTTACCTTTGACTTCATATCCTTACATTTCTTTGCATATATAGCTCCTCCTCCAAATCACCATAGAGAAATGCGGTCTTTACATCTAAGCTGTTCTAAGTGCAAGTATTCTCGCTTTCTACTATTCCAGAAACAGATTCGATAGAAGTCATTTTTACTACGGGAAAAAAAATCTCATCAAAGTCTATACCTTGTTTTTGTGCAAACCCCTTGACCACCAATAGGGCCTTATATCTTTTCTTTCCTCCTTCTTCATCTTTAACTCTGTACACCCACTTGTTTTGCAATGCTCTTTTACCTTCTAGTAGCTTCACCAAATCCCAAGTTTGGTTCTCCATGAGAGACTTATGCTCCTCATCCATGGCTTGCTCCCACTTCTTACTGGCATCTACCTGCATTGCTTCATCAAAGCTCTCTTGCTCTCCACTATCAGTGAGTAATAAATAATAAAGAGAAGGAGAAAAACATTCAGGTTCTTTTCTTACCCTAGAAGACCTCCTCATTATAGGAGTTTGGGGTTCCTGTTGAGTAGGTTCCTAAACTGATTCATGGGTCACTTTCCCATCCAGAAGATCCTCTACCACTGCATATTCTTTCTTGGATTCTTCCCTGTTTTCCTGCAACTGTTGCTTATACATGACTTTCTCATTAAATACCACATCCCTAGATCAAATTATTTTCTTGTCCTTAATACTCCAACATTTAAATCCAAAGTCATCACCACCATAACCAATGAAAGTACATTTTTCTAATTTAGCCTCTAGCTTGGTCCTATCATCCTTGTCTATATGAACAAACACCTCACATCCAAAGACTCTAAGAAATGAATAATCAACTTTCTTACCGGACCAAGCCTCCTCAGGTATGCCTCCATCCAAGGCACTTGAGGGTCCTCTATTTATCAAGTACACAGTTGTGCTCACTACTTCTGCCCAAAAAGAAAGAGGCAGTCCTGCATGTAACCTCATGCTCCTAGCACGTTCCATTATTGTTCTGTTCATCCTTTCGATACCCCATTCTCTGCGGAGTTCTGGAACCGTATTTTTCCTGTGATTCCATTCTTAGAATAGTAATCATCAAATTCATTCTGCTGATACTCCCCTCCATTATCGACACTGAAACATTTTAGCTTAAGACTGTTTCATTCTCTACCAAGGCTTTCCATTTAACAAAAGTGTCAAATACATCAGATTTGTTTCTAATACAATAAACCCAAAATTTCCTTGTTGCATCATCAATAAAAGTAACATAATAACTTGAACCCCAAGAGATGATACAGAGCCGGTCCCCACATATCGAGAATGTACCCGGCTCTAACTTACTCTCTTTCTTCATAGGTCCAACCTTGAGAAACCTTACTCGCTTCTGTTTCCCATATATGTAGTTCTCACAGAAATCTAAACTTTTTCTGTATATCCAGGCAAATTCTTCTTTATGATGTTCATGCCCTTATGGCTCATATGACCGAGCCTATAGTGCCATAATGTTGTATCTGCATCTGAAGCCACAAGATTACAATCATTAGTACTATCAATGGTTAAATACAAGGTTCCAACCTTCTTACCTCTTGCCACCACAAGAGCACCCTTGGTAACCTTCCAAGAGTTAGTTGTAAATATCACAGTATAACCATCACTTCCCAATTGCCGCCGATATCAAGTTTCTCCTTAATGTAGGCACATGTCTGACATCCTTCAATAGCCATGTATTCCCATTCTACATCTTAACCGAAGGCAACCTTTTTCAACTATATATTGCAAGGCTCATCATCACTAAGAAAAACATGCCCAAAATCTCCTTGAACATAATCAACAAAATAATGCCTATGTGGAGAAGCATGGAAAGAAGCCCCTAAATCTAAAACCCAAGATTCAGTAATATTGTGCAAAGAAAGAATCAAAGCATCCTGACATACATTACCCGTTGCCACATTTGCCTCCTTGTTTTCTTCTTGTTGTTTCTTCTTATCCTGAAGCTCCCAATAGTCCTTCTTTGCATGCCCAGGCTTTCCACAATTCCAGCATACAATCTTGTTCTTAGATTTTGACCTTGCCCGATCTTTTGATTTTCCACGGTTTCCTCTATTCTTCTATCTCCCTCTAGTTTCCACTTTCAAAGCATTCCCTGAAGTAGAAGATTCCCCGGAGCTTTTTCTTCGCATTTCCTCGCTTAGAATCACCCCTACAACATCCTCAAACTTCAACTTCGAGTTAGTTGGAACCGAGTTACTTACCGCGATTACCAGGCTATTCAAACTCTCAGGTAAAGAGCACAGAATTAATAAAGCCCTAACTTCTTCATCAAATTCTATTAGAATCCAAGAAGCTAGCATATTCACTACCGTATTGAAATCATTTAAATGATGCTACTGAACTATTCTCAGACATCTTCATATTAAACAACTTTTTCATTAAAAATATCTTATTAGAGGTAGAGGGTTTTTCATACAACTTCCCTAATGCATCCATTAGATCTTTTGTAGTCTTTTCCTTTGAAACATTAAATAATACCGAAGATGCAAGACTCAGTCGGATCATTCCAAGTGCCTTCCAATCCAACAAATCCCATTCCGTATCTGTCATACTCGAGGGTTTGTTCACCTTCTCAGACAACGGAGTATAAAGATCCTTCTGATAAAGGTAATCTTCCATCTGCATCTTCCAAAGACTCAAATTCTTCCCGTTGAATTTATTAACCCTAGATCTTCCTTCATCATGTCATAGCTCCCACTCAAGCTAAAAACTTTCCTTGCGATTCAACACTTCAAACAAACCAAACTAGGCTCGATACCAATTGTTAGGTAATAAGGGATAAAATATGCGGAATAAACCCTCACGAATCTCAACGGTAGAAACTAATATGCATAAATTATTACAGATCTTAAATAAAATTGCGAGAATAAAATAACACAACACAAAAGAGACAAGATTTAACATGGTTCGCCCAATTTGGGCTACATCCACCAAGAATCACTTGCTCGATTTTATTACAAGCCACCGCTCTCTTAATACAATACCGAGATCCGTTTGGAGCTATGCTCAACAAACTCTACTGAAATTCACACCGAATTCAAAACACATCTGTAATACATTTTCTTGTACATCTATCATATGCATAAGACCATATAAATAAACAACTGCTTAAGTAGTTTTACAAATCCAGTGGGTATCAAAACCATGGGTAAAACCTGTCCCATAAACCTATGGGTAAAAAAACTTGCCCATATGAGAAGAGCACGTTTCCCGATATGTCGGGTACATTTTTTGAGGACAAAAAAATTTACGCCTAATTTTTTTTTTTTTTTTAGGCGCCCGCTCGGGGCGGCTCGGCCCCGAACACTGGCGAGATACATGAAAAGTGTACAGTACTCTTAGTGTACAGTCTTCAACACTTTCACACATGAAAACAGGCTCCACAACCTAACAATGGAGATCTGACATGTGGCACACATCCCCTTATCTTATTATATCATTCATTTATGATTTATTATGCTTATGAGGTCGGCCTCAGTATTGGCCATAGGTTAGAATGGTATATATAGGGGTTAGAAGGTTATAGTTAAGGATCATATTGAGTATTGGAGTGTTAGTGTGTGGTTTGGAGGTTACCCCTCGAAGTGGTATTAGAGGCTGCCCCTCAAAGTGGCAAAGCTATTATATGAGCATATTGTCATCACTTATCTATATTTTGGTGTTCTCTCATGTTATTACGATGTATATGTTCGATTTATACAAGTAATATCCTTACAAGTGGTATCGGAGAAGTGATTTCGCCAAAATTGGGGCAAAAACCTAATTTTTTTGTTTTGCGTATATCTTGAAGAGGATATCTAATTTTTCATCATAATTTGGAAACACTCTAAGTCAAAATATCTGAAAAATTCAGCTCCATTGGATCTCGTTTTGCGGATGTTATTGGTGTTTTAGGTTTTTCATAAATTCACTTTTCGAGAAATGATTGTGGTATTTTTAGCAAAATTTATATTTTCAGAAAGCTCTTGAAATTTTAGTTAGGGTTTATTCTTTGTGTTTTTATCCATTTTGAAATATTTTGAGAATTAAAAACCTAGTTTTGTGGATCATGGGGATGGTAGCTTTTTTTAGAGATGGCAGGATTGATGCTAGAGAATGGTGGAACAAATTCAGGGATAAATTCTCTAAACCATCAGATATTTGGTTATTCAAGTTGTGGATTAGTGGCCCTACACAGATTTTCTTTTCTAAGTTAGAAAAGGAAAAGTCTAATTGGTCTTTGCAGGAACTGGAACAAGTTTTCATGGACAGATGGGCAACAAAAGAAGAAGACGAAGAAGAAGAAGACGAAGAAAAAGAAGAAAAAGACGAAGAAGAAGAAGAAGAAGAATCAGAAGTAGAAGCAACATCAGAAGAAGAAGAAGAAGAAGAAGAAGATGTTGATGATGAAGTTGCTACACAGGATAGGATTTCATATGGTGGTTGGATGATCGAGCTTGGCGACAAGTGTGCAATAATTTAAAGCACACTCATTATATGGCTTCTTCTTATGTTTCGGGGACGAAACATGTCAAAGAGGGAGGCAATGCTAGCCTTGATTTGCTCCTTTAGACATTGGATTTCCCCTTGAAAACTCTAAATCACATCCATAGTCTCTTGATACACTTCCTTCTGATGAGTAGGGTCTGAATACTTCCCATGTACCACTTATTCCCTAACAACAGTTTCTATCTTGGCATATCCCTAAGCACGTGTGACCTCCACCCACATCATCACCAAGTACTGAGTTCTAATCTTGACTCACGCACCACTCTCGACATCCACTTTGTGGGTGGTTTTTTTAATGCTCACCATCCCATCACCTTTGTCTTTCCAGTGCTATTGGCTCATGTGCTCAAATAACTCAGGGCACTCCTTGTACTTATGTTTCTTTCGCACCATGAGCATTGTAATAGATCAGGACACTCATACTTATAATGCTATATAGACCCACAGTTATAATTGGTTCCTCGTGAGAACTCACCTCTTCCTTCGCCGCGGTTACTGTGACCACGAAATCCTCCACAAAAACCTCTTCCACGCACTCCTCCATCTGTGCACCCTTCATAGCGATGATCATCATCTTTTGAATTGCTTGCAAGACTAGTTTGGTGCACACCAAGATCAATAACATCATGAATCGATCAATCAGTCTATAATCCTTGGTATCATGGGTTGTAGAGGTACAAATCTTGTAATAACAAGAAACATTCTTGTGGATTACGCGTTGTAGTAGAGGACATCTACTTGCATCATGGTCCCCATGGAAAATCTCACAGTCTATCACCATTGCGTGTATTGACTTCCATGAGAAACTATCCTTTGCATGCCCTTCCACATCACAGTCTGTGGACCAAAGCCCATTACAAACCTCATGCGTTGAGTTTGTAGACAACTTCTCCAATTGTTTGGCCATTACAGAAATTTGAGCCTCAGAAAAGGGCTAACACTAGTATCAACGCTCCCAATAGCCTCAGCATGCATGGAACTTCCAAGGCCTCATGCGGGTCTGTGAAAGTCTTGTGTGACAGTGCCCTTTTGATCCTCAATAAACCATTGAGCATGTTGAGAAGGGTAAATGTCATAGGATAGTTTTGATAAGAGAGTCTTGAACCGTGAGTCATACTCCCGCACACTTTCTGCCATTCCTTACGGATCTCCTTGAGTCTTTGATGCTCTTATGCTCAAACTCAGGGATATGGAACTCTGCTAGGAAAGTGTTCTTTAATGAAGTGTAGTCTACCACCGTTTGATGGGGGTCATACTTCCGATACCAACTATGCATCTACCCTATCAATGTCGTTTGCAAAAGTGACTTGCTTTTCACTTTGGGGTAGTGATCCATTTCGTGTGCCATAGTAATTCACACTTGTAGACATGCTCTGCAACATCCTCAATACCCTTGTAGTCTAGTAAGTGCAAAGACATCTCAAAAATACTCATGGAGGTGGCTGCATGACCCTTTCCCTCCCGATCCAAATCCTTGGTTCCCTCGGGTGTTTTCCTCCTCCTCCAGATCCACTGAATCCACCGAGTCATGTTCCTCTGTCGCACTGGATCCTCCGGATCTGCTAGGTCCACTGAGTCCTCCATCTCCTATACCACCGAGATCCACCTCTTGCAGCGACAAATGGCACGAAGTGGTCATGCCTAGTGTCCCCAACATCCCATTGAACTACACACCGATGGTTTGTGATATTGTCCATTGCTGTTGTTTGTCCCTCGCCACTTCTAGACGTGATACCCAAACCTTGTGTATTTGCACCTTGTCCAAAAATTCCTCCACATACGAGAATGGTTTACGCAGCCATGGATGTACCAAATGAGAAATTATATCTCCTAGGCATAGATCAGTTACTTTTGATACCCAATCAATTAGCAATACTTCCTCCTTGATCTAGAAAACCAAACGCAGGGGTTGGTCACCAGGTGGGTTCATATGCACGCCAACGACTCTCATTTCTCCATGCGACAAAATCTCATCAAAAGCTGAAGGGGCTTCTCTCTCGCACTTGCCAAGATGGGGTAGCATAGACTACTCAGGTTCCACGTCCTCTGTGTGAACCTCAACTCCTTCCCGGAACGTCTGCCTACATAGATCCATCACACATGTAACCTCGCGTTGTCTAGCCATCTCCCTTTTATGAGCTTCACTATATGTGAGTCATCTCTCTTCTCTTTCTTTTTTAGCCGCAATCTGTGTCATCTTTCCCCACCCTAGCTTCCTTGCCTAGTGCTTAGAGAAATTTTAGCGGCCATAGGAAATGCCTCTAAACTTAGTGGAATGATCAAGATCGTCATATCCAAAGGGATAACATGTAAAAATGATCCTCTGGGCTCCCTCATAAACTCAAACTCAACAACCTCTGGGCAAGAATACGTAGAAATGACGTATTATAGAGTATAGCGGTCGGCACTCCTTTCCACGGTGATTGACAACACGCATCCAAGTTAGATCGCATCTTATGAGCCTCTAATAGTCATCATGGGTCCATACGCACGATCTATAGTACCAACTCAATTTAGATGCATATGTTGAAAGCCATTCATAGAGTTCTACTAGAAGACAACAGAAGAATGTCTTGTATAACTCATGGTACAAGTTCTCTTCTACCCATCTACGTGTATTGAACTTAGGTCCAGTACCGAATCTTTGAGCAAACTCATCCTTCGTGCTCTTGAACCATGCTTCAACACTCTCGAGGTTAGGCGTTACTGTCATCATAGGAACCAAGATGTATGTCATTTCTCACAACAACTTGAAAAGAGGTCTCGGAAATAGAACCAAGATGTAGTCATTTTTATACCCTTAGAACAACAGTCAAATCCCATGTGCATGACCTATCACCCGGCGGTCTTTGGGTGCTCACCGAGGCATGCGCGAGTGCCGATCTCCTCCTTTATGTGAGTTGTGTGAGAATACATCATTTATGACAGATTTAGATGTAAGAAAGAAAAGAACTATGCATTCATTCTAAGAGCTTAGGATGAGTTATCATATCAATGCATCCATTCAGATAACAAAAGAGAAGTATCAACATAATACATAATTGATTCATAACACAAAGGAAATGCACTAGGGTTTATGCTCATGAACAACATATATTCTTTAGAACAGAACCTTATATTCATGTTAACCGGATGAATAACCACATTACATTCATTAAGGCCATATGAGACCAATAAAACAAATCGGATCGAGTCATGCATCAAAGCAACTTTGAACTATGCACATTGAAAGAATGGTTACAGACCCATCCCTCTAAATATGCCATCACTCATAAGGTTCTCCTAATCCCAACCCAAAGGATCCTTCATTAATCCTATAGAGCTTCACCTATCCAATGTTATATGATGCCCCTACGATCCTCTTTCTTCTACCTAAGCATATCTATATATGGTGGCCTTAGTCTCCATCGTCACACTTTCCTAAGATAACAACTTGGTTGTTAAGTGTCCGTGTGGTCCTCTGATGGAGCATGATTCCTTTGATATGAGCTCTCCACTCTTTACAATGATGTCTTTTGGATCCTTCCATTGCATGCATGGAATATTCCTTTCTTGACCATACAGTCTGTCAAGTTGGCACCTTATCCACTCTGCATGCTAGATAGGTCACACTTTTCTCGTGTCTTTTGCCTGGAATGCCGAATATGGTTAAGTCCCAAAACCTTTCTTACCTTGTGCGCGCACCTTGGGTTTTCTTTAAACCCTTCAAAAACCCATCTGTGTGCCTTCACCCCACACACCCTTCTTCAAATAGGTCCCGCGCGCCCATGCACCTTCTTGTACTTAGCTAATATTCTAGGGCCCAACACATTATGTGTCCTAAATGTTGTTTCACAAATATCTTAAACACAAATTCTAATTTGATTATGTCTTGATCAAATATCTAATTTTGTAAAATAAACAATATCGTGTAATACATATAGAAAATCCTCAATGATAGGAATAGTATTTTTAATCTTCCTATAGTCTAGACCCACACGTCCAACCGCCATCCTTCATATATAACATCCACGCTAGATAAGAATAAACACTCGACTATGGAGGATAATACCTACTTCCAACATCTACCATACCATATTTTCAATCTCGATCTTCTATAGATAAGGGTACCAATAAGGTGAAATATTGGGCGATTAGCTTCTTGGTACATGCCAAATAGTGTGATTATGATATCTTTTGGGAGGTAACCCTTTCAGGATATCCCAAAAAAATTGATTACTCATTAATAATTGTTTGTAGATTTTATGATAAAGTCCTTTTTGATGATTGCGGTTCTAGTGAAATTAGTTGTTCCACAAACTCATTTGCACCCTTCTTAAGCATCTTATACATTTTATGAGAACTTACCAATCCAATTTTTTTGCCTTCATCTTGCGTAGCTCAAAATTTCTCCCTTCATAATGGAACCACATGAGCAAATCTTGGATGTTCATCTCAAAAATTCCCAATGTAGTAAGTCATTGGATCACGACACAATGTTTGTGACCCCAATTGAAATGGAATACATGGGGCCCTCTAGTAGGTGATCTCCATGGATAAATTAATCTTATGCAAATTTATTAGACAACTAACTTTGCCTCCATCTACCACGATGACCTAAAATTTTGGGGCTAAATAAACAAAGAAATTTAAGTGTAAGGCGAACTTATGATTAAAGAAGTTGTGAATACTTCCAGAGTCAATCAATACAAGTACCATTTATTTCTTTTCAAAACCCGATGACCTTAAGGTTTTATGGGGTGTTAATGCTTGAAATTGCATGGCAAGAGATACTTGGCTTAAATTATTTAGCCTCGATATTAGGAAGCTCTTCCTCTTCATAAGATGTTTCATCCTCTTCTTCTTCTTCATTAGGCTCTCCAATATAGAATAATTTATTCTCAACACATTTATTTCCTTCACTCCATTTTTTATCACAACTGAAAAATATCCCTTTTAATCGTTTCTCTTAAAAAAATAGGAGTCAACTGAGTAGGTTGAGAGAATGATGGTACTAAAGTGCTATGATATCTAATGTTAGTGAAGGTATTCCTCTTCATGGTGATACTTGTTTTCTCTACCCTATGTACCATGATAATAGAACCATAAATATTGGTTGAATCAAACATTTATAACTCATATTATATGTGATCCTTGAGACCACCCAGGAACAAGTCATTCATATTATCATCTAAAATTGTATCCACATGCAAGGAAAATCAATAGGCTTGTTATATATATCCTTTCTCGACCTCATTTGCCATAGGTTTTCCAATTGGTTGAAGTATTCTCGGCCACACTACTTTGTGATAGTGTGTTTGTATCTCCTTTATAAAAAATTACCAAGTGACATTAAGATCCTTCTTCTTATTTTGAGTGTATACACGATGATACCAATTGAATTATTATAGTTCTATATATAACGATTCCATAATAACCTTTTTCTCTCTTGGGATATGATATAGACTAAATAAATTATCCATTTTGGTGATCTAGTTGAGTGGTTCCTTTCCATCAAACCCATGCATGTCCACATTTGGGAGTAGCTTCAATGGATCAAAATTAATTCTCACTCCAGAGGAATGTGATGTAGTATTTCAATCATGATTTGTATTTCCATTAGATCCACCTCGAGTTGTGTGAGAGGCTAACAACTCAATATCTTTTAGATATATTAAACATGTCATTGCATGTTATTACGCATAAAATCCATATTTCCCTTAAAGTTTTGTATGCTCTCTAATAGAGGTTGGATTTTTTCATGTACCAAGGAAGAAAACATCAAAATTTCCACCCCCTCATAAGTTCTATTCGATCTCCTCCTTATTAGGAGTTTTCCCTAGAGTAACATAACCTTTTACGTAGCCTTTAGTAAATCTTCTTGCAATGGTGATTAGGGTTTAGGTTTTGTTGATGATGTATTCCAAATAAACAAAACCTCAAGAAAAAACCGTAATTAAAATTTAGAGATGTTTCTAAAAGGCATAGATTTATTGATTGCAAGCATATAGATTTATTGATGGCATATAGAGTTATTGATTAAGAAGAATAAGGCATAGATTTATTTCATTGGTCAAGGAAGAAATAAAGAAGTTAAGAGCCTCTAGAGGCATGAAAAAATAAAAATTTGAACGTATGTATAGTGAAGATATGAGGCATGAGAAACATTCCTCCAAAGAAGAACATGTAATCTTCATTTGTGAACTAGAGAAAATACCAATTTTGAGTGAAGAAAAGATGGATGAGAGATAAATAGAAGACTTAAGAAGTTCATTTCAAAATGAAGGAGATATGTCAACCCTAGAATCATCAAGAGGGGAAAATGAGCCTAAAATTTGTAATCAAAATATTTATATGAGTGTGTATTTTGCAAGTCTAGAAGAATATGAAGGCAAATAAACACAAGATGTTTTATGAAGGATGAATAAGTAAATTTGTATTTTGAGGATCAATTTAAAGAAAAAAAAAGTTATAGACCTCAAGCAAAGTGGTAGGATACAAGTCAAGAGAGAACTGATGATTCTCAAGAGAAGGATGATAGCAAGAAAGCTGAAAATTTTATAGCGAGATCAAGGGAGAGCTAAAATAGGCTCAAGTTGAAACGAAGGATATTATAAATGAATGAAGTACCTTGTCATGGTAGCATCTCAATAAAAGAAGATTATAAGTCTTGAAATAGAAGATAATCGAGATAAAGTTATGTATTTCAATCAAGGGGATGATCTTCATAAAGATGATAACAAGGAGAATTCAAGTTATTAGTCTTCTAAACCTACGAGGGAGAAAGAAAACAAAACAATGATGGAATATCGATGGATATGGTGAAGAGTCCACTCAAAGACAAATCAGGTGAAGGAGAAAAAGAAGAAACCATGAGCAAGTTATTATCTATGCAAGCGAGGAAAGTTAGAGAGAGACAAAGAAAAGGTGGTATTTTCCAAATCATGGATACATATAACAATTTTTGATTAATATATAGATATGGTGATCCTTCCAAAATCTATATGTTAGCTTGAAGGAGATTTCAATATCCATAAGTGAGAAGAAGATCAATTTAGAAAAGAGGAGAAGGATGAAAGAGACTTGGACCAAGAAAATAGAGATCTAAAATGGGCTATGTTGATTTTTTCATTTTACCATGTTACGAAAGTAGTGAATATACAAAGGTATAAAGCTTTAAGACCAAGAAGATCATAATAAGGATGGTATAAGATTAAGAATAAGGTCTTATCAGTTCAAGCTAGAAGGGGATTGGAGAAATGAAGACTTTAAAGGTCTCATGAGCTATGACAACAAAGCTAAGGAAATGATGGCCAAGGAGAAAAGTTTCTACGATCTTGATCCGTGACAACCATGATGGATTAGATTCCACAAAAATTTTGGTCAAGTAATCATTTTACAATAAAATATGTTTTTATACATTTTACAATGATGTACAACAAACAAGAATCAATAAAACAAATGGAAAAACATGGGAAGAATGAAACAAATTCAATAGAGGATCTTGAAGAAGATAATTATGTCTTAAGGAAAATGAATAATAAGGAAGAAGTAAACCAAGTGAATGATGAAGAAGTGTTTTTATTTAATGTGTTTCTTGCATGTGCATGTATAGGTGAAGAAGGTTTAGGAAGGATATACATCAAGAAAGGAAGTTACTCACTTGAAGAGCATGTTAAAAAAAATCAACCCTTGTCACTCCTAGGAATACCATGGGATCTAGGAATGCATAGAGAGAATATGAATGTTGAAGAGGAGAAGAAGAAGAGCTACGAAACGGTCAACCATGATAGAGATATGAGCATTATGAGTAGGAGCTTATGAAAATTTCTAAGCATGTGAGTATGACGTAGGTCCATCAACACATAAAGCATGAGTATGAAAATATTTTCCTTGTAAATAGTGTGATAGGTCTACTAGGCCTATAAGAAGCCTTACATAGGCTTGTGGTTGTGGGTTGTGGTCTTTTAGGGGTGTTAGAGATTCTCCTCCAAAACTCTTCTATTTGAAAATTTTGAAATTGTGCGTTCATAAAGAATGTACAAGTTATCTTCCAAACATGAAAGGTGCATTATTTCATGTTGTAGGGGTTTATGGGGACTAAAACCATTTATTAGGAAGTCCTAGTCCCTAAATCTACTCATTTGTCTAAACCATTGGGTAAAGTTAGTATATATGAGAGTAAGCAAGTAGTTTAGGGTGATGATAGATAGAAGAAGAAGTTTCGAATAAAAGGAGGATGGATATATATTGAGATGAGGATAAAAAGATATAAGAGGACTTGTACAAACTAAGGAAACTCGGGTAAAACAAGTAAATGTACACGTATAAACTGGGATAATCAATTTCCCCTTTTTTTAGGTGTTGATCTAATTGTAAACTTTGTTTCATCGATTGTAACATCTTTAAAGTTTTATTTTTATTTATAAATGATCAATACATGTTCTATTAAAGTCTCCATTATTGATATACATGAAATATTGGTGAATGTGGAGATTATAGTGCCTAAAACCTAGATTGTATATGTATTTATGAGTGTGGGGTTATCATTGTATATGATTCCCGAATCGTTCATACTAAATGAAAAGTGGATCAAGATTTTTAAGATTCTATTGAAGCTTCACAAATTGTGAGATATTCATAATAATCTTTGTGAGTCAAGTTTTAGGTAAAATTTTCCTCTTGAGTTCTAGTATAGCCAAAGAACTTAGAACTAGGGAATTTTGGTAAATTCCTAGTTTCTCTAAAATTAACCATGCAAAATTTCCACAATTTGGAGAACATATATGTCAAAACCTGATGGAAGACTTGAAGGTGATTTGATGTAAATTGGATCCCTACTGAGACCCTAAAACACTAAAAACTTGAAAGCGTAGTATGAAAGGCAAGGTGTATACACAATTAACCACATTCTTGATTGGAAAAGGATATAATGAAGGTATTTATCCTAAGGAAGGTAAAAATTTCTATTTATAATAGGGAAGGAGTGAATTCAATGTATTAAAAGGTTTTGAACAAGATCGGAGGCATAAAAGGCTAAGAATATGGAGTGGACTAGTAAACCTCCCTTAAACCTGTTATAGACTTTGTTTTGAAATTTTTCTCCTTAAAATTCTTCAAGTAAGGATATGGATGTTTCGAGACAATATCATGATGATTTTGAAACTTATATAGCGTGTTGAAGAGTTAAATTGATTCATTATTCATTGATAATCCATAAAATGTGTTTCAAGAAGTCAATTAGGCCTCGAGTCCTCTGAGCCAATTTTCAGTGTAAACCAAACATGAATGCAAGTGAAGGCTTGGGGGTTCTTGTACGTCATCTAATAGACTCTAAGAATATTGCTGAAGTTATTAGTACTACCCAAGGTAGTGTAATTATAGGTTTCACAATTGCATAACTAGTTATTATTATTCATACTTTTCAATCAATTAGGGTTTGATAACATTTTCATAAACTAATAAACACTTTTCACATCCATAATAAATATTAGTAAAGTTGCATATTTCTTAACAAAATAATTACAAAATTTCATTTATCTTCAATTTGATTGGCTTACACATTGAGATGTTATTGTGGCCTTCAACAATTTTGAGAAAAAAGTGATGTCATGATATTTATTACACTGATAACATTTAGTGATAGATAGATCTCGTATCTCACTTTGCAAATGGCTAATACAGAAAAAATTAGTTTAGTGGTTTTCCAAGTCATCGGGTAAAGGGCCAGTTAGCTAGTTGGATGTTGGATCTTTTCAGTGTTATAGATAAGTCTCACTTCACGCATTTTATGTAATTGATGAAGTGAAGAGAAAGTTGGAGTCTATGTGTTCCCAAATTGTTTCTGTGTGGACATTCTCGCCATTTCCGCCAGGGATGTTGTTGTGCAGTCTGGAGATCCTCACTGGGAAGTTCTCAAGGGACGAATGGATGGAGTCACATCCAATGCAAATGAGACCAGGCCTTTCAATGTTTGTCATCTCTTGCAAAGCTTCATCCTTCACAGACTCTCCATACACGATATGGTGACATTGTCCGGTAAAATAACTATACTACTACTGAATCATCATCCATTGTTTGTTTGTTTTGTTTAATGTCTAATGATGATAATGAAATTTAACAGGTGGGCACATTTTGGGTTTCTCTCACTATTTGTCGTTCATGAGTAGAGTGTAGAGATTTAATGCAACGCATAAGGTGGACCCCGTCATGCAGCCGCAATTCATAAAAACCCTACTCACTCTATGTCCCAAGATCAACACCAACCTCAGTGTGGGAGCATTTTTGGATTCCTCCGCCACTCGCTTCGACAACACTTATTATAAACATTTAGTGGAAGGCAAAGGATTGCTCAAGTCAAACCAGCATATTTGAATGTTGGCGTCCCGGTTGAACCTTTTATCTGTACACTGCACCCTCAATGCCGTGTTAAACTCCATGATTGCGCATATGCCAAGCTTAGCAATGTGGGAATCAACTAGTGCACACTTTTGGTTTGCATGAACAATCCTACCAAGTTTAGAGCCATCAAGAGCTTCTCCTCACTCACTGACAAATTCACAGGAAGAAGGACGCCATCGTTAATGTTGATAATTTCCTGGTTCTCGAGTATCACACATGTCGAGCACTTGAACAAGTCCATCACACCATCTGTGGCTACTCCTTCCCAGAAAGATTTATAAATTTTAAGAATCATCATATTCTTCTCATTCTCCATGTCCTTTGCAACTAACACCGGTAAATACCAATGTGAATTGGTAATGCAAGAAAGCACCTATTTCCATCGCGAACAGTGTTTTATTCCCTGTTTTTCTTTCTAGATTGAAAACACCACCCAAGTAATATAATTGAATCTTATTCTCGGATGTGTCATTATTGAACCTAGACAGATCCCCAACCTTCATCACATTGAAATGGACCTTCTTAAAAACCAATGAGAGGCACTTTGTCTCGGACGGCTCCCCCTCCATCTCCTAATTCACCACAACCACAACCAAAAGCACCATCACAATGTACTTGAGATTTCCCATCTTCCATCAACTCGGCATTAAGTTAAATAATAAATAACACCCATAAAAATAAAAAACATAGAGCACCTTTGTGTTGGGAATAGGGGACTATAGAATAGTGCTATGATTTAATAAAAAACAAAATCATGCACACAGGATCCAAACAATTTTCCCACAAAATCTACAGCAGTGGAAGTATAAACTAGAATAATCTAAATCACACAAAAGTACACACACATAACATGCATGCACCAGTAGTGCACCCAATGTGGGCTACGTCCACCAAAGATAGAGATCTCATATATATATAATATAACAAGAGATTACAAACTAACTCTTCTGCACAAGAGTACATGTATCTCTACAAGAGTATCTCCTCCTCCCAGATCTCCAACCCAATCTGCATGTGAGTACACAAAACTATGCCTCCATACCACCACTTGTGTCTTCTCCAGATCTCTAACCGGATCTCCCGAGTGCACTACAATTGTGCCTCTCAAACATAACCAGATCTCACATACCTGAAGCTACCTTGCATCTGCCACTATGTAGCCAAGCTCTCATTGTATTGTGAATCTACAAATAAGACCTCTACAATATCTAGATCTACATGGATCAACAATACAATATGATCTCATGGATCTACAATACAATACTAGATCTACATATATATATATATATATATATATATATATATAATACAAGACCTCACCAACATGTGGATCTACAAGAAGAAATGCTATGTGCTTTGCATACTATGCAAGCCATTATATGAGACAATAAATATATAAAGGAAATACAGTAGCTTGCTATTTCCTTTTGTCCAGCTCCTCTCCATGGAGTCTCTGTCTTCATGTAACCTATTCTTTTTCCTCTTCTTCTTCTTCGTCTTCATCCTCTCATTCTCGGAGAATCAAGAATCTAATCTCGATCCTTCTTTTTTTCTTCATCCCACTTCTAAACCCTAGCTTTCATGCTTATAAAGGCGTATATAAACTTAGGGCACTTTAGCCATGCAATTACATCAAATAAATCTATTTTAATGCTAAATATAAATTTAATTGCGAAACTCAATTAAAAACATCATCGCATTGTAACCGGTGTCGGTTAGCCTTAACCATGGCCGGTTCCCACTTGCTCTGACTGATGTTTGTCCTGTCAGACCGATGACGGGTTGTGGTTCCCACTTGCTCTGACCGATGTGTCAGTCTATCGACCGATGATGGGTTGCGAGTTCCCACTTGCTCGACCGACGTCTATCATGTCCGGACCGATGACAGGTTTGTATTTTCTAACAAGTTTTCGTTGCATGCTCCAGTGAAGCTATTTAGCTGCACAACCTAACAATCTCCCACTTGGAGATAAATTGTTGAACCTCTATACCTATACACCGTACATCACCGTCCTCTTCACACCATGAAGACTGTCTATTCTTTCCTTCAACAATTCTCTCGAAAAAAATAAAACTAGGAAGATTAAACCATCTTCTCAAACTAAGAAGATAAAACCATGACTCACCAAACACCGCACGATGCTACAACCGATCCGTAACACCAAGCCTCAAGCTCCCACTGAATTGTAACACCAAGCCTCTCATGCAGCTGAGCCATCATGACTAACACGCCTGTAAGAGCTCCCCCTCAAACTAAAGTTCTGAGCCTCAATTGCATCCGTAGCCATACCTGTAAAACCAACCATGTTCTCCATCCATCTATCCATGTCTCCATGCAACCACTAATGCAACTAACTAAGACAAGTCAAACTGGAATATGCAAAAGCAAAACAAGATCTTGGGTAAAGACAACCCAAATGATTTCTACCTGAAATAGTGGGTGATCAATCCACAAACTTGCATAACTCAAAGAATCCAAACACTGCAATCTGTAAATCCAACCCTGCATAAACAACTAGCATGTCCAAGACAATCATCTGTAGATAACATCTCTCAAGGAGTAATATAGTAATCAAGAGGAAATACAAACATCCCCTACTCATGCTCAAAGCATCCATGTGCAAATCAAACATCTGCATTATCATAGATTCATAAAATTGAATCTATCCACATGTACAAACTTACCATGTACATCCATCCATATCACAAGCTCTCCGAAGCTCCACGAATATGAATCCCGTGCTCATCAATGTCAATATCAAATTTCCATGCTAAACCATGCCACTAATACCAAGTGAAAATATCATCATACATGTTATCAACATACTCTGCATAGACCAACCAAGATGAAAACAAGACAAGGGTACCATCTTAAAATGGTAAATAACCACTGTTGTCAAACCCGTATCCAAACCGACCACAATTTCCTAAAGACCCGGCCCGATTCTTGCTGACCGACCATGGTTGCAGATAACCGACCATGGTTAATCCTAACCGACACAGGTCTCTGTAACTAGCAAATTTTCCCTTTTAACCCTTAAAACTCTGAAAAATTACACTATCATCTTCACCCAGTTGAATCTAACCATCAACTATAATCCCATAGGGATATCCAAGAACCACAAAATAAACCAAAAGTGACATCACAAAGCAATAAACTCAATATACCTGCAAATCCGTGACTATCCTCCAAAACCAACTAGTGCCTCTGCCACTATGAATAGTAGCAATCTCCTCTCACTCTGCATGTGCATCATGTATCCAATCCTACAATGCCAACAACCATGGCTTGCTCCCACTGAACATGAAATCCCTAGCACTGCCTCTAACACCAAGCTCAAAAGCTAATATGTCAGTGAGAAATAAAACCAGATGAAAGAGAATATAAAATGATTCCCTTCTTATCAAAGAATACTTCTACATCACAGAAGTTTGGACTTCTTGTGAAGTAGGTGAATCAACTTCTTTTCATCCTATGTACACAAAATCTTTCGTTACTTGCAACTGTGTCTAACCATGACTTTTCATTGAGGATCTCATCCTTAGACTAGAAACCCTTGTCCTCAAGATTCCACACAACCGGAAATAAAAGTCAAACAACACCAAGAAACCATGGTGTAAATTTGTGCACACAATCCAAACATAATATCAGTTGCTCCAAACGAAAGAAATAAAACATGAACCATATAGAGATACCTGACTCAAAGTCTCAATGGACTAAACCGAGCCAACTCCGTCCTCTTTCTGATCCAAACATTGAAGTGATCAACACTATTTTTTCTGTACACACTGTGCCAGAAACTAGATCCTCCAAAACAAGACACTGAACCAACTACCCTCTCTTGCTGCATAAAAATTTGTACAGATAAGTTGCCACAAAGACCAACCACGGTCATCCCCTAACCAACCATGGTTAGCTGACCAGTATCGGTTCCTCTGTGACCGACCTCGGTTCTCAGACCGATGTCAATGCTACTGGAACGAACCCAACGCCACACAATTTGGCATAGCACACCACACCAGGTGCCTACTTCGACTGAAGCCGATAGTTGAGCTGAGCTAGTCATTTCAAGAAGCATCCAAATCTTGTACAAAAACAATACAACAAATCCATGTAATAAATTACATCAAGATGAAACACATCACCTTACCAGCACCAAGATACTCAACCGCATCTTCAACTGAAGTACATGCTTCTCTGATGGAAGCCCCGTCTTCATTTTGTGCTACTGCCTCTCTACCAAAGCCCATGCATCTAACTGCACCAAAGGATGCATAACTGATCCTCAATTTCATTCTCAGATCTAGATATGCAGTCCCAAACATGCACATGCAACCAAAATAATATAAGCACTGCAATACGAAGGTAAAACCATACCTTAATAACCGGATCATGTAATCCGACCAACATGCTTGTGCCTCCAAGGCTGGAGACACCTTAGCAAACAAGATACATTCTATTCATCTTTCCATTTCTTTAGATTTGTGATTTTCTGTTTATAACAAGGCTACTCAATAACCGACCACAATCACCCTATAACCGACCACGGTTACCATGTAATCGACCATAGTTACCACAATCGGCGTTTGTTACCACTTAACCAACACCGGCTTTGTGTTCTCCAATGAACCTTACTCTTCCATCTCCCACTTGAGATTAAATCTCTTCCTGTGATCTTCTCATTAGGAAAAACAAACGCTGCTCTGATACCAGTTGTTGGGAATAGGGGACTGGGAATAGTGCTATGATTTAATAACAAACAAAATCATGCACACATGATCCAAACAATTTGCCCCAAAATCTACAACAGTGGAAGTATAAACTAGAATAATCCAAATCACACAAAAGTACACACACATAACAAGCATGTACCGTGGTTCACCCAATGTGGGCTACGTCCACCAAAGATAGAGATCTCATATATATATATAATATAACAAGAGATTACAAACTAACTCTTATGCACAAGAGTACATGTATCTCTACAAGAGTATCTTCTTATCCCGGATCTCAACCCTGATCTGCTGAGCACACAAAACCGTGCCTCCATACCACCACTCGTGTCTTCTCCAGATCTCTAACCAGATCTACCTGAGTGCACTACAATCATGCCTCTCAAACATAACTAGATCTCACATACCTGAAGCTACCCTACATCTGCCTATGTAGCCAAGCTCTCATTGTATTGTGAATCTGCAAACAAGACCTCTACAATATTTAGATCTACATGGATCAACAATACAATATGATCTCATGGATCTACAATATAAGACTATATCTACATAGATCTATAATACAAGACCTCACCAACATGTGGATCTACAAGAAGAAATGCTATGTGCTTTGCATATTATGCAAGCCATTACATGAGACAATAAATATACAAAGGAAATACAGTAGCCTACTATTTCCTTCTGTCTCAGCTCCTCTCCATGGAGTCTCTATCTTCATGTAACCTGTTCCTTTTTCCTCTTCTTCTTCTTCGTCTTCATCCTCTCATTCTTGAAGAATCGAGGATCTAATCTCGATCCTTCTCTTTTCTTCATCCCACTTCTAAACCCTAGCTTTCATGCTTATAAAGGCGTATATAAACTTAGGGCACTTTAGCCATGCAATTACATCAAATAAATCTACTTTAATGCTAAAGATAGATTTAATTCCCAAGAGTCAATTAAAACATCATCGCACGTAATGCGGCACCTAGTTAGCCTTAACCGCGACCAGTTCCCAATTGCTCGACCGATGTCTACCCGTCGGATCGGTGATGACGGGTTGCGGTTCCCACTTGCTCTAACCAATGTCAGTTTTGTTTGAGTGATGATGGGTTGCGATTTCCACTTGCTCTGACCAACGTCTGTCCTATCTCGGTGATGACGGGTTGCTGTATTTTCCAACAAGTTTTCATTACATGCTCCAGTGAAGCTATTTAGCTCCACAACCTAACACACCGCACAACATGCTTTACCTACACTTACAATGTTGTCCCTCTACTCAACATGATGCTAAACAAACAAGCCCCATGTAAAGACTAATACTCACGAGTTCTTTATTAACCAAGTACAATTGCTTTTGATTTTGAGCTCGAGATATGGTCACTTTGTTGGCCCATTTGTGTGATTCCGTGACAACCCCACAAACACAACTCACAAAGTAATTTCTGCTTGATCCTATTCACAAACATAATTAAATATTACAATATATATTTGAGTCATTAAGTTTGCAATCAAAATTTTGACATAACCGGTATTAGTTTCATTTCTTTGTACATATTTTTCATGGAGTTTTCTAACAATCTAATTCTATTCTTACATGAAGCATTTGTCATTGATTGTAACTATGGGGGCGTACTTTGCAATATTGCTTGCTCTTGTTGAGGGAGGTCACTTTGTGAAGTCGTATATCATAAAGTGACAAATCACGCAAAGAGGGAGATCTAGTCTAATAGGTCTAAGAAGATTGTTCTGTGTTTTTGAATTAAAACAAGTAAATAGAAGATTGTAATTCAATTTTTAGATGTGCAAGAAAATTTTAAAGAATTATATTACCCCAGAGAAAAGCATAATAGGTGTCTCACATTGAGTTTACCCTCCAAATTTGTAATTAAGGCTTATAAGGAGGCCTAAAATGAAACTAAACTATAAAAAAGAGGTATGAAGTTATGTTAGACCCTGCATCATTAAGACAATGATTACAGGATGTAAAAAACACCAATGATATTTGTAACGTGCATTAACATCAAATTTTTAACTAGGAGGTGCACTAATATCAAGCTTAATTGGTTGAGGAAGAGAAACAAGGTTATACAAAAGTAATTGTTAGGGGAGTAAGGAAGTTGAATGAAATTGCAACATGAAGAAGAATTAAATATAGGTGGGGTAACATAAGAGGTACTATCATGCTTATAAAAATCGAGTCTTGAGTACCCATATGTAGTAGGCTAGCAAATGGATCCCCTTTTGTCAAGCATGAACTTGATTAGAGGGATAGTGGCTTCCACCAAGGAAAGGGAGGGGACCGTTGGATAAGTAATATAGATGTTGATAATGATGTAGGAAATTTGGAATCATAATGTAAAACAACCAACTAGGAAATATCATAATAAAGACCTTATGTCCAATATGGTTTGAGCAATAAGTTTGATGTGGGATTCAAGTTCACCTAATATTTACATTCTAATTAGATTTTAGAATGAAAAGGTGTTATAGATGTATAAAAGCTAAGAAGGGTAGAAAGATTAGCAAAATATAGACTATCTTGATCTATTTAACTTCCAAAATCAATCATGCATAGCTAGAATAACACATTCTAACTTGAAATGAATTACACGATTGATAAATGGCAAACAACTAGTTAAAACAAAAGAGAAAATATATATTAGCTATTCAATATTATTATGGAATTATATGGATGTACAAGGTAGTATAATATGGAAATCTAGATCTCTATACTATGTGTAGAAGAATCTAAAGATGAAGAAAATGTAGGTGCAAAACTGTATAGAATATGTATGGCCTTAGCATGGACTATACAACTGGGATAGGGTTTTGCAACTTCATAGTAGGGGGTTTGTACTTTGAAACTTTATATGTGCTTCATTTATCTAGAAATGGTGCTTGATGTGTTTATCTCTTCTTTACACAACCTTGGGATTACCTATAATGACCGGTAGCAAAAAAAAAACCTTAGAAACCTACACAACCCTTCATCAGAGAATTATAAAACTAAAGGATAAAACCATGTGTGCATGTGTTTGAGGTTAGACTACCCTAATTTGTTAGACTCCTAGTTGTTGAACCAATCCTAGTGTTTTACTACATATCCTTGATGCATAATCAAACCTCATGTATTTATCCTAGACGCGCTTGTACAAGTGTGTAAAACTAACCATACCACTATGGGCGCCCTTGTGTCTCTTGACACCAAGATAACAATATAATTGTGTAGCATATGATGTACCTATTGTGGAAGTAGTGAGATGTGGTATGACTCGGGTATGTGACCTAACCCTTTTGTTGATTGAAACTTTGTGCAGTACTTGGAGTGACTTTGCTCTTGCATAGGACATGACTCTATGATATTTACATGCTTTTAGATGGATGAAGCTAGAATCCTTGACCTGGTTGAGTACTTCAGACTTGTAGTAGGTATTACCCAAGATGACGTGTAGCTGATTTGAGTAGATTTAGGAACCATTTGAGTGATTTTAGAATGATGTTTGCAATAAGATCTTATAGAATTCCAAGCGAGATATAATGTGATAAGGACTTGCTTATATAGTCTTCCATGGGAATATATTATGATAAGGTTGACCCTATGAAGGTGAAATGACCCAAAGAATGATTTAGCATTGAAAGAATAATCAAAGATTTATAAGGGGAAGGACCGTATAGGTCAGCTAAGACTAGGCCTCACATCTTGACCCTTCCATAAGGTTTTGAACAAGAGAGAAACTCCTAAACTAAATTTTTGCAATGAATATCATATGTTTTATGCTTCTTTGATTGAATAATATTTCCATAACTGTTATTATAACATGGTGTAAAGATAATTAAGTTATAAATGGATAGAGAGATGGTGAAAATGGATTCTAAATGTGAGCATTTATCTTATCTAGGATATAAGGTCAAACTTGGTATTGCATAAGGAAAAATTACCATATTTTAGTGTTTGCAACTACCTCAATATATCCATCAAATTAGGGATGATATGATGAACTATGATTTGGTTGAGTACCCAAACATGAAAACAAATCGATCCAAAAATTGTGAGTAAATATAGGGTCATGATTATTGACTAAAATCTTGGGTGCACCATGTAACTTTTGAGCTATATCCATAAAAGATGTGGCAACTTTACTCATTGTAAAGGGATGTGACAAATGAAAAAATGGGTATATGAAAGGAACGATAACCAGATTATACCAAGCCAAGAATACGAGATGCTAATCAAACACCACGATCAATAAGATGAAAGCAATTTTCTAGAATAAATTTACATAAAACCTTTGTAAAAAAATGAGAAACAATATCATATATTATTATGGAACTCAATGCAATACATTGAGAATGGGCTTTGTTTAAATAGGCAAGGAATAACAATCTAAGAACGGTCAAGGTCGTAGATCAAGCCATAAATCAAGGAAATAACTAGTCCTCAAAGAACTAGTCAAGACCATAGATTTAGGAGAGAATTAGACATCAAGGATCTAGTCAATACCATAGATCAAGGAAAGAACTAGTCAATACCATAGATCAAGGAAAGAATTATACCTAACAAGTAGATAATATCTCCTAATATCTAAATAAGATAAAAGAAATATCCACACACATAAGTGGGTGAGGATAAATACAATAAAGGTAAATAAAGTACCTAGGTGAACATGAGCTAAGGAAAATACCTACTCTAATAGTATATTTGGAAATTCTATCCATAACCACCATAATTACACTTTTCCCCTCAAATTTTTGCAATCATGTGATGAAATCCATGGAAACATATACCTACTCCTCATTAAGAATATATAGAGGTTGTAGAAGACATGGAATCTTAATAATTTCTCCCTTATTACATTAACTCACCAATATATCTACCACAAATCTATGAACATCCCCTTTTAACCCATCCCATAAGAAATCCTCCTTAATTATGTGATAGGTTTTTTAGGAACCTAGAATGGCCACCCACTAGAGAAGCATGGAGCTCGGAGAGAACTTGGATTTTAACGGTAGAGTTATTATATAAGTTGTATATTGTGGAAAATACAAGATAAGAGGAAAATAAATACAAAACAAAGTGCAAACCTTTCGTTGTAAATCCAAAGAAACCTCAGATTAGATTTGATTGAAAGAACGAGGTTTAGTGACGCTCTTTATTGGAACTGTTTGATTTATGAGCTATGGTTGATTCGTATATGATCCAAGTACTTAAAATGGAAGATAACTAAGCCACAAATATGAAGATGTGATTTTGACGTGATTTGGGTAGCATAACAATATGAAAGATTGATTTGATTCACCAAATAATTGCACAAAATAACATCATGAACTCTCAAAGCTTTGGTGGATGATTTTTAAAGGAGATATCGTTGATTTATAGCTAAGGAAAGTGAATCCAAAAGCTAAGTTATGATTGATTTGATTTGGAGATAAATAAACATGAGTGAGCTATTTAGTTAAGTTTCCAGATTGATTGGAGAGTTAGATTGTTGTTCTAGATTTGCAAGAGTGAGTCATGGTTGAGTTGGCAAGGGGTTACACATGTTTTTGATTTTTAATTTCATATATGCTATTTTATTCACCTAAAAATATCGTGAATAGTTGGATTTTGGAAAAAGGTGGATTGATTTTGGATTGTCATGACTTGGGAGATAGCTTCAGTTAACTCAAACGCTGATTTGAGTCAATTTGAGCACATCCTCTTGATTATAATAATGATTTTAGCTTTATTCATGACTTGAGTTAAGGCGGTGGATAGAATATGAAGATTATTTCATTAATTTAAATATGGATGTGGATACGTGTGAATTTATTGATTAATTTGATATTTAAATGAGTTAATAAAATTACCTAAGAGGGGGAATAAGGTGCAAACATAATTAAATAAATTAATTCTAGAGAATGTAAATAACACAAAATAATTGATCCACACCATGCACTTCCCATAGTTAAAGTGGATGGGAATAAACCTACAATACAAGTTTATAAAGTTTAATAATAAATTTTGGTTGATTTTCACAATCAAGGCAACATGTGGTTAGAAGTTTGATTAAATGTTTAAGGTAATCTTCTTACAATGCGGTCTTGCATTTAATACATTAGTAGTTTTCCTTCGCCAAAATCATGATATAAAACACCAAAAGAAAACTTCACCATTTCTAATTTTCAAGATCACCCAAGAGGGTGTGAGAAAAGAGCATGCACGGTTGGTTTTTATTGATTAGATTAAAGGAAAATTAAAAGCAAACTAAAAACTTAAACTGGTTAGTTATGAAAACCTGCAAGAAAGTGATTAGAAAACAATATTAAAACAATGATTAGAAATTATTTAATACAATGGAAAATGAATAAAATGTTAGTGTAGGTTATTATTTATCCTTTTATTTATTTATTAGGATAATTCTTACACTTGTGTTAGCCCTATATTTGTTGGGTTAACTTGCTTAGGTGTACTATTTGTGTGGAGTTTACTAGTTGTGTTGAGTTAGGTTCTTAGTTACGTGGAGTTAGCTTGCTAGTCTTGAAGAGTTAACTTAACTCCTAGTATCCGTTAGTGTGAGTTCTTCACCACCGATTCGGGTAGTAGTTGCACTTCACTCCTACTATATGAACATATTTATTATTGATTAATTCAAGGCATTGTATTGTAATGTATTGAGCATTATGGATTATGATGTATTTCTATATATGATATTTTAGCTCTTTTGTTTTGTAAATCTAATGTGGTGTGCTATTATCATATGAGATCACGACCTAGAACAATCTTCTTATCATTAGTTTCATGGTATCAGAGCGGTAGATGATGTAGACATCCATCTGTAAGTTTTTGCAAGCAAAATGTTTTTTATATTCATATTTTTGGAATTTGTTAGCACTTTGTTAGCAGCGTCCATTTTTATGCAAAACAGAAGGCTCTATTGGATTCTGAAGGCAAAAACCCTAGAAACAAGTGTAAACTTGGCCATTGAAGGAGACATCTTGTTTTTTAGTGTGTTTTAGTTTACAGAGATATACATTGATACGCACGGATCCACTTGGAAAATTGTGCCGGGAAGATATCTTTTAGGGGAAGTAGAAAATAAAGAAAACGGTTTCGGGTTTTTCGTGTTTTTCCGTTCGATCTTGGGTTTTTCTTCTTCTTTGTAGCATTCCTATTTGGCGAGAATATGTACATCTTCCAAATTTGTGTTCGAAGAAATCCTTATCGGGAAGTAGAAAATTCCAGAAAAATAGTTTCTAGGTTTTTTGCATTCGGTAATGAGTTTTTTTCTTCTACTTCTTAGAGTTTCTGTTTAACGGGGAAGAGGAAATCTTCGATATCCGTGCCATGGGGAAATCTATGCCAGGAGGTAGAAAGTCCAGAGAAACACTTTCTAGGTTTTTCTAGGTTTTTTGCATTTGGTAATGGGTTTTTTTCTTTTGTTTTGTAGAGTTCCTATGTGTGGAGGATTTGAGGATCTTTTAGATCTATGCTACCCTTGAGGATTTTAAAAATTTGTGCCGATGAAGCAGAAAATATGGGAAAACCATTTTTGGGTTTTTCACGTTCGCTATTGGGTTTTTTTTTCTTCTTCCATTTTGCAGATATATAATTGGATTTTTTTCTAGAAAATAAATTGAAGACTGCAAGGCATTTTATTTATTAATATTAAAGCACAAACTTGATAAATTTGTATCTTTTGATCGGTAACTCAGATTTGAGTGCCATTTGTTTCAAAAGTGCTTGTTTTTTCGTGCTTGTTCCACTGGAACTGTTTATTTTGAGAAATAAAATAAAAATTTAAAATGTCATATTTGTAACACACACTCAATTATAAAGTTTTGCCATTTATATCTCTCTTATTTTTTGAGATATTTTAGATCGTATTTTTGACACTTTTTGGCATGTTGATAGTCTCTCTTGTGGGGAGCTATTCTAGTGAAGCCCAATATTAGTTTGTCAAGTATTTGAGTATTTGATTTTGGGCAACTCATACAGATTTGTGGTGTCACTCTACCCATTCAACAGTATGGGAGGGTGTGGTGTTGATACTACTTCTTCAAGTTTTGTGTCCTTACCTTATTACATTCAAACTTTTCTTAGATCGTGACATTCCTATTTATTTGGATGTCATGTCCTTGCCTTGTTTCCTTGGTTATTTTTCTTGGATTGTGGCACACCTATTTGTAGTAGTTGATCTTGCTTCTTCGGGTTTTGTGTCATTGCCTTGTTACCTTGGCTATTCTCGATTGTGGCACTCCAATTTATTTGAATGTCGTATCCTTGCGTTGTTGTCTTGGTTGTTCTTGGATCGTGGGACAAATATTTATAGTAGTTAATCAAACTATGTTTGGTGTTTTTGCACTTTCGACATAAACTCCATTGATAGTCTCCTTGTGGGAAGCCCAATTTCGAGCTTGTTTTTGAGTTTTATGATCGAGCAGTGGATTCAAACCACAATGTGCACCAAAATTCTTCAACATTGTATGAGTTTTTAGAGCCGAGCTTCTTGGGATATCTTGTAATGGGATTTTTCTCTCTTTACTTTGTTATTACTAGTTTTGGGTACCTTGTGGTGTCCATTTTTCCCAGTTATTATATGTGGGTACCTCATCAAGCCTTGTTGTCGGGACCCACCTTCTTTTTCGCCCACCTAAGCTATGCTTACAGGAGGGTGTTAGTGTAGGTTATTATTTATCCTTTTATTTATTTATTAAGATAATTCTTACACTTGTGTTAGCCCTATACTTGTTGGGTTAG
Organism: Taxus wallichiana var. yunnanensis; assembly: GCA_018340775.1. NCBI lineage: Eukaryota > Viridiplantae > Streptophyta > Pinopsida > Cupressales > Taxaceae > Taxus > Taxus wallichiana. Next base: position 344,858,525 of record CM031235.1, on the reverse strand, counting down.
CTTGCTTAGGTGTACTAGTTGTGTGGAGTTAGCTTACTAGTTATGTTGAGTTAACTTCTCGGATTATGTGGGAGTTAGCTTACTAGTCTTGTGGAGTTAACTTAACTACCAATATCAGTTAGTGTGAGTTCTTCACTACTGATTTAGGTAGTAGTAGCACTTCCCTCCTCCTATATGTACATCTTTCTTATTGAGTAATTCAGTCATTGTATTGTAATGTATTGAGCATTATGGATTATGATGCATTTCCATATATGGTATTTTAGGTCTTTTGTTTTTGCAAATCTAATGTGATGTGCTATTATCATCCGAGATCACGGCTTAGAAAAATATTCTTATCATTCCTTTCATAAAATTGTGGAAAAATATATAGAATGCTAGCACGTGCACTTTGGTGTGTTAGTATAACCATTAATGTAGTATGTTTAATTATACACACTATTGTAATAAAGGGTTTATTCGACAAACCGACAATAATAGCATTTGCGAGATGCTTGTAAGCATGTGAAGAAGGTTGTAGGTGCATGTAAATTTGTTTTAGTGTTGTAACAACTTGTATAGGACTACGCTAGTGCATGCAAGTAAAAAATCTTTATTACAGTGGCACGTATAAGACTACACTAGCACATGTAGGGTACAATAAGAAAAATTTAGTTTGTGACAGAAATGTGTGAACTACTACGCAAGGACATGCACTATGATGCTAGTGTGTGCGGTGATATGCTACCAAAAAGCATGTGTGATGCTAGCGGTTATAACTCCGTAGATGGATAAATTTGAAGAAATACAACCAAAGGACTAGTTTTTTTCCCCTGTTTTTACACCACATACCTTGAAATTTGAACAGTTAATATTAAACAACATAAACAACAATAAGGAAAGGATAGTGTTATCCAAATAACTCTTCTAGTTATTCAGACAACTTACATACATATTTTGGCTTAGAGATCTTCATTGCAATGACGTGCACCTCAATTGTCTCCTTGGCACATTCACTTGGTCATTGTTTCCTCGTGTGCCCTTATGCACTTCCCCTTCTCCCCTTTCCATTTTACTTTTCCTCTTTGTTCCACTCTTACCTTGCACGCATCTTCTATGCATTCACCTTCTTCCTAGCAGCTATTCATCTTACGTGTGTGCCTTGCACTTGCTTCAATTAGCTAAATCCATGGCCCTCGCGTGCCCCACACATTACCTTGTAATAGTTGCGCCTTGACCATACGTTTTCCGCTCACCAGTTTTCCCCATTTCCTCCACACACGCCGAGAATGGGCATGCCTTCCTTCTGCCTTCTTCCCATGCCTCATTCTTATGCAGGTATCTTTCGCGCCCTCTCTCCGCCTTTCTGTGCCATGTCATTCTCTTACACGCTTGAGTTTGCGACATGCAACCAATCAAAGCATGCCAATAGGGTGCCAAATCCTTGTAATAAATCAATGAGTGACACGTGGCAGAAATGACAAGAAGATTTACATAGTTGTCCATCTTTTCAGCCAATCTGCGCGCACCATGTGTCTTGCGTGCATATATGACTGACAAACTTCGACAACCATATCTTTTGCTACAAAGCTCGATCAACGTGCGCCTAGTATCAATCGACATTTCTGATGTAGGCTATAATGCTAAACATCCAAAATCAAATTCTTGGCATTACTGGTAGGTGAGAAATGGGAAAATGTCTTTTTGGGAAATAATGAGTATATCTAATTGCTCCAACCACCTGATTTGATCTGATTCACCCTCTTTCCTTTTCCAACATGCCAAACAGACTTGGGGAAGCGCATTTGATGATTGTAAGTCAATTTGTAGGAATTGAATGTTTCTTGTTGGTGGTTGTATTTCAAATTTGGGTTTTCCCTCCTTCTTCTCTTCTTCTTCCATGGATTGATCTATAAATGTAAGAACTAAGCTCATTGTTAATGTTGGAAATTTTGGATCCTTACACACTTTGCTAAGGACTTCATTTTTCTGTGTTTTGAGTTGTAGACCTCTAGATTTGGCTCGTGCATGTGGATATCGGCCTCTTTCACCATTGTGACATCACTCTATGCATTTCGGAAGTAATGGAAGCATCGTTTTGTGATTATTCTTTGTCTTAAGCGTGTTTGTATTCTTTCTTCTTGCCTTTCTTTTACATTGCGTGCTTGTTGTGTCATTCTACGTCCCTTGCAGTTCCTTTTTAGTTGTGTTCCATGAAATTGATTTGGTAAATGCGTCTTAGTTGTGCTACACGTGCCTAGCCTTCTTTCACGCCTTTCCCTTCATTTTCACTCAGAACAAATAGTGTTCATCCCTCTTTTTCTAGTGCTATCACCTTCCTTAGATTAGTTTTCCTTTATGTTATCCTTCTATCCCTGGTCCTTGGCATTGTTAGCTTAGTTTTCCCTTTCAACATTAGGAGTAAGCAGTAGCAGTAGAAATAGATAGAGGAACCGACCTTCTCCAGGAGATCCGTCTCAAGTGCGCAAGGTCCCAAAACTTGGAGATGGTTCCATTGTTGCCTTAAGCAACTCTGTTCTTCCAGCTTTGAGACACGGGTGCAAGTTTGACCACCAACAGTTTCTAGCATGCCCGGTGGGACCAAGTAGTGAAAGCTTAAATTTCATATTACTAAGTTTTGGTGTGTGAACTTAGTATTTCCAGCCTTTGGAGGCTTATTTCAACACATCTGACAACTCCCAACATTTCTAGAGCTCATGTTTACAGTCTTGAGTGCCTTTTATGAGAAGAGCACATACCAAACAAAGTTCAGAGTGAAGGATCTTTTGAATACCTCCATCTTTCATTGAGAAGCACATGCAATAGATATTTTGTGCACACATCCCCATCTCTAGCGCACCACACACACTCTACTCCTCAAAACAGACAAGCACACCCTACCATGGCACTTCAACCTCCTCCTCCTCCAAGGAACTTCACTAGCTTCATTGGTGGAAGCCCACTCAATCTCAATGCTTAGTATGATATGCCAGCCGACTACGCTCAAAAGTATTCCATACTTCACGAGAGAAAATCAAGTCACCCCTATTGAACACATTCAAGATGTGGCCAATGTATGCTCTATCTATCTGATTACACATGATGTTGTTGTTGTCAGGTTGCTCGTAACCTATTTCAAGGGTAAAGCACTCTAATGCTATCGTGGCCTAAGACCTACATCTATTGCTACCTAGGACGAGCTCGGAACGACTCTATGTAATTAATTTGAGATAAATCAGATCATCTATCATTGGTGGAGCAAATGAATTCAACAAAACACGTGCCCAACGAGCATATGACTGATTTCAACATCAGATTCTAGAAGACTTGGGACATAATTCCTCAAGTGGTAAGGCTTATAGCCCAACATGCTTTCTTGTACTATCTAAGGGCTTTGAATAGTGACATTTTAGTCATGATTCAATCTATGAGAGGTATAACTTTACCTGCTACACATAACATTGAAATAAGGGCAGAAAACAATCTCATTCAGGCTGGTAAGTTGGTGCCTAGGCCTCCTGTGCTCTTGTTCCCCGAAATGCCTCCGTGCTCTAGTCTTCTATTGCTCCAGTTCAGTGTAGAGCGCGCAGTAGTAGTGCATCTACATCTTACTCTCTGCATAACAAAAAGAAGATGATGAGTTAAAGGCCCTGATTAGAAAATTGTCCAACAAGGTCATATCATTGGAGAAGCAATAAGACGTAAGCCTACAGAGGTAGTTCTAATCAAGTGCAAATCCATAGAAATCAACCTTGGTGGAATCAGTATGGGAATCAAAGATACAGAAAAAACCACAGAATGATAGATGACATGTTAATGCGCACTTGCCTTTGTAGGTTATTCCTCTTGTGCATTCTCTTCCGATGGCCAACACAAGTGAGGCACTTATCCCAGTCCAAAATAGCATGGTGCACAAGTTTGAATGGTGCTTTCATTGCAATATGCCTTATAGTCAATATAATTATGCCAATGTTGCGCACGCACAAGTCTACATGATTTAGAATGCTCCCAGCTATGAGCCTTCAACAAGCACATTTGAAGTAGAGAACCAATAAAGGATAGAAGCTCCTGCAGAGGTAAATCAAATATTCTTTATCACCGAGGACTTCGTGTAATCAACCAAGCTGCAGAGGATACAAGAAGACCGCGTGCCCAAGTTACGGACAACACAAGATATAAGAAGATAATGCTCGAGTTTGGCACACAGGTCACAATGCAGCAACACCAACAAACCCTAAAAAACAAAAGGAAGTAGCTAAGACATCCAGTAGTAAGAGTGTCCAAGTGCTAGCACGTGAAAATCCATGCAAAGCTCCTCCGGAAGTGGCACACACCCCTCCTTTGGTAGGTCAAGCCTTTGCGCCAGCTAAGGTTCTTATCTCTATACCCGAGCAACCAAGCAAGGATGTTTTTGTTCCTCAAATGCACAAGTCAGTGGGTTTTCCATTCAGCATTGTGGACCAGATGAAGAAGACAAACATAAATGTTACAATGTGGGATGCCCTGACCATTCCATCCCAGTGCGACTTGTTGCATGAAGCTCTAGCGCAACTCCCGCACACTGATCCAGCTATGCAAAAGTCATGCGCTTCTATCAACATCTACCAAGAATAGGAGAAGCAAGTAATTAGAGCTATTAAAACCCCACCCTTCTATATGTCTTTGATCATAGGCAAACATCTTTTCCATAACTGTATGATTGACTTAGGTACTAGTACTTCTGTCATGCCTAAGAATATTTTGATGTCTTAGGTCTTAAGTATAGCCCCTTGACAAAAGGAGTCCTGCAACTCAATGGTTCAACTATCACTACCCTAGGAATCATCAAGGATCTTGAGTTAACTCTCCATGCATGTCCAAGTCTAACAATAACTCAAGACGTGTCAATCATTGATCTCGCCCCATTTTATCACCTCATGTTTGTAAGAGATTTTACCACTAAAGTGGGTGGTTACTTGTCTTGATTGGACCCATATGTTTCTCAAGATAAGGTAAGGTACGATTTACCATACAAGATGATCCAATATTTGTTCGGATGTGGAGCTCAATTACTTGATTTAGCATGATATATTAACTTGCTTTGGAAAACACAATAGCCAACATTAGTTAGGGCTAACGGCATCGGTTACCTATGCGTGAGTGTTTTATTTAACTCATGGGAATTAGATCTAATTTTAGTATTAAAGCAGATCTATTGATTGTAATTACATGGCTAAGTGCCCTAAGTTTGTATAAGGTATTTATAAGCTAGAAAGCTAGGGTTAGAAGAGAGAGTTAATGATTATTGTGAAAATAATTATGAGAGAGAATTCTTGGAGAAGAAGGAGAAGCTTGAGAGAAAGAAAGTATTGTACATCGTGAGAGGTGTGGAAGATTGTAAATCTTCATTGTATATCTTCTGAAATCTTTGGATAATAGATTGAATTGTTTCTTGGTGGATGTAACCCACACTAGGTGAACCGCGTTAAATTTGGTGTTGATTTATATCTCTTGTTTTGTATATTTCTTACGGTAGAATATATGCTTTTATTGCATGTATGCTTAGAGTTGATATATTATCTATACAAATGATGTGCTAATCCTAAAAAATGGTATCAGTGCTTTGTTTGAGGATTTTATGTGTTGACAAATTTACTCATAGAGGGTTTTCGATTGAGTGGGTAAGGGTAAGGAGTAATACTGTGAGTGAATGTGGAAGGTAGAGTGCGTGCGTTCTAATTCCCGATCCAATGTTGATTGTGAGAACTTCCTTTTTGTTAGGAGGAACTACTTGCGAATACAAACAATACCACAAGAGGAGTATTAAACAATATATGTCGGTGGGCTGCCTAACGTACGCTAGATGCGGGAAGTATGATACTTCCTAAATGGTTGTCAATCCATTGTTTGAAACAACTTAATGAAAGAAATAATATGAACCAATAATGTCCTACTGTAGTTGATATGATTTAGGTATCTCATTCAAGTACAATAAACAAATCTAATCTAATAGGCTAGGTTATGATCATATTTGGAGGTCAGATAGGTAAATAAAGTGGTTGGGACAGGTCAGGTCAAGCTTTAGGTGATTTGGGTTGTTTGGATAAAAGGTATGACGTTGTTGTTCAGCAGGGGTTTCTAGACATAAGACCGATGTCGGTCTAATATGACCGATGTTGGTTACAAGGAGACCGATGATGGTTTGGGTTAACCAGCGTTGGTAGGGTCAAAGCCGGTAGAAACTTAGTGAAGTTGGGTTTTGATGATTCTCTGGGATTTCCCAGAGAATGGACAGATAATGGTGAGGTAGATGACGATGCTGGGAGTAGTTAGAAATGTCTAGAGTCAGGAATGGGGAGGTTAAAATTTTGTAGGTTATTAGGTGGAGGGATTGGTAGGAGGGTGAGAGATGATGGGATGCAAGGGAGACTAGAACTCCTAAACAAAGATGAAGAAACTAATCTAAATAAATATGGGAAGGTGTAGATCCAAAGGTACTTACTAGTGTTTATAGACCTGGTGGTTGGATGGAGGTGATGGTTGATCCATGGAATTAGTGGTCAAGTCGTGGTGTGCTTCCCAAAATGTTACCATGAATGCTTGCCTTTCAGATCAATGCTTGGTGTTGGTTTAGGGTGTTTGGATGTGCAAGAGTGCTCTGATGCGTGCTTGCATGCAGATATCTCTTCTCCAAAACTTGAATAATTCTTTCAACCTCCTAAATAAGGTTACCAAAATGAATATATGGTAACCAACGATGGTTTAGGGTGACCGGCGTCGGTTTAGGGTTGATCGACGTCGGTTAAGGCGAGAAATCCTAGGTTTACTAAAAATGACAGATCTTGGCAATATTTTTGCTAGCTCTATCCATTCTTGCAGATCAAAATGGAATGTTGCGCTTAGATAAGTGGGAATGTGGTTAGAGGAAGAATAGGCATGTGATTTTAGGGTTGAACTAAGTCTTAGTTAATTAAGGTAGGTAGGACTAAGTCTTAGTTAGTTATGGTGAGTGGATATTGAGTCCTAGTAAAAGGAAACATGCTAAGAATAGGTTTATGATGAGGTGTCTAGGTGAGGTGGTGGGGTGAGGTGTCTAGGTGAGGTGAAAATTAGTTTAATTAAGGTAATTAAATAATGAATATTGTGAGCATGGGCATTAATTTAATTTTGGGTAATTAAATTAATATACATGTGGGGTAAAGGGGAGTGTGACCTAAATTTGGTGTCTACATTTTGCCCCTTTTTGTCACGTAGCTTGTATTGGTAAGCGATGTTGGAAAAAACAAGAAGTGATTGCCCCATGTGTGGGTGAAGGTGATCCCCCTCAAACCAGGCAATCGATGAGGTGTAATACGAAATTAGTGAGTGGGTTGATAAATGTGTAGTTGGTGGAAGTGAAGGTAGGTGGGGAAGGGTAGTGGTCAACTCGGGTAATAGGTAATAGGCCAGGGTCCAAAATCGGGTAATGGGTAATGACAATCAAATGCACACACATGTATAGATTGCAATGTGGTACTAGGTTGAAGAGCTTGAAAACTCTACATCGTCCAAGGTCGATAGGTTTATCCAAACAAGGGTGAAGTGATTCAGGTATCCAATGTCTATGATATGGTCACGAAACACAATGTAGGTCGTGCACATGTGGACGTGTAGGTATGTTTCGGTGCACACCAAAGGTTTGGGTCGGGATAAACGACATGAAAATAGGCAAGGTATGGTTGTTAGGCTAAAATAACATAGGTAACAATGTTGCAAGGTATAACGAGTACATAAGGTCAATGGTCACACCAAGTAGGTCAAGTTCTGGGCAAATAGGTCATGGCACGGGTAAGGCCAAGGTATAGGTAAAATAAAAAATCCCAAGACACAACTAAGGAAATGTAGGGGTAGTTTGGGCTTGTAGGTATGGTTCAATAGGTGTCCGAATGATAAAAGGTGTGTGAGCACTAATGGTTGCAAGTAAAAGGAAGATTAGCAAGGGAAAATAGCTATAAGGGTGACCGATGCCGGTTATATGGTGACCGATGCGGTTATATGGTGACCGATGTCACAAATATGACTGACATTCATGTCAAATTGGGGTTAAAAAGGAAAATTCCACTTTTTACGGAATCATTTGTCATTTGCCAATTGTAGAAAATGACAGAGGAGAGGTGGAAAGTTGGAAAGTGACAAAACAAGATGGATAACTGAGTTGATTTGAGCCTCATAGCGGGTGATTGGTATTTGGTGGGTGGGTCCGCAAGATCGGTTCGAGTGATTTCATTGGTTGTGAGAGTGAGGTATTGATTTGGGTATGGTAGAGGCAAGAGAGGGTTCGGGTGGGCCACCGGTGCACGACCAGATGTACCACCATGCCAATGGAACCAAGATGAGGTAAGATTCTATCCCGATCCTTCATTTGTTGTTTGAAATAGGTTGTTAAAATTGGTTTTGTTGAAAATTTGGGTGTAATTTTAATTTTTAAATTTATGGGTAGAAATGAAGGAAATGAGGGATGGGAAGGTCCAATGTAGTTTAAATAGGAGTGGGAATGAAGCTAGGATAGGTTTGGGTAGGTTAGAATAGGTATTTAGGTTAGATTTGAGAATTTTGTGAGAAATAGGGGGGTTTGGATTTGGACATGCGCGTGAGACTGACGTTGGTCAAGGGTGGCTAACGTCGTTGGGTTATAGCCAACATTGATCAAATAGTAGTTGACCAATGCTAGTCATGATGGACCGATGTCATCGATTTTGAGAAAAAATAGATCAAGAAAGGGTTATGGTGGGAGGGAAAGATAGGTAGTGAGGTATAAAGGCAAGTGTGTTGAGAATAGGTAGGGTAAAAGGTATATATGATACGAGTTGAGGGGTGTGAAAGTGGGATGGGAGAAAGGGGTAGGTTGTTAGGGTTGCAGTGAAATAAATAATAAGAGTTTCGGGAATAGGTTAGTCGGGTAAGTGATATGTTAGGTATGGTCAAGATTTAATAATGGTGTGGTTTGTTGGATGCAAGCTAGAGAGTAGTTGCAGATGAGGGATAGAGTACCACCCTTATTGACAATGATATGGGGGAGTGTGATGGCAGAGGAGTGGTGTCACATTACAAATGTGGGATTGATCGGGATCGACACTATAGGCGTGTAGCTCGAGATCCTAGCTTGATGGTTGCACTCATCGATAGATGGGATCTTTGCGACTAACACATTCCATTTATTGACGGTGAGATCACAGTCACCCTGGAGGACGTGTATAGGATCTTGCGGTTACTGATAGTGGGGACACATGTTTATAGAGGGGATGATAGAGATGAGGTTCCATAGCACGAGCCTGAGTTATGAAGATATGTATGCATCCCATCATGAGGGGATGAGGTTAGTTGTCCTGATTATGGAGGCAATGTGTTGTTTTGCACTACCAGATGTAGAGGGTGGGAGATTCCCATGGGTGTTGATGGGGGTTCTCCATGACATGATGGAGGATAGGACCCATTTTGCTTAGGCACCATCATTCTTGGTGTAATCTGACAGGAGTTGTGGGCCTACGAGAGGTCATGAGGTTCGATTTGTGTTATACCTTCCTCTTATATTATTGGGCATACGAGCACATCATATGTGTTTGTCTAGTTGGCTTACCTTGACCCGATGTGTTCGAGGTGGGTTTGATCCGAGTTGGGTACAGGCGTTGGGTACCAGTTGTTGGAGAGCACGGGGAAACTAGGGACACACATGATGTGGCGTATTATAAAGTAAAGGGCAGTTTGGAGGGGTTGTCGGAGTGGACATCATTTGGAGGCCGTATGTTGGCTTCCCTTCATACAAGTAGATGACAACAGAGTTAGATGAGCTGCGGTTGCTCGATGGATAGAGGGACATCGTGACCAGAGAGCACGAGATGATACCCATGGATAGGGTTAGATGGTAGTTTGGGCTACCTCGGGATGTGCCTCCACCATTTCGCGGAAAGATAAGAGAGACAACGTGGAGAGGCCTATGCCTCTACCACAACCGACAGTCTTGATGACAGGAAGGAGGAGCATGTAGTGGTGGACAGTTGATGATGTTAGAGTTACGAGATAGATACAGGTAGTGGTGGGTAGTGCAACTACAAGAAACACCACCGAGGTCGTGGCAACAATACTTGGCTACCCTTACAGTTTAGAGGGATACTTTGTAGGGGTAGGTTGCCACTTTACAAGCCTAGATCACAAGTATTACAGGGGCAACCGACATGTGGTCGAGGCACAAGTTAACACATTACGAGAGCACATGTGGTGGCTTTACAGCCCAGATTCCACAAGGATGTGTACTTACACATGGTGGGGATGGAGAGGGGGACAAATAGCCACCCAATAGGTGCATGTAGCGAGGTTAAAGGGCCAGTTGGCCATAACACACGCTCAAATTGTGACCTTATAGGCCTAGGTCATAGCACAGGCAACACCTCAGGCTCAGGGATAAGGTCCCATGGTACAAACATCAGTGGGACAGGGTCCCATGGTACAGAGAGGAGGGCAGGGTTCATAGGTACATGGGCCGAGGCCACCGGTAGTAGGGTAGAGCTCGCATGTTGCCGCTGTAGACACCTAAATATGCTTACACCTAGCATTTCCTCTAATTCAACCGATTAACGACATTTCATTAATTTGCCATTCTTTGCTCCATTCTCGGATGCGCATTCATGACCCTCTTTTGGTCGTATTCCTCCTATAATCAGCTAATTGGGCTAATATCTCTCTTATTAGCTAAACATTCTTCCTTTTGACCATTCATAACCTCCCTAGTTCTCTCTAGATCACTTCTACAGGCTTCCTAGGCTATCTATCAGTCACAAATGGTTAATCAGACTCCTCCCAACTCTCAATGAGTCTCTAATCACTTGCTAATCAAGTTTAACTAGCCTAAACCCTAGTTAACTAGCCTAAACCAAGCTTAACTAAGCCTAAAGCATGTTTATCCTAATCTAATCTAAAAGTGCTTTTTGAGTTTTAGTCCCACATGCACCCAAATTCCAAACTCTTCCAAACCAAAAACTATAAATACAAGGCTAAGCCTACCATTCAAATTTACAACTTTACATAACACAAAACCAAAACAAGCCTAAGAAAGCTTGGATCTCATTTGTATTAGCTTTAAGCTAATTAGACATTTGATCTAAAACTTACCTTCCTCCATTATTAAGAGATCCTCCATCTTGCATCCATCCACCATTAAAATAGCTTCATCTTTCATCCATGATAGGTTAGTAATGGAATATGATAAACTTGGTCTTGTATCCATTTAGTAAGATTCATTCATCTTCATGGAGTAAACAACAAAATTGATTGCTAGGATCTTCTAGGTTCATTTAAATTAGCATTCAAAGAGTAGAGGGTAATATACATGTTAGTTTTTGATGTTTTTGTCAAATTTATAATGCTTTCATGTTAGTTTCCCTTGTTTATCTCTTATCTCATGGTGCATAGTTGAGTTAGTTAAGCTTTGAGGTTCTTTAGCCTCATTCCATAGCTTTTAAACTTTTCATTGCATACATTTGGCACGCTCGGTGGGACATGAAGTCCATCCTCCATTAATGGAGTCTTGTACAAGTTATTTATTTTCAATTTCTAACCAATTTCATGTTTTCTAGAGAAACAACTTGTTATTTACATGATTTTATTTTTAAGTGAGCTAAATCATCCTTATTCATACATTTTTTTGTGGGTTTGAGCTGAAATAGGTTTCTTTGACTAACAATTAACCTGTTTGCTTGTTAAAAAAAATTTCATTTCGTGATTTTTACCGATTTTTACAGGGGGTGCACGTACATGTCCTAGATCGGTGTGTTTTCATCGAAAGGGGCACGTATCCATCGAAGCAGCACGTATGCATCATTTTGGGTTCATATATGTCACTTTGTTAGTGTTTTTTTAAACAAATGTGCGTATTCTAGAGAAAAAAACAAGCACGTATCTATCATCATTATGGGCATTATTTTTTTCAGCTGGGCACATATCCGTCAAACATCTAAACGGTGCGTATCCATTGAAACAAGTGTGTACATGTTATTTAGGGCGCGTATCCAGTCGAATTGTGTTCATTACCAATCTTCCTGAGGCCATAATGTTGCTCCCCGAACTTGAAACAACTCCATTTTTATTGCATTGGAAAGGTATTGAAGAGAACTATGCAACGAAAACATAAAATCATGATTTTTCCTTATAGAAAATTTATGGTTTACATTATTAGAAAACTATTTGTTTTCTACCAAGTGATTGCATGTTTCTTTTGGGTTATTTAACTAACATAGTTTAAGTGTTTCTCATTTTTTCAAATAGAAAGAGATTTTGAGAAGTGTGTATGCTCTCTCCTCGCACCTTCTAGGTGATCTTGGGGATCAAAAACACTTCTTAGAACCCCCTTTTTTCACGTTAAAAAACACTTACTTTATGCTTTCTAATGGATGGACCTTTCAAAATTAGTTAGAATGAACTCAAATTTTTTGCAAAACACTTAATGTATTTTCCATAAACTTGTTTTAATTGATTTTTCACATTGTGTATGCTCTTCCTTTGCTCCTTATGGTAATCTTAGGAATCAAAAGCAATATGCAAACTCTTTTTGATATCATGATCTTTTGCGGAAAACTACTAACTCTTTGCATATAGGACCTAACGATTTGTCAAAGAATGGAGGCTCAAAACTAAAGACCACTAACACGTGTTTTCATACAGGTTACCAAATGACGTGCCACTTAAAACCATATTAAGCTAAATAAGATAAAAACACACCATTTCACAACACATTGTATTGCAGGTTTTAGAAAAGGGTATGTCCGTATCCACTCAATCGAACATAACCCCTTGGCATAACGCATTAAGCTACAACAATGGGGGTGGTTCCAGGAACCCTAAAGTAATCCACCGCTGAGTAATCTCGTGGATAAAATAGGAAGCACTCCGCTTACCCAATTGACTAGTTTTACACCGCAAGTTAGAGTCAAAGTTATCTATATCATGACCCTTGTGACAGTGATGTACAACCGAACGTACTAGTTGCTCATTGTATCAGAAGGGGGTAAAGTAAATCGAGATACTCCCAAATCAGTTAGTGTGAATCTTTGGGTAAATCACGCTCGCATTAGACAAGCTTGTGACAGATAGTTGAGAGATCCTATTAAGGAGGCCATTTTGTCTTGGAGCCCACTTTTCTAGTCCGTTATCAAGCCATCACGAAGTGACAAATTACTTGGAGTCTAAACCTTGTTCTTTGAACAAGGAAAAGATCCCATGTAAGTTATAACTAAGTGTATTTCATCACGGAACTAAACGACGTCTCACTTAGCTCGGTTTCTTTCTCACCTTCGGATGAGGCGAAACTCTGCCCAAGTGGCGCTTATTTTATTTTCATCCTTTTGATCTATACCTTTGTGTTCTTGCTTCCCATTTGGAGTGAGAAGGAATCATACCTCAGAGTCTTATCAAAGATGGTATTCACCACTTTTTGTCCATTTACGCCCATCCATGTTTGTGGTTGGGTTGTTAAACATCTAAAGTATGCAAGTACATTTTCGTATCTTTGATAGTCCTTTGATCTTGATTTCAAGATCATATTCATAGTTAGGATTGGTTCATCATTTGATCCCCTTTGACGTGTTACCTTGTTCACATTGCCTCGACACAATTAAGATACTTATGTCATGTTTTTCATAAACATGATCTAAGTATCCGCATTATGGCATTACACTACACACATTTTAGCACATCCTTAGTATACCTTGACTTGGTTTAAATTCAAACATTGCTCCAAATATTGATGGGTGTCACTTTTTTTTGTGTCATTTCAATACCACTTTTCCACTAATATCTCACTTCTTCGTGAAGCTTGATTAACATTTCCAATTGGTGTGGTTACGTAGCTTACATTTGTAAACCTCACCCTTTAACATTTAGGTGTTGTAGGTTGTTGAATTTTTCATGGTATCCTTTGATTGGGAGTCACACTTACGCTTTGTTAATACTTATACCTTGTTCATTTTGAACTTTACTTAAGCATTAACATTGTGTTGATCATCTTTACGCATCAAACTGTCATTGAGACACACATTTGCATAGGGAGTATTTGTATTGATTGGCTTTGTGTTTCACACTTGCATGATTGTTCCTTGTGATTATTCATATGGAAATTGTATTTTCCAGACAATCTTTTGATCTCATCGAGATTGCATCATCACGATGTCTATTTTCCTTAGACCTTCTTTGGAAAATCACACATGCATGTCCATACTTACGAAATATATAGTTGGATGTCATTATACTTCCCTAAATCGACATGTCACTTCCTTCCCTTTGAAGGATTTCCATCCCACTATCTAGGTCTAGGCATTTTCACCTAAAAAAACGACACAAACAATGAATGAATATTGTGTGATTTCTCACACTTAAAAAAAATACGGAACCTAGGTTTAGGAATTCAAATTAAAAGATTCCCATTATGACTAAGCCTCGTTTGGTTCTTTAGGCTAGAGGGCCCAATCGGGGTACCTAATCCCCACCTTACTCATAGTCGGTGGTATGGTTTGGATGCTTCGATCCAAATTATTATTTAGGTTCCCCCCACTCTTCTTCTAATTCATATCCAAACTACTGTTTAGACTCCCACTCTTCTTCTGAAGATTTAGATCCTAACTATAATTTGGATACCCCTAGATCAAATCTCGAATCATGGTCCTCCCTTCCTTCATAGGATCTTTATTCCAAATCACTTCAACAACATCTTCCTCCTTTGAAGACTAGTGTGAGTCCAAGTTCCTTTGATCAAACATTTGATTTGGTTCTTGAGTCATGGTCCTCCCTTCCTTCGCATGACCTCCTTTATCAGTCACCTCGATGAGCTCTTCCTCCATCGAAGATTTCCACAACTTGGATTCCCTCTAGTCAATCATCTAATTCGAATCCTACGTCACAACTTAACGAATGGCTATGCAATCCTACTTTCCAACCTACATTATGTCGTCTTCTAGAAAAGTGATCTAAGTCCTGGATCCAAATCATCCATTCATGAGACACCCACCTCCAAGCCTACTTCCTCTCTTGAGTCGTCTTCTGCTATCAAACCAAATTCAATCCCTCTTCGGCCCTTGAGCCCTTTCAACCATATCGTACCATTTCCTCATCCATCTTCTAAAGATCAATGTCTGTGACCACATTGAACCATTATAAAAAATCCATGTGCTAAGATATATTTTCAAAGCACTATCAAAACTCTTTTGGGAGTGATAAGGTCAAGCCTTCCCCTTATCTACATCATTAAACATCTTCATCTTCTTCTATCAATCAATCTTCCCCTCTTATCAGGCCCATTTCTTCTAGTCAACCTCCTATGGTCAAGAACAATAACCTCTACTGATTGATTTCTCATAATGATAGGAACAATCAAACTACACAATGATATCCCTCTAGAGGATAACAAACAAGGGTTCTTTCTTGAACTTGATATGCTCACGTATTAGAGTGAAGAAATTGATCCCTTTTTAGAACATAGAGGAAGAGCCTAAAGTCATGGAACTTGATTCTTCTTCTGTTATTCCATCTTCACCTTCCTCTGAGCATGATGAGATGATGGGGTATAGCATTGATCAATGGCCTATCTTCACATTACCAACTCATTCCTTATCTATCATCATTTCCTCAATCAAAATCTGGCTTGGGTCACCATTTGGGTAGCCCATCGTCTTCTTCTATTATAGGGCCACGTCCTAGTATCCCTCCATTTTCTACTTTGTGGGACACCTCTTGATAACCCATTACCTTCTATTCTTGGGCCACATCCTAGTAGCCATTCCTCTTCTATCTATGGGACCCCTCCCAGTAGTCCCTCCTCGTCTATACTTGGGCCACACCCTAGCAGCCCTTCGTCATCTTCTTCTATTCTTTGGCCATGTCCTCATAGCCCAATTTATTCCATCTTAGGGCCATATTCTACTAGCCCTTTGTCATATTCTATTAGTGGCTCACCTCCTGGTAGCCCATCCTCTTCAATTCTTGGACCATATCCTTTTCATCCATCACATATTTCTTCTATCAATGGTTGTGGTAAGCCCACGGCCATTTCTCACATCAATTCTAAACATCCACATTCGCTTTCTTCTCCTTCTCGAGACCAGACAAGTCATGCATCAGTTTATAAGAAACCCAAATAGTTTCTTAATAAAGCTCAGGTCAAAACTTCAAAGAGCTCGAAATCCCCCAACAAATCGAACAATCTCAAATTTTTAAATCAAGCGTGATTCAAGAACACACATCAACGTAGCCATCAAGTATGGCACAAAGTGCGTGAAACATGTGGATAGGAACTCAAACTCACACATGAACAATCGATGTTTCAAGATAAATCACAGTCATTTGGTGAGTACGAGCTCACCATGATCATCGAGACCAGAGAAACTATTACGCTTGATAAACAAAACACCATAGTCTCCCTTATTAAGGAAGTCATAGACATCATTGTTGGATCTTACCATGCAGAGTGAATTTTTAGTCCCAACCTCCTAAAACTATCAAAAATGGAAAAAAATTAAAAAAACAAATGAAAAATACATTTTTTTGAGAAAACACAACAAAATCAAAGGTACAAAGATCAAACATTGCAATTAGGTATGCAAACACATGTATGTTTCTTTCTTCCTTCCTTGTTATTATTTGCAAGTCTTCTTGTCATTTTCATCCCTTCGACGATATTTTAGTTATCCCATTCGCACACATTTTGTGATGTTTATATCTACGACATCTATTTGAACTTGGTCTTTTATCACCTTAGTAAATTAAAGAACGAATGACCTCTTAGAGATCCTATCACATTAAACATCTAATAAAAATTTGTTGTGAAGAACTTTTGGACATATTTGTTAACACCAGCCAATTTTGGCATCACAATCACTTCCATTTCCTTCCGTCAAGCCATTTGTGGTTCTTAACTCCTTGTCAAACAAGAGAGCTAAAATAAGTTTTCAGAAAGTAAAAAGAAACAAAATCAATCAATCAGAAGCTAAAAGCTACAAAGCAAAAGCAAATTGATATATTACTCTCTCTTAGGGTATTTCTAATAATCTCTACCAGGGCTATGGATGCCTGAATGACAGTAGAGCAATGTTGTGATTAGAATCAAGCACATCTCTGTCAGGGCTATGGTCACTTGGCTGGAAGTGGAGCAATGTATGGTTGTCCTTCCACCCTTCATTCACAAATCACCTATCACTTATCAAAATAAATCATTCCTACACATTGACTAGGGTGTCTTCACTTGTTTTCCATTAAATCTTCCCTTCAAGAGGTAATTAAATTCCACGTGCACACACTGGATCTCTATGAGTAAAGCAGGTTTAGTATGTTACCAAGTGTCTTTTTTTGGACCTTGTTTAGACTCTTACTCTATTCCGTATCTTGTCTCACAATTTGTGCCTTTGGCTAATCACTTTTTCATCATGAGGATTCTAAGTTACATTCATAACATTCATTGTTATTCTACTTCATTTAGAACATCCATGTGTATAAGATTACCTTTTTGTCATGTTTTCGGACACCTTTGTCCCCTTTCACAAAAACAATCTTCTCCTTCCTTTCTATCATGTGCTTTTAGGCCAACTTATGTTGGGGCATCCTTGCTTCTTCCCTAACACTTCATTAGTTTACGTTCATCATCATGTTAAACCTATCCATAATGGCCTTGGGTCCCGCTTCTATGTGTGAAGAGTTTGCCTTTGAATACTCCCACCTAATCATTGGGGCATTTTGCATCTTCACCTTTCTCGTATGCATGTGGCATTCTTCCTTGTACATCCCATCTATCACTAGGGGCATCCACACTTCTTTGTCTTCATGTACATAGTTTCAGAAAACTTTCAAAATCTACAAAAACATTCAAATATGTTAGAAAAATAAAAAACATTCAAATATGTTAGAAAAATAAAAAACATTCAAATATGTTAGAAAAATAAAAACATTCAAATATGTTAGAAAAATAAAAAAATTCAAATATGTTTCAAGAAACATAAAAATGATATAAATCATCCTACAAAACGTCACTCTTTGGTTCTTTCATGTTCTTAAAACAATGACTCATGCAGATCATTTTGATCTACCCTCATTAACAAAATCTAAGTTTCTTACTTCATCATGTACTCTGGGCACAATGAGTTGCCTAGTACTTTTTCGTAGTGCACATTGATTTTTCATTGGACCCAAGTGTCCTTCATTATTCCCCTTGCATGTATCCTTGCTTAGGGCACTGTCATTAACCCGTGTCATTAATTTGAATAGGTTGGAATCGAAGCTGAGATAAAAAAACATTGCATCATGTTTCTCTGTTAGGTTAGCTTGTTTACTTTCTCGTATTGGATTGCATTATGTATGTTATGGAGTTATACATCTTTTACTTTCTCATATTGCATTACATTATGTATTGCATGGAGTTAGGCATCTTTTACTTTCTGTATTGTATTACATTATGCATGTTGCATGGAGTTATGCATCTTTTACTTTCTCGTATTGCATTACATTTTGTATGTTGCATAGAATTGGTGTTTTTAGCAATGGACATTTGTTCGTATATGGATTTTCATGTCATACTACACTTTTGTTCATTCTTTTTAATAAGGAATGATGATGAATATCACTAGCAATATGATGAAAAATAAAGTTGTTTAAAAAAATAGTGGATGGATGTTAGCTCATTCCCCCTTCCAAATTCTCCTTTTTCTTTTATACCCCTTTATTTTCTTCTTCTTCACACTATTCTTTCTTTTGTTATCTTGCTATCATCTTTTCAATTGTTAATCACCTATTTCATCACACCATCAACAATCGAGGGGGCATCCTCCATTCCACTCATTTTATTCTATCCCTTCAAAAATTTCTACTTGTTTAAGCTTGTCTACTTTCTTTGAAGTGACGTCACTTACGCCACCCCAAAGAGGGGAAAACGTAGATAGCTAAATATGCTTACACCTAGCATTTCCTCCATTTCAACCGATTAATGACACTTCGTTAATTCCCCATTCTTCGCTCCATTCTCGGATGCCCATTCATGACCCTCTTTGGTCATATTCCTCATATAATCAGCTAATTGGGCTAATATCTCTCTTATTAGCTAAACATTATTCCTTTCAACCATTAGTAACCTCCCTAGTTCTCTCTAGATCACTTTTGCTAGCTTCCTAGGCTATCTATTAGTCACACATGG
Organism: Taxus wallichiana var. yunnanensis; assembly: GCA_018340775.1. NCBI lineage: Eukaryota > Viridiplantae > Streptophyta > Pinopsida > Cupressales > Taxaceae > Taxus > Taxus wallichiana. Next base: position 344,839,369 of record CM031235.1, on the reverse strand, counting down.
TTAACCATAATCCCTCCCAACTCTCAATGAGTCTCTAATCACTTGCTAATCAAGTTTAATTAGCCTAAACCCTAGTTAACTAGCCTAAACCAAGCTTAACTAAGCCTAAAGCATGTTTATCCTAATCTAATCTAAAAGTGTTTTTTGAGCTTTAGTCCCACATGCACCCAAATTCTAAACTCTTCCAAACCAAAAATATAAATACAAGGCTAGGCCTACCCATTCAAACTTACAACTTTACATAACACAAAACCAAAACAAGCCTAAGAAATCTTGGATCTCATTTGTATTAGCTTTAAGCTAATTAGACATTTGATCTAAAGCTTTCCTTCCTCCATTGTTAAGAGCTCCTCCATCTTGCATCCATCCACCATTAAAATAGCTTCATCTTGCATCCATGATAGGTTAGTAATGGAATATGCTAAACTTGGTCTTGTAGCCATTTAGTAAGATTCATTCACCTTCATGGAGTAAACAACAAAACTGATTGCTAGGATCTTCTAGGTTCATTTAAATTAGCATTCAAAGAGTAGAGGGTAATATACATGTTAGTTTTTGATGTTTTTGTCAAAGTTATAATGCTTTCATGTTAGTTTCCCTTGTTTATCTCTTATCTCATGGTGCATAGTTGAGTTAGTTAAGATTTGAGGTTCTTTAGCCTCATTCCATAGCTTTTCAACTTTTCATTGCATACGATTGCGAGACCTATGACACCCCCACAAACAATACTGATGGCCGATTCAGGGATGCCCTGAATGAGGCCAGATACTACTAAGATCATTTGACTACTACCGGGATATACATCCCTTCCTATGTGGAGTACATGGTACAATAGGCCTCGAGTGAGAGGACGAGATCTCACACATATAGTGCATCGAGTGTGGGGTGACAAGCCCAGATATAGGTTCAAGGGGAGGTCACTAGTTCACGGAGGCCTGACCGAGTTACAGGTAAGGTGAAGGTGAGGGATGGACCCATAGAGGGCAGAGAGATGATGGCAGGGCATCAGACTGGAGGAGAGGAGGAGGAGACAGATAATACTAGCCTAGACATCAAATGAGACGACAATTGATGTCGTCATTGTGCTTATTTATTTTTGATATATATCAGCTTGTGTGCCAATGATAATGAGGTTGTACATGAGATTTTTTGAGAGTTTTGACTATATACCGGCCTACATGCTAAAGATGGTGAGGTGTATATGAGGGATTTTGAGATACTGGTATTTATTTGTATCTGTGTATATATGTATTGATACAGACTTTCCCATTTATATAGTTGATGATGTTTATTGGATGGATGATGTACTTGTGTTGTAAAATTTTCATTATTATATGTATATGGGTGGAAACTAGGTGGATTAGGCATGATGGAGTCAGGTCGGTTTAGGCATGGTTGAGTTAGGTCGATTAGGCATGGTTGAGTCAGGTCGGTTTAGGCATGGTTGTGTCAGGTCGGTTTAGGCATGGTTGAGTTAGGTCGATTAGGCTTGGTTGAGTTAGGTCAGTTTAGGCATGGTGGAGTCTTGTTTTTAATTTTGATTTAACTTCCAAGTTATTGGTAACATGGGAAATAAATGATGAGTTATATGTAATGGTGTAAATTTCTGAAATCTTTGATATCATGGAAATGTGAAATGATTGAGTGGATGTTTTTATGATGTGATAACATCTAAGTGTTATGATAAATGGAAACTAATTACGGTAGAATGTTAATAGAAAATATGTGGGAAAATGGTTAGGGTAAAGAGTGGCTGAGCTAACCTCCAAGGGCCCCATGCCCTAAGAGTGCTACCTACATAGCCCCAACGAAAAGGGGCCTCATGCTAATGTAGTTCTCCCATAAGCTAGGGAAGAATATGATGAGGTAGAGGAATGGGTTGGTAGGTTTTAGGCATGATTGAGTCTAGGTCATAGGCATGGTTGAGTCTTAGGTGATAGTGGAAATATTTTAAAATGTAGGTGTCGATGGTCTAGTCTTGTATAGGGTAATCAATAAGTAATGAAGAAGGTAAATGGTAAGAGGTGGTAAAAGAGCCGCTTAATTGATAAGAACCCTAATGGGTCCACCATACCAAAGATGGGATGATGAATGTAAGACCCTAAAGGCATTGCATAATGGACTATTCTAAGGGTGAAGAAATTCACATGATCACGAAATGTCGTAGTTACGGCAAGTCCCTTAAGAAAATAGGAAATTAGGGTGAAAAGGCAATGAGGTGAAAATGGGTGGTTTAGCGTAACTTAGTGTACGACAACATGTTTACCTAGCAAGAAACCCATAATCAAAAATAGGCAAGTCCATGACAAAAAGTCATCATTTTCTTCGTTTTTTTTTTATTTTGGATAGATTGATCGATACATGAATTCTATATGGGATGAGTATATTGTCTCCTTTGGGTCTTCGTGAAGTGATCAATGCGGGAAGCTTCTGAATATTTTATTGTATTTTTGCAATGACTTTATATAGCTTTCCTTCGAGGGAGTAGTCTATTTATAGTGATGAGATAGAGAGAAGAGATGTCCTTTTTGAGGGAGTCATCTGTTTGCTGGAAGTTTGACTCAAGGAGTTGAATCCCATTTTTTTTGGACGTTTAAGTCATGGACAAGACTATAGAGGAAGATTAGGTTCTTGTTTAAAAGACAAAACCATAGCACACAGAGGTTAACTATGAAAGAGATGGTTTCAAGTGACGAATGAACATGTGATTCCATCTTTGAAAAAGATGAAAAGTATCCATGAGAATCTTGCCATGAGTAGAGCCATGGTACTCATATTGAAGATAAGGTTGAAAGGTGACGACCAATCACATGATTCTTGTTTAGTCATTGATCCTCAAAATGGGTATCATGGAAGGTGAATGACATTCAAGGATGAGCAATCAATAGATAGAAGGTGATATAGGACTTGATTTCAACAATAAAATGGTCTAAGATGCAAGGAATTGAGGGGCTCAAGTTTGGGTTTACCTTTAAGTGAAGACAAACAATAAGCACCTGATCCATAGGCATGAGTAAGGATATAGGGTCCAAGCTAATTAGGAGAAAATTTTCCCCATTTAATTTTATCTTATTTGGTTACATGTTAATTTTCCTTCAGGACAAGGTCACCGACCTAGAAGGTTCATTTATGGAGATGTTTGTCATAGGCACGTTTGATACACTTTTGGTAGATTTGAAGATGATCAAGAGCATTGAGATGACATTCATATAATAACTAAAGTTGTGCTAAACGTTCTGGTGAAAGTCATCGTCATTGAGCACGTGTTGTAGTGAGATGTGGAGAGATGGAATATGGAATTCAAGAGGCAAGAAAACCTTGGCACTAGAGACTAGAGAGAAAGGTGTGGTAGCAGTTGAAGTGTGAATACTAGTGCGGTAGGACCAAAAGGTGAAAGGAATGTGCGTATGCCAATCCTTCCCGAAGATCGTCAACTAATTTCATATGAATTTTGTTCAAGGTTTCATTGGTTGATTCTTCTTGGCCATTTGTTTGTGGGTAATAAGGTGATGAGAAACTAAGTTGAATGCCAAAAGTGTCGCAAAGCTTTCGTAGGGTTTTGTTTTTGAATTACTTTCCGTTATCAGTGATGAGGCGGTGAGGGACACCAAAGCGACAAATGATGTGATGGTTGATGAATTCACATATTTTCTTAGCTTTTGTAGAAATGAGGGGAATAACTTCTACCCATTTAGTGTAGTATTCAGTAGCGGTTATAATCCATTGATGGTGTTGTGAAGAATGAGGATTGATCTCTCCAACAAGATTTAAACCCCATTGAGAGAAAGGCCAAAGGTCTCGTGCGACCTGTAAGACATGACTAGGTGTGTGATGAAGGTTAACATGTTGCTGAAATTTCACACAAAATTTGACATAGTCACAACAGTCATGGCTGAGGTTCACCAATAATAGCCCTGGTGAAGGATGCGCTTAGTGACAACTAAGCCACTAAAGTGACCTCCACAAATTCTGTCATGAACTTCCTTGATGGTGTAAGGAATTTCAGAACTGGTAAGGCATCGTAAGCGAATACCATCGAAGCAACGCTTATAAAGGAGACCACCCATGATGACATACTGAGAGACACCTTTAAGAAAGGCACGTTGTCCATCATGAGTGAGATCAGGAGGTAGAATGGAAAGGGAAAGGTAGTCTACAAACTATTTATACCAAAGGTCAGGTGGGTCAGGTACAACGGTTCGAGGGAGTTGACCTCACGAGATAAATAAGAGGGTGATTACAACTTTTGCATTGTGACAAAGTGTGTGCAATGGAAAGTTGCAAAAGCTATGGAATGAGGCTAAAGAACCTCAAAGCTTTGCTAACTCATCCATGCACCATAGGATTAGAGCTAAACAAGAGAAACTAACATGCAAGCATTATAACTTTGACAAAAACATAAAAAAATAACATGTATACTACTCTCTACTCTATGAAAGCTTAATGAAAGTGAACCTAGTTAGATTCTAAGTAATCAAATTGTGTGTTGTTTACTCCATGAGGGTGAATGAATCTCACTAAATGGCTACATGGCCAAGTTTAGCTATTTCATTACTAACCTAACATGGGTGCAAGATGAAGCTATTTTAATGGTGGATGACCCAAGATCAAATGCCTTATTAGCTTGGCTAATGTAAATGAGCTCTTAAGATTTCTTAGGCTTGTTTTGGCTTTAGCTTATGTAAAGTTGTGTGTAAAGTGGTAGGCTTAGCCTTGTATTTATAGTTTTTAGTTGGGAGAATTTGGAATTTAGGTGCATGTGGGACTAAAGCTCAAAAAGAACTTTTAGATTAGATTAGGATAAACATGTTTTAGGCTTAGTTAAGCTAGGATTAGGCTAGTTAAACTTGATTAGCAAGTGATTAGAGACTCGTTGAGAGTTGGGAGGGGTCTGGATAACCAATTGTGACTGATAGATAGCCTACAAAGCCAATAAAAGTTGTCTAGAGAGAACTAGGGAGGTTTTGAATGGTCGAAAGGAGGAATGTTTAGATAATAAGAGAGATATTAGCCAAATAAGCTGATTATAGGAGGAATACGACCGAAAGAGTGTCGTGAATGGGCATCCGAGAGTGGAGCGAAGTATGGGGATTTAACGAAGTGTCGTTAATTGATTGGATTGGATGAAATGCTAAGTGTAAGCATATTTTAGGTGTCTACATTTGCCCCTCTTTGGGGTGACGTAAGTGACGTCACTTCAAAGAAAGTAGACAAGCATAAAAAAGTAGAAAATCTTGAAGGGATAGAAGAAAAATGAGAATAATGAAGGATGCCCCCTCGATTGGCAATGGGGTGATAGAAGAACTCGATCGATGATCGAAAAGATGATAAAAAGATAATAGAAGAAATGATAATGTGAAGAAGAAGAAAAGAAAGGGGATATAGAAGAAAAGGAGTATGAGAAAGGGGAATGAGCTAACATCCATCTAGTGCCTTTTAAACAACTTTATTTTTCATCATATTGCTAGAGATCTTCATCATCGGTCCTTATTAAAAAGAATGAAAAAAAGTGTAGTATGACATGAAAAGCCATATACGAACAAATGTCCATTGCTAAAAACACCAAATCCATGCAACATAGAAAATGTAATGCAATAAAAGAAATTAAAAGTTGCCTAACTCCATGCAACATACATAATGTAATGCAATACGAGAAAGTAAACAAGCTAAACTAACAGAGAAACAAGATGCAATGTTTTTGTTATAGAGCTTGATTCTGACCTGTGTGAATTAACGACAAGGGTTAATGATGGTGCCCCAAGCAAGGATACATGCAAAGGGAAAACAGAGGACACTTCGGTTCGATGAAAAAACAATGTGCACTATGAAATGGTATCAGGAAACTCGTTGTGCCCCAGAGTATAGATGAAGTAAGTAGCCTAGCTTTTGTTGGTGGAGGTAGATCAAGATGATCCACGAGTCACACACATGAACAAGTGAGAATGAAAGAGTGATGTTTGGTAGGATGATTTTCCATTTTTAGAAGTTTTCTTAAACATATTTGAATGTTTTGATTTTTCTAACATATTTGAACGTTTTGATTTTTCTAACATATTTGAATGTTTTGATTATTTTTGAAAGTTTTCTGAAACTATTTATAGGAAGACGAGGAGCGTGGATGCCCCTAGCGATAGATGGGATGTACAAGGGCATAAGGCCATGTGCATATTAGAGAGGTGAAGATGTAAAAATTCCCCAATGATTAGGTGGGAGTATTCAAAGGCAATCTCTTCACAGGTAGAAGCGGGACCTAAGGCCATTATGGATAGGTTCAACATGATGGTGAATGTAAATCAATGAAGTGCTAGGAAGAAGCAAGGATGCCCTCAGTGTAAGTTGGCCTAAATGCACATGATAGAAAGGAAGGAGAAGATTGTTTTTGTGGAAGGGGACAAAGGTGTCCAAAAACATGGAAAAAAAGTAATCTTATACACATGGATGTTCTAAACAAAGTAGAAGAACGATGTGAATGATATGAATGTAGCTTAGAAGCCTCATGATGAAGAAGTGATTTTCCAAAGGCACACATAATGAGACGAAATATGGACTAGAGAAAGAATCGATAAAGGTCCAAAAAGAGACACTTGGTGACATACTAATCTTGCCTACTCATAGAGATCCAGTGTGTGCATGTGGAATTTAATTACCTCTTGAAGGGAAGATTTAATAGACAACAAGTGAATACACCCTAGCCAATGTGTAGGGATGATTGATTTTGATAGGTGATAGGTGATTTGTGAATGAAGGGTGGAAGGATAACCATACATTGCTCCGCTTACTGACCGTGCATCGATAGCCCGATGAAGATGCATTTGATTCTAATTGCAACATTGCTCTAACGCCATGATCATGCATCCATAGCCACGATAGAGATGATTGGAAATACCCCAAGAGAGATTTGTATATCAATTTTATTTTTCTTTGTAGCTTTTAGCTTTTGGATTTTGATTGATTTTGATTCTTTTTCTTTCTGAAAACTTATTTCAGATCTCTTGTTTGACAAGGGGTTTAAAAACCACTGATGGCTTGATGAAAGGAGGTTGAAGTGATTGTGATGATGACATTGGCTAGTGTCAACAAATATTTCCAAAAGTTCTTCGCAACAAGTTTATTAGATGGTGAGTGTGATAGGATCTCTAAGAGGTCAATCGTTCTTTAATTTACCAAGGTGATAAAAGACTAGGGTCAAATGGATACCATAGAGATAAATGTCACAAAATGCATGCAAATAAGCTAACCAAAATATCACCGAAGGGATGGAAATGGTAGGAAGACTTGTAGAAGAATAACAAGGAAGGGAAGAAAGAAACATCCATGTGTACACAATACCTGATTGTAATGTTTGATCTTTGTACCTTTGATTTTTGTTGTGCTTTCTCATGTTTTTTTGCATTTTTGTATTTTTGCATTGTTTTTTATTTTTAGATTTTGGAAAATTGTTTTAGGAAACACAAAAACAATAGAGAATTGTTTTAGGAAACATAAAAACAATAGAAAATTGTTTCACAAAACACAAAAACAATAGAAAATTGTTTCAAAAGACCTAAACAATAGAAAAATAGTCCATGAAAACATATCTTACAAAAACATTTACTGGCATTGTCTTGTTTCCTTGCTTTGCTTGTTGCTTGTATAGTGTTTTGCATTCTTACTTTTTGGGTTGTTTGTTGCTTAGGTGTACTTTGTTAGGATTCATCTTTTCTTGCTTAGATTAAATTTATTATTGCTTAGGTTTAATCATGATGTAATGTGTTAATTCATTATGTTCTTTCTTAGCATTTGATTGTGTTTGTTACATGTTAATAAAGCATGGTGAATCATGGTATATTGCATTAATTCCTAGTGTTCTTTGTTAGCATTTGGTTGTGTTTCTTGCATGTGCTTTGTTTTGTTATCATTCACATCACATTACCATCATTATCATCACATCTAACATCATCTATACATCATATATAAACAAAAATGCTAAGTTTTACATCATGCATGTATGCTAAGCTAATCATCACATATCGTATCATCAATGGGGGCAAGAGGGGTTGTGCATAATAAAAAATCTATCCCCCGCACCAATATCATCATATCATCCCGTCTATTGGGCATCAACAAAACATCACATGAGTAATACATTTGATATCATCTACGGATCTATCATCTAACATTCTAAACAAGCACATGTATATACATCAAACATCAGGATAACGTACATGCAAAATGTGAAATCTGATAACATCATGACAATATCCATAAGTGTTGAATCAAGAAAATAACATGCATCGAATCTAATGCAGGTAGCGTGCCCACTCAAGATACTAAATACGATTCATGTCTCGTTGTCAATTAGTTCCCCATGAGTTTAAAGACAAAGCAAAAACCATCTATATGCATGTATCAAAAACAAAGACATACATCATCTCATAACCATGTGTATTTGAGCCAAAAACAAGGTAATCCTCATATATATATATATATATACATGTGTGTCAAACATACATCTATATCAAAAATGGATACAAATCTGTGCTCTATATCAAAAATGCCTTTAGCCGAGGTGTACAAAGGTGATACATCAAAAAAAGTCTGTGTACATACATACAATGTCACGATAGGTATCTGATACATCATTGATACACAATGCCATAAAAAAGGGGCATGTATTTGAAAGAATCAAGCCTCATCATGAGGCATCATCAAAAATATATGTATAACCTAATTGTACATCAAAATCAGCCTTCATAAGAGGCATACATATCAATGAATTTGTACAATAAAAATGTGGCTCTCAACCACAACTCTCACCCTCGCCGGGCCTCCAGTCTGTCCTCAGACGTCGAACTCTAGAGAGGCCGGGATGGCGCTGGTCTCACCAGCTGCTCTAGTAGAGGCTTTCTAATGGATCTGGTGGAATGACCGGACCTCCGTAGTCGAGAGCTTGATGCACTTGACCCGATAAGCGTGGCGGTGTCACTTGCTACTCTAAGCAGCACCACTCTATAATATGCAGTCCTGTAGAAGAGAGCCTCACCACCAAACCTAGTGGTGTCACATATCAGGTCCACATCTCTTGAGGTGAGCACTGCTTGAAGGGTAGTATCTCACTCACTTATAAGGGGAATGGGTTGGTCCACTTGTTTGGTAAGTGGTATTGTCTTAGGTTTTGATGGCATCCATTTAGGTAAAGGTATGGTAGAAGAGCTAGCATTGGAAGGTTTTGTTGGTTTGAATACCTTATTGGAGGGTAGTGGGTTCTTATCTTTGGGTTGCACCTTCTTGGGTAGAGGTGACATGGGAGTATGGGATGCAGAAGGGAAAGTAGATGGTGGAAGAGGACGAGTTACCCATGGGGACAACCGAGTTGTGGTGGAAGTGGTTGGTAGAGGTTGGGTGGATGGTATGGGTTGAAGTCGTATAGGAAAATTTGGGGTTATAGTAACTGGTGGAGGTATATGTGGTAAGAAGTGCACGGGTGAGGGTGTTTGGTTTTTGGGTGAATGAGGTGTAACAAAGGATCATGATGCAGTAGTAGGTTGTTTAGCTTTTGGTGGCCTTGGGTAAGAGGTCACTGTTTGATTAGGGTTGATGTGGGGCCCTAAGATGGACGAAAGTGGTGAAGGTGAAAAAGGTGTGGTAGGCGAGACCAGTGTATGTGGCCTAGAAGGTTGGGTCTTCCTTTTAGGTGGAGGAATAATGTTGGTGCGGGTTTGGGAAGATGCAACTAAGTCCAATTTGACAGGTGGGTGAGTAAGGCTTGATGTCGGCATGACACCTAAGGTAGTGATGGGTCTAGATACGGGTGAGGAGATAGGTGTGGGTAGATTTTTAGGTTTTGGAACGGTTTTAGTTGTGGGTAGAGGTTTGGATGTAGGTAGGGATGATGAATAATAAGACATTTAAATAGGCATGGTCGGTGTCGATTTGGTTCTTTGGAAATACCTTTGGTTAGATCGTGGAAGTATCCTCAGGAAACATTTGTATTTGAGTTGAAAAGGGGAGATGAAGATGTCCCAGAGCATGGAATTATCAACGTAATCCAAGTGATCACCACCGGTAGTGAAAGTGGGACATTTGTAGGAGAAGATGGAGTTAGTTTGGTGGCAATCCCTGTAAAATATGTCTATAAGATAGGGAATTGGCTAGCTTTGGACTCTGTAGGTAACAAAGTCAAGATCATGTCAATGGGGTCCTGGGATGCTGGGGGAGAACTTCCCCCAATAGGTAGTGGCATGTCTGAAGAATCTCCCGTGGGTAGGAGAGATGGTAAATGGGGTAAGGTAGAATTCTCCCTTGGTGGAGGAGAAGGCGATGATGATTCCCTTGTGGATGAGAGAATTAAAAGTGTTGATTGTCCGGTAGGTTGTGTAGTAGATGGTGAAATGGCATCAACATAAAGCATGGGTTCCTCTGTGTGAGCAGGGGGAGATGAAGGGGACTCCTATATGGGTAAAGGAGTAGAAGAGGTATGCTCCTCTGTGGGTAGAGGAGATCGTGCTGAATTTCCTCAATAGACGAAATAGGTGGGATTTGAGGAACGATCGGTATGATATCAAAAACTGCGTGGACTTCACAGACATTGCTTTCACTAGATGAAGGTTCAATATTTTTATTAGACGATGATTTATGGTTAGGGAATGAATTTTTAAAGATGTCCAAATTTTGATTTACTGGTGCATTCGGGTTGTCCACGACGAGGTATCCATTATCTATCATCTCTTGGAAAATGTTCTTAAAAGTGATGCAATTACCGTCACTATGGCCTTTGATGCGATGGTAATTACATTAGTCGTGTTCCTTATACCATGCAGGCATAGGATGAGCGGGATCAAAACCAGTATGAGGTTTGATGGGAGGAAGTGTAATGGCTCTAGCTTTAAGAAGCTTTTCCAAGATTGAAGAATAGGGCTCTCCAATTGAAGTGTACTTCTGTTGCTCTTGCCGAAACTGAAAGGCATGGATAGGGGAAAGATTGGAAGAAGGTTGGGCTTGATTAGAGGGATGAGATGGACCCGCCTTGAGGACTACTGCGTTGGTAGATCCTTTGGTCTTTGAATAATTATTTTGAGGTTTTGAAGATGAAGAAGAATCGTTTGGTTTGAACAGGGAATTCTTGTTTCGTAATTGGATTTTCTTTTCTTTAATGAAACAAATTTCTAGCTTTCATGCCATGGTGAACGCTTCATCGAAGGTTTGGAAGGTTTGGACCTACAGAGTTGGTGAGATGTGTCTGACACAAGCTCTAGTGAACAACCCAAAAATTTCAATATGAGGTATTTGAAATGTTAATTGGTGGATAAGACTCGCCAATGGCAACAAAATCTATGATAGATTCATCTTCATACTGTCGTGTTTAATATAGGTCGGTCATGGTGACCTTCTTGACTGCATTGATCGAGAAGTTGTCTAGGAATTCTGAGCCACTTGGTTGAAGGAATAGATGGAATGTCTAGGTAAAATGTTGTACTAATCTAAGGCGGGTCCTGTTAAGGACATGGGAAATGTTCGTAAGAGCAAAGCATCATCATGGGTAATTAGGTAACACCCATGCTTGAATGACCGAAAGTTTTGTTGCGGGTCCTCTTTACTGTTAAAATAGTTGAACTTAGGCATTTCCCAATGTACATGGTATGGGAGAATATGAATGGATGGATGAATAGGCTCATTATAGATTTCATCATAGGTCAAAGAGTTACGAGAGCCGGAAACCGATGCTTCCAATGCCTGCATATATTCCATCATCATCCTAATGAGGTCATTGGTGGGTTGTGAGGAATGGGTGCTTCCTATAGTAAAGGGAGGTTGATGATGGGTTTATGATGTGGAGGACATCCCAAAGTACATGGAGGTGTCAAATAGGAAAAGCTGGGAAGGGGGATAGATAAGAGTGGAATGTACCCCGAATAAGAGACATACGAGATTGGGGGATGTTGATGATGCATGTAAATAGATGGTGTGGTCGTGACGAATCTCATGGTAATGGGTGGTAGAGATTGAGGGATAGAAAGAACCAGATTTTGGAAAGGGGTGTGGGTTGCCGACACTGGAGGTGGTTGTGATGTAATTGGTACATATGAAGAAAAGGGGCGGATGAGGCTATGCTTAAGGCGATCGGTGAAGGAGCGATTGACACTACGGGTGCGGTAGATATTATTGGGGTAGCTTGATTATGGTAGAGGTGGAGCCTAACTAAGAAATAACAGGGGGTAATGTGGATGAGGGCAACGCCAAGCTAGTGGTAGTAAATGGGCACGGAATTTTGTGCGAGGGTAGGAGGGATAGATACATGCATGCCATATATTAACTATCCTGAGGAGTCCCCGAGTAGATGAGTGGGTGAGATAGTATTGTAGGGCCGTAGGATTCTAATCAAGGAGTGTTATGAACTCCTCATCTTCGGTATGATGGGGACAAGTTGAGTTAGATCCATAGGTGACAGGATGGATGGTGATGATGGACTAGGTGGTAGTGGCTGACGGTTGACGTGAAATATAAGTGTGTTAGTTTGGCTGTGATTCAACACCATGTGAATTAGTGTTGACCTAGTAAGATTGTATTCTGTAAATGACAAAAAAATAGTAGAAGCAGAGAAGGATAAAGTCAGGGGTAAATCTGGTTAGTGTTTTGATTAAAAATCAAACACGAAATTGGCGATAGTCAATACGACCGATGATAGTTCTACAAGAGAACCGATGACGGTTATGATAATTGATACCGATCACTGTGGAAAGTACCAATTTCAAAAAATGAAAAAAATTGATGAGTATGAGTGGGGAAACTGTATCTATCATAGATATCAGAATGTTGGGGATATGATGGTGTCCCAAGGACCAAAAATAGAAAATAATAGGTGATGAAGGATGTTTCATGTAAAATAACCAAAATATCCAGAAGCCAACACCGGTTAGGTAAACCAATGACAGATTATGTGTAAAGCCGACGACGGCCACTGGACCAACATGGAGTTCTTGTGAAATAAGAAGAAATGAATAAAAATGGATGTTTGTGAATTAAACTAGATAAAGGATCAACCCAGAAATATGGGAATGACAAGATAAGGTCGACACACTCAGAAACAACCAGAATACTCCAACTATGATGAGGAGTGTGAAAGAAAGAAGAAAAATGGAGAATCATAACTCACACCTCAAAACGCAAGTCAAGAAAAAAGCTAAGAAAAACACGTAATCCTAAAAGTAAATTTATGTTTGTTTTAGCTTATGCTAATAATACTGACTTGTGAATTTAGAACATAGTTTTTGGTTAGGAAGGCGTCCTACAAGAAGGAAATCTAAAGGTGAGGTTTCAAGTTATGTTATGGCAGGGGTGGTCCTTTCTCTGAGGTGATGACTGGACATAGATAACCAATTTGGGCATCCTTTGTCAATCCTTTGATCATGTGATCATTGACAAATTCTTAGGGTGGGATGTTGTGTAAGAAGATGTGTAAACTCAAATTTTTATAGTTTGGTAAAGAGAGAGAAGAGAGAAACATACTTTCTATGGTTCAATTGTGTCAACCATCGGTGGGCATGACTTCCAAAGCATATAGGTTGCCCTCATTTTTAAATGTGAGCTAATGATGCAACATATAAGAAGGAAATGCAAAAAAATTTATAACCCAAATTGAAAATTATATTTGATGAAGTAAATGATGAATAGGTCAAAACGTGCTCTTTCACTATATTATGCAAATGTGAGAAGGAATAATTGGTTCGTTTTAAGTACCAAATGAAAAATGTAGTTTTAGACAATAGAAGAAAAGAATATTACGGAGGAGAGGATTAAATGTGTATTTTTCAAAAGGAAAGAAACACACAAAACATTTCCCTATATGAAGAAAATGCAACGAACCCAAGAGAGAATCCCATCGAGCGTGCCAAAATGTTTCACTAAATAGTGATGCGTACATAAGAGCAAAACATATAAGGTAAGGGTAAGGAGGAATACCTGTGAGTGAAGGTGGGAGGTAGAGTGCACACAAACTGATTTTTCGATCCAATGTTGATTGCGAGAACTTCCTTTTTGCTAGGAGGAACTACCTGCGAATACAAACAATACCACAAGAGGAGTATTAAACAATATATGTCAGTGGACTACCTATCGTACGCTAGATCCGAGAAGTATAATACTTCCTAGATGGATGTCAATCCATTGTTTAAAACAACTTAATGCAAGAAATAATATGAACCAATAATGTCCTACTGTAGTTGATATGATTTAGGTATCTCATTCAAGTACAATAAACAAATCTAATCTAACAGGCTAGGTTATGATCAAATCTAGAGGTCAGATAGGTAAATAAAGTGGTTGGGACAGGTCAGGGTCAAGCTTTAGGTGATTTGGGTTGTTTGGATAAAAGGTATGACATTGTTGTTCCAGGCAGGTTTTCTAGACATAGAGACCGATGACGGTTTGGGTTAACGAGCGTTGGTAGGGTCGGGTTGGTAGAAACTTAGTGAAGTTGGGTTTTGATGATTCTCTGGGATTGCCCAGAGAATGGAAATATAATGGTGAGGTAGATGACAGTGTTGGGAGTAATCAAAGATGTCTGGAGTCAGGTATGGGGAGGTTAAAAGGTTGTAGGTGATTAGGTGGAGGGATTGATGGTAGGGTGAGAGATGATGGGATACAAGGAGACTAGAACTCCCAAACAGAGATGAAGAAACTAATCTAAATAAATATGGGAAAGTGCAGATCCAAAGGTACTTACTTGGTGTTTTGAGACTTGGTGGTTGGAGGGAGGTGATGGTTGATTCGTGGAACCGGTGATTAGTGCCGCAGTTGTGCTTCCCGGAATGTTACTGTGAATGCTTTCCTTTCAGATTAGTGCTTGGTGTTGTTTGAGTGTCGGATGTGCAAGAGTACTGCACGTGCTTTGCATGCAAATATCTCTTATCCAAAACTTGAATAATTCTTCCAACCTCCTAAAAAAGGTTACCAAAAAGAATATATGGTAACCGACGACAATTTAGGGTGACCGACATCGGTTTAGGGTTGATCGGTGTCGGTTAAGGCAGAAATCCTAGGTTTACTAAAAATGACAGATCTTGGCAATATTTTTGGATAGTTCTGTCCATTCTCGCATGGATCAAAATGGAATGTTGCGCTTAAATAAGCGGGAATGTGGTTAGAGGAAGAATAAACATGTGATTTTAGGGTTGAACTAAGTCCGAGTTAATTAAGGTAGGTAGGAATAAGTCTTAGTTAGTTATGGTGAGTGGATATTGAGTCATATTAAAAGGAAACATGCTAAGAATAGGTTTATGATGAGGTGTCTAGGTGAGGTGGTGCGGTGAGGTGTCTAGGTGAGGTGAAAATAGTTTAATTATGGTCATTAAATAATGAATATTGTGAGCATGGGCATTAATTTAATTGTGGGTAATTAAATTAATATACATGTGGGGTAAAGGGGGAGTGTGACCTAAATTTGGTGTCTACAACAAGGTAGAGAAGTTTGAATGCAAAAATTATCAATTATGGAAGATGAAAATTGAGGATTATCTATATCAAAGAGATTTTTACTTACCATTGGATGAAAAGTCTAGACCTATAAAGATGATTGATGAAGAATGAAATATTCTTGATAGAAAGGCTTTGGGATCTATAAGATTGAGCCGGCAAACATCTGTGGGTGGCTTCTAATATTACAAGAGTGACATCTACATTAGAGTTAATGAAATCTCTTGCTAATTTATATGAAAAATCTAGTGCTTCAAATAAAGTTTATTTGATGAAGAAACTATTTAGTTCTAAGATGCATGAAGGTGGATCTACATCTATTCATTTAAATGATTTCTGATCTATTGTAAATCAATTAAAATCAGTTGATATTCCGTTTGATGATGAATTGAAAGAACTCTTATTATTACGTTCTTTTCACGATAGTTAAGATAACTTGGTAATGACTCATTAGTAATACAACATCTGCTAATAATATTTTGAAGTTTGATGTACAGAGGAATCATCATATGGGAATGCTTTGAATGTAGAAAGAAGAGGTAGGTAGAAGGAGAGATCCAAGAGTAAGAATAATGGGAAATCAAAGTCAAGGAATGACAGATCTAAATCCAAAGGTAAGGGAATTACCTGTTGGAATTGTGGAAAGAAAGGACATGCAAAGAAAGATTTTTGGTCAAAGGATAAAGAGAACCAACACCCAGAAAAATATAAAGTGGTAAATATTGCAGCAGAGGTAATGTAAGATGCTCTTATTTTTTCTTTGGATAATATAATAGAATCATGGGATTTAGATTCAGGAGCTTTTTTCAATGCAACCCCTAATAGGGGTTATTTCAAAAATTATGTCCGGGGTAATTTTGGGCATGTTTATTTGGGTGATGATGAACCTTCAAGTATTCTTGGTAAAGGGAAGTTCATCTAAAATTGAAGAATGTAAATACATGGGTATTGAAAGATGTGAGGCATATGTGAAGCCTCGGGAGGAATCTTATTTCGTAGGAAACTAGTGAAGCTGGTTGCATGGTTACATTCACAAGAGACTCTTGAAAAGTCACCAAGGGTGCTTTTGTTGTGGTAAGAGGCAATAAGGTAGGAACATTATATTTATCTACCGTGTTACTAATTATTTTTCCATATTACCTACTTCAGATTTAGATGCATGCATGTGGCATACTCGATTGGGCCATATGAGTAAAAAAGGAATGCATATCTTAAGGGCTAAGGGTAAGTTATCGATTTGAAAGATTTAGATCTTAATTTATGTGAGCGTTGTGTCTTTGAAAAGCAAAAGAGAGTGAGATTTCTCAACATTAGGAAACTAAGAAGGAGCATAAATTGGAGCTTGTACACTCGGATGTGTGGGGACCAGCCTAGGTAGCTTCTTATGGAGGATCCCAATATTATGTTACTTTCATTTATGATGCTACAAGAAAGGTATGGGTTTATTGTATTAAACATTGTTGGTCGTCAAATAGGACTTTACGAAGAGCAACAGTTAGGGGACAAGAAGTCCCTCCTCTTTAATGGGAGAGGTTCCCTTATTCAGAAACGAACCTATTTACAAATATACAAAACATGATTTTCTGGTTGAACTTGGATATTACGAAAGTGTTTTCTATAAAGATCATCAATTACAAAAGGACTGAGGAATGAGAATACGAGAATGAGCAGAAAGGCAACATGCAGAATTATAGATAACAGAGTAATTCTTTATGTATGCGAAGTTACAGTGAATTGAAACAAGATCATTTGTATCATATAAATAAGATGGAATTTAAAGACACAAAGTTCTGTAAATAACATCTGCCAGAACACAAAGTTTCTTGACATAACACAGACAAATGATCTTCACAAAATTAAATGAAAGCTTAGGGATAAAAGAGATCAGATAGACAAAGAATGAAAAGCCCTTCTGTATTGATTTCTTTATGATCTATTTACACTTTCAGAAAATAAGCCAAGTTCTTCCTCCCCTTCAAAATGGTGTGGAGAGGCCATTATATAGCTTACAAATCAGTTACTCTTTGTAACTACTTCTTTTAACTAAAGATTAGTTAAGGATTGCCAATCACAATACCTCAACTTATTACAATGAATCCGAGAAAAAGAATTAGAAAAGAAGAGAAGAATAAGGAGAAGAAGACAGGTGGTTATGAATGGGAGGGACCCACCGACTTCAAAATTCATTGCTCAATCTCTTCAATGCCTCGGCTATGTCTCGCCACGAGGGGACGTGTTGGTCAGGACCGAGCCCAAAATCCGAGGCACTTCTCCATTTCGATTAAACTCGACATGAGTATGATAGTCTTTATTTGCTTCTTCAATGGCATATTGAAGAGAGCAGATCTCCTTCATTTTCTCTTTGGAAATGGAGCTTTCCTTGAATAGATTATCTTTGACAAAAGCTCTGAATTGAGCTTTGATTTCTTGCGGGGAAAGAGGCACACCGAAGTTTCATCCACGAAGATGACAAGTGTATATCTTTGAAAGCAGATCAACCGGTGTCTTGAAAGCCCCACCCTTCTGCCAGCTATTCTTCAGCTCACCCAAAGTCTCCTCCAAGACTTTGATCTTCCACTCCACATGCTGTAAACCCAGGACTTTGATAGATTATCCTTTGCATCATCAAAAACCTTGTTCGCCAATAAAATGTTCTCATCTTTCTGTCCCATGAGACGGAGGTCTACTATGCAACTGCTCCAGAGTTTGAGCTCTTTATCTATGACCCCGATAGTGGAGGAGAGTTTCTGTTGCAAATTGTTCACCTTTCCGTGGAGTTTGAAAGCTTCATCGATGAAGTTCAATCCTGCAACAAGCATATCTTCCACCATGGCCTCCATAGCTCTGCCATAGACGGAATACTTGTGCATGTCTTTGATACTCTGTACTTCATCTTGGCTCAAAATTATAGGTGGCGGAAGGGTAGTCAATGGGGTAGGGTCCAAAACTTTGTCCTTAGACAAAAGAGATTTGATAAAACTGTGAGAATGCGGGCTTATTCCTCCAAGCTGTTCAATAGTTTGCTGCCCTTTCTCTACCCTCCCAATGAATTTTGTGACCGTTTCCTGGAGGTTGTGGATCTCACCTTTAGGAGTAGACTCTCCCATAGGAATCCTTGAGAATTCTAGGTCAGAAACCTGTAAGTCCTGCTCTGATTTATCTACTGTAGGCTTAGCAATCTCCAGGAATTGCTGACCCTGAGCATCAGACACTATCCTGGAGGTGATTCTAGCTTTCTTGGCACGAGAAGGAGTAGTGCCTAACAAGGCTGCCACAACATCAAAATTTGGCCCTGAGCTCCGAGAGGAAGATTTCCTCTTTCTACTGTCGACAAAAGGTTGCACCCATGCAAAAGAGGAAGAGGAAGCAGCAGGAGGGGCAAGAGGACCAAGAGACAGAGAGCTCATGATGCTCAAGGTTTGCACAGCTGTTGTCTCAAGTTGAGATGTGAGTGGGGTGCTTGAGACAATTGTTGCAGAGGAATCAATAGCACTTGGAAGTTCAGTGCTCTGGACTTCCTTATCTTTATCCGTTGGAGCTTCAGGAGCATTTTAGAGGCTGGCACTTCACTCTCTTCACTTTCACTGAGAACAATGATGTTCTCTGGTCCCAAAGGCACTTCTACCTGCTTTCTTTGAGGATATTTTTCCACAGGTTCCTTCTTAACCTCTTTGAATTTCTTCTGGTATACTTAAGTGGATGAAGGAGGAGTGGAAGTTGTGCAGTCCTTGCGTTGATGAGGCAGGAGGGGTTTGCACAGGTGTGTCTGATATGGGAGTCGATGCTTCCCTCCTTGGTGTTGAAACATCCTTAGAGGAGGATTCTCCTGAGTGCCTTCTAAGCTCTCAAACTTTCCTATCAAACCAGACCTTAGTCCTGACTAAGACTGGAGCTAGGATCTCGGCCAGATCATCTTTCTCTTTCTTGTTCCAATCCAAGTCCTCCAAGGGAGTGTGCTTAACCACATTGTCATACTCATATGAGTATAGATCAGAGTTTTCATCCTGGAGTCCTTCAGGAACTTGGTACAAGCCGAGTTCTTGGATCAATTGCAGAGAGAACCTACCATAGTGCCTCCTTCTAGCCTCAAAATCATCTGCACAGTCAGCCCAATAGTCTTCTGTATCTGCCCTATGATGATAGATTATCTTGATGTTCTGTTCAATGAACTTCTTCAAGTCGAAGCAAGTTCTTGGCTTGAAGAAATGAACAGTGATGGGAACCAGGGCTCTTTCTATATTCTGTGCATCCAGGGCTGTTTTACAAGTGTAATTTCCCAAAGAGATGGGAAAGTGCAAACCAGTAATCTTCTTGTCTCTGCAGGTTCTGTGCAATTTGTCTAACTACCTGCATACTTCTATCAAAGCCATCTTATCACTGCAGAACATGGGAAGCCTCAAAGGGGTGCTCTCATAGCCAGCAAGCCTGATATAGGAGAATTTTCTGAATTGGATAAAATAGGCACCGTAGTGCGATATCAGGTTCATGGCTTCATCAGAAAACCTTCTAGCAGTGTCACCCTCAAGAAGCCTGACCACGTACATGGTGAAAGCATCATTTACCCTTCGGAAATTGTGATTGCTGGTCTCTAGGGTGAACTGCGGGCAGTAGGCATATACAGGATCATCCTTGTGGGCATCAATGTAAGAAAAACCAAACCATTGCCTTGATGCCACCAGAGTATACATCAGGTACGAAGTCATGTAGAACTTCTTCATTTGCTGTACATTGGACAGCTGCTCCGCCAAGTTCATGCTGATGATTTCCGCCCAGTTGATATTTTGAGTTCCCTCGCACACCATGCTGATGGCGAGCAGCACATCCAGAAATGGAATTCGTTAGTAGAGGGTAAGCCCATAACCCGAGCCAGTAGGATTATAAAATCGACAATTCTTCATTGAAATCAGCCCGAAAAAGAGTCTTGGATAGACGAGATGCTCCCTTCTTAGGGTTCTTTAGCCAGGACTTCGCCACCCACGCCTTGTATTTGTCGCTGTCTTGATTGAACAGGGCCTGTGCTTGATTCTGGGAAACAACTATGGCATTATCCATTTCTGGAATTCTCAGTGCAGTGCTAATGGCGGCAGTGTCCAGTTTGGCAATGAGTTCCCCGTGTACATTGGTCAATTCGCTTGAATCAGGGTCGAAGTGAGCTCCGCATGAAAGCACTGTATCAACACATTGCACCGAGATTGGGAAACCTCCAGCGAAAGCCAAACCGCTGTCGTGAATCATCTGCGCCATTGGTGTAGGGTTTGCATCTGCCATCCTTGCCCAAAAATCACCAAAGTCAAGATGACGAGCTTCACTATCCCCAATATTGGGAACGACAGACTCTAGTGGCGAGATTTGTTCCTGTCCCTGAAATTTGATCTTCATATTGATAGTAATTCGGAGGGCAGAGCCGCAAACTAAACTCGGGAAGGAATTACAGAGGGAAGGGATACACGCGTAGAAATTTAGATTGTAAGGGTTCGAGCAAAGGATAGCATGGAAGCAGTGTGAAAAATGCATAGGGGGTTCACTCGTTATATAGCCGATTAGGAGAGAGAAAGATAATGAATGCGCATTTAATACATACCTACCAATTTGAATAAGCAAGATATTCGGGTAGAGCGGGAAAAATAAGCACGAATGGCACTTGGTTCATTTGGGACATGTGGGACGCGAATGCGCGAAACACGCGGCTCGGCCGATTCGGGTAGAGCGGGGAAAAGACGCACAAATGCCTTTTGGGACATGCGGGACGAAAGTGCGCGAAGTACGCGGTTCGGGCGATTCGGCCGAAAATGGAACAACTTGCCCAATTGAACTTGGGACATGCGGGACAAAAATGTCTCGACAGGCCCGAAAAAGACAAACTTCGGGGAAACCGGCCGATCGGGAACAGAGGGCCCAATTGAACTTGGGACACGCGGGACAAAAATGTCCGACAGGCCCGAAAAACACACAAAATGACCCAAAAACGCAGATTTTCTCAATTTCTTGACTTTTAACATTGAGTACAACAGAGAAGACACTTAAACTCAAAATTTTAAAATTTTCACTTCCTTAAGAGCAGGGGAATTTTGAGTGGACAACAAACATAAATATGATGTTTTTGAGACTTTTAAAATATGGGAAGCCCTTGTTGAGAATGAATCAAATTCAAAGTTAAAGTGCTTTAGATCTAAAAATGGTGGTGAATATTGTAGCAAGGATTTCAATGATTATTGTTTAGTGAATGGAATACATAGAGAATGGATGGTTCTAAGAACACCACAAGAGAATAGAGTTGTAGAAAGAATGAACATGATAATCATGGAACATGCTTAGAAGTACGATGATACATCTTTGGATTGCCCTTGTAGCATTGGGTAGAAGTAATTGATACGTCGGTTTATTTGATTAACCGTGGGCCTTCAAGTTCACTAGATGGAGGAATACCAGAGGAAGCTTGGACCGAGAAAAGAGTTAGATCTTTCTTTTCTTAAAGTTTTTGGTTCAAAAGCTTTTGTGCATATTGATAAGGAAAACCAAAAAAAGTTGGATGTAAAATACAAGAGATGCACTTTCATTTGTTATGGATCTGGTGATTTCAGATTCCGTTTTTGGGATTTAGAGAGTTCTAAATTTATTAGGAGTCGTAACATTGAATGGAATGAAAAGAGAATATATAGGGATAAAATTTTGGTACCCAAGGATGAACCGGTTGAGAAGTTTGTGAATGAAAATAAACTCTCAGATTTAAAAATCATACCTATAGGGTTACATAGTAACCGATGTCGGTTGACCCTTGACCGACATCATCAATTGAACCAGTATCGATTCTGAGAAGAGAAAAACCAACATCGCTACTGGTGACCAGCATTGGTCACTATCAAAATTGGAAACAAATGTCCAAGGATGACCTATATAGGTATAGTGCAGTAATTTATCTCCAAGTGGGAGATTGTTGAGATGTGGAGCTCAATTACTTCAATTTAGCATGTTATATCAAATTTCTGGAAAACATAGTAACCGACATCGGTTATGTAGGGACCGACATTGGTCACCTATGACCGACATTGGTTAGGAAAGTAGGAACCGACATTGGTTACTTGTGCGTGAGTGTTTTATTTAACTCATGAGAATTAGATCTAATTTTAGTATTAAAGCAGATCTATTGATTGTAATTACATGGCTAAGTGCCCTAAGTTTGTATAAGGTATTTATAATCTAGAAAGCTAGGGTCGATGAGAGAGTTAATGATTATTGTGAAAATAATTGTGAGAGATAATTCTTGGAGAAGAAGGAGAAGCTTAAGAGAAAGAAAGTACTGTACATCGTGAGAGGTGTGGAAGATTATAAATCTTCATTGTATATCTTCTGAAAGCTTTGGATAATATATTGGCTTGTTTCTTAGTGGATGTATCCCATATTGGGTGAACCATGTTAAATATGGTGTTGATTTATATCTCTTATTTTGTATATTTCTTCTGGTAGAATAACCATTTTTATTGCATGTATGCTTAGATCCGATATATTATCTGTACAACCGGTGTGTTAATCCCAACAATATTTTCATATCATGTAGAGTCATATGTCCCATCCCGCCTCCAAGCTAACTGTTTAATCCAAGAAGAACAAGATTTAGTTTCTGAAGAACAACCTCTTCCACCTTCTATTCCCGATCTAGTACTTGATGAGTTGGTGGAGAGGCACCATAAATTTGACCCATATGTTGAAGAGTTGGAAGCTTATGAAATTGGGCTTAGTACTTACTATATTCTTGAAGAAGAAGCTGTGATGCCATGCACGCTCAAGAAAAGTGAAGAGAACCCTGGTCTATGGAAGTTATACTTTGATGGATCCAAAAGAAGAAATGACGTGGGAGCAGGATTCATTCTCATTTCCCCTAAGGATGAGAAATTATTCTTCACACACAAGTTGCAATTTGCATGTTCTAACGCTATGGTAGAGTATGAGGCATTGATGCATGGCTACTTATTGTTGAAAAGAAGAAGATTAAGGCGCTGCAGATCTTTGGGGACACAAAATTGGTTATCCACCAAGTCACCAACAAGTGCATGAAAAATAATAAGCTGCTCAAAGCTTATAAACACATAGTTTGGGACCTCCTTGAGATCTTTGATGCTCTAAATATGTAGGTGGTGCCGCGTAAAAATGAATAGGGAAGCTAACCAAATGGCCGCATTGGGTTCACAATTCTCTCATGTTGAGGACTTTGTTAAAGGAAATACTTAGCACATTAAGATGGTGATCTAGACCATCCATTCCATATAACAACACTAGCTGACAAGTGTTTGATAGTGATGCGCAGATCATCTAGTTCATCCAGAATGAAGCTAGGTTCTCATCAAGCATGCACCTAACTTGCATGACAACTATGGTGACCAAGTGATTCAACTGAATTCAAATAAGTTACCTAAAGGGATGGTCACCTTAGAGAAAATGTTTAGCCTTGATGATGAGTTCAAGGGTGAAGAAAAGTATATGTGTATTTGTGCAAGAAGATTGCTCCCAGTCACTATTGTGCATGGAAAGGAATTGTTGCTAAGTAAATCTTGCGCGCATGATGAAAAACATGCCTTCATCTCTCTCTGTCAAAAATACAATGATATCTTCTCATGGGAGTATGAAGACCTCAAAGGTTTTGATCCAATTGTTGCTCAACACTCCATTGACCTTGATCCTAGTATCAAGCCTATCAGAAAAAAACAATGACCAGTCAATCCAAAGGTAGAGAGCCCTCATGCGGGAAGGAATTATCCGAACTCATTGAGGTGAAGATTTTTTCCCATTAAGTAATCTACCTAGGTCGCGAATCTAGTTCCGGTGTATAAGAAGAACGGTGAAATCAAACCCTATGTCAATTTCAAAGATTTGAACAAGGGATCTCTAAAGGATCATTATCATTTTCCTTCAATGGAGCAGATTTTGCAGACTATGGCCAACGCACAAAGATTCTTAATGTTGGATGGGTATTTAGGTTTCAATCAGATCCTGGTCAAGGAAGAGGATCAATTCAAAATGACATTTACAACCAAGTGGGGAACATATGCATATCAGAAGATGTCCTTTAGTCTATAAAACATAGGCACAACATTTCAAAGAGTGCACCATGGACATTGCCTTCAAAGGTTACATCAATGAGTTCATCTTGGTCTACTTGGATGACATCACTGTCTTCTCAAAGCAAAGTGTGGATCATATGGCACATCTGGAGAAAGTCTTTGAGAGATGTAGAAAGTATGGGGTATCCCTTAACCCCAAGAAGTGTAATTTTGTAGTGGCATAGGGCAAGATCTTAGGCCATGTGGTTTCAAAGGATGACATCATAATTGATCCTAAACGTATTTCAGCCATCCTAGCTCTTTCCCTACCGGCACACAAAAAGGCCTTGCAGTCCTTCCTTGGTAAGATCAATTTTGTTAGGCATTTTATTCCTAACTTTGCAAGACTGGTAAGGCCAATCACCCTGATGCTCAAGAAGGACATAGCTTTCAGATGGACAATGAAGGAAAGGAAAACTTCAACAAAATCAAGCAGGAGATTGCTTACGCACCAACACTCATCAACCTAAATTACTTAAAAGATTTTATCCTTTATGATTATGGCACTGATATAAGTGTTGATCCTGTCCTAACACAAGAAAATAAACAAGGGATGGGACAACTAGTGGATTTATTCAGCTAGATCTTTGAAGGATTATGAATCAAAATATAGTCACATGGAGAAGCATGTCTTCACCATCATGCGTACACTCAAGAAATTCAAAAGTATGCTCACCACAAATCATATCAAGGTGTTAGTCTCCCACTCTTCTGTTAGAGACTTCATCATGGGAGCAGAAATCAGTGAAAAGAGAGCATGATGGGTGACCAAAATCATGGAGTATGATGTGACTATCAAAGCCAAAAAGTTGGTAAGAGGTAGCACACTCTGCAAGCATCTTGTTGAGGACACACACAATGAATCTGAGACTTCATTATTTCTTGATGAAGCTCTCTCGCGCACAAAACTTGAGTAGAATATAGATCCTGACACACGACTAGATGAAGGACATGATCACATTCCTTTTCAAGGGCGCATACCCTCTTGGCTTGAACAAGGAAAAGAGAATACATCTAAGGTTAAAATCTATCCCTTATGTTCTGATTGATAGACTTATCTTCAAGAAGAATCTCGATGGCATGCTGTTAAGGTGTATCGACTACACGTAAATTGAAAAAGTGTTAGCAAAATTTCACGATGGATTTTCTGGTGGACACTTCTCTGCCAAGACTATAACAATGAAGATCATAATGACAGGTATCTTTTAGCCTAATTTTTTTGTTGATGCACACAAGTGGGTCACAAAATGCAAGGAATGCACTTTCTTTGTAGAAAAGAAGAGATTGGCAGTGCTTCCCCTCCGACCAATCCAAGTAGGTCAACATTTTGCGCAATGGGGTCTCAAATTCAGAGGCATAATTAATCCACCTTCAAGTGCTAAAAACAAATGGGTGTTGACAGCTATAGACTACTTCACCAGATGGACAGAAGCTTTGCGCTCAAGGAATTGATCGAGTCAATCATCCTTGAATTTCTTGAGGATATAGTCATAAGGTTTGGCATTCCTCAAACCATTATCTCTCATAATGAAAAAGCCTTCCTTGGCACTAAAATCATTGATTGGGATCTAAATTTGGGCATCTATCTGAAGACTTCTTCCAACTATTACCCTAAAGGAAATGGTCTAGCAAGTTTCAATAAATAAGAACTTGATCAGGATCATGAAGCACACAATGAACATCATCTAAAAGAAGTGGCATACAAAGGTCTCACACGTGCTCTAGGAAGATAGAATCACAATTAAAAAGGTAATAGGAACTTCGACTTACAAGCTTGTCTATGGTGAAGAGGCTACCCTTCCTTTGACACTGGATTTGAACTCATTGGTGCTTGCCCAGAAGTTGGAGCTCGGAGGCACAAAACAGAGAGAAATAAGAATGACAGAGCTAGTTAATCTTAAAGAATAAAGGGCGTGTCATGATCAAGCTAGAAAAACATTAGCAAGCAACAAAGAAATGGTTTGATAGAAAGGCCAAGCCTCAAGCTTTCAAAATTGGGGACTTGGTCTGAAATGGGAGCCGACAGAGCTAAACCAGGTGCTATTCAAATTTTGATGCACTTTGGAGTGGCCCATACATAACTAGTTCATGTAAGGAGGCTAACTCTTTTGAGTTAACTCATCTTGATGGAGGCGTCGTTGCAAATCCCAGTAAATGGGATCTATCTCAAACCCTTCCATTAAGTTTGCTACATCATTTTGTATATATTAGATTAGTTTAATTCCTCCAAGTGCACTCGGCACTGATTGTTTGTATTTGTACATAGTTATTTCTTCTCACATGCTTCTTGCGTGTACTCTTATTTTTCTTCCAGGGTGCCGGTCTTCTTTTAGCAGTTTGCAAGATTCAAAATAGAGTCAAGAAATGATCTTTCAAGTGACTTCAGGGGCAGTTATTCAAAGCTACAAATCAAAATTTCATGATTACATAGTAGACTCCATGCCTAATGGATGCTCTAGGCTATTGATCTCCTTCATCTAGTAAGAGGATGGCCTCGAAATTCGTAAAAACTGTTATCCAAATAACTATTCCAGCTATATGGACAACTTACATACATATTTTGGCTCAGATATCTTCATTGCAGAGGAACACACCTCAGTTGTCTCCTTGGCACACTGGTCACTATTTGCTCGTGTGCTCTTGTGTGCTTCCCCTTCTCCCCTTTCCATTTTCCTTTTCCTCTTTGTTCCACTCTTACCATGCATGCATCTTCTACGAATTCACTTCTTCTTAGTAACTATTCATCCTGTGCGCGTGCCTTACACTTGCTTCAATTAGCTAAGTCCTGTCCCTCGCACATGCCCCGCACATTACCTTGTAATAGTTGCACCTTGACCATACGTTCTCCGCTCACTAGTTTTCCCCATTTCCTCTCTGTGCATGCCTTCCTTCTTCCTTCTTCCCGCACTTCATTCTTCCGTGTGCATATCTTTGTGCCCTCCTCTACACCTTTCTATGCCACATCATTCTTTGACACGCTTGAGTGTGCCACACACAACTAATCAAAGCGCGCCAATAGGGCGCTAAATCCTTGCAACAAATTAGTGAGGGACATGTGGATGAAACGACGAGAAGATTTGCATAGTTAGCCATCCTTTCAGCCAATCCATGTACACCACATGTCTTACGTGCATAGATGACTCTGAAAAACTTCTGACAACCATATATTTTTTACAGAGCTCTGATTGGTGTGCACCTAGTCTTAATCGATAGCTGCTGACGTAGGCTACAACATTAGACATTCAAATTCAAATTCTTGGTGGATTTGGTAGGTGAGAAATGGGAAAACATATTTTTGGGCATTAATGAGAAGATCTAATTGCTCCAACCACCTGATTTGATCTGATCTACCCTCTTTCCTTCTCCAACATGCCAAACAGACTTAGGGAAACGCATTTGATAGATTATAGGTGGATTTACAGGCATTGAATGTTTCTTGTTGGTGGTTGTATTTCAAATTTGGGTTTTCCTCCTTCTCTTCTTATTCCATGGATTCATCTATAAATGTAAGAGATAAGATCATTTTTAATGTTGGACATTTTGGATCCTTACACACTTTTCTAAGGACTTTATTTTTCTCAGTATTTTGATGCATGAGACATCTATATCTAGCTCATTCATGTGGATATCGACGTCTTTCACCATTGTGACTCTATGCATTTTTGGGAGTAATGGAAACATTGTTTTGTGACTATTCTCTGTCCCAAGCATGTTTGTATTCTTTATTCTTTCCTTTCTTTTACATTGTCTGCTTGTTGTGTCATTCTACGTCCCTTGCAGTTCCCTTTTTAGTTGTGTTCCATGAAAATGATATGGTAAATGTGTCTTAGTTGTGCTACACGTGCCTAGCCTTCTTTTACTCCCTTCCCTTCATTTTCTCTCAGAATAAATAGTGTCCATCCCTCTTTTTCTGGTGTTATTGCTTCCTTAGATTAGTTTTCCTTTCGTTATCCTTAAATCCCTAGTCCCTTGGAATTGTTAGCTTAGTTTTCCCTTTCAACATTAGGAGTAGCAGTAGTATTAGAAATAGATAGAGGAACCAGCCTTCTCTGGAGATCCGTTTCAAGCGCGCAAGGTCCACGGCTTAGAGACGGTTCCATTGTTGTCTCAAACAACTTGGTTCTTCTAACTCAGAGACACAGTGCAATTTTGACCACCAACAGATTAGATTAGTGAAAGATAATCTAAAAGTGATAAAATATGTGTGGGATTCCCACCCAACATACTAAAATGTATAGTATGGAAAATACAAGAAAAGAGGAAAATCAATACAAAACAAAGTGCAAACCTTCCGTTATAAATCCCAAAGAACCATCAGATTAGAGATGACTAAAAAAATGTAGTTTAGTGACGCTCTTTATTGGATCCATTTGATTTTTGAGATATGGTTGATTTGTGAATGCTTCAAGAAATCCGAATGGAAGATAACTAACCCACAAGCATGAAGATGTGATTTTGACGTGACTTGGGTAGTATAACAATATGAAAGATTGATTTGATCCACCGAATAATTACACAAGATAGCAATATGAACTCTCAAAGATTTGGTAGATGATTTTCAAAGGAAGGATAATTGATTTATAGTTGAGTAAATTTAATCCAAAAGCTAAGTTATGATTTATTTGGTTTGGAGATAACTAAACATGAATGAGCTATTCAGTTGAGTTTCCATATTGATTAGAGAGTTAGACTATTGTTCTAGATTTACAATAGTGAGTCATGGCTGAGTTGGCAAGGGGTTACACATGCTTTTTATTTTTAATTTCATATATGTTATTTTATTGACACAAAAAGTGTCATGAATAGTTGGATTTTGGAAGAAGGTGGATTGATTTTGGATTTTTATGACACGGGAGATAACTTGATTAACTTAGATGTTGATTTGAGTCAATTTGAACACATCCTCTTGATTATAATAATGATTTTAGCTTTAGTCATGACTTGAACTAAGGAGGTGGATAAAATATGAGGATTATTTAATTAATTTAAACATAGATATGGATATGTGTGAATTTATTGATTAATTCAATATTTAAATTAGCTAGGGGATAAGGTGCAAATATAATTAAATAAATTAATTCTAGAGAATGAAAATGGGATTTTGAACATTTATAATGTGTAGCGAAGTAATTTAGGGGTGTATACATAAGTATAACCAATCCTTATACCATAATACATCCCCCTTTTATACATTTTTAATAAAATTATCAACTATTGTTAAAGATTCTAAATGAGATTATGTGTCTCTATGTCATTCTACCAATATGATCTTAGGTGATCGACATGATTTTCCCGCAACATAGACCTAACATATAACAATGCTTTTATGGACTCATCTCTCATGGATAACACATCGACTACTATATTTTCCTTTCATTTCTTGTAAACGATCTCAAATTCGCAACCCAACATCTTTGTGACCCACTTTTTTCATTCTTTTGATGATAGTCGTTGCTCAATAAGTATCTCAAATAGTGATGGGTTTTCTTCACCTTGAAGTGACAACCCATGAGATATGCTCTCCATTGTTTGACCACATGAAAAATAGCCATCATTTCCTTATCATAATTTGGTTTTCATAAGTTATAACCTTTCAATTTATGACTCTCGGATGTGATGGTGTGGCCATATTGCATGAGTACTACACCTATGACACACACCTTGAAGCATCACATTGGACAATGAAGGTTTTGGAGAAATATGGGTTAACCAGAACTAGAGTGGTACACATGGCCTTATTCAATGTCTCAAATGTCTGGGTTGATTCCTCATTCCAATGAAAGGAGTATTTATTCAATAAATTTATGAGTGGTGTTGTAATTCTATCATAATTATTCATAAATATATGGTAATAACATGTAAGTACTTAAAATCCCCCAAGTTTTTAGGATTTTATGTATTTTCTAGTCCACCATCGCTCGGATCTTGTGAAGATCCCCTTTAACACATTTATGATAAATGATATGACCTAAGTATTCTATCTCTATGAATTCAAAAGCACACTTAGAAGGTTTAACATAAAGGTGTTGTCATTTAAGAGTGTTTAGAACCTTATTGAGGTGATGTAAGTGGTCCTCCCATGTTTTGTTGTAGATTAATATATCATCAAAGAATAATAGGAAAACATTTAATAGAAATGACCTGAAAGATTGAATTCATCAAATTCTAACATGTAGAGGGTTCATTTGCAAGACCAAAAGGAATTACCAAAAATTTATAGTAGCCCTTATGTGTCCTAAATGTTGTTTCACAAATATCTTAAACACAAATTCTAATTTTATTGTCTCGATCAAATATCTAATTTTGTAAAATAAACAATCTTGTGTAATTCATATAGAAAATCCTCAATGATAGGAATAGGAAAATTATATTTTACCCTGTATTTTTTAATCTCCCTATAGTCTAGACACATACGCCGATCCTCATCCTTCTTTCATAACATCAACACTAGATAAGAATAAACACTCGACTATGGAGAATAATACCTACTCCCAACATCTCCCATACCATATTTTAAATCTCAATCTTCTATAGATAAGGGTACCAATAAGGTCAAATATTGGGTGGTTAGCTTTTTGGTACATGCCAAATAGTGTGATCATGACCTCTTTTGGGAGGCAACCCTTTCGGGATATCCCAAAAAAATTGATTACTCATTAATAATTGTTTGTAGATATGATGGTAAAGTTCCTTTTGATGGTTGAGATTCTAGTGAATTAGTTGTTCAACAAACTCATTTGCACCCTTCTTAATCATCTTATACATTTTATGAGAACTTACTAATGCGAAGTTTTTGCCTTCATCTTGCGTAGCAAAAATTCCTCTCTTCATAATGGAACCACATGAACAAATCTTGGATGTTCATCTCAAAAATTACCAATGTAGTAAGTCATTGGATCCCCGACACAATGTTTGTGATCCCAATTGAAATGGAATACATGGGGCCCTCTAGTAGGTAATCTCCCATGGATAACTTAATCTTATGGAAAATTCTTGGACAACTAACTTTACCTCCATCTGCCACCATGACCTAAAATTATGGGTCTAAATAAACAAAGAAATTTAAGCATAAGGCCAACTTATGATTAATGAGGTTTTGAATACTTCCAAAGTTAATCAAGTACCATTACCATTTGTTTCTTTTGAAAACCGATGACCTTAAGGTTTTATGGGGTGTTAATGCTTGAAATTTCATGGAAAGAGATACTTGGCTAAAATTATTTAGCCTCGATATTAGGAACCTCTTCCTCTTCACCAGATGCTTCATCCTCTTCTTCTTCCTCATTAGGCCCTTCAATGTAGAATAATTTCTTCTCAACACATTTATGTCCTTTGCTCCATTTTTTTATCACAACTGAAACCTATCCCTTTTAATTGTTTCTCTTAAAATATAGGATTCAACCAAGTAGGTTGAGGGAATGATGGTACTAAGGTGATACGATATCTAATGTTAGTGAAGGTATTCCTCTTCATGGAGGTAATTGTTTCCTCTACCCTACGTACCATGATAATATAACTAGAAATATTGGTTGAATCAAACATTTATACCTCATGTTATATGTGATCCTTCGAGACCACACAAGAACGAGTCATTCTTATTATCATCTAAAATTCTATCCACATGCGAGGAAAATCTCTAGGATTGTTAGATATATCCTTTACTAACCTCATTTGCCATAGATTTTCCAATTGGTTGAAGTATTCTCGGCCACACTACTACGATAGTGTGTTTGCATCTCCTTCATAAAAAATTACCAAGTGACATTAAGATCCTTCTTCTTCTTTTGATTGTATACGACGAATGATACCAATTAAATTGTTATAGTTCTATATATAAAAATTTCATAATAACCTTTTTCCCTCTTGGGATATGATGTAGATTAAATAAATTATCCATTTGGGTGATCTAGTTGAGTGGTTCCTTTCCATAAAACTTGTGCATGTCCACATTTGGGAGTAGCTTCGGTGGACCAGAATTAATTCTCACTCTAGAGGAATGTGATGTAGTATTTGAATCACGATTTGTATTTCCATTAGATCCACCTTGAGTTGTGTGAGAGGATAACAACAACTCAATATTTTTAGATATCTTAAACACGTTGTTGCATGTTATGACACATCACCTTCGTATTTTCCTTAAAGTTTTGTATGATCTCTAATAGAGGTTGGATTTTTTCATCTACTAAGGAAGAAAACATCAAAATTTCCACCCCCTCATAAGTCTCGATTCGATCTCCTCCTTATTAGGAGTTTTCCTTGGAGTAAGCATAACCTTTTTCTTTAGTCTCTAGTCAATCTTCTTGCCATGGTGATTAGGGTTTAGGTTTTGTTGATAATGTCTTCCAAATAGACAAAAACCTCAAGAACAATAATTAAAATTTAGAGATATTTCTAAAAAATGTACAAAATTAAAATAAATTCCACAAATTTCAGCCTAAAGAGTGAATGTGTCAAAAACACTAATATTGCAATAAATTATATAAAATAAATCAAAATCAGCTGAATTTTTTTAGGATATCTTTATATTCTAATGTTGTAACTCAGTAAAAACATTGAAGAAAAATTCACATTATTATGGCTTGAGTTGAAGCTCGATAGCACTTGTAAGGAAATTACTCGGATAGATATAAATATTCATCACAATAAAATACCCAAAGAACACCAAAATATAGAGAATTTATCACAATATGTAAGTAGAATGACTTATCCACTTTGAGGGGGAAACCTTCAAACCATACAATAGGGCTCAAGTGCTCAATATGATGACCATATACTAGTTACTAACTCATATATATACCCAGTTATGCTATGTAAAGCACCAAGGATGACCTAATAAGCATATGAAAGCAAAAATAAATGTGCTATGACACGATAGGAGATTATGTTAGCCAAAATTTGGTCATACATATCTTGATATATGATCTATGATTAAGGGCATATCATCTTAGAATCAGAAGCTAGTTAGATGTCACTACCATATTATAAGTCTAGTCTTTGGAAACCTATACCACATATAGAGTGTAGAGTAACACCTTCCTAGTTCCATGTCGACATAGATTTACAATCTAAGGTTTGCATATTTTGTGTGGTTTCCTTTGTTTTCATAGTCTAGAATACCCACATATAGAGAGACAAAAGAAATTGTTATGGGACCACTCTTTATTTTTATAAACATTGGATCCTATCAAAACTCCAAGGTCACACCGAAAACATCAACCCTCTTGCCAAACAACATCGACCATACTCATCTCTTCCGACGAAATTGGTCATTTTTCTAGATGGCATCATCCATTTCCACATACGATATTGTCCATGCTAAGATTTCTAATTTCATCATCCACCTTGTGACATCATCCACCCACCAGGGCCAATGTTGTCCACGTAAAGCGTTGTGCACCAATTGTCTAATTTTTCTCAAAAATTGACCTAATGACACTAAAAATAAAAATGTGCCCAAACCCAAATAGTTATCGACTTGATCTACATTTTAAATATTTTGGGGCAAATTTTGTTATCCAAATTTTCCTAGGACACTTTTTAACACTTTTATCCTAACTACCTTTTCACAATTTAAATGAAAAACCTACCTAATGACCTTCCACAACTCGCTCTTCTCATTCCTCGCCTCATCCACCAATTCCTCTACCTCGTATGATAGTCGTTGTGTTATGTTTCTTCTCAAAAAGATAAACCAAAGATACATAATTCCAAAAATAGAAAATGTACAACATGACATATGAATCACATGAATTTCTATTTATAGAAAATCATACATCCTCTTCTTTTGAAATCTCAATTTCTTTAAAATTCCATAAATTTATCACCATAAATTTTATTTCCATCCCAAAAGAAACATCGTGATAATATCCTTGAAACGAATTTAACATTATACTATAAATATTTTTATGAAAAATATTGAAAAATCACCTATTTTTCAGGCCCATAATCCTTACCTATAATTTTTTAAATATTTTTATACATTCTCTCACCATCATGAATTACTTATTATGTCATCATCACATTATCTCCCCCTTATAGTAGAGTTTATTGCTTATTTATCTAATTTATTTTTAGCATCTCTTTTCGGTTGTGCTTAGGTTATCATAACATCACTTTTCGACACTTTGGTGATTCATTATGTGGACATACTCATATGAAGGTAAGTATATAAGTAGGTATGATTTATTTGTGTTCATCCTTTCTTTGTTTTTTTCTACACATATCTTTCAAGTATTTTACTTTTAGTGTTGCATATTATTTACACAAAAACCATCTCATGTACACATATTATGACATGAGATGATCTTTGGTTGGGGCATATGTATACACATAAGTTTTCACTTTACTAACTTTTGTTATTCATTGGCATCATTGGTGCATTAGCTTCCCCGTAGCAGTTTCCTCAAGGATACTACTAAGAGTGGGAAATAACAACAAATGGTTATGTGCATCCTTTAGGTTGCATTGTGTTTGTCAATAGTGGTACTTATGAGAGAGAT